>CM059190.1:14023233-14623233 GCA_030323885.1 Branchipolynoe longqiensis
TTTCTTTGACAGGAAGCGATATATAGTGCGAGCAGAATGGGGTGGACGACGACGAAACCGCGGCAGGTTAGCTAAATGCAATAAATTCGTAAACAAACATAGTAGCTTGCAAGGATATGTCTTGGCTGCACTTATTAGGTGCACCATGACTGTTCTTCTTCTTCGGCTGGGTCCACCCCAAAGAAACGATGATCTATGCAGCAGACTCTGACGAGCGGAGCAAGCTGCCGCCTATAAGGGTCCAAATCCCATCCCGAGCGAAGAAATAGCTTCGAGGTAATAGTCGAATACCTCACAACCAAACACCCCAGCTTTGAACAGTACTCGTTCAGGCCAATTCAAAACCACTGGGTTCCAAGGCGCGTGCCGGCTGGGGCCCCCGGGAACAGGTCCACGACGGGGGGGGGGGCCAACCTCCAACCGGGGGCCGGGCGGGGGGGCCGACATGGTATGACTCTAAATGTGCAGTCTGTTTTGCACCGCAGAGTCCACTTGTCTATTTGTACGTGAAAAGAGTCAACCAATGGAATTACATGTGAGCTAACAGTCAAACGATAGCAGACAGGACGAACGACATTGTATAGGGCATGGATGATTCAAAATGTGGGGGAAAAGTAGCATATTCTTCTTTCTGTCTGACATAATGAGGGCCTTTTCTGGTGGTGACGCGAGTAAGGGGACTCCCCGACGCAAGGGGGAGGAACGCGGGCGGGGGCACTAGTAACAGATCGCCAGGGCACCAACCCGGAGGGGTGGTCCAGCAAGTGAAGCAGAACAGGGGTAAGGTGAGTGGCGGATTCTACAAGGCTGGAACAAGGCCAAGGATCAGGTGGGCGCCGCAGACAGCAGATTATTCACAGATCACGAAAAACATATTCACCAACACAATAGTCGTCCTGCTGCGAAATCATTTAAAAAAACAATTTTTTTGGGTAAATAAGATTTATTCTCTGCTGACTATAGAGGGTACTATTGAAGGTCAGTGACCGAAGCACTGGTCTTTTTCTTTTTTTTTTTTTTTTCCCAGGCAGAGGACCGTTTTGACTTGTGTTCCAGCAGCCATTTTTTTTTTCCAATTCAGTGTAATTTTCCACCCCACCAAAAGAGGAAGATAGAGAATAAGGTGTTACAATAATCCCCTGTGTGAATAAGACAATTTGCACAGCCATGTAACATCACTGAAATTCTGAAATTACGCGCAATAGTACCATACCAATATGGTACAGTAGGTGGTCATATAACTTAGATCTCAATATTAGGTCAGGGATTTCAAATGTGATCAGTATTTACATAGTATTTAGAATGTAAGCAGAAGTTAATATCTTCAGTAGTTCGGAGTGTTGGGAAAGACTTGTAGCTAGCGTTTTAATAAAAAAATGTTCGGTGTCGCGTAGTTGCAGTTTAGTGCCAAAACGCGGGTATTCAGTAAATGTTGGCGTGTTGCTTAGGAAAATTCTAAATCATCATAGATAGTGTCAGAACGGTCTAAAACGTCAACTGTGAAGCTAGTTATGACAGTTTTAAAGAATTAATCCATGTTTGGGTTAGGGGTGGGGTATAACCAGGTCCACGCACCACCCCCACCCCGCCACTGGTGTCCTGCCTCCTACCGTGGGTGGGGGACCAGGCAAGGACAAAACAAGGGATCCACCCCACCATCGGCAGTGTCGGCACCACATGAGCAGCGATAGGGCGTGAGGGAGGGGAGGTGGGCTGCACGCCCAATTACTTCCCCGACAGATAGGTCATTAAAATTAAAGAAGTACCATTATTTTTTTATATTTATAATCACCTGGACTGTATGAGAGCAAGTCCTCTTGGCACTGTGTGGTTTTGAGTGGTGGGGTCTGCCTGCCTCGTCAGCTGCTGTCTGACAAAAGGTCTGTCAGTTCTGTGCTTGTGTGACCTCTGTCACCATGGCGAAAATATTGTGATTACTGACCCCTGGTGGGAGATTAACAGAGGAACATAGCCAACAGGCGAACTTAAAAAAGTGGGGGTGGGGGTGGTGGGGGGGGGGGGGGGGGGGGGGGGGGGGGGGGACGGAAACCGGGCGGGGGCTGAGGGTTTAGGGGGGGGGGGGGGTGGACTTGCTTAGGCCCCAGGCAGAGGTTAGGAACAACAGTCGTGATGGGAGCAAAAATGTAGAAGCCGCCGATTGAGTGGGGGGGCAACGTGGTGTGAGTCCGGGCCTGTGCGACGGGACCCTTGGGCGCGGGGGCTGGGCGGGCGACGGCCTGGCGCGCCGCGGCCGGTGACACGCCCCGTAAATGGGTACACACAATAATTGGGTTTTGGGGGAACATACTTTTCTGCAACTGCATAAGGGCCTGCCCAATCTGATATACACTTAGTGAGTTTTTAAATTCTAGGTAAGAGGACGCTGCCCTGGTTCTGGTTGGTAGGTTGTTCCACATCATGCTGCCTTTGTAAATTGGTGCTTTAATTAGTTTGTTTGTGGAAGGCTTGGGGACTTTGAGTAGAGTGGAATCAGCCCGTCTAGTATTCCTTTTTGTGTTTTCTATATATTGGGTATCTCCGGCTCTTCTGTACATAAGTGATAGGAGATGTGAATCTCTTCTAACCATTAGGTAATCTAGGTTTGCTTTGTCATGCATTTCCTGTACACTTAGTGTTTTGCCCCAATAAATTGTTCTTAACGCCCGGTTTTGGATCCTTTGTAGCTTAGTCAGTTGCTGCTTTGTGAGCAATCCATAAATTATATCATTATAGTCTATTATTGGTAGAACTGTTGATTTATACAGCAGTAGGGCAGTGTTTTCACTTATGGAGCTCTGCATCTTCCTGATTGTAGTCATTTTTAGTGCCAATGATTGAGTTAGTCTAGCCAGCTGTTGATTCCCATTTAAGGTAGAATCAATCACTGTTCCTAAGTACCTGTATGCACTTGCCTCCTTAATTTGATTTCCGCCAATATGCGGTGTTATAGGTTGTGCCCTTGCCTTCCTTGCTTTGGTGCCATAAATGACAAACTCAGTTTTATTGGTGTTAAGGGATAGTTTGTTTTCACTACACCACAGGTTAACCCTGGTCAGCACTGTCAGAACCTGATCGGTTGCTATTTGGAAATCTTTATTTTGTACTGTGAGTGCTGCATCGTCTGCAAATAATGTGAATGTTGCATCCTTTGATACTTGGGGTAAATCATTTATAAAGATTAAAAACAGAAGGGGGCCCAGGGTTGAACCCTGCGGAACTCCAGTTTTAATAGACCCGATGGTTGACACAGTGTCATTAAGTTGTGTGCATTGTTTCCTATTAGTTAAGTAGTTGGCCATGAATGTAAAGGTTTTCTTCCCCAATCCTGCTTTCTGGATTTTCTGCAATAGTATTCTATGGTCAATTGTATCAAAGGCTTTTTTGAAGTCGAGGTATACTGCAATTGTTAGTTCACCTTTGTTCATGTTGGTCAATAACTCATCCATAAGAGAGGCCAATGCCCTAGTTGTTGATCTGTCTTTTCTAAATCCATTTTGTTGAGTGGTTAGGTAATTTGAAGACTCTAAAAATGTTTTTATCTCATCATGTATTATTTGTTCTATAATTTTGCCAGGAAGAGGGAGAATAGATATTGGGCGCAGCTCACTACAGTATCTTGGGTTATTGGTTTTGGGATGGGTGAAACTGTAGCTAGTTTCCAGCTTTCCGGAAAAATACCAGTGTTGACCACTAGGTTATACAGGTAAGTGAATTCATTTATAAGTGCAGTAATTGAAACCTTCATTAGGGCTGAGCTGACATCTTTAATGCCAGATGACTTATATGCTGATGCAGCATTGACCTTTCTGAGGATTTGCTCCTCTGTTATCTCAGTCAAATCATATGTCTGATCATTGGTGGTGACCGTGTAGGTGTCCTGACTATCTACAGCCTGGTCAAACTTTCTGGCAAGATTCTCACCTACATCAATAAAGTAGTTGTTAATCTCTTCTGCCAGGAGGCTATCTAGTATTCTCTCCCCGTTGTCCTCGTTACTAAGGTTGCTGATAATGGATTTTCCTTCTGGGTTAATTTGTTGCAGTTCATGCCAGAGTCTCTTAGGATTTTGCTTATACTTATTTATCTGGTCTAAACAGTGCCTAGACTTGGCTTTTTCGCACCTCGTTTCTGGCCTTCCTGACCATACATTCAGCTATAAATTGATCCCCAGGGTCTCTTGTTATATCTGATTTCCGAATGAAATAATCTCTGTCCTGTTGTAATTCTAGGAGTTCATTGTTCAAATAACCAGCTGTTTTGTTTCTTATGTCAAGTCTAACCAGGGGACAGTGTTTGTTTGCAGCATTGACAATCATTTCTTGTATCATGTCCCAGCATTTGTTTGGATCTTCCTCTCATAGTAGTTCTGCTGTATTGTTTTCCCTCAAAGTGGCTGCTAGATCATTGAAGTTACAATTCCTGTAGGTGCTGGCCCCCAGTAGAGGGTGGTTCTTTTGTCATTTCTGGGCTTTTTCTTTATTATATATATTGGTTTATGGTCGCTTATATTGTAGTTCAATACACCTGATTTTGTACAGTACTTGATATTAGTGAAAGCAAGGTCTATTGTTTTTTGTGTGGGTCCTTGTTACTCTAGTCGGTTTGTTTAATTACTTGCTGGAGTTCATGTTCTGCGCCGCAAATTGTTTCATATAGCCTGCAGGTGGGTGCCTCTTAGCGCTGTAGTCAATGTTAAAATCACCAATTAGGAGCACTTCATACTTATTAATGTCTGGGATCTGATTCATTGACATGCTTATTTGCTCTATTGCTTCATTTATGTTTCCATTTGGAGGTCTGTAGATGTTACCTATTAATATTCTTTTTGTGTAGGGTCTAGTTATGACAGCCCATTGGAGTTTCAATGTTTGGATTAGAGCAATTTTGTTCCAACATACCCATTGAGCTTCATGTTGGATGAGAGCAATCTTGTTCCAATACTGTCCTGCAACCACATCCAGTCAGTCCTGCAACTAGACCCAAACCTTGCCACCATTCTTGACCTTCCTATCAGCTCTAAGAAACCGGTAATTAGGGATTGATGTTAACTTTGTCTCCATAGATTTATTGAGCCATGTCTCAGATATTGTGAATATATCAAACACTGATCTTGGTAGGTCTAGTCTTAGTTGTTCTATCTTATGGGTTAAGCTGCGTACATTCAGGTGGCCAATCTTAAATCCAGGGAGGCCCTTTAAATCGCTTAGAGGAAGCTTGCCTTCCTGACATCACCTGTTTTGTTTATCCTCCAATTTCCCTCAGCATAGTTCTCAACCCCCATGTCCCGGTGCCCCAATGCCCCAACAAATATAAGTTTACATGAATTAATTAGGTTTCCAGTCAACCAGTGTTTTAAAGTAGGTCCAGTTTCCCTAGACCACAGCCAGCCAGTCCCACATTGGAGTGTGGAAAATACCAATGTAGTAACTCCATTGGCCATCCTATTGTTGTATTAGTATTAATTAGTGCTTTAAGGTTAACACTAATCAGACAATTCCAAGCTGGAGAATCCGTGTGAGTTTTGCATGTCTCTCTTCAATTATAGTGTAAACTGTTAATATGTCATTGTTTGAGCATGTCTATAAGTTTAGTGCTAGCATACAGAATGGTGGGGGCCTGATATCCTCTTTGACACTGATTCTAACAGGCATGCATTGGATTGGTTAGTGGATAGTGGGTCGGTAGAAAATGGATGGACCAGACTACATGTATCTCTGAAGTCTGGAGATAATAGCCAATCAATGAACAGTTTTCAGGAGTGGCACAATGTAGTCCAAGTAATCTTTGTCTTAGGTGGTAAGCACATAGTCTGCCAGCTAACCAGCTGACACACTAGTGGTATGCAGCATGACCACCACATGTTCCAAGACAATACTTTGAATAATGTGCACATAATCTGACATCAAATCAACTGATATACTATATTTTCTTGGATGCTGTTTGAGTAATAGGTCCATAGCATGGTAGTAATAGGTACAAAGCATGGCAGCTCCATATTCTAAGATAGCGCATAACCACCAACCACTTGACTCACAACTGGCATGTAGCACGGCAGTTATAAATTCCAGGATTGTGTTTGACTAACACATACACAGTATGACAGTTAACCAGCCGATCTGGCAGCATACTCATCATGGCAGCTAAATATTCCAAGAAGTAAGATACAGTTTGAGTAACGAACAGAAAAAACAAGGTTTTTTGGGTTATGTTCAGTGAGGTTCCTGCTGTACAACAGGTAGACAGCACCCAATATGTGGCACCCAGTCTGCTCAGTGCAATATTGGAAACACTGCAGGCTGACAATCAATCACAGCCAGATCACAGGTGTCAGTTCACCCTCACAGGCCCACTAAACTTTAAAAATCATTTGAATCATATCCAGTCTGGCATCCATATAATGTAACAGTTATATATTTTTGGGATACTGTTTAAATAATGGGCACATAACATGACACCCACCCAAGTGATACACCCGTGGTATGTAGAATGAAAAATGCATGTTCCAGAATATGGCTTGAGCAACTGGCACATGGATATTCACCCACTGCAGCAGCATACAGCATGACAGTTATACATTCTAAGACACTGTTCAAGTAACAGGCACACAACAGCCAATCAGCTGGCACAACAGTGCCATGACAGCCATATATTACCAGGAACTATTTTGACTAGTGGCTACCCAATACAACAATTAGTCAGAGCACCAGTGGTTACACAATACAACTATCAGTCAGCGCACTACTGGGATGTAGTACCCACACAAAACAACAATCAGTCAGTGCACCAATGAGATGTAGTGGTCATACAATACAACAATCAGTCAGAGCACCATTGGGATGTAGTGGCCACACAATGCAACAATCAGTCAGTGCATCAGTGGGATGTAGTGGTCACAAAATATAGCAATCAGTCAGTGCATCAGTGGGTTGTTGTGGTCACCCAATACAATATTCAGTTAGTGCACCAGTGGGGTGTAGTGCCCAGAAAATGCAACAATCAGCCAGTCATTGAAGGTGGTGTAATGTTTATAGAAGTCACTCAAGCCGTGTGGGTTTCAGTGAAACTTGTCTGAGTCCACGCACATCTAGATTAAACTTTTAGCACAGCAAAGGTCGCCGCAGACGACATTTCTATTGTTGACAGCTGGCTATTCTTCATCATATCTTAAGCTCTGACAGCGTCGATTCTTCTCAAGGTGGTTAATCGAAATTGCCAACGCATAAGCAATTTATTATTTGGGTATCGCGCTGTAAATTGTAATATGCCAATATTATGACCAATGAAATGGTGCTGCTTGGTTAGTTCCGTGAGTCCCCACAAAGCGGAACCAGCGCCCCCTACCATTCAGCCCCCTTCTGTGGCTTCTCGAGGGCGCCACTTGCCACTTCAAAGCCGCTGCCTCCAGCGATACGCCGTCTAGTAATGATACATTTAAGTTAATATGTACTGAATAAAACAACTATCAAATCAAAGCTTGTCCACTGGCCGAAATGAACACCTCCAATATGTATGTGTGATGCTTACGAACCTATAGGCATATAGACAACGGAAGTTATCTCTAGCATATCTCTGCGTATTCTCGAATATGACTGGTGGCGCCGCCCCCGCCCGCCCCCCTCATTACCCGCTCCCGACTGCTTGTGTCTCAGTGGGACGCATTCCATATGGTTTTGTGATAATTATGGGCTGGTGTAGTGGGCTTTAGGGATCACGGTGATCATGATGGTAATGGCCACCATGTTAGCTGTGCCGCCAGCATTCCAAGTTCCCCGTGCACAGTCTAATCAACACGATATACTGACAGTCAACACACAGCAACACGATACACTGACAGTCAACACACAGCAACACGATACACTGATAATCAATGCACATCAACACGATACACTGACAGTCAACACACAGCAACACGATACACTGAAAGTCAACACACAACAACACGATACACTGAAAGTCAAAACACAGCAACACGATACACTGACAGTCAACACACAACAACACGATACACTGACAGTCAATACACAGCAACACAATACACTGACAGTCAACACGCATCAACACGATACACTGACACTGACACAGACAGCAGCGCTATGACCCGTCTGTGTCAGTTTACAATCGTGCGGCTAGAAAACTTACCACAATCGGAGTCGTGAATGGACATTGAATTGAATTCACTTACCATTTATTTCAATACAGACCATGAACTGCCCAATGTTATATGTAACGGTAGTGAATGCTTTATTTACTTACTATACATTTCAATGCAGACTAAAACGGCCAACAGTATATATGGGAGGTAGTGAATGATTAATTCACTTACTGTATATTTCAATACAGATTATGACCTGCCACCACATTATATGCGATAATTCAGTACAAGCGATGAACTGCCAACATGCTATATGGGAGTGATGGTGAATGGTTATTCAGTTCTTATTTATTTCAATCAATATAAACTGAACTGCAACCATGATATATGGGATGGTATTGCATGGCTAATTCACTTACCTACTATTTATTTCAGTCCATATAGATTTGTAATTATAATGTTGCTATGTTATATGGGAACTATATGAACTGGTTAATTTACTTAGCATTTATTTCAATCAATACAGGTTTTGGACTGCCATGTTATATGGAGGTGATAGTGAATGGTAGTTCAGTTAGTATATGCTACAAGTGATACACACTAAATTAGCATTGAGAAGTATGGAAATAAAGGCACTTAGAATGTTGACGCAAATTGGCATTTCATGATAGCCCCCTCCCCCCCCCCCCCATCTCCCTCTGCTGTCGTGCCTACCACGACGCGTGATGGTACAACCAGCTGGGGTTTGCATCCATCTTCATCTTCATTAAGGTGTCAGCCTGGTTACCACTCACATCATTTACCATTTGCACTGACTAAACAGCTTGCCTTCCGTTCAGTGAAGTTAGGCACCTTTATTAAAAGTCTGGTAACACCGTTTTATAGTTTGATTATTTGTTCAAGTGTATTTATATTCCAGGCTGCGCTAATCACCATGGCCAAAGTTTGAAAGCTGAAGTCATTTAACTGATCCATTATCTCCCTAAATATGGAGCTTGAGTCTCCTCGGCCTCTCGATGTTGGTTGACCTCGGTTTTACCGCGGTCGATCCACATGCCGAGTCCTTATGCCTCAAACCACATATAAGCTAATAACTGCTTATTGTTTCCGTAGTACTGTGCACAGCTGCTGCTGCTGCGACCGGCGTGTAGTGGACGTCAGGGAAACATCACGGGTGCAATGCCAGATCAAGAACTCTCCACCCCTCGTCACATTGAGGTCACATGCTTAGGGTGAGCAGCTCATCACGAGGCGCCTCCGCAGCCTCCCTCTCAGTGTAGCTCACCAGGTGGCGCCCCAGCAGCCTCCCTCTCAGTGCACAGAGCACCTCACCAGGAGGTGCCTCAGCCGCCTCCATCTCAGTGCACAGAGCACCTCACCAGGAGGCGCCCCAGCAGCCTCCCTCTCAGTGCACAGAGCACCTCACCATGAGATGCCTCAACAGCCTCCATCTTAGTGAACAGAGCACCTCACCAGGTGTCAACCCCAGCAGCCTCCATCTCAGTGCACCTAGCACCTCACAAGGAGACGCCTCAACAGCCTCCATTTTAGTGCACAGAGCACCTCACCAGGAGGCGCCTCAGCAGCCTCCCTCTCAGTACACAGAGCACCTCACCAGGTGGCACGCCAGCAGCCTCCCTCTTAGTGAACAGAGCACCTCACCAGGTGGCACACCAGCAGCCTCCCGCTTAGTGCACAGAGCACCTCACCAGGTGGCACCCCAGCAGCCTCCCTCTCAGTGCACAGAGCACCTCACCAGTAGATGCCTCAGGGTGCTCCATCTCAGTGCACAGAGCACCTCACCAGGTGGCAACCCCAGCACCCTCCCTCTCAGTGCACAGAGCACCTCACCAGTAGATGCCTCAGGGTGCTCCATCTCAGTGCACAGAGCACCTCACCAGGTGGCAACCCCAGCACCCTCCCTCTCAGTGCACAGAGCACCTCACCAGGTGCAACCCCAGCAGCCTCCCTCTCAGTCCACAGAGCACCTCACCAGGTGGCAACCCCAGCAGCCTCCCTCTCAGTGCACAGAGGACCTCACCAGGTGTCAACCCCAGCAGCCTCCCTCTCAGTGCACAGAGCACCTCACCAGGTGCAACCCCAGCAGCATCCCTCTCAGTGCACAGAGCACCTCACCAGGTGGCAACCCCAGCAGCCGCCCTCTCAGTGCAGAGAGCACCTCACCAGGTGGCAACCCCAGCAGCCGCCCTCTCAGTGCAGAGAGCACCTCACCAGGTGGCACCCCAGCAGCCTCCCTCTCAGTGCACAGAGCACCTCACCGGGTGGCAACCCCATCAGCATCATGAGGAGCCTCCGGTGGCAACCCCATCAGCCGCCCTCTCAGTGCAGAGAGCACCTCACCAGGTGGCAATCCCAGCAGGCTCCCTCTCAGTGCACATAGCACCTCACCAGGTGGCACCCCAGCAGCCTCCCTCACAGTGTACAGAGCACCTCACCAGGTGGCACCTCAGCAGCCTCCCTCACAGTGCACAGAGCACCTCACCAGGAGGCGCCTCAGCCGCCTCCATCTTAGTGCACAGAGCACCTCACCAGGTGGCAACCCCAGCAGCCGCCCTCTCAGTGCAGAGAGCACCTCACCAGGTGGCACCTCACCAGCCTCCCTCTCAGTGCACAGAGCACCTCACCAGGTGCACCCCAGCAGCCTCCCTCTTAGTGCACAGAGCACCTCACTAGGTGGCAACCCCAGCAGCCGCCCTCTCAGTGCACAGAGCACCTCACCAGGTGGCACCTCAGCAGCCTCCCTCACAGTGTACAGAGCACCTCACCAGGTGGCACCTCAGCAGCCTCCCTCTCAGTGCACAGAGCACCTCACCAGGTGGCAACCCCAGCAGCCGCCCTCTCAGTGCAGAGAACACCTCACCAGGTGTCACCCAAGCAGCCGCCCTCTCAGTGCGCAGAGTACCTCACCAGGTGGCACCTCAGCAGCCTCCCTCTCAGTGCACAGAGCACCTCACCAGGAGGTGCGTCAGAACCCTCTTTCTCAGTGCGCTCAGCAGCTCGCCGAACTGTTCGGAGTAAGTCACGTCACAGTTCACAGACCATGACGTGGCGGTTCAGAAGAGCTCACCTGATAGCCCGGACACTCTCATCTACTCAGTCAGCCTGTACTAATAATGTACGCTACTCAGGTGGTCGGGCAACTTATTGGTGTCGGGTTCATAGATTATTATAGAAGTTTGAGAGAGGTAGTGACAGTAGTATCATAGGAACCCACATATAAAGCTAAGGATTGTGTATGGCATGCCCATATTTGGCATTGTAGAGCAAGGAACGAAAGCGAAATATGTTCATCCTGAGACCAGACACAATGACTTATTAATCATTAGTAATTGCCACTCAGTAGATTTAGTTGTAGGTTGTTTCTATTGCATTGATCTTGGACACCACAGGAGTAAAATCCCAATTAGCGGACGACACACCAATACACCATTGCACTCTCCAGCGCAGGTGTATTGGTGACTGGACCGGCATAGCGTGAGGTGTGTTCGGCTAGGAGAGTGAGGGCAGAATGCGATGGCTGGAGATGGTATCGAGCTTATCAGACGTGAAGCTCGGGAGCGCGGTGAGAGTTGGGAGGCTGCAGTTGGAGTGGCCACATTAAAGCGGGTGCTTCCGGTTCGCACCCACACCCGTGTCCGCGCTCACACATTGCGCTCGCCACTGTCGAGACAGAATCTAATCAAAGGACGCTATATAAGGAGATATGTGTTATTTTAAGATCTACGTCAGAGTTTGTATCAATGGAGTGATTTCAATTGGGCTAGTTGAGAGAAGTGAACTTGATCCAGAGAATCTCCTCCAGTATCCATTAGTTACACAGCATGCTGACTGCTGCGGGTTTCACAGCACCCTCACTGTCTCCAGGCCTGAGGCAGGAGGGCGGTTCAAGGTCTCCCCACATAATCAGCACAATCAAAGTATGCTACACTGGCCCCTTTGAAACCACTTTACTCACCAGTGAGGGATATTATGTTGCATATTAATACATTTCAAATCATGGATCTTTTTCTTTCACAGGTACCAAGTTTTGTTCTACGTTATATTATAATGACTGCATATAGTATTAGTGGCATGCTTACATACTAGTGCCATTCTACCGAAAAGATGGCGCCCACGTACACACCGTGTGTAAGACTAAGAAAAGAAGGAATGGCCTATCTGAACTCATTTTAATCATCCCTAGTTGTTATCTCCACAATTTCAGGCGCATCGATCGGTGTTAATATAAGTGTTGTTGTGGTTGTGGACGACACCACAACACGATGGTGGGCTGCCTGTTTGAGACGTTTCTACGCTGCATTCTCTGCGAATGCGCCCGTCTGTGGTTGGAGGGGACATGAGCCTCGTTCTGAAACGAGGACTGGAATTACAGAACTGCGTTTTGATCTCTTATTTTCAGACGCAAACACAAGTTGCGGACGGCGGCCTGTTTTCGGCTTTGAACTGACGGAGGGTGCTGGAGGAACTGTTGAGCATCGGGTGAACCCCGGCACAGGGGGAAGTGGGTGTGGGGGTGAGAGCCTGCAGACGCCTCCTCCAGGGGGCGCCACTGACAACAGATGAACATCGCTGCGTCCATCCAATCCAGCGCTGATTAAAAATGAGGGGACCAGCAGATGTTTACTCAAGCCTGACTACTTTCTTGTGTTATCAGATTACAAAATCTCATTCCACTTTGTGATAAATTGAAATTCTGTTCAAACTAAATATTGGTCCCTGCGAAGTCAATTTTCTTATTTGCATTCTGTTCCCTCACCGAAATGGAAAGTGTAATTCATGTGTTGTCGACATGGTAACAACCGATGGTGTATTACTTCTGTGTGAGGAAGTTGTCCACTTCGATTAGTTGAGTCTGTTCCTCCTCCCCTGGAAGGCCTCTGAATACTGTCGGTGGTTGGCTTGTTAATAATCGTGTTAATTTGATTGTGCTGATTAGGTGGGGAGACCTCTAACCCTCCTCCTGTCTGAGGCCTGGAGATGGTGATGGTGCCCTGTGACCCGCAGCAGTCAACATGCTGCGAAACTAACACAACCTCCCCGATACCAAGTTCACTTCTCTGAAATGGTGTCATTCACCTCAAAATGTCTTTTTACTATTTCTTAACGAATACGTGCCATGATTAAGGCTTCGCAAACGAAGGTGTACGTGGGAGTTACGTGATATTCTGAGTGAGTGGTTATATTAGCTGGTAACGCTGTCTGACGGAGTCGGGCAGCGGGGCGGACAGTGCACTTCCTGTGTCCAATTATTGACATTCCCTTAACTGTGTCAGACCAGTTTACAGAGGTATATGACGCATAAGCCCTCCCCACCCCGCCTCTCCCCGCCCCTCCCCACCCCTTCCCTCCCCTTCCTGCCCTTACCCGCCCCTACCCGCCCCACCCCTCCCCGCCCCTACCCGCCCCACCCCGACTGTCCCCGCCCCTCCCAGTCCCGCCTCGCCCCTCCCCGCCACGGCACGCCACGCCCCGCCCCGCCCCGCCCCGCCCCTCCCCGCCACGCCACACCCCGCCCCGCCCAACCCCGCCCCTCCCCTCCCCGCCACGCCACGCCACGCCCCACCCCGCCCCGCCCCTCCCCGCCCACGCCCCCGCCCCGCCCCTCCAACCCCGCCCATCCCAGCCCTGTCCCGCCCCGCCCTCCGTCCCAGCCCCGCCCCGCCCCCCCCCCCGCCCCCGCCCCGCCCCTCCCCGCCCCTCCCCGCCCCTCCCAGTCCTGCCCCGCCCCGCCCCTCGCCTCCCAGCCCCGCCCCTCCCCTCCCAACCCCGCCCCTCCCAGCCCCGCCCCTCCCCGCCCCCCCCCTCCCAGCCCCGCCCCTCCCCGCGCCTCCCCCTTCCCGCACCTCCGCGCCCCTTCGCCCTCCCGAGCCCCACCTGCACCATGGCCCTATTACAATTGAGAACTGCATTATATGCTGCGCGGTCGCAAATAATGCGATGTAACTCAAAAAGCCGGCTCCGCGGGTAGCGTCTTAAAGACCTGCTGGCTGGTGTGATTTTCTATTTTCTGGGCAGCTGCACTTCCTCATTCCACTACCTCTTGCCAATGGCAAGCGCCAAGCCAAGTAGTATTAATTTTGTACGTTTTTAGTTTAACTTGGCCGGGGATCGAACCCACGGCCTCTCGAATAGGAAGTGAGTGCTTTACTCATTGTTCCGCAGACACTAGCGGATGTCAGCTGCTCACGGTGCTGGTCTATGCCTTGTATTTACATCAATCCTATTTACCTATCCACTTCCCACCCCCAACCCACCCCCAACCCACCCCCAATCCACCCCAACCCACCCCACCTGTTGGTTATTGATATTCATTTAACAAATGATATATTACTTAACACTTGTTTCGCGTATATCCATTCACTACATACTAATGTTATTGCATATGTGTTGATTTAATTGGGTGTCTTCTATTAGTTAGAATGGCACTTGTCCCATATGAAATCACCAGAATATGATCCTATGGCAAACAACAAAATTACCAATAAAAAGTACAATTTACACACATTTTGGTCATTGGCTTCGACCCGTGTGGAGTCAATCCGCAACCCACAGGGACGATTACATGTGTCTGTATTTATGTGACAGCATGTGTTTCAATTGTAATACATCACGTATTCTTGTCTAAGTAATATCCACGATTTTTAATTTGTTTCGTATATTTTCCTTTTTACACTACAACATCTCTACATTACTACATTCCTAGATGTTACTTGTTAGTTAGATCAACAATGTGTATTTTTATGTAAATCCTTGGTACTTCAAACGCGGCAAGAAGACCACGGCTTCGACACTAAAAACAAACATACTTCGATGAATAAAGCATATACCGAAAGAAAACCGGACATAAATGCCTGAGTTATTCCGAACTCTGTGAGATTAGACAACAGAGCGGGTGGCTTTTGTGGGTGAGGAGTTTGACTGATGGAGTCGAGGGTGGAAGGGCTAGCAGATAAACCCAAGTAACTGTAAGTGGTAGGTGAATGCAGCCATGGTCTACTTATCGGCATCTCCAGCTGACAGCACAGCGGCTGCCTACTAAATCTATCTCCATGGATACTACGTGACCCAACGCCATCAGTCAGGTGCAAAAGATAAAACTCCACACACACAGCTCTGTCTAATGCCTGGTACAAATCCAGAGGTGCCGATTTCACTTAAAGATGTTGGTTTATTGGTGGGTTGAGAAGTTGTTGGGCCTTGATGTAGTGGAGGCTTATTCAGTAACTTAATTGGTTTAGCATTTAGCACTGAACACCTCTTGTGTTACTTGTGTTGTGTGACGTAATGACGTAATGACCCTCAAAGTGAGGCTCTGACAGAGCAGCCTGGTACCCCATTTCGGGAAGGATGGACTCCATATTACACATCGCGCCTTAGCTACTGCTCACCCCGCTTTACTGTTGTTGTAAATATAGTTTATTCATTGAATAAAGTCTTTTGTCAGCGCCGTGGCACTGGTCTTCCAGCCATGTGACATTACAGTTTTTTACAATATATATGTATGTGTAGTCTGATATTGTCATCAGCAGCTAGCTCAAGTCAGCTGAAATAACAATATTAATCATTCCAAGATTCACATGATGGTATAGTTTGACAATTCACCTATAAGATAGTAGTTATATCTTGTATACATACATACCTAGGTACATACATGTGTATTGTTTAGACCATTACATTATGGAGTGGTTAGGTGCATAGTTTCCATTCACTGGTTTGCATGCCTACTGTGTGGTGAATTGCATAATTATTGTGTTGTTGGAGATGGGATTTTGAGATGGAGTGTTAGTAGAATGGTTTGTTTATTCTGTTAGATGGAGTTCGGTTAGCTTGGAGGGTTATGCTTAAAAAGGTTAAAAACTGGGGGGGGGGGGGTTGACTACATGAAGTAGTTTGAGTAAGTAGTTCACTTCTCCAACTACAAAATTGCATTGAAAACCTAAACCACTTGTTATGACACCCCAATCATTGCTGGCATCACGTGACTAACCACAATAGTGCAAATATGGTAAGACTTTCGCAACACAAAACAATTGTTATTCGACTATTGACCTGAGACCGGCTGTACAAATGGACTTGCAGTTCTACACTGGTATGTACCCACACACACCGGACGCTGTGTCCGAAACGGTAGAGCGCAGGCTTCCCTTGTGGAAGATCGGGAGTTCGATTCCCGGTCAAGTCAAACTAATGACTTACACAATTGATACGTGTCGCTTCCTAGCCTGGTGTTGGGCATTAATAGAATAGGGAAACGTCTGGTTAGCTCAGTGTAACGATAACCTGACTCATGATACCGATGGCCTGGTCTCTCAGTGGGGCAGCACCATAAAGTCGCCATGAGTGTGTACATTCACAAGTAGGCACCCGTCCTGATATGACCTTAGATGTTGCCAGGACGTAAAACTCCAACAAACAAACAAAGATGTACCCACACCCACACCCAAATCACTGTTACTACCCTGTACAATTGGAGTCTGCGTTTACCTCACAGACTGCTACATGCAAACGTAGGTGTGGGCAGGTTGACTTCCACCAAGGAGCCTAAATAGGCTAATGGTTAGGGCTCTCTCGTGGGAATGGCAGAAATATGGGCTCGAGTCCCCATTTAGGGATTATATTCGGTTTGTTTACAACACGACGACGGACGGTGTCAGTCCACATAAGAGTAAGTACAGCACGGTCCTAGCAGCCTGCAACTGTTGCTATTTGCTTATTGCAGTACCGGTGTACCTTTGTACCTGTGCACCTGTGTGTATGTGTACTTGTGTACATATGTACCTGTGTACATACGTACCTGTGTACCTCGGTACTTGTGTACCTGTGTACCTCGGTACTTGTGTACTTGGTCGGCTAACAGGTCCAATGCCTATTATAGCTGTATCCTATTGATTGATTGATTGATTGAAACAATTATCTAATTGTAGAATGAACAAACTCACAGAGGTTTGGGGGATTTGGGAGATTGCTTACAAACAGAGAAAGAATGCATGCAGTAGTTAGCTTCACAACAACTGAAAGTGATAAAAAGAAGGGGAGTCACAAGACTATTACTGTCTAGCAGTGAAAACAAGTCATTAGACTTAACCGTTATGGGCAGCATAAATACACACATCACACATAAAACAAGAAAATAAAGGTAATAGACATCCTGATACAGGCTTATATCCTACCTAATCAGAAGTGGATAAGTAATAGACATCCTGATACAGGCTTCTATCCTACCTAATCAGAAGTGGATAAGTAATAGACATGCTGATACAGGCTTCTATCCTACCTAATCAGTAGTGGATAAGTCATAGACATCCTGATACAAGCCTATAACCTACCTAATCAGTAGTGGATAAGTAATAGACATCCTGATATAGATAGTCATTAGGGGGTAAACAATAGACATCCTGAGTGAGGCTCATCGCCTACCTAATTAGGCGTGGCTAAGTAATAGACAATATGATACTGATTCATAGCCTACTTAATCAGCAATGGATAAGGCTGGGTTCTTGCACGCTTGATCGCCGTTGTCGGCTGGTGTCTGGCAGGCTTCATGCACTGTTACACTGACGCGCCACATGACTAGTCCCTGCGCCTGCGCGGTATGCGTGAAGTGAACAGACCGTGGCTGGGGCTAAGCGCAGCAGCGCCACTTCCGGAATGCGGCCGGAATGGAAAACACCTAGTTCGGCGAACTTCCTTTACATTTCATTACACTGCAATCTCTGCCACAGGACTGATCCCGGTTAAGTCCCCCAGTATTCTATTTGCGGCTGGGATCTAGGGAATTTGCCGCGGGACTAGTTTCACGATCTACTATACATATATTACACTGATCTATAGATGCAGCCATCAAGAAGTGATGGTTTTTTCCCTTCTCTTTTTAAGTGGGAGGTACTCACTCATTCTAGCAAATATACGCTTGGAGTTGATACAATCGAGTGTTTTTGTTTGTTTTTCTTTTACTGAAACTGATCAAATCTGAGGCTGTGTACCTGAAGGTCGTCTAATATGTCTTACACAGACAGATAAGTCGAGCAAATTCAATCCTTGTTGGAGCCCTTTTCTACCCAGGAAAAATCCATAATATTCTCTTGTTGTGAGTAGCAATTTGCTGAACTGCTGAAGCAATATAAACATGAAGCCAGGTTCTAATAGAATACATAGATTATTAAGACCTTTTGGACCGGATCAGAGCGGCGGTAGGTAGCTCCAAACTGCACACCATCACTGCCTGTTGTGTACAAACACAATGTGATTCCAACGGTGTACTGTTGGTGAAAACAGGCAAATTAACCCCCACGTGAAACTTTACTCAGACAGTCACACACATTTTCACCAAGCTGTCCAGTGTGCTTGTACGGGTACACCCACAGGGCCACGCTGAAGTGACCTAACGGACACACAGACCAATATGGCCAACTTCATGTTGACGTCCTAAACATGTATTAACAAGTTCTATACAGAAACGATAGTGAATTTCGTGAGAGTATCCTCGGATCCCCGCCCCTCCCATATACGACCCCCACCTCCGCCCCCTCCTCAGGCCGAATGTTTGAATGTAGGGTCGGCGCCCCACCTTCCCGCGTAGGGCTGAATTAACATATAAATAGGATGTCCGTGTAGTAAAGACATCGTTGTGGTTTACTTGACAGTCAACAAAATCAACAAGCGCTGAAACTTCCATTCAACCAATATATATATATATATATATATATATATATATATATATATATTACCTGTACATATACATATATATATATATTAATGCTAATTCCCCATGCATAACTCGGGACTGATTGCGTGCAGAGGAGTGCTGAGTGCGTCTGGGCTGTGCCTGTGAACATCAGGGTGCGCTGCTATTTTAGCAGTAACTGACTGGGCGCCCTGGAGGCGGGATAAGGGAACGCCTCCTGCAGCTTAATCTATCCGCTTGAGAAATGTATACGGCCGACCGGCTGACGGCGAGGTGGGCAGGTTAAATGGACTCTGCGCATGCCCGACCGGAAACGGTGCCGACGGACAAGGCGCGCCACGCGTCCCCAGTAACGACCCGTCAGGTGCTCGGGTGTGAGACGCTGTAAACACACCACACTACGCAGTGTGCCGAGACCGCTTCTCGAACCCATGATTCTGCCATTCCATGGCTGGTAATGTAACCGTAGTGCCTGCCACCTTCGCTTCCTGGATCCACCCAGCGGGCTAGGCGGCCTATGTATGCACGCGCCATTTAAATGTGTAAATTGTGCGGTGATTGCTGCTAGTTACTGCATTTATAAATGATGCAGCTAGGCCTAAGTCGTGATAAGATTAGATTTCCAGGAATAGGGTTCTATATGACAAAATATAGCACGCTGGTCGCCTCCCGTGTCAGTTTCGTAAGTCCGCGGGTGAAGTAGTACTGAGCTGATTACTGGATGGCATGGACGAGTGACTTTCTAATCACGTGACTTGCCGCCTTCTGACCAGCATACACTTCAGCATGCTAAGTGCACCCAGCTCCAGCCTTACACCACTTCGCTGTTATAGCCAATAGCAATGCTGGCAGTGGCAACTTTTAGACATTGAGAAGTATTCATCGATGGCTGAATGAGTTGAGCACCCGCTTCCCGTGTGGCAGGTCATGTAATTTGAATATCGAGTTGGAATCTTGGCGAATCAAACCACTGACTTGGAAATTAATACTTGTCACTACCTAGCCTTGTACTCTGCATTACTAAGATAGGGTAAAACATTACTAGGATATGGTCAAGCCTGGCACTCTGCAGTACTAGGATAGGGTAAAGAGCAGTGGAATGAGGAAGACTGGTCGCCTGCAATTAAAATGTATCCCGCTTAATCAATGAATATAACAAACAAATAGTATTTGAATGTGCCCTATGTTGGTTGATGCAGTGTTGTAAAGTGTTGATGAGTGGACACTGCGAGTTCTAGTACAGCATACATTCCTTGTGACTCGGATAGTGGGGTGTATGTGCACCGACGTGTGTCTCAGTAGTAACGTAGTGTAAAGCAGCTGTGAGAATATGGGGCAAGTTGGGGTTCGAGCTGATGCTGTGGTAGGAGGACACGACATGTGGATTAGCGGATTACCGGAATACGGGATTACCGGATTACGGAATAAGGGATTACCGGATTACCGGAATACCGGATTACCGGAATATTGGATTAGAGGAATACCGGAATATCGGATTACCGGATTACTGGATTACCGGATTACCGGATTAGTGGATTACCGGATTACTGGATTACGGCCGGGAGGTGAAAGTACACAAGTGGTGACGGAGAGGCAGCTGCTACTGACACTTAGCATGCGCTGTTTGGTTTGAGGCAAGACGCCACCTGGAGGAGAGTCGGCGGAAGACCAGCCTGGATGTCGACCCAGAGGCTTCAGTTCTAACCTCTCCCAGTCTAGTAATGGGACGTTTATTAATTATTGATCACATTTAATTATCTGTCCATCATTCATAGGTATTGAGCACTCGCTTCCAGTGAGGCAGGTTGTGGGTTCGAACACCGGCTGAGTCAAATACATGAATTCAAGATTAATGCTTGTCGTTACATAGGATGGTTTTCTGCATTACTAGGATAGGGCAAGAAACGTGGAATGAGGAAGACCAATTGTCTGCGATTGAAATTTCACCCGATTAAACAATCATGTAACAGGAAAAGAAATCAATTAAAATTTCCAATGTCATCCATTTTGAGCCGGAATAGATTCAGATCTGCATGAATTTGAAAAATAGCTGATAAAGCAAGACAACAACAAATATCTCTGAAGATTTGTTCAAGATACCACTGGAAGAATTTAACTTTAATGCAAACATTAAACCATCTATCGGTGTCTATCATTATTTTCTAATCACACATATCGATTTACCAAAGTCTCACCATTTTATCAATGTCTTTCAAACTGCAACATTCCTCATGGGCTTTTGCAGCCCTGTTGAATACAGCTACCTCGGAATCACATCCACAATCACGTGTCCTAACACTAGTAAGAGTGCCTGATGCAGTTATAGATCCTAACTAATTAACATAATTTATCCACTTTCTACCTTAAGCCAGGATGAAGGAACATCAGATTTAATCTAATGTAGACACGCGACTATCTCTCCGTAAAACCTAATCATAATTACTCTTGTAGCAGATGTAAAAAAAACACGCACACATAGTTTATTAATCTCACTTCGTCCATACCAGTCAAACCTACTTAACATATATCTCACTTCAATACCAGTCACATATAGTTTATATATCTCACTTCATCAATATCAGTCAAGCCTACTTTACATATATCTCACTTCAATACCAGTCACACATAGTTTATATATCTCACGTCAATACCAGTCACACATAGTTTACATATATCTCACTTCAATACCAGTCACACATAGTTTATATATCTCACTTCAATACCAGTCACACATAGTTTACATATATCTCACTTCAATAACAGTCACACATAGTCAATACCACTCACACATAGTCTACATATATCTCACTTCAATACCAGTCACACATAGTTTATATATCTCATTTCATCAATATCACTCACACATAGTTTATATATTCCACTCTATCAATATCACCCACACTTACTTCATCGTGGATGAGGTGATTTCATCAGGGAGCCCAGATAGTGTAATGAATAGCATAATATTTCCCATTTTTATCACTCCCGTAACATAATCTCACTTTACCAATGTCAGCCCTAGCTAGATTATATATCACCTCAGCAATATCAGCCACACATTGATTATTCATGATATAATCACATCCTATGTACAACAACAATTTTAATAAGGCCAGACATTGAATGCATATGGTTAGAAAAAAGATTACGACGAATAATTAAGCAACACATAACAGAAATGTGTTTATAAGCGTGTTTATCGGATATAGTAGCTCGAGTGAGCAGGCTACAGTAGTGTGTTGATAAGTGTGTTTATCGGAGATAGTTTGAGTTAACAGGCTACAGTAGTGTGTTGATAAGTGTGTTTATCGAAGATAGTTTGAGTGAACAGGCTACAGTAGTGTGTTGATTAGTGTGTTTATCAGAGATAGCAGTTCGAGCAAACAGGCTACAATAGTGTGTTGATAAGTGTGTTTATCGGAGATAGTCCGAGTGAACAGGCTACAGTAGTGTGTTGATAAGTGGGTTTATCGGAGATAGTTTGAGTGAACAGGCTACAGTACTGTGTTGATAAGTGGGTTTATTGGAGATAGTTTGAGTGAACAGGCTACAGTAGTGTGTTGATAAGTGTGTTTATCGGAGATAGTTTGAGTTAACAGGCTACAGTCCTGTGTTGATAAGTGTGTTTATCGGAGATAGTTCGAGTGAACAGGCTACAGTAGTGTGTTGATCAGTGTGTTTATTGGAGATAGTTCGAGTGAACAGGCTACAGTACTGTGTTGATAAGTGGGTTTATCAGATATAGTAGTTCGAGTGAGCAGGCTACAGTAGTGTGTTGATAAGTGGGTTTATCAGATATAGTAGTTCGAGTGAGCAGGCTACAGTAGTTTGTTGATAAGTGGGTTTATCAGATATAGTAGTTCGAGTGAGCAGGGTACAGTAGTGTGTTGATAAGTGGGTTTATTGGATATAGTAGGTCGAGTGAACATGCTACAGTAGTGTGTTGATAAGTGGGTTTATCGGATATAGTAGTTCGAGTGAGCAGGCAACAGTTGTGTGTTGATAAGTGTGTTTATTGGATAAAGTAGTTCGAGTGAGCAGGCTACAGTAGTTTGTTGATAAGTGGGTTTATCAGATATAGTAGTTCGAGTGAACAGGCTACAGTAGTTTGTTGATAAGTGGGTTTATCAGATATAGTAGTTCGAGTGAGCAGGCTACAGTAGTGTGTTGATAAGTGTGTTTATCAGATACAGTAGGTCGAGTGAACATGCTACAGTAATGTGTTGATAAGTGTGTTTATCAGATATAGTAGGTCGAGTGAACATGCTACAGTAGTGTGTTGATAAGTGGGTTTATCGGATATAGTAGTTCAAGTGAGCAGGGTACAGTAGTGTGTTGATAAGTGGGTTTATTGGATATAGTAGTTCTAGTGAGCAGGGTACAGTAGTGTGTTGATAAGTGGGTTTATTGGATATAGTAGTTCGAGTGAGCAGGCCACAGTAGTGTGTTGATAAGTGGGTTTATTGGATATAGTAGGTCGAGTGAACATGCTACAGTAGTGTGTTGATAAGTGGGTTTATTGGATATAGTAGTTCAAGTGAGCAGAGTACATTAGTGTGTTGATAAGTGGGTTTATTGGATATAGTAGTTCAAGTGAGCAGGCCACAGTAGTGTGTTGATAAGTGGGTTTATCAGATATAGTAGGTCGAGTGAACATGCTACAGTAGTGTGTTGATAAGTGGCTTTATTGGATATAGTAGTTCAAGTGAGCAGGGTACAGTAGTGTGTTGATAAGTGGGTTTATTGGATATAGTAGTTCGAGTGAGCAGGCCACACTAGTGTGTTGATAAGTGGGTTTATCAGATATAGTAGGTCGAGTGAACATGCTACAGTAGTGTGTTGATAAGTGGGTTTATTGGATATAGTAGTTCAAGTGAGCAGGCCACAGTAGTGTGTTGATAAGTGGGTTTATCAGATATAGTAGGTCGAGTGAACATGCTACAGTAGTGTGTTGATAAGTGGGTTTATTGGATATAGTGGTTCCAGTGAGCAGGGTACAGTAGTGTGTTGATAAGTGGGTTTATTGGATATAGTAGTTCGAGTGAACATGCTACAGTAGTGTGTTGATAATTGGGTTTATTGGATATAGTAGTTCGAGTGAGCAGGGTACAGTAGTGTGTTGATAAGTGGGTTTATTGGATATAGTAGTTCGAGTGAGCAGGGTACAGTAGTGTGTTGATAAGTGGGTTTATTGGATATAGTAGTTCGAGTGAGCAGGGTACAGTAGTGTGTTGATAAGTGGGTTTATTGGATATAGTAGTTCGAGTGAGCAGGCTACAGTAGTGTGTTGATAAGTGTGTTTATTGGATATAGTAGTTCGAGTGAGCAGGGTACAGTAGTGTGTTGATAAGTGGGTTTATTGGATATAGTAGTTCGAGTGAGCAGGCTACAGTAGTGTGTTGATAAGTGGGTTTATTGGATATAGTAGTTCGAGTGAGCAGGCTACAGTAGTGTGTTGATAAGTGTGTTTATTGGATATAGTAGTTCGAGTGAGCAGGCCACAGTAGTGTGTTGATAAGTGGGTTTATTGGATATAGTAGTTCGAGTGAGCAGGGTACAGTAGTGTGTTGATAAGTGGGTTTCTTGGATATAGTAGTTCGAGTGAGCAGGGTACAGTAGTCTGTTGATAAGTGTGTTTATCAGATATAGTACTTCGAGTGAGCAGGCTACAGTAGTGTGTTGATAAGTGGGTTTATTGGATATAGTAGTTCGAGTGAGCAGGGTACAGTAGTGTGTTGATAAGTGGGCTTATTGGATATAGTAGTTCGAGTGAGCAGGCCACAGTAGTGTGTTGATAAGTGGGTTTATTGGATATAGTAGTTCGAGTGAGCAGGGTACAGTAGTGTGTTGATAAGTGGGTTTATTGGATATAGTAGTTCGAGTGAGCAGGGTACAGTAGTGTGTTGATAAGTGGGTTTATCAGATATAGTAGTTCGAGTGAGCAGGTCACAGTAGTGTGTTGATAAGTGGGTTTGTTGGATATAGTAGTTCGAGTGAGCAGGCTACAGTAGTGTGTTGATAAGTGGGTTTATCGGATATAGTAGTTCGAGTGAGCAGGCTACAGTAGTGTGTTGATAAGTGGGTTTATTGGATATAGTAGTTCGAGTGAGCAGGCTACAGTAGTCTGTTGATAAGTGGGTTTATCGGATATAGTAGTTCAAGTGAGCAGGGTACAGTAGTGTGTTGATAAGTGGGTTTATTGGATATAGTAGTTCGAGTGAGCAGGCCACAGTAGTGTGTTGATAAGTGGGTTTATTGGATATAGTAGTTCGAGTGACCAGGCCACAGGAGTGTGTTGATAAGTGGGTTTATTGGATATAGTAGTTTGAGTGAGCAGGGTACAGTAGTGTGTTCATAAGTGGGTTTATTGGATATAATAGTTCGAGTGACCAGGCCACAGTAGTGTGTTGATAAGTGGGTTTATTGGATATAGTAGTTCGAGTGAGCAGGCCATAGTAGTGTGTTGATAAGTGGGTTTATTGGATATAGTAGTTCGAGTGAGCAGGCCACAGTAGTGTGTTGATAAGTGGGTTTATCGGATATAGTAGTTCAAGTGAGCAGGCCACAGTAGTGTGTTGATAAGTGGGTTTATCGGATAAAGTAGTTCGAGTGAGCAGGCTACAGTAGTGTGTTGATAAGTGGGTTTATTGGATATAGTAGTTCGAGTGAGCAGTGTACAGTAGTGTGTTGATAAGTGTGTTTATTGGATATAGTAGTTCGAGTAAGCAGGCCACAGTAGTCTGTTCATAAGTGGGTTTATTGGATATAGTAGTTTGAGTGAGCAGGCCACAGTAGTGTGTTGATAAGTGGGTTTATTGGATATAGTAGTTCGAGTGAGCAGTGTACAGTAGTGTGTTGATAAGTGTGTTTATTGGATATAGTAGTTCGAGTGAGCAGGCCACAGTAGTGTGTTGATAAGTGGGTTTATTGGATATAGTCGTTCGAGTGAGCAGGGTACAGTAGTGTGTTGATAAGTGGGTTTATTGGATATAGTAGTTCGAGTGAGGAGGCCACAGTAGTGTGTTGATAAGTGGGTTTACTGGATATAGTAGTTTGAGTGAGCAGGCCACAGTAGTGTGTTGATAAGTGGGTTTATCGGATATAGTAGTTTGAGTGAGCAGGCCAGAGTAGTGTGTTGATAAGTGGGTTTATTGGATATAGTAGTTCGAGTGAGCAGGCCACAGTAGTGGGTTGATAAGTGGGTTTATCGGATATAGTAGTTCAAGTGAGCAGGCCACAGTAGTGTGTTGATAAGTGGGTTTATCGGATATAGTAGTTCGAGTGAGCAGGCTACAGTAGTGTGTTGATAAGTGGGTTTATTGGATATAGTAGTTCGAGTGAGCAGGGTACAGTAGTGTGTTGATAAGTGGGTTTATTGGATATAGTAGTTCGAGTGAGCAGGCCACAGTAGTGTGTTGATAAGTGGGTTTATTGGATATAGTAGTTCGAGTGAGCAGGCCACAGTAGTGTGTTGATAAGTGGGTTTATTGGATATAGTAGTTCGAGTGAGCAGGCCACAGTAGTGTGTTGATAAGTGGGTTTATATGATATAGTAGTTCAAGTGAGCAGGCCACAGTAGTGTGTTGATAAGTGGGTTTATCAGATATAGTAGTTCGAGTGAGCAGGCTACAGTAGTGTATTGATAAGTGGGTTTATTGGATATAGTCGTTCGAGTGAGCAGGGTACAGTAGTGTGTTGATAAGTGGGTTTATTGGATATAGTAGTTCGAGTCAGCAGGGTACAGTAGTGTGTTGATAAGTGGGTTTATTGGATATAGTAGTTCGAGTGAGCAGGCCACAGTAGTGTGTTGATAAGTGGGTTTATTGGATATAGTAGTTCGAGTGAGCAGGCCACAGTAGTGTGTTGATAAGTGTGTTTATTGGATATAGTAGTTCGAGTGAGCAGGCCACAGTAGTGTGTTGATAAGTGGGTTTATTGGATATAGTAGTTCGAGTGAGCAGGCCACAGTAGTGTGTTGATAAGTGGGTTTATTGGATATAGTAGTTCGAGTGAGCAGGCTACATTAGTGTGTTGATAAGTGGGTTTATCGGATATAGTAGTTCGAGTGAACATGCTACAGTAGTGTGTTTATCAGATATAGTAGTTCGAGTGAGCAGGCCACAGTAGTGTGTTTATTGGATATAGTAGTTCGAGTGAGCAGGGTACACTAGTGTGTTTATCGGATATAGTAGTTCGAGTGAGCAGGCCACAGTAGCAGCAGCACCAGCAGTGAACAGGCTGACTTTAATTAAATTGAAAGAACGCTTGTTTGTGAGGTATGTGCCGTAATCACGTGACTTCGATTCGAACCGGGGACACTATCAATGCTCCACTCTTATAGGCACTCTTATAATCTGACAGAGTCCCTACTGGTAAAGGATGGACCGGAAATGCGCAGTGACATATTTGTATATATTAGAACATTCTACTTACTACTGGCCGTCTGCAGCAAATGTGACCATGCTGACTCAGCAAACATTCACTCACCTAGAGGTAAAGCAAAGATTAACATCCACAAAACACTCAACCATGCGATATAATACTACACGAACAGAACTCATAACAATAGGCATCCAAAGATGTAAGAATATATTTAATTGGTGACAAAAGAATTCCATGTCTATGGGTCGCAATAACAGCCTGCTTTCCCTACCAGTGTAGAAGTGTTGAGTCCCACTCTAAACATGGTTTATGTATCAAGCACCATGACGCTATTATTGAACTAATGACGTCATCTGTGTCAGATAGCCGTTCATCGTCACCATTGGCTCTGATTTCGGCGTGTTATTTATTTGTCTTCAATGTAAAGGCAACTTTGAAGTATGGCCGCTACTTGGCAAAGAGGGCATCTTCTCTGTTCTAATTCTAAACGCTCATGCAGCTGCTTTAAAAAATCTGGGAACCATATTAAACAGGCTAGTGTATACATGTTTTATTAGTGTGATGGGCCACATCCTACTCCGATTGAGGAACAAATGGAGTAACACCAAGATAGTTTCGAACCATAGGGCGCTCCCTGGTTTATTCGACCAAGGTCAGAATAGAAAGTGACCTGTCACTGCCCAGCTGGGTGGCACGTAACCTCCCTCAGGGGGTGGCCGCTGGCAATGGGCGGAACAGTTCACTCTAGGGACTGTTCCTGCTAGTGTGCTGCCACCTGTTGTTAGTTTTGAGCAAACAGGGGTCAGCGTAGTCGCCACCACCACTGTGTGGTAGTGGGACTCATTGCAGACTACTACTAGTACTACATTAGTGTGGCGGGACTGCATTGTGTGACGCCGTCTGGCTAAACAAATAGGATGCGTCAAAAGGAACCCATCGCGCACTCTAGTGTCCACATTAGACCTGCGTGCGCAGCATGCAGATGTCCTAAGTGACGTCATCGTGCATCCAATTAGTAAACAATAGCTGGTATAGAACACCAGCAGGCCAACGATGGCGGACTGGACTGAGGACAGGAACCAGTAGCGTCTAACGTGAACCGCAGCGTTCACCCCCGCCCCCCCCCCCCACACACACACCAACCACACACCGATCGTAAAGTTCATGGGCGTGAGAAAACGAGACTTGTACACTGGTTCCATCCACATCGGGTTAACGAAAAGGTCATTGTACGGTTCCCCTATTTATTGTATAATTTATTACATTTATATAAAGGGCGGAGAGTTTCTACTTATGCCATTTTATTATCATTTGTGTATTTAATTATTTATTCCGACGTCATTTGCTGCGGGGTAGCTAATTCCTACTCTCGTGGCGCCACCACCGTCGTCGGCGGGAGGTGCTTATATATATATATATGTATATATATATATATATATATATATTATATTGTGTTTGATACATCTGAAGAAAGAGCAATCATATCGGACTTAGAATGGGTTGTTTGAACTCTAGCCTAGAAGGTACGATTTATCTGTGCAGGAGCACCGTTAGACTAAGTACCACGTATTTGTCTTAGTCGTTCTGTGATGTCATGCAGGGAAGGAACATATGGACTGACATAGGTTACAAGCCATAGTCAAAGGGCCTCACATTTACAGGTAGTGATATAGTCCGTATTACGTTCTCTGTTTCTTTGGTTACTTCTGTTGCGATGAACTGCTTGGCTATAGCCCTTCTCTCTAATTAGTGACCCATGAGGATAAGTATATTATATTTAATGGAGAAAGTCTATCCAAATGGGTAAACACCCCATGGTCTGCGTTACTACCAGCTGAACAGGCTCATTCGGGCTGAGTAATACTCTCGTGGGGGTGATGAGACTGGCAAATATTGCGCCTAGAGCACGATTCGAACACACCCTCTGCATTCCGGGGTAGTGTGCGAACCATTACACCACCTAGGTTCCATGATGGCATCACTCCTACCTGTCGATGTGGCTCCATGCCTGAGAATTCAGTGCAGACTACTACAACAAGTACAATACTAACATCAGCAGAAATCCGGAACTATAATTGGGCTCTACCTAAATAACTCCCAGAGATTAGGTTGTATTAAAATAAACGATGACTAGTCATATTCGATCATGGTAATTACTGTGAATAAATAAAGTGGTGTTGGTCACGTGACTGCTCAATTAAACCTACTGTCTATAAGTCCGTTATACATTAAACCAGCCGACAGTTTTACTTCAATTTTGTTAATATGGAGACGGGGAATTTGCTTTCCTGTTTTCAGTCAAATACATCGGCTTTTGAGGTAACTTCGTTTCTCGACTGATGACATTGACCCTTGCCGCAAGATTCCTGAAACGCTGATCGACTATAGTTAAAGGCCCTGTCACACTACGACGTTTCCCACGAACGCGCTTCGACGCATGGCGACGTGTTGCCTTTTTGGGCGAAACGTCGGTACATGTCCGGTACGTTACCAGCGCGTTACCAGCGCGTTACCGGCGCGTTACCGGCACGTCGGTACACGTTGAGGGATAGCAACATGTGAATGGACACGTCGGTGTGCGTCGGCGCGTGTCGGGTCACGCCGATCATTTTGTGCTTGCACAAAACTTTCGACGCGTGCCGACGTGCACCAACGTGTTGGATCGTGCATTACCGTCGCGTTGGCAGGATGTGCACCCACGTTACCAGCGCGTTGCCGGCCCACTCGAACCACGTTGAGCAACATCCATCAACGCTGGGGATTTTTCCCCAAACTGCGTTGGACGTGTTGCTGGCACGTCTTGACGTGTTGCTGGCGCGTCTTGACGTGTTGCTGGCGCATCTTGACGTGTTGCTGGCGCATCTGCTGCGCAACTAACGTTACCGGGCGTTCTACGAACCTTTAATGACGCGCTACCCCCACGGCGTCGGTGCTCCAACAACGCGCCGATAACACGCTGATGGCATGCTGAGAACCCGCTGGCGGGACGTTCACATGTTGTTCCGCCGCACATCGAAACCCGTTGGCCGCGCGCCAAAAACACGCCACTAACACGGTGCAACCGGTCAAACTTTCTCCCAAAGCGCCGAAGAGTTGGACGTGTATCGACGGGTTACAAATATTTTGCGCATTGCCAGCGCGCCGGTGAGAAACGTCGTAGTGTGACAGGGCCTTTAGTCAAATTCTAGTCTAGCATGAGGCGGATTTTACATCGATTCCTCCCTCTGCTATTCGCCAATCTAGGCGAAGTGCGTTGTATCGGGTTCTAATCCGAGACCACGCTTGGAACCCGATGCAACATATTTCCAGGTGAATGACACAACAAAGCCCTCCAGGCGAACATAGTCACCGGCATGCATATCATTGATAGGATCTTTGACAATAATGCGACTGTATATATATATATAAATATATATATATATATATAGTTATATTCTCACCTCTGTGTGATATTGCCTCGCCTAGTGTAGTCAGGTAACTGGCTTAGTGTAGCAGTGCATTCACAAAGTTTGGTCGGGCTTATGGATATTATACGTCATTGCATATCTCAGAGGAATGGACTTGTGACTGTACACACTCAGAGTGCTCCTCCCCGCTCCACCCGCACAATGTCCCGATATTCTACTCAGTCGCATTACCATTCCACTGAACCAACCAGTGACCACCATATCTTAGTACCCCAGGGCGCCAGGCAAGCTAGTGACATGAATACCTTTTGTAAGTCTTCGGTTTAACCCAATTAGTGATTGATTCCATGACCTCCCGCAACGGAAGTGGGCGCGCTAACCAGTCGGCCATCCTAAGACGTGTATGTGTAGATAGAACAGAAATATGGATACATATAAAAACAGGATGTGCACTAGATGTCGTCTGCCAGCACCTTAGCAGCAGACGACATTTATTTATTGTGACATTAGGCGCCGTTCGCCGACAAATGCTCACAACCGGAAGTCACATTCTCACACACGCAGCTCTATAACTCCGCCACCAATCAGACACCCACATTGCGGTCACATGATCCGAATGTTGATCACGTGGGGCGTATGTAGGTCACGCAGGCCGCATTAGGGCCCGGTGCTCGGGACGCCTATACGTCACAACCCGACTGATCCCCTGCGGGCGGTGCTTCACTAGTTAGTGATCACTCCCACCAACAGCTTCTCGTCTGCTCTCGCTAAATATTATCAGTTATGAACCGAACTCACTCAAAACGGCACAAAACATTGTTTTCATGTTAACGGACTGAATGAGAACATGCTACATCAGTGACTGAGTGCGGCAGATGTAGCACGCACACATGGGAAGTTATTAATGAAACCTCGAAAACTAATATTTTAATATTTACTAGTAAGCTCCCTTTTACCGGGGTTACCTTGTCATTTTTGAATGTCACAATTGGAACGTTATTGGGAAGAGACTACCGACGGGCGTGCACTTGCAGCCCTCAAACAATCAGTAAACACTACGAAACTAGTCGGTGGATTATTGATACGACGGGTCACAAGCCGCCTATTTGATCAGAGGAAACAAACGGCTTCGATTTACTAACATGTCACTGATGATATTCATATAAAGGGGGAGAGCGACATGGCGCTGTTTACGTTACGCTGAGTCACCGTATATCAGTCTCACGTCATTTGTTATTGCTAATGTGGTCTGCAAACTGTCCTTCATGCAAAGCATCACGGGAAAATGCCACGTTATTCTGGACACGTTATTAGCGTGCGAATGTGTGCAAAAGGTGTCGGTGGAGGGGCCTGTGGGTGTGGGTGTGGGTGTGGGTGTGGGTGTGTGTGTGGATGTGGATGTGGGTGTGGGTGTGGGTGTGGATGTGGGTGTGGGTGTGCGTGTCGATTTGGGTTTGGGTGTGGATGTGGGTGTGCGTGTGGGTTTGGGTTTGGGTGTGGGTGTGGGTGTGGGTGTGGGTGTGGGTGTGGGTGTGGGTGTTAGGGTTGAGGTGGGCAGGGTGTCGGTGGAAGTGTGGGGGCGTGTGTGGACAGCATGTGTGTGGAGAGTGTGGGGTGTGTGTTTGGACTGTTGGGAGCGTTTGTTGGGTATGTGGGGGGGGGGGGGGTCTTGGGGGGTGTTTGTGAGGCATTTTTGTAAGGGCTTGTGGGGGAGCATGTGTGGCGGGTGCATGTGGGGTGTGGGGGGAGGGGGGAGCGTGCAGGGGCGTGGGTGAGAGTATGTGGGGGCGAGTGCGTGGGGTGCATTTGTTGGTTTGTCAGTGTGTCAGTGTGCGTGTGGCGGAGCGTAGGTGCGGGTCTGTGAATGGGGGGCATGAGTGGGGTTTTGTGGGGGCGTGTCTTTGTGGGTTTATGCATGTGTTTTGGATCTGTGTGTGAGGGTGTGAGGGTAGCGTGTGTGGGACTGTGGGGGGCGTGTGTGTGGGGTGTGAGTATGGTGTGTTTGTAGCGTGTGTGGGGGCGCATGTGGGGGCGTGCGGGATGTGTGTGGGGGGCGTGTGGGGGGCGTGTATGTGTGGGTTTCTGGTTGTGGGGGCGTGTTTAGGGCGGGTGTGTATGGCGTGTGTGTGTGGCGTGTGGGTGTGGCGTGTGTGTGTGGCGTGTGCAGGGCGTGTGTGTGGTGTGTGTGGGGCGTGTGTGCGGGGCGTGTGCAGAGTGTGTGTGGGGCGTGTGCTGGGTGTGTGTGGGGCGTGTGTGCGGGGCGTGTGCAGAGTGTGTGTGGGGCGTGTGCTGGGTGTGTGTGCGACGTGTGTTGGGCGTGTGTGCAGGGCGTGTGTGGGACTTGTGTGGGGCGTGTGTGCAGGACGTGTGTGGGGCGCGTGCAGGGTGTGTGTGCGGCGTGTGTTGGGCGTGTGTGCAGGGCGTGTGTGGGACTTGTGTGGGGCGTGTGTGCAGGACGTGTGTGGGGCGCGTGCAGGGTGTGTGTGCGGCGTGTGTTGGGCGTGTGTGCAGGACGTGTGTGGGACTTGTGTGGGGCGTGTGTGCAGGACGTGTGTGGGGCGCGTGCAGGGTGTGTGTGCGGCGTGTGTGCGGCGTGTGTTGGGCGTGTGTGCAGGACGTGTGTGGGACTTGTGTGAGGCGCGTGTGCAGGACTTGTGTGGGGCGCGTGCAGGGTGTGTGTGTGGGTTTCTGGGCGGGGTGGGCGTTACGTCTGTGCGGGGCGTTCTTTCTGCCTGGTGTTACTGGGTCGGTAAGTGGAACCACTACCCGCACACCCTTCTCCGATTGCCCTTCAGACCGCATACTCTAACCTGGACCGGAAATCAATATAGGTAAATTGGTGCGCGTCATGTTGACACGGGGACCGCTTGGTGCGCTTTGAAGGTGCTGAAGGGCGGGGTAGCCTTTGGCCCTTTCAATATCGGCGCCATTTTCTCATCTGTTCCGAATAATTGTTGTCTGCTACTAACATACTTTGAAACTAATTATTCCCCTCCACTGGACTCTATTGGGGTTCACCAACAAGGGACTTGTCGCCTGCTACCAAAAAAAGGAACGTAATTGAAACCAATATCAATTTCCGATATAAAAGTCGTTTACTTTTAATCAGAAAGTAGTGTTTGAATTCCGAATATCGTCTGGCGCAAATTAGATTGGGTGAATGTAATCTGTTTTCAATCAAACTTTACCGGTTTGCATGAAACACCGCTGCGTGTGGCAGCAGACAACATTTAGCGGTGACATCTAGTGAATGGTGCGTTTCTAGAACTGAGTGAGGCAATGCCATGGCCATATTTGGAATTGTTGTGAGGCGCGGCAAAAGTGCAGTGAGGGGGCGAGGTGTTGACCCCTTCAGGATACTAAGGTTAATTGAATGGTTTCAGATGGTGAACTGTGTATGACCTGTGTGACAGGTACTGCCTCCGTCACACCTCCGTCACACCTCCGTCACACCTCCGTCACACCTCCGTCACACCTCCGTCACGCATCCGCCACACCTCTGTCACACCTCTGTCACACCTCCGCCACACCTCCGTCACACCTCCGTTACACCTCCGTCACACCTACGTTACACCTACGTCACACCTCCGTCACACCACCTACGTCACACCTACGTTACACTTCCGTCACAACTCCGTCACAACTCGGCCACACACGGTCTCACCTCCGTCACACGTACGTCACACCTCCGTCACACCTAGGACAGGCCACACCTAATACCCCTGTCACACTAGGACGTAACAGGCCAGCGGGTGGGCAACGTAAAGATCACTTTTTTACTTTGAGATGCATAGAAATTCTCGGCGTTCAAGGGGCAAATTGGACGTCAGTGCAATGTAGTGGACGTAGGCGAAACGTTGGTCCAACGTAGTTGTAACGTGTCTTAATGAGTTAGAACGTAAAAAAAAAAAGCCCAACCTAAGGCTAATAAGCCTCCAGCGCGCACAGCATCAGCCTAGCGAAACCCTAGCGACGGCTTAGTGTAGGACTCGCCCTAATGTAGCTATGTGTGACTCTGGCATAATTTGTAAATTGAGTCGACGTCAGGCCTGCGAGTGAGCACCGTCAGTCTAAAGACAGTCCAACGTGCTCAGCGTAAGGACAGCGAGGCAAAAGATTCACACCATGTTCACAGCACGTTCGCTTACCTTCAAAGAACATTGGCGCACGTTACATACGTTATGCGCGCGCCAGCCATTCGTCAACTACATCGAATATGGCAAGACACGTTGCACTTACATTAGACTAATGTTAGACACATGTCAGAGACACATTAGACATACGTCGAGATACGTTAACACCACATTGCGTGGGATGCATGTTCCTCCCGGCTCTCCGTCAGTCTACTGTAAGTCTAACAAATGTCTAACGTATCTCGATGTAAGCCTAAGGTGAGCGCAACATAAGCCCAACATAACCCAATGTAATGGCTTTTACGTCGAGCTACGTCGAAAGTTTTGGGTATGTCCAAAACCTTGACGCGTGTCACCGTATCTCATCGTAACTCGACGTAGCTCAACGTAGCTCAACGTAACTCAAAGTAACTCGACATAACTTGACGTACCTCGACGTAACTCAAAGTAACTCGACATAACTCAATGTATCTCGACATAGGCTTAACGAATGAGTAACGTATCTCGACATATCTCGATCTAATGGCCAAATTTCACCTACGTCGGCTTACGCTACGGCGTTACATCATATTGTGACAGGGCCATAACACCAGCCAGCTTGAGATGGCAATGCGTTACTAAACCAACCGAAATCCTACACCTCGGCCATTTTAACGGCGCCGTTTAATCAATGCTGCAGTTCGGCAGGCAGTGACCGCTAGGTGTAAAACACACCACAAATGCAAATCCTACACTTCGTCAAATAGCAGCGTCTGAAAGACAACTAGAGAGTATACGGGCAAATTAGGATATCCTGTTGCTATGGATACAGCTTATATATCAGCAGCATTTATTGCGAATTCTAGATTGCTGGAGTCACTTTCTTTTTCTTTCCGAAAATTGACTACTATTAGTAATTCATGATCCTTTTGTAGTGGAGGTAGGGTGTTACTAGTCTGAGGTTGAATATGGGACAAAAACAGCAATGTGAAAACACCCAACATGAAAACACCAAACATGAAAACACCCAACGTGAAAACACCCAACATGAAAACACCCAACGTGAAAACACCCAACACGAAAACACCCAACATGAAAACACCCAATGTGAAAACACCCAACATGAAAACACCCAATGTGAAACCACCCAACACGAAAACACCGAACGTGAAACCACCCAACATGAAAACACCCAACGTGAAAACACCCAACACAAAAACACCCAATGTGAAAACACCCAACACAAAAACACCCAACGTGAAAACACCCAACATGAAAACACCCAACGTGAAAACACACACCATGGAAACACCCTATATGAAAACACCGAACACGAAAACACCCAACATGTAAACACCCAACACAAAATACCCAATGTGAAAACACCCAACATGAAAACACCCAACACGAAATCAATCAACATGAAACACCCAACATGAAATACCAACATGAAATACCCAACGTGAAAATACCCAATCTGAAAACACCCAATGCTAAAACACCCAACATGAAAACACCCAACACGAAAACACGCAATGTAAAATACCCAACGTGAAAACACCCAACGCAAAAACATCCAGTGCGTCAGTCTGTCCATGTTCTTTATGTTGCTTATTTATAATAAATGATATTCAAAGTGACGTTTTAGAAATAAAGTTACTTGTTAAATAAAACAGCATTTTAAATGCAAATTCAAAAAGTTAACCTAACAGAGGAAAAGGTGTTCGGTTGTGGCCTGTGTCTCTTCTCTCCCTCCCCCCCCCCCTTCCTCACCCTCACCCTCCCCTCTCACCCTCCCCCCTCCCGTGACGAACCCTCCCCCTTCCTCTCTATTCAAGTCGGGCATGGCTGGCTTCGATTGCCGGGCATTGTGAGGAAACGGTTGGAGAATAGTGCTCCTGCATGGGTGTAGGGACCACCAGACGGCAGTGTAATTTTAATCACATCCATCCTATCACATGCCACGCGTTTGCAGATGGAACAATTTGTGAAAGCGAAAGTCCTAATTCATTAACTACGCGCAGGACACTTGTCGTCTGCTTGGGCCCTAATGTAGCAGTCACACTACGACGACAATGGGAGGATGACAGCCCGGCGGCTGGAATTTTGAGAAATCACGACGACATATGCAAATTCGGGCTAAATTGGACGACATCCGGACGACATCCGGACGACACCCGGACAACAGACGGGACGACAGCGGGACGACAGTGTCTGTGTGTCTGTGTCTGTGTGTGTGTGTGACTCTGTGTCTCTGTGTGTGTCTCTATGTGTGTGTCTGTGTCTATGGGTGTGTCTGTGTCTATGTGTGTCTATGTGTGTCTATGTGTGTGTCTGTGTGTGTGTGTCTGTGTGTGTCTGTGTCTGTGTGTGTGTGTCTGTGTCTGTGTCTGTGTGTGTCTGTGTATGTGTATGTGTATGGGTCTGTGTCTGTGTGTGTGTGTCTCTGTGTGTGCCTCACTCTGACTCTCAGTCTGACTCTGACTCTGACTCTCAGTCTGACTCTCACTCTCACTCTCAGTCTGACTCTCACTAATAGTGTCTCTATGTGTGTCTATGTGTGTGTCTGTGTGTGTGTCTGTGTGTGTCTGTGTCTGAGTCAGACTGAGAGTGAGAGTGAGAGTCACACTGAGAGTGAGAGTGAGAGTCACACTGAGAGTGAGAGTGAGAGTCAGACTGAGGGTGTGAGTCAGACTGAGAGTGAGAGTGAGAGTCAGACTGAGAGTGAGAGTCAGACTGAGAGTCAGAGTCAGACTGAGAGTCAGAGTGAGGCACACACAGAGACACAGACACACACACACAGACACAGACACACACAGAGACACACACAGACACACACACATAGACACAGACACACACATAGACACAGACACACAGAGACACACACAGACACACACACATAGACACAGACACACACATAGACACAGACACACAGACACACACACAGACACACACACACACAGACAGACACAGACACACACAGACACACACACAGAGACACATAGAGAGACACACACACAGAGACAAAGAGACACACACACAGACACAGATACACACACACAGAGACACACACACAGACACAGATACACACACAGACACACACACAGATACAGAGATACACACACAGAGACACACACGAAGCAGTCTTCATGAGAAATATGAAGAATGGGACGGTGCAAACATGTAGGTATATGTATCCGGCGGACCTGTGAGGAAGCAGTCTTCATGAGAAATATGAAGAATGGGACGGTGCAAGCATGTAGGTATATGTATGCGGCGGACCTGTGAGGAAGCAGTCTTCAGGAGAAATATGAAGAATGGGACGGTGCAAACATGTAGGTATATGTATGCGGCGGACTTTTAGGAAGCATTCTTCATGAGAAATATGAAGAATGGGACGGTCCAAACATGTAGGTATATGTATGCGGCGGACCTGTTAGGGAGCAGTCTTCATGAGAAATATGAAGAATGGGACGGTGCAAACATGTAGGTATATGTATGCGGCGCAGAGACACATACATGGAGAGAGAAGCAACTACAGCTTAACGACAAGACGACAGTGCCGCCACAGTGCCGCCACAGTGCCGCCACAGTGCGACAGTGCCGCGACAGTGCCGCGACAGTGCCGCGACAGTGCCGCGACAGTGCCACAACCTCGGCTGTCGTCCGCTGTCGCCGAAGTTTTTCAACATGTCCAAAATCCCCGCGACAACTCGGCGACAGTCGAGAAATAGTGGAGAAACTGGAGTTGTTGCGGAGGTGTCGCGGCGACAGCTGCGCAACAGCTGCGCGACAATCAGCGACAATCGACGACAGACCGGAAGTCGCTGTCGCAGGGCTGTGGCCGCTGCTTGTCGTCGTAGTGTGACTGCCACATAAAGGAGTCTGCTCTCAATCAAATTCGCTATTAATAGCACCGTTTCAATTCTGGTCATTTGTTTTCATTGGAAGTGCTGTCTGCGGGTAATAAATATGTCGTCTGCGTTGCCATGGTTAGAGCAGACGGCACTGCTGGTGTCATTATGGCTGGCCTGGTGTCTGCGGTCTGTCCTTGAGATATGCCCGTTAAAAGCGCGGGAATTCTGTTATAAAGTCACGTGGTACAGAGAAGAGACTGACATTAAAGAGCTGTCACGCTTTCGGTGTTGCGTACTCAGCCGTCTGCCGTGAATCAGGCGGGTAATATAAACGTTCTATTTAAACTCCAATATCAAACCGTGCACATTCCCGCCACAAGTTATTATTTAAGCAATTCTATGTGAATAATTCCACACCTATTCATCTAAGACGTGCTGATTGCAACGCCAGCATTCCAAGTAGTTTCAGTTGAGCAGGTATAAAAGATTAGCGAGTCAAAGATAGGATGCTAAAAGATGAAACTGTATGAAATATTAAATTAATATAAAATGAAATGGCAATTGTACACGGTTGGGAAAGTTTAAATGAAACTAACTAATATTCCCTGTACCATTACAAATTACGAAGGACAACTTGCTCCCCCACTGGACTCATAGCAAGCAGCCCACCGAAACTAATGAAACCGAACCGATCGAGCACCTCTATAACCCCTCAGTGGGACGCCCCCCTTTATTTGTTTCCATCCTGACCTACACCATCGTCGTCATTCAGCATGGAACGCCTATATATAACTACCCTTTTGGTGAAAAGCAATGGTTTTCAGTGAAAACAGTGCAAGATTTGGTGGATTGTTTCAATGGCATACAACTTTTTGTCAAAGCAGACGACACAGCTAGTGGCGAATGAACGAACCCCCCCCCCCCCCCAGTGTAATTCACCGAGAAATGTTAGCCAACACACTTTGCTGGTGCTCCGATCGATAAACACCTCGATCGTCCTCCAGCAGTACTACTACTACGACCACTACTACATAGCATCCGGGTGAAAGAAATGGTGACTTTTAGATTGTCGTCCGCTGTCACCAAATTCATTTTGTGATAAGTGAAGTCACTGGAGGATCGTCTGCTGCCAAATGGACTGACATTGCGGGTGAAGTGGAAGTAGAGGATATGCCAAAGCGGAGAGTACCGGTAGTGGGGCTTACACCCAACTCATCAAGTCCTACGTTGATCAACTAATGTGGTTCGGGTGCATGCACATCTGTTTAATTGTGACAGTGCGCTCCCCTAGTGGATTCATAGTGCTGCCCCACTGGATGACATTGCATCAGTTTCATGACCAAGTATCCCACTTATAATCTGCTTGGTTATCAATCGATGGCGACGATGACAGCAACTCATCATTCGTTGCGAACTCGTCAATGACCGATGACTCCAATTTGTGCTCGGAATGTGCAATGGCACATTGGATATGTGTGTGTAGCTGCATTCCAAGAGTCTGGTAGGTGAAGGAGACAATCTTTTCTCTTCTGACGCTTTTGTTTAGCTTGAGATATATGATCAATTTCAAACTGTGCTGTGCCTTTGCGAATGTTACATTACCTTGACGCTGAAGCCACCAGTCGTCATCCCAGCTAACAAAGTAACATCGTGCAGAAGGCAAGTTAGCAATGAGTGCCATTTTAATCAGTTTTCAGCTGACTCAGTTAGGGATCGATGATATGACCTTCCATGTGGGGAACGAACACTTTAACCACTAGTCCATCCTATCCAGTGCACATATCTTTTTTAATACCATCTTGATTGAGCTGCGTCTCGGTTAGTAGCCGACATTCTCGGGTGCAGCACCTAAATGAGGGCTTTACGTAGCTCTCAGATGGAACATCCACATTGAAACACCTCAGCATGTGCTGTGTTGTAGACGATCAGCAGTAATCCTGGCAGTCTACCACTGTAAGCTATAGAAATTACAGATACTTGTACCAAGCTATATAGAAACTAATTGCAGAAGATTTCTCTTTTTAACAGGTTGGAAAAGTGCACCGACCATGCGCTTAATTGACACAACAGTATCCAGTAGAGGCTGCAATCCGTATCCATAATCTAGTACAGGTTGCCTTGGTGACAGGCAGACGACATTGGCAGGTGAGCAGACGATGGCGAGTGTCGGGTGGTTGCGAGGAGAACTGCCCGTTTTGTGGGTTCTGCTCGCTAAGTTACATAGGGAGGCGACAACGGACCGGGCCCAACTTTTACAAATCTCCCTACTGTCGGCACACAAAGCGAACACACGCTTTCTCGACTCCCTAACATCCGCGTGGAGAGCTCCACTGGGAGTGATCGGACCCGGAGATGTGGTGGGAGTGGGGCGGAATGAATTGGGGCACCCTGCGTGGCGAAATGGTTCTTGTTTGAGTGAAGCCGGGGGAGGTGTGCTACAGCAGGCGCTTGACTGTAACTATGCAACAGAGGGTGCTTCATATTCCTCAATGCATCACCAGCCGTGATGCCATAACCACCAGAGACCCTTCTGTGCTCCGTCCTGATATGACCTTAGATGTTGCCATGACGTAAATCTCCAACAACCAACCAACCAACCCTGCTGTGCCAAGGCAAGGGCATATGTATTTCCACTGATAAAATAACTTCCTTTATATGGGCATCATGTCAAAAAATATGCTTATTTAATTTGCTCATGCCATACCAGTCTGCCATGACGCACACAGTGGCCGTATACCTTATTGCTAAACGGCGAACTTATTTAACAATACATGACGGTTAATGACTAGATAAGCGGGCATTTAAATAACGGAAATGCCTGTGTGGCTTTTAGATAAGCCTATTAGAATGCTATAATGATTATATATATATCACAGTGCGTACTTTCCCCGTGGACTCCTAATGTAACGCTTCACGTTCGCTGATGTAATTAACGTTGCAACTACGCTAACAAAGTCTCTCTACATCTCCAACTGACACTGGATCTGACCAGGTTTCCCGCCACTGGCACGGTTACTTCCCTCCAGCCCGTTTCCCTGGATACCGTCCGAGTTGGTCGCCCGGCTGATGTTCCCTTTGCGAATTGGATCTGGCACATAAGGAGAGCAAAGTAAGTGTTTGCCGATTGAGGTGTGCACAGTGGGACCATGTTTTATCAACCTTCCACCGACCGTGTTCCTAATGTTGTCTGCTGCTGCTAAATGACGAGTGAAGTGGAGTGGTGACCCCGAAACTGGCACTAGTCAACAGATGGTGTCCACACATAGGTTATAGTATTACTATTATAGGTGGTCGTGCCCAGTGATATAACGCAACAGTTTCGTGGAATGTCGGCACGAGCAGACGACAATTTGTCCATTTGTTAGCGCAGACGACTCGGTCAAGTTAGTTTGGTGGGTAGTAGCCGTGCACCCTTACAGTGCTGCTGGTTCCCCGCCTAAATCACCGAAAATACCCGGACACCGTTACTCTCGCCGTTGACAGCGCAATTCGATGCGTGTGGGACGCGTGTATTTATAGAAAGTTACGACGCAGCTTCACCGTTTACACAATCGAACGCAGCACTAATCGGCATGCAAGGAAGCCATGCGTGAACATTGGCGCTGCGTTTTATTGCGCAGTGGTGATTCAGGCGCGCCTAAACTAGCGCAAATGGCCCTTAAAACTAAACGAACTGCCGGCTATGGTTTCCGAAGGTTAGACGTGTTTGTCGGCGAGGGTTCACTCGGGGAACCAGCGAATACGGAACAAACTAGTGCAATTTCATTGCACACTCATACAGTATAGTAGTGGTGTTTTTGTACTTGTGTTGTATGGTTGTGTCATACGTTAAGGCCCAGTCAGACCTTACCGGACTGAGTACCGGACACCACCGGACAGTCTAGTCTGTTGGTGTCCGGTGTCAAAATGTGTCGAAATGTTGCGCTTTCAATGGACAAGGAACGTACATTAACGAATAGCCACCGGACGATAAACGGACGATAAACGGACGGTAAACGGAGGTAAACGGACGATAAACGGACGATAAACGGACGATAAACGGACGATAAACGGATGGCAAACGGACGATAAACGGACGACACCGGATAACAACGGCCAAGCAATGGTCAACTGACGGGCGAAAACCGAATGTCAAACGGACGTACCGGATATATTCATGGACGCGCTGAAAATATATACTGACCGAATTCCCGCAATCACTTTTTTTTTTTAAACAAAAAAAACACCGTCAACGGACTTGGCAGGAAGCAAACCGGAGAAGTAACGGATGGGTAACAGACATGAACCGGCCAAAACGGACAAAACGGAAACCAACCGTACACGTCAGTCCGCTGGTGTCCGATACAAGTTTTGAAACGGACACCAGAGCATGTTTACGTAGCTCTCAGTTGGAACATCCAACTGAGAGCTATGTAAACATGCTGTTGGGCTTGTCTCATCCCAGCTTAAATTAACTCTTTTTTTTACAACTTAAAGGTTGACTGTAACTATGCAACAGTTATAGTTACAGTCAACCTGTACTAGTAACAGGTTGACTGTAACTAGTACAGTCAACAGATGGTGTCCACAATCACTAGCCAGTCCCTTAGTCAAGCTTTGATCTCATAGCCTTTAGAGGTAACAGGTTCTATTACATTGACTTAGTGTGCCCTTCTATGCACCAAGAAATGTTTAATAAGTGCATCAGTATAAAGTTGGATATGTAGGCTCAAATCTAGATCAGTATTTTTTTTTTTTTAATGTGATGCTTTCCTCGGACTGTGCAGCTTTAGAATAGAGCGAATATTCATGAAAGAATTAATGTTAGAATGCAACAACCAGCTCTTTAAGCCCTGAAGGCAAACATCACAGGTCTCCCTGAATAACAATGAATGTGAATAACTTAAATGGACCTCCACCTGGTTAGTTCTCATAAAACTGCAACAAACGTGTTTTAATACCACAGCTTCGTTAATAATGTGGTTAGAAGGCTGGAATGAGCTTGTATGCATTCATCTGTCCTAGGGCTTTCTGGGGATACCAGTTTGGTATCTGCACAATGTGTTCTCATAAAACTGTGGCCCATAAATGGTCATATTTCCCTAGTTTTTGGACAATTTCTTGGCCATCAGTAGGTTTAAATTTTTCCGTTTTAGATAACCCTGTAAGTAGGGCATTCATAAAATATGTTCTTACCATTGACTATGATGTCTCTGCCATTATTAACCCTCAAATTTAAGAGTTCAGGTCGACTGCCTGGATAATAATCATCATTTTTGTGTTGGGGAAGTTTTAGCATAACCGTCCATCTGCAATGGTTTATATGGGCACATTGGTGTAAACTATCAATAAATAACACTAACAACACACATAACTTCATTGACATGGTTGGCGCATTCCATATTGAGTGATACAAATCAGATATTTTAATTAGCATCCATATAGGCATCTAAAACCTAATTTGGTGCAGATATGACCATAACAGTCCGTCTTACACTCACACATGTGCTGTGGCATGGATTGTAAGAATTAGTGAAGGATATTCCATATAGCTAACTATCATGAGTTAACCTTTATATTTGCCAAAGTTTAGATAACTATTCCTATTTCTCTGGATCTGGTAGCATTTTTACATTTCCCATAACCGTCCGTCTCCCACTCCAAAATCATAACCGTCCATCTCCCAGCTAGTTTGTACCCTAATAAGACCTAATATGGCAATCTATTTAACTTAGAAATGAACTGACTTCAGATGTGTAATATTTGTCCTATCTGTACTATATGACCCTTGTCCTATATGACCATTGTACATTCTGGAATATACCTATGTGTATTTTTTGTATACTTTACATGTTATCTGCATAAGCATCTGTCTCCCCTTTTTAAATAATAAAAATATCTGTACTATGACCATTGTACATTCTGGAATATACCTATCTGATGTAGACACTGTGTGTTATGGGCATAAGGAATGTTAAAACTGAATGTGTGTACTCAGTGTCCTTATAACTATTTACTATGAATTACTAGAAATAAAATTCACCATAACCGTCCATCTCCCACCAGTTTTTGCCCCCACAGCTAAAGTGTTGCAACAATATATTAAAGTTAAGTGATTTGTTTGTGCCTATAGCATAGTTTAACAGGTTCCAACACTGTGTTTATTTATTGTTAACTAGGATTGTGTATTATTTGTATACTTTACAGGTTATTTGCATAACCGTCCGTCTCCCCTTTTTAAATAATAAAAATATCTGTACTCTGACCATTGTACATTCTGGAATATACCTATCTGATGTAGATAGAGACTGTGTGTTATAGGCATAAGGACTGTTAAAACTAAATGTGTTTACTCAGTGTCCTTATAACTATTTACTATATATTACTGGAAATATGAATGCCCATACCGTCCGTCTGCAATAATAAAATGGTTACCCCTAAAAAGTGCTTCATGCTAGGAGAATAAAGTTGATATTTCTGAAAAGATCAAGGTTATGTCATATAATTGAATGTTTTTTCTAAGGAAAAGATGCTATTCCCTATTAATTGGAGCAACTAGTACATAGTTAAGTAGAAAAAACAGCATAGTTGTGGGCAGTACAGATAAGTTCAGTCCTTCGCCATGAAATAAAAATGTAAATGTAGGAAATATTTCTGACATATTTACATTGAGAAATATGTTGAACATGTATATAAATTAAGAAATCATAGGTTAACAGGTATTAACTAGGTATATATATGCTTTATGTATATGGAAATATGTGCAGACGGACAGTTATGGTCAGTAAGGAAACTTATTCTTCAAATAGTCACAGAATGGTCAATTTTTAGAGTTAACTTGCCCAAATTCTGTCACTAATGTACCAATATGTAGTGAATAAAGGCAGCTTAGAGCTGAAATGATATAAGGAATTCCTAGAATACCCCCTCAGAACTCTAAATGTTTCAGTTTGATGAGAATTGACCACCTGTGCGTCCCTTCGTGACATCATAGAGTATTGATATTTAATTCTCAACCCAGTGTGGGGCAATTGGATCTCCCAGAACCATGAAACGGACATCTGGGATATCGTTACCAGTTCTCAGTTCAATATCACACAGAATTAAATACAATATGACCAATTTGTATCAATGTGGACTTCAATGTCATAGCCTTGTATTTAGCTATATATATATATATATATATATATATATATATGTAGTAGGCTGCACTGACCTCTCAGACAAGTAACCACATAGACAGGTGGGCATGGGTAGTGTGTTGATATCAGGGAGCCTAGGTGGTGTAATGGTTAGCACACTGGCCCGGAATGCAAAGAGATGCGGGTTTGAGTCCCACTCTAGGCACAATATTTCCCATTTTCATCACCCCCATGACACTGGTTGCCGTGACCAGGATCCTGTACAAGCTATGCGTTGTATGGTTGTTGAACCTACCCTGTGTATGTATGTGTAAGTGCATTGCCTGTATGTATGTAATTGTAAGCATTAAATGACCATTTAAAAGACTTACAATTCCAGGGGGACGAGTGTAGTAGGCTGCACTGCCCTCTCAGGCAAGTAACCACATAGACAGGTAGGCATGGGTAGTGTGTTGATATCAGGGAGCCTAGGTGGTGTAATGGTTAGCACACTGGCCCGGAATGCAAAGAGATGTGGGTTCGAGTCCCGCTATAGGCACAATATTTCCCATTTTCATCACCCCCATGACATATATATTAGTTTTTTTGTTACATTTAGAAAAGAAAACATTACTATATATATATGCTTCTTTTATTTCTTTTCTCTTCTTAAAAGTGGTATCTGTAAAGTAGAAATGATGGATTGTCCACACCACTTAGTGAATGATTGGGTTTGTGAGAAGACTGTAACAGACTCCCTACCCCCACTGGTTGCTTTCCCTGGTTAGCGGTACCTAAGACCTGATCACGTGGTGTGTGCACGTACACCCACAAGGACAGCGCATTGTGTCTATACAGTAGAACCTTTCCCCTCTCACTTCTCGCTGCCACACCCTGTCGATATCCACCTCAGTATTTAAGCTAGGCACCCATGTGTATATTATAAAACATATGCTCTCTTTTCTGCTGTGAATAACGTCATATACTGAGCTTGCCTATGGTGCTGGCATGTCACAAACAGATAGTACAGTACAACCCCGTTAAACCAAGCTCGGTTAAACAAAACGATCGGTTAATCCAAACTTTTTTCGGCGGCCTGGCAAAATACTACCATTTATCATATAAAAAAGTTGGTTAAATCAAAGTCGGTTAATCCAAATTATCGGTTAATCCAAACAAAATTGTCAGGCCCCAGGCCACTTCCAGTATGGCTAAACCAAACTTTCATGTGGTTATAAGATCATCTGAGACTTATTTATATGATAAATGGTAGTATTTTGACGGGCCTCCGACAAAGGTTTGGATTAACCGATCGTTTGGTTTAACCGAGCTTGGTTTAATGGGGTTATACTGTATATACATAAAAAAACATTAATCAAAGTGTCACATACATTGTATATTACATTCATAATGAACCCGCGTTTTTGCCAAAGCCAAGTCAAGGTCGAAGCCAAAGCTTGGTTAAACCAATTATCGGTTAATCCAAACAAATTTCTAGGGTCCCTTCAAGTTTGGTTTAATGGGGTTATACTGTATATATATTTCCTCCAGTGTGTGATGCGAGAGGGGCGGCCGCCCGGCAATTAACCCGACAGCTGGGAGGGGGGCACTCCACCAATGCGCACAGAGGAAATATAGGGTGTACATGTTACCCTTTCATTTATACTTGTATAATGCGTTATACATCATGTATATGGGTCACTCTCCTGAAAACTGGCCAGAAGTGTCACATGGAGAGTTAAAATCTAATATTTGAATGTTTTACATTTTTTGGTTGCAAATGAAAGTTGGAAATCCCCACTTTACATCTATGTAAAATATAAATTGACGCGATAAAAAATAAAGGTGTAGTCCATGATTAAGCTATGTCTTATGGGAGTATAACATGTGTTGCTCAGATGTAACACATGTTTAGGACACCACACAGTCTGCTTAATACAAATCTAAGCAGAATTAAATAATTTCACACTTAGAAGTATATTAATCATGGCATAATATACAGAAATATGTAGTGCTTATATTGATTTTTTTTTAAAGGAATTCCGAGCCATGCTTTATTCACTGAATAATTAGTGTACAATATTTGTGTGGCATACAGACACCACTGGTTACATCTGTGATTAAAATTAGTAATGTTATTTCTGAAGACATCAAATAATTGCATACGTGTTAATAAATACTTCCTTTTTGATTTGGGAACTGTTTTGTTTGATATATCCGTGCAATACAAGATGTTAGTAAGGATCGAACCATGTACCATATGTCATGTTACAAATGGCGGACTGTAAAATGGTTTTATTTTGTACAAAAACACTTCATAACTAAAAGGACCAAAGTTGCAAGCAGTTTATTTTATTTCCCTTATTTCTTACATCAAATCTGAACATGAATATGAAAAGTATAAGGGAAGAAATAAGTAGGAAGTTTTTTTATTGATGTTTTAAATTCCCATCCCATGCTGACCAGTTTTCAGGAGAGTGACCCATATATACGCGACACGATTGAAAGCATAACCGGCATCTGATAATACTACAGGCCCTTGTGTACACTCATACACCAGCTGGTGTTGACACGCCTCAATCCACAGACACACCCTGCCAACTCGGTCAATTGATGTTAGTATCACCCATCCATCTAGGTGTGGCACTATCTGTGTACAAGAGCATGGTCTCACACTTGAGGAACAAGAGGAGAGTAATTCGGTAGTAGTTTGGTGGTACCAGTTAGCACCTTGCATCGGTCTGCTAGTCGTATCGAGTGCTAACTTCCAACCAGTCTCCTGGTTTTATTATAGGTAGGTTATCACTAGCCAGGGTCTTAGTCATATTAGAGGCAGTATTAGTGGTAACTTCCAGCCAGTCTCCTGGTTGTATTATAGGTAGGTCATCACTAGCCAGTCCCTTAGTCATATTAGAGGCAGTATTAGTGGTAACTTCCAGCCAGTCTCCTGGTTGTATTATAGGTAGGTCATCACTAGCCAGTCCCTTAGTCATATTAGAGGCAGTATCAGTGCTAACTTCCAGCCAGTCTCCTGGTTGTATTATAGGTAGGTTATCACTAGCCAGTCCCTTAGTCATATTAGAGGCAGTATTAGTGGTAACTTCCAGCCAGTCTCCTGGTTGTATTATAGGTAGGTTATCACTAGCCAGTCCCTTAGTCATATTAGAGGCAGTATTAGTGGTAACTTCCAGCCAGTCTCCTGGTTGTATTATAGGTAGCTTATCACTAGCCAGTCCCTTAGTCATATTAGAGGCAGTATTATTGGTAACTTCCAGCCAGTCTCCTGGTTGTATTATAGGTAGGTTATCACTAGCCAGTCCCTTAGTCATATTAGAGGCAGTATTAGTGGTAACTTCCAGCCAGTCTCCTGGTTGTATTATAGGTAGGTTATCACTAGCCAGTCCCTTAGTCATATTAGAGGCAGTATCAGATTTAACTTCTAACCAGTCCCCTGTTTTCATTATAGGTAGGACAAGCCACTCTCCTAGTCTCATTAGAGTTATTAGTAACTAGTCTCCATGTGTCATTAAAAGTAGTCCAAATATTTACTTATAATCGGTACCCTAGTCTTATTATAGGGGGTCCAAATATTTACTTCTAACGGGTATTCTAGTCTTATTAGAGGTATTACCAACCGGTATCCTAGTCTTATTAAAGGTTGTTCAATCATTTACTCCTAGCCTTATTGAAGGGAGTCCAAGTATTTATTTCTAACCTGTATCCTAGTCTTATTTGAGGTAGTACAAATATTTAGTTCTAACTAGTTTCCTAGTCTTATTAAAGGTAGTACCATATTTACGTCTAACCAGTCTACTAGGCTTATTAGAGATCGGCCAAGTATTCACCTCTAAGGGGTCTCCTAGTCTTATTAGAGGTATAGTAAAACCAGTCTCCTTGGAATACACAGTATTCATTTAGAGCTGAGATTATGCGTGCTATAAGGATGGAGGTATAGGCTAAATAATAAAAGTGAGACATGCATACTGTATGAGTACATAGAGGCATAGTGGTGTCCTCATCTCTTTGAGCTGCTGGCTGACCTATTTTCTCGGTTGTATTGGGGCGGGGTCATCTCCATCTTGGCGTGTGCTTTTCACGCCTCCACCGGCATTCCCCACATCACTCAATCGCTTCCCAGACCCCATCAGCAGCAGACGACCGCCATCTCATTCATTTATGTTACCCAATCTAAAGGTATTATAGCCTGCTGAAGGCCACTTAGCCCTTGGCACCATGGTGATGCTGTGTGGAGACTGAGTTTCCCGCACTTTGTGTGCCTAGATGTCGTCTGCTCTCAGCGATGTCATTGCAAACGAGATCTATCATTTGCACAGAACGTCTTTCAGTGAAAACCCAATAAATTCAATGATGGAATATACAGTTAGGGTGGATTTTGTAGTGACAAGACTGGATTTAGCTCATGGCAAGGACAAAATGACGGCAGTACTGGGGAGCTCTAAAAAGAGCACATTCGATCAATGATGTGTGTGCTTTTATAAAAGCACAGATTACGCCTTGGGCGGGGGGGTAAAAAAGACATAATTACTCTGAATGCTGATGCATCAATGCCGTTCGATTGCAATAGATGTAGAACCGAGTGATGTATTACACATCCATTAGATTTCACCTTGTCGTCTGCACTAACTAAATGTCGTCTGCCGGCAATCAAAATTACTGCAAAATCTGTGTGGATTAAATGTCATCTGCCATTAATCAAAGTTGTCACAAAATGTAACTGACATCGTTCATTATGAACATTATTTTTACTAAATGAGTAGCCAACAGTCACTCAATTTACTCCTGGCGCCACCTCGTGGATGAATGAGAATCTATGGTATCGGGGAAGCACTGCCTAGCCATTTGAACTCATGTTAGTTATTCAGTTAATGACTAGTCAATAGGAAATTTATTCACATCATATAGTTTTGTTTCCTGAAATATTGAGGCGTCTTTCAATGATACATATGCCAGGATAACGCTTATCTGGAGAGATTTGGAAGTCTGCGCGTTGCATCGGGTTCCAAATAAAGTCACGGGTTAGAACCCAATGCGGCACATTTCGCCTGGATCTGTGCATCACACTAGCCGCCATTTAGCATGTACAGCTCTTCGCTAGTTCAGTTGATCGCCACCAAGTGTGGTCATCCACATGGTCTGTATTTATTTATGCAGCAGGGTCATGACGGGAGAGGGCTAGATGTGGTTCATGAGATTCTGATTTATCTGCTTTACTCACACTAGAACAAAGTATCGCGCTGTATCAGACAGTCTTTGTTCGGCTCTCAAGTGGACCTACAGCTCTGAAAGTAACAAAATAATACCTCACTTTAAGGGACAACTCTGTATCAAGACCAATGTTGTCCTGACATACATGTGTCCAGTTATCGGAGGGACAACCAAATGAAACAAAAACAAGATGTACTTTGAAAGATTGTCCGCCTATAGCATGGGTTCGCGAATTACAAGGGTCTCTGAAGACAGCTACTATTTACAGTGGCACCGTTCTTACACATACGTACATTTCTATGACGTATTTCACATACACATAGCCACCGCATAGAGCTACGCGTTGTTGCACATACTTGGTTTTGGATGTTTGTTGTTTTACCCCCTAGCAGCATCTAAGATCATATGATGACGACATACTTGGTGGAGTCACACCAGTGTTAAATCCAGTGCCCTCCTCTTGATCAGACGGATAAGATTCTGGGTTAGGAAATTCGAGCTTCAAACAGCGTTGAATAATATACTGACTGAGACGCATTATTGTCAACTCTGCAGACAACCAGACACTATGTGGTCGGCTTCTTCGGTTATCAAACGTCGATGTGTTACTCAATGGAATTTTTGTTTAGTTTTCATCTTTGTTAATTCCTTTTATTCCAGTTGAATAATATCTTTTCAGAACCAATGCTCCTTTTAACAGCTACGATGGATTTGAACTATTCATGGATGGGATGATTAGATGGTATGAACAATATAGACCATAACAGACTTCAAAGTTATTAAGGGGAGCATACTTTGTACATGTGGACGGGAGGGTAATTGTTTGAATTTGAACATGTGAGGATGAGTTTTGGGGCACTAGTACTATGAGTATGACTTGCTGCTATTGTGAGAAGAGCATCTGCGATTACGTAGATAATGCTTGCAGGATAGATTTGAACTTTTCTGGTCAGCTACATATTGTTGGATGTAGCACAACATGCATTATTAGTTACATCAGGTGTTCAGGATGGAGGTTATGCTTCGGTGGTGGGCTTTTGTTTGAAAGGCAGAAAACGGTTACTATAAACCTGTGCTAAAGCAACCCATCTTGGAGGTTTGACGACGATAAATATGCAACCCTCTCTCACTGACCTAGATTGACTAACTCTAGGAACCCATTGAGTTACTCAATCTAGTTCAACCTTTTGAGTAGGCCTCGTCCATCCTGGATTCTTAATACCGCAATTCAGCAAACAAAGGTCGTCATTGCAGACGGGGTTCTGGCAAGGCTGCTGTTCTCAGTGTGAATGCCTGCTGAGACGCCACTGTTCTCCAACATCCGGTCAGATCGTTTTCGGTTGAGCGACCTCCCAAACATGGCCCGACTTGCAGCAGTAAGTAAACGCTCGTCTCCAAACTCAGTGAAATGATCGATTCCTTCGGGATTGAGCGGCGCGTAGAACAGTGACGTGAATTGGAAAAAGCGGATCACTTTTAAGTCACACCCTGTAGACTCACTGGCGACGGCGTGGTTGGAACACTACTGTTATACGCTGACGCAATCTGCTACTCGGGTATAATGTCCCAGTATGACTGGCTGGAATAGCTGAATCGGTAAGTGCGCTGGCTGGCTTCCCATCCTTGGTTCATTCTCCGAGAGAGTAAAAACAATGACTTACAAAATGCATACTTATCGCTACATAGCCTAGCACTCAGATTACTAGGATAGGGAAACGACGTGTTTGCTTTGTATCAGGATAATGTCACTAAATGGAATATCGGGTCATGGTCCTGGCAGCTCAGTCCCCAGTGTTGAAAGACTATAAATTGGTCAAAGGTTCCTGCCACAAGTCGGTGCCTGTCCTGATGTGACCTCACATGTTGCTATGACGTAAAACCCCACCATACAAACTGCTCCATTGTGGATTAATGTTCTAAAATGGACTAATGTTCTACTGCAGACTAAATATTCACGTTGGGGAATAACGTTTCTTAATTGCACAGCAAGTGTCCTTAAATGACGTCAATTTAACGCCAAGTCACCAACAAATGCCACCTGAATAGCACAGCGACAGTCCGTTGCTAATTATCTGAAAGTTAAATTCAGAGCACTGAATTAACCTAGTTTTCGTTTAACTTCACAATTCATTCAGTTGATATAGGGTTACTTTCTTAATAACATAACAGTTTTGTGCCGCGATCAGTCGTGGTTATATGTACCCATCCACACTGTGTAATACTTAGATATATATATATGGGTGATGCCATCAAGAGAAACCTGAAGCTGAGAGACATTAAGACTGACTCATGGACATCACTCTCACAGCAGAGAGCTAAATGGAGAGTGGCAGTCAAGTAATGAAAGCAGTCTTTGTCGCATCGCGACCGACAGCATGATGATGATGATGATATGGGTGATGGGAGTTTTAAAAAATCAAATGTATTAGCGGTTAGATTATAGCGACACTCTGTGCATAACAGGCTAAACTATGACCCAATAATCTATGCTTTCTCCCATACACACTATTTCCTTTGTTGTACTATATCCACGATCTTGTCCTATATTTACAACATTGTGATATATTCAATGTTGTGAGATATCCCCCAGGTTGTGCTATATCCACAATGTTGTGATATATCCACTGACCATTTCACAAACTAACGCCATCGCTAGAAAGTGCTAGACTAAATGGAGTCCGTTGTTAGAGTATTGGACTGCACGGCTTTCACTGTTGTGTACATTCAGGAACTGGTAGGTTTCGATGTAGGGAAGTTCTGTGTAGATATAACATAAGATGGCACATGGTGGGATCAATATTTACTGTCAGATATTCTTTCCATATCGCCATTAGTGTGGGTCTGATTAGGGTACCTATCGCATCTGTGGTGCTTTAATATAGCACTTAGACCGACTATAGGTGAGCGGTAAATCCTCAATGTCTCACACATTAGTCAGACTGTCGGTAAGCGAGGCGGGTGAGCAAATGAGTTGAGCACCCGCCTCCTGTGAGGCAGGTCGTGGGATTCCAACACTGCATTGAACCCAATCCAAGTCCATTGAAGACTGACTTAAATAATTATACTTGTCACTACCTAACCTGGAACTCAATATTACCAGGATAGGACAAAGAACAGTTGAAAGAGGAAGACCAATTATCTTGCTTCAACAACAAATGTGAAGGCAACACTGTATTAATAGTAGATACCAAATAGAATGTCATAATTGATAGGAGTCAGTAAATATTCACAGGAGAGACCATCTAAAATGTGATAATGGGTAGCAGGAGATATTGATTCATAGGAGACATACAAGAAAACGTTATAATGTACAGGAGGAGACAATGTATCCAAGAGAGAGAGATCAAACACGTGTAATTGGCAGGTGGGGCCATTTATTCACAGCAGACGACACGTACACGTCACAGGGTGTAGAACGGGCGTTTCATCATGGACGGCCCCGAATATGGCATCCTTTTACTTATTTCGCCAACAGCCGTGTCTTCACACCCTCCATGGATCAACCCTCACCGGCTTCACACTTCCCCATGCCTGGACCGACCCGGGTGCCATCTCGTTCACACTTGAGTTCACAAATAGACCACCAGGGGGAGGGTCGATAGGCGCGCATTCCCTAATTACAATGGAAGGACGCGGTGCCTTCGGATTGGCTGCCTTGCGACTGGTGCCTGAAACTGGGTGCTGAGGGTGTGTGGATGTCGGGGTGTGCTCGTGTAGTGGAGGTATGGATGGAGGTAGCCTGGGTTTATCCTAAGCCGACCCACACTATGCCACCCCCTCCTTCCTACAACAAAGGGTCCATAACCAGGATTCTGTATATTATGTGGCCTGCATCGTATTGAACCTTCGTGTACGCTTGTTTGTTTCTTGGAGTTTACGTCCTGGCAACATATCAGGTCGGGCTCTGTGTATGTACTGTAAGTGTTCTACTTGGATATGTGTAATTACAATAATTCCATGGGTACAACTACAAATGTAGTGAGTTGCACTTATCTCTCCAGATGAAATACCACATACCAAATACACAGGTAGCCAGCTTCAGGTATCAGGGACCTTAAATGTGATAATGGTTAGGCCGCTAGGCTTGGATAGGTAAAGGTGTGGGTTCAAGTCCTGCTCAAGGCGCAATGTGCTCCTATGTTAGCAAAAACACAGACCGTGACACATGAATTAGTAGTCTTTCTCGTATATTCTCTGAAACTGGAATTTTCTTTTGAATGAAACAAAGGTAAAGGGGCTGTCACATTACGACGTTTCGGGCCAAAGCGGGTCGACGCGTGCCGACGTGTTCGATTTTTGGGCGAAACGTTGGTACATGTCCGGTACGTTTCCGGTGTGTTTCCGGCGCGTTTCCGGCGCGTCGGTACATAGCAACGTGTGAATCTACACGTCGCGGTCATCGGCGGGCGTCGGGTCGCGCCGATTGTTTTGTGCTTGCACAAAACTTTCGGCGCGGACCGACGCGCGCAGACGTGTTGGAGGGACGTTATGGACATGCTACCAACGCGTTGCCAACACGTCGAACCCGTTGGGGGCCCGCCGGCGGAACGCTGGCAGGACGTTGATCAAAGTCGGTTAACGTTGGCATTCGGGTAGGGCCGGCACAGCGCCAAGACCCGCCGCCAACGCGTCCAGGCGCGCCGGCAACACGTCCAACGCGCTGAGAAACGCTGGCGGAGCGCCGACAACGCGCCGATAACACGCTGATGGCAACCCGCTGGGAACCCGCTGGTGGGACGTTGACGCGCGTCGACAAACGCGGGAGTAAACTAGGTCAAGCGGACTTTCTTTCTTTTTTTTTTACCGCCGCACGTCGGCACACATTCGCAGCGCATTACTAACATGCTACTCACGCGCTGCGGTTTCGTCAAACTTTCTCGTGTCCAGCGTGCTAGCAAATATTGTCCACGTTGCCGGCACGCCGCACAACACGTTCCAATGTGACAGGGGTATTAAACAGTCGCATAACACAAGGTTTCCATGTGAAAGATGAATAAATCAAAATGGCATAATGTAGATATAAAGTTTGTGCAGCTTCCTTTTTTAGTTGAGGTTTCTGCGGACAATATCCGTGAATAATGATCTGCTTTACTTACAGGGTGGAGAACTGTGCTCAACCTGTGAGCTCCAGGCTATTTGTAGTCTGGGAGCTGACATACCCGCGATTGATTGATTAGTGGTTGCTTAATGCCATGTCAGCAGCAAAGGCAATATTCGAGTAGTGTTCCACTTGTACTATGTCACTCAACCATCCCTTTTATGCAGATGTAAAAGCATACAATCAATTCTGGCAAGAACACGATGAAGTTAAAATCTCAAGCATTAAAAGAAATGTGGGCAGGGAAATCACAATTCTAGGTAACATCCAATGCTATCATTCTATATAAATTGTCAGAAATTTGTTTAATAAGCTATATGAGATGGCTTAGTCCTAGTGTCGTCAAGAAGCAAGAAGTTCTTCATATTTTACATTAGCAAAAAGATCATGCATGGTGTTTGCACTGTAAAATTGTTGGCGCAAGGCCATAAAATCAATGCAGTTGAATCAAATGTGTTTCAATGTCAGTGTCAGTGCAAGATGAGCGAAATATCTTAATCTGTTTCCTAATCTGAGCTGGACAGCACTCTTAGGACATTAAACACTTTCAGCCAGAGTTTTGAAGTACTGAATATGAGGCACAAAAGACAGCTTTTCATAAAAGAATTAGGCTAAAAGATTAGCTATCCTTGGTGCTTGTAGTGGGAACCCCATCAAGGGTCAGCTCTGAGTCTGCATGAATTCTGCACAGTCAGCAAAAATGCAGGCAGACGGACTTCATCTTGGAGAATTTGAAACCATTCAGAACTGACAAGGAGTGAATCCCATTTATACAAAGTTGGAACTCTCTCAATGTGATTTATATTAATACCACTGTAATATATTGCAAAACAATCCACTACCGGGGATCCCCTTTTTGATAGCGGCAACAATACTGTTTACAGTGTGACCCCCAAAAAAGGCGGTTTTAACTTTCGGTGTCCTTTTTCCAGATTAATGCTTAGTGTTAAAGCAAAGGTTTGCATTTTCCTCGATGAAAATCGTTACATATATTATATGTAATATATGTATTAGATGTATTACAATGTACATGTGCTACGTATTACACAATAATATATCACATATATTATACATCACAAATCTTATGTATCTGTATATTTATATATTACACATATTACGTACTCCACAAATTATCTATATTATATATAGGACAGATTTGAGCAACAATCAAGCAGACCGAGCAAAATAACAATTAAAAAAATAATTAAACTGCTAATAAGATGCACTGTCACAATTATAACCCAATTATCTAATCTCTTCATTATGTTGTATTATTCATTATGTTGTATTATTCATTATGTTATATTATCTCACTGATTGATTGATGTTCCTTGATTGACTAAATGTCTGATTTATTCAGTTGTACTGATTGATTAACTTGTATTGGTTTATTAAAATACCATATAATTGTAATACTTTGATGATGTAACTTGATCGCATAACTTCAAGGTCATGTCAGCCTTCCCATTTGGCTGCACCTGAAAGTCAAGATGATAATCGCCTCGTACGCCTTGGAGTTGATTGTCATGCTAATAAAGTTATGTTATTTCCACCTCTGCTTTCACGCTCTTCCTGCCCTAGACAATAACGATATACACTTGGAGCAAGATCGTCAGTGAATAATAAACTAATGAGATATCTAGTATCAAAGGCCTGCTTCACTTCTGTCTGTAAGTGTAAAATCTTAATCGGACTTCTGTTTCTAAAACCAATGTCATATATCATCTTACTCTCACATACTTAAGACATCAGGAAAGCCATTTTCAATTTGAAAACAACTAAATAGCTCAAACATGCGTGCAGGATATTATTGACAGTGTCATATGGTTATAGCCAATTCGAATCAGTTGACTGGGACCTCAAGATGGGCTTCATAACCCATTGCAGGGAAGTTCAAGTTATCGCCTAGTTTTGAGTGGTGCCCTTCAAAGCTTAAAGGGGCTGTCACATTACGGCGTATGGCGGGAGCGTATTGAAAACCTACGTACGCCATCGGGTGCCACTTTCGGGTGTGTTTGAGCGTAAATGAGGACCAGCTATGAAGAGCGTATAGCGTAGCGTCATGCGTAGCGTATGTGTAGCGTAATGGGAGCGATATGGGAGCTGGCTGTGACATTTTTTGACCAGTTATGGGCCATACGCCCTCATAGGTCGCGTTTTTTTGAGCATGCACAAAAAAATTTGGATCGGACGGAGTTATCGCGAATAGCAATTGTGACTGGCCGGCGTATTGCATCATAGGCTTAACATACGCCGGACGTGATGTGCGGCAACTGGCGGCGTAATGCGTAACGTGATGCGTAGCGTAATGCGTAGCGTATGCGGCGTATGGCGACGTATATGACGTAAGCCGCTACGCCGCCATACGCTCCCGCCATACGCCGTAATGTGACAGCGCCTTTAGTAGATTCCATGTACAATCTCTTTTTTCTTTAAACTGGATCTGTGTTCCTTAAATGAAGGAAACGTAATCTACATGCACTTATTAACCACTAGACGAAATACGCGATAAAGAACATGAGAAACCAGAACCAGCTAACTTGAAGATGCCTATTAAGCTACATACCATTTCAACATAGTTCTCTTCAAATAGTTTCCATCAAAATGCCGGTAAAAGCACGATAAAGGCCTGGCTTGGGAAGCATGTGAGCGCCATTTAGACGCCTTAACGCGCATATAAAACCTTAACAGGTGCATAGAAGCCTGTAAATCACGGCGCGCTGAAAGGACTAATTTAAAAGAACCCTGATCAGAAACAGTTACAAACAATGTGTGCGATAACCGTCTACTGACGAAAACTGCAACAGTGTAGGACACAAAGCTAACTGATGCATCTTTTCTGGTGGAGATGCTTACAACCAAGCTGCTGACAGTTGTTCGACTGAATCCCGGTTGTACCTTCACAATTGTAATAAACCTTAACCTTTTTCTCCCACTCGGTTTTCGGCTTCCCTTACTGGAATCAAAGATGCTTTTTTCTGTCGACTTACTGCCCAGCATGGCCGGGTGGTCCCGTTGTTATCCCTTCTGTTCTTGCTCAGTTCCTCATGCATGTATGTAGTTGTCTCTACCTGTGGAATTCTATGTCCTACCTGGAATATGGTTACTTGTCTGTTTTCGTTGTACTGTATATGATCTATACCGCCTTGACTACGTTCCGATTCAGTTACCATGGTTACTATGGATATTGGTTTGCTGGTTCCTGTTTACCTTAAAGCAGTGGGACTATAAGTCAATATACCAGAAATACAGAAATGCAGACTTCCTCTCAGACGCGTTATCTGGAATGTTATTAGTTTTGTGGGCCACATGTGTACAGTGGCAATGTGCATGAGACACCTGACCTTCCCTCTGTTGGTTGGACTCGTAACTGCACCGGAAGTATAGTAGCGCGTCTCACTCTGCGCTTGACATCCACTTCCGGTATGTGTGGTGGAGAGCTCCCCAGGCGCTACATTACCAACTCATGGCTGTTTTCATTCACGGGTATACATTTAGTGAAGAGGTGCTACATACACATTTCGTGGTTGCTTTCTGTTGTTTAGACCAAGTAATATTCTTGAACATAATAATAACCAGACAGGATGGCCGAATGAGTTAGAGCGTCCATCTCCCATGCTGGTAGATCGTGGGATCGTGGGTTCGAATCCTGGTTGAGTCAAACCAATGACTTAACAATTTATACTTGTCGCTTCCCAGCCAGACACTCGACATTACTAGGATAGGGCAAGGAGCAGTGGAATGAGGAAGACCAGTCGTCTGCGACTGAAATTTCCCCTGCTTAAACAACTAATGTACCCAAAAAAAAAGTCTCTATTTCCACTGACATACTTTTTCTGCTCCACTGAGATATATGTCTGGTGGGCCTAAGTAAATCCTCAGTTAAATCTCAAACACAATTTTCAATTAATTTTGATTGTCGTTGTGTACAAGCATAATAATTTGGTTTCAATTCTTAGTTTCTTGATTTATTTTAATGCTTGTATTGTTAAGCATAAATCAATACGGCTAAACCATGGTCGTTGTTCGTAAAACCAACCTGTATTGTAGCAGATGTCGCAAGTGTATGCATGACTTGAAATCACCAAGTAATGCCGGTGAATTGGTTCTGTCAGGACGGACATTTGGGGGGGGGGGGGGGGGCGGAGCTCTATGTGCGCCACTATTGATATTGTTCTGGTGTAATAAGAATTCACCTCCATGCCCGGATGTGATGCACGAATGAGTTACATGCTCACTTCCTGTGCGACAATTCTCAGGTTCGAATCCCGGCTGAATCAAACCATCGATTTAAACGAAGTGATACTGCCCCTACATAGACTGGCGCTCAACATTACTAGGTGCAGTAGAATGAGTGCGACTAAAGTTGGTTGGTTGTTGGAGTTTTACGTCCAGGCAACATCTAAGGTCAGGGAGACTAAGTGTCCGCAGTGAAAGTCCGCCCCGCTTAATCCCCGAAGGCAACAACAACAAACCGACGCTGGACATACAGTACTCGCAGTATAAATGTGTCACGTGGGTCCACTTTCGAACTGTGTTGGCTTCCGTGTTGAAGACAGCTGTGTAATATTAGTGACGTCCTTTGACGTTTCAAAATCGGATTATCATCTCCACCATTTCGACCCACATACTCAGCTGACAGCGAGAGCGACTGGTGATGACATTTTGTTGCTTGTTTGCAAATAAAATAACAAAACAAACACTGCTAATTGGCGCTCATTGATAACAAAAACACTCGAATCTCTCAATTTGTTTAACAGCAGACGACAATTAGTCACAGCAGACTGTCTGTAACTAGTTGGTGATTGAATTGATGCTGGCGGATATTGAGGTCTGGTGGTAAGTGGGTGTGTAGGAGAATGGTGGGGCAATGGTTGGTTTTTGAAATTTTACACCCTGGCAACATCTAACGTCATATCACGACGGGGTGGAGCAATGGTGGGGCAATGATAGGGCAATGGTACAGCAATGGTGGGACAATGGTGGGACAATGGTGGGCAATGGTTGGGCAATGGTGGGACAATGATGGGTGTAAAGATGAGACAATGGTGGGACAATGGTGTCATGTGATAATGGTGGGACAATGGTGGGACAATGGTGGGCAATGGTTGGGCAATGGTGGGACAATTATGGGTGTAAAGGTGAGACAATGGTGGGACAATGGTGTCACGTGATAATGGTGGGACAATGGTGGGACAATGGTGGGACAATGGTGGGCAATGGTTGGGCAATGGTGGGACAATAATGGGTGTAAAGGTGAGACAATGGTGGGACAATGGTGTCACGTGATAATGGTGGGACAATGGTGGGACAATGGTGGGACAATGGTGGGACAATGGTGGGATAATAATGGGTGTAAAGGTGAGACAATGGTGGGACAATGGTGTCACGTGATAATGGTGGGACAATGGTGGGACAATGGTGGGACAATGGTGGGCAATGGTTGGGCAATGGTGGGACAATAATGGGTGTAAAGGTGAGACAATGGTGGGACAAAGGTGTCACGTGATAATGGTGGGACAATGGTGGGACAATGGTGGGACAATGGTGGGCAATGGTTGGGCAATGGTGGGACAATAATGGGTGTAAAGGTGAGACAATGGTGGGACAATGGTGTCACGTGATAATGGTGGGACAATGGTGGGACAATGGTGGGGCAATGGTGGGGCAATGGTGGGGCAATGGTGGGGCAATAGTGGGTGGGACAGGTTGTGTAAGTAGCCGGTACTAGGGCCGACATGATGGATAGGGCTTTAAAGGGGCAGTAACATGACCAAAACAACTTGACTTATTCACAGATATTTTGAGTAGGCCTTATATCATAACGTATATAAGCTCACCCTTTCCTGAGTAGTTACCCGACTATTAATGGGGTACATACAGTATATTGGTGCTAGACAGATCAATCCTGACCTGCTGGGTTCAAGCTCAAATAGATCTCAACTGTTTCTACTGTTTCTAAATAAAGGATTCACCTGGTACTCGCAGTCGCAGTACACGGGTGAATACCAACCCTATATAAAAACGATCGAAAAAGCGGGTTAACAAATTGAGAGCCTAATTTCACAATCTAAGAAGCAACAATTATTCTTTACATATGTCTTATTGATAGCCCGCTACCTTTGAGTTGAAAAATATAATATAATATCTAGTTTAATAAGATTTAAAAGTGAAATCGAGGTCGTTCTGCGGCCGCCATCTTGTCTTTTTGCATTCTCTCAAATTTCACCAACTCTGTGCCTATATGAGTAGCCATTTGATACTGGAGCCACAGTTTCTACTTCATGTTCCATACTAAACCTATTTTCGCCCGTATTTACACTACGTTGTCCTTCACCCGTGTACTACAAGTACCGGGTGAATCTTTTATCTACACTGTTTCATGCTCAGACTTGGTCACGTGATTTTACCATTTGCTCCTTTCATGACTATTCAATGCATCTTACTGAAAGATCACATTCAGAATGTTTAACAATGCATGAGTTTCGGCTCATGTTTATGTTGCCCGCTCATTGTCCGGGAAACCACATTTATTGCGGTTTGTTCCCCGCAGCAGGACAGTATTGTAACCAGCATGATCCAACAATAGGTTTTTACAAAGGCGTAGGGATGTAACAGTAGAGTATATGTGCGCAGTGATCTCAAATTAGTTGAGGTTAAAGCCCATTTGAAAGCAACATTATGATGTCTATGCATCTGCACAATCACGTCATTCATTTTTATTTACAAAGTTATTTTACGATTCACCGTGCAATTGAAGACTTCTGACGCAAAGAACGACAACCACCACCCAGGCCAAAAGGAAGTCATGTGTGCTGCAGTATGCTGCAGTGTTCTGCAGTGTGTTGCAGTGTGTTGCAGTGTGTTGCACTGTGCAGCAGTGTGCTGTATTGTGGTGTGCTGCAGGGTGCTGCAGTGTGCTGCAGTGTGCTGCAGTGCGTTGCAGTGTGATGCAGTGTGCTGCAGTGTGATGTAGTGTGTTGCATTGTGTTGCATTGTGCTGCAGTGTGTTGCAGTGTTCTGCAGTGTGCTGAAGTGTGCTGAAGTGTGCTGAAGTGTGCTGCAGTGTGGTGTAGGGCGATGTGGTGGGCAGTAGTGGTCTGCAGTGTGCTGTAGTGGGCTGCAGAGTGTTGTAGTGTGCTGCAGAGTGTTGTAGTGTGCTGCAGTGTGATGCAGTGTGTTGCGGTGTGTCATAGTGTGTTGCAGTGGGTTGTAGTGGGATGCAGTGTGTTATAATGTGATGCAGTGTGCTGCGGTGTGTTATAGTGTGTTGCAGTGGGTTGTAGTGGGCTGCAGTGGGCTGCAGTGTGTTATAATGTGATGCAGTGTGCTGCGGTTTGTTAGAGTGTGTTGCAGTGGGTTGTAGTGGGCTGCAGTGGGCTGCAGTGTGTTATAATGTGATGCAGTGGGCTGCAGTGGGCTGCAGTGGGCTGCAGTGGACTGCAGCGTGTTATAATGTGATGCAGTGGGCTGCAGTGTGCTGCAGTGTGCTACAGTGGGCTGCAGTGTGTTATAATGTGATGCAGTGGGATGCAGTGTGCTGCAGTGTGCTGCAGTGTGCTACAGTGGGCTGCAGTGGGCTGCAGTGTGTTATAATGTGATGCAGTGGGCTGCAGTGGGCTGAAGTGTGTTATAGTGTGCTGCAGTGGGATGCAGTGGGCTCCAGTTGGCTCCAGTGTGTTGCAGTGTGCTGCAGTGGGCTCCAGTGTGCTGCAGTGGGCTACAGTAGGCTGCAGTGTGTTATAATGTGCTGCATTGGGCTGCATTGTGTTGCAGTGTGCTGCAGTGGGCTGCAGTGTGCTGCATTGGGATGCAGTGGGCTGCAGTTGGCTATAGTGTGCTGTATTGTGCTGCAGTGTGCCCAGTGGGCTGCAGTGGGCTGCAATGGGCTGCAGTGGGCTGCAGTGTGCTGTAATGTGCTGCAATGTGCTGTAGTGTGTTGCTGTGTGCTGCAGTATGTCGCAGTGTGCTGCAGTGTGGTGTAGTGTGGTGTAGTCTGCTGCGGTGTGCCCAGTGGGCTGCAGTGTGCTGCAGTGTGCTGCAGTAGGCTACAGTGGGCTGTAGTGGGCTGCGGTGGGCTGCAGTGGGCTGTGGTGGGCTGCAATGGGCTGCAGTGGGCTGTAGTGGGCTGCAAAGGGCTGCAGTGGACTGCAGTGGGCTGCAGTGCACTGTAGTGTGCTGCAGTGTGCTGTAGTGTGTTGTTGTGTGCTGCAGTATGTCGCAGTCTGCTACAGTGTAGTGTAGTGTGGTGTAGTCTGCTGCGGTGTGCTTCAGTGGGATGCAGTGGGCTGAAGTGTGCTGCAGTGTGCTACAGTGTCGTGTCATGTGCTGTAGTGTGGCATAGAGTGCTGCAGTGTGGTGTAGAGTGCTGCAGTGTGCTGTAGTGTGTTGTTGTGTCCTGCAGTAGGTCGCAGTCTGCTGCAGTGTGGTGTAGTGGGATGCAGTGGGCTGCAGTGTGGTGTAGTGTGCTGCGTGTGCCGCGGTGTGCCGCGGTGTGCTTCAGTGTGCTTCAGTGTGCATCAGTGTGCTGTAGTGTGCTGCAGTGTGCTGTAGTGTGGTGTAGTATGCTGCAACCCTACCATAGCCTGGCCAGTGACCTGACCGGTGGTTGTGTGGACACTGACGTTGGTGCCGAGTGTCGTGTCAGGAGTCTGGACGAGGTGCGTGACCGCGTCACCACGGTCGGAGCCAGTGAAGCCAGGGGTGATGAAGAAGCATCTCCATTAGTTGGAATTTTGGGGCTAATGGAGCAGTCACACTACGACGTTTTGGCCCGGCGTTGGACAACGCGTGGCAACGTGTTGGGTTTTTGGGCGAAACATCGGGAAGCGTCGGGACGCGTTACAAACGCGTTACAGACGCGTTACCGGCGCGTCGGTACACGTCGGTACACCGTCTACATCGGAGTGGTGCTCTTAGGTATATCAGCTTATACGACCCTGTTAACATTCCTCTACAGACAACATGCTACTTGTGTGGTGACAATGAACACACACTGCATCAAGTTGATGCCGTTGTTTATTATCCAGCCCTAACACTGTTGATGAGTATTCATAAATAAACAGATCGCCGTGCTGATTCTGTAATTGCATATTTGTTGTTTTTTCAATCAGAATGGAACACGAGTTGCAGACGAGGAGCTGGGGTAACCGGAAGTGGGCCCTTTGTGTGGGTGGTGCGGCTTAATTAGACCTGCTTCGTTGTGCGGCGTCACCCCTCAGGCCATGCTGGCTCGCTTTGCGGCTCGCCTCCTCAACAAGTCACTGTGGCAGTCACTCAGCCACGAGATGAGGGCTCGCCAACTGACGCCCGCCTATCATAGTTAGAACCACCATTCTACTGCCCGCCTATCATAGTTAGAACCACCATATCTACTGACAAGTCGATGAGTCATTACCGGATATCTACTGACAAGTCGATGAGACATTACCGGATATCTACTGACAAGTTGATGAGACATTACCGGACATCTACTGACACGTTGATGAGGCATTCCCAGATATCTACCGACAAATCAATGAGACATTACCAGATATCTACTGACAAGTCGACGAGACATTACCAGATATCTACTGACAAGTCGATGAGACATTACCAGATATCTACTGATAAGTCGATGAGACATTACCGGATATCTATTGACAAATTGATGAGACATTACTGGATATCTACTGACAAGTCAATGAGTCATTACCAGACATCTAACGACAAGTCGATGAGACATTTCCGGACATCCAATGAGAGGTCAATGAGTCATTAGATGATATCCAATGACAAACAAAGACCTCATTAATAAACATTTACGGACAGGTCACTTATCTATTATCGGACCTGTATGAACAGAATAATGCCCCATTACTGAACATTTACTGAGCGACCAATTCCATATTACTGGACATTGACTGAGAAGCCAATATCCGATTACTGCATCTATACAGAGATAGCAATGCCCCAATACTGGACCTTTACTGAAATAGAAATGCCCCAATACTGCACTTTTACTGAGATAGAAATGCCCCATTACTGAACCTTTACTGATATAGCAATGCCCCATTATTGCACCTTTACAGAGATAGTAACGCCCCAATACTGCACCTTTACTGAGATAGAAATGGACCATTACTGAACCTTTACTGAGATAGTAATGCACCATTACTGAACCTTTACTGAGCTAGTAATACCCCATTACTGCACCTTTACTGAGATAGTAATGCCCCATTACTGCACCTCTACAGAGATAGTAATGCCCCATTACTGCACCTTTACAGAGATAGTAATGCACCATTACTGAACCTTTACTGAGATAGTAATGCACCATTACTGCACCTTTACTGAGATAGTAATGCCCCATTACTGAACCTTTACTGAGATAGTAATGCACCATTACTGAACCTTTACTGAGATAGTAATGCACCATTACTGAACCTTTACTGAGATAGTAATGCACCATTACTGAACCTTTACTGAGATAGTAATGCACCATTACTGAACCTTTACTGAGATAGTAATGCACCATTACTGAACCTTTACTGAGATAGTAATGCACCATTACTGAACCTTTACTGAGATAGTAATGCACCATTACTGAACCTTTACTGAGATAGTAATGCACCATTACTGAACCTTTACTGAGATAGTAATGCACCATTACTGAACCTTTACTGAGATAGTAATGCACCATTACTGAACCTTTACTGAGATAGTAATGCCCCATTACTGAACCTTTACTGAGATAGTAATGCACCATTACTGAACCTTTACTGAGATAGTAATGCACCATTACTGAACCTTTACTGAGATAGTAATGCACCATTACTGAACCTTTACTGAGATAGTAATGCACCATTACTGAACCTTTACTGAGATAGTAATGCACCATTACTGAACCTTTACTGAGATAGTAATGCACCATTACTGAACCTTTACTGAGATAGTAATGCACCTCATTACTGAACCTTTACTGAGATAGTAATGCACCATTACTGAACCTTTACTGAGATAGTAATGCCCCATTACTGAACCTTTACTGAGATAGTAATGCCCCATTACTGAACCTTTACTGAGATAGTAATGCACCATTACTGAACCTTTACTGAGATAGTAATGCACCATTACTGAACCTTTACTGAGATAGTAATGCCCCAATACTGAACCTTTACTGAGATAGTAATGCCCCAGTACTGAACCTTTACTGAGATAGTAATGCCCCATTACTGAACCTTTACTGAGATAGTAATGCACCATTACTGAACCTTTACTGAAATAGTAATGCACTATTACTGAACCTTTACTGAGCTAGTAATGCACCATTACTGAACCTTTACTGAGATAGTAATGCACCAATACTGAACCTTTACTGAGATAGTAATGCCCCATTACTGAACCTTTACTGAAATAGTAATGCACTATTACTGAACCTTTACTGAGATAGTAATGCACCAATACTGAACCTTTACTGAGATAGTAATGCACCATTACTGAACCTTTACTGAAATAGTAATTACCCATTTCTGAACCTTTAGTGAGATAGTAATGCACCATTACTGAACCTTTACTGAGATAGTAATGCCCCATTACTGAACCTTTACTGAGATAGTAATGCACCATTACTGAACCTTTACTGAGATAGTAATGCACCATTACTGAACCTTTACTGAGATAGTAATGCCCCATTACTGAACCTTTACTGAGATAGTAATGCACCATTACTGAACCTTTACTGAAATAGTAATGCACTATTACTGAACCTTTACTGAGCTAGTAATGCACTATTACTGAACCTTTACTGAGATAGTAATGCCCCATTACTGAACCTTTACTGAGATAGTAATGCCCCATTACTGAAACTTTACTGAAATAGTAATGACCCATTTCTGAACCTTTAGTGAGATAGTAATGCACCATTACTGAACCTTTACTGAGATAGTAATGCCCCATTACTGAACCTTTACTGAGATAGTAATGCACCATTACTGAACCTTTACTGAGATAGTAATGCACCATTACTGAACCTTTACTGAGATAGTAATGCCCCATTACTGAACCTTTACTGAAATAGTAATGACCCATTACTGACTGAACATTAACGGGCATATACTGAGAGACCAATGACTCGGTAATTCAAATTTTCTGAGAGATCAATATCCACAGTCGGGACGCACAAGTAGCTGGCTCAGTATCTGAGTATGGAGGTGATTAGTTCTCGGCTTGTCTCAATGTCTGTGGGGGCGGGTTGGAGTGTCGAAGTAGGGCCTACACACTGCAGTTGTTAAGGGCAACATTACACAGCATGGCTGGTAACAAACGACATCCGTAACAAGAAGGTGCTTAGTGTGAGCAGGACCTACATGCTCTCTCCACAATACGGGCCAACCACTGCCTTATATGGCTGACAGGTGATAGGTCTATAAATAGCTCACAACCGGGGAGTTCCCGGAAGCAGAAGCTGCTCAGTTACGCGCGCATGCGCAGCATTCAGACAGCTGCAGGTGGCGAATTCCAAGAGGATTATTTCAGCTATAAATAGAAACGCAATTATCGAGACGCTAAGATGTGAGGGGAATGTACAAATTAAAGAATGTCGCCAGGCTCAATGAACGGTAGCGTATCGTGGGGAGAGTTACTCTCACAGACGTGTGGGGTAAATGTCCACAGCACCGCCTTCACACAACTCACAACAAACCATGCAACGTTTGCTTAAGGTTGCATCGTCTGGTAAATAATATTTTCGAAAGCAAAACACTTATCTAGATTTGGACCTGTGTACCTAACTTAGATACTGGTGCACTTATTTAGTAGTTGTTGCTACATAGGAGGCAGTTTCACAGAAGCTATTACTGTTTAACCCTATGGGATCAGAGTTTTGACAAGCACGCAACAATTTCTTTTGCATGTATACACTTCACTTTGATGTCCAATAGCCGATGATAAAACGCAATGTGCTCTAGAGGCGTGGTTAAATAAAAAAAACTTTAGGTTTTTTTGTTTACACTTCAGATATTTCCTAATTTAGCTAAATTATAGCAAAATTAATTCAAACTAAAGTTAGGTAGATAATCACGGTCTATCTAATATTGTTATCTCGGAAAATGACAGAAACTCAAAATCATCTGACTATATGCTGATCTGATAGCCCATAGAGCCCAATATTAAAGACTTTGCCACTGGCGACACCTACCAGCACCATCTAACTATAGTTCTCGACCCATTGGTCAGTATCCTGAGGATATACCTAGGTGTATGTAGTATATATAGCATATATAGTATATATAGCATATATGGCATATATAGCATATATAGCATATATAGCATGTATAGCATATATAGCATATATAGCATATAGCATATATGGCATATATAGCACATATAGCATGTACAGCATATACAGCATATATAGCATATATAGCATATATAACATATATCATGTATAGCATATATAGCATATATAGCATATATAGCATATATAGCATATATCATGTATAGCACATATAGCACATATAGCATATACAGCATATATAGCATATATCATGTATAGCATATATAGCATATATAGCATATGTAGCATATATCATATATAGCATATATAGCATATACATCATATATAGCATATATAGCATATATGGCAGATATAGCATATATAGCACATATAGAATATATAGCATATACAGCATATATAGCATATATACTATAGCATGTATAGCATGCATATCATATATACCATATATATAATATGTATCATGTATAGCATGTATAGCATGTATATCATGTATAGCATGTATAGCATATATAGCATATATAGCATATATGGCAGATATAGCATGTATAGCACATATAGAATATATAGCATATACAGCATATATAGCATATATAGCATATATACTATAGCATGTATAGCATGCATATCATATATAGCATATATATAATATATATCATGTATAGCATGTATATCATGTATATCATGTATATCATATATAGCATATATGGCATATATGGGATATATAGCACATATAGCATATATAGCATATACAGCATATATAGCATATACAGCATATATAGCATATATATTATAGCATGTATAGCATGTATAGCATATATAGCATATATATAATATATATCATGTATAGCATGTATATCATGTATATCATGTATATCATATATAGCATATATAGCATATAGGGCACAGATGGCATATAGGGCATATAGGGAAAATAGGGTATATAGGGCATACAGGGTATATAGGGCATATATCGCAATACATGGCTACATAATGTACGGCTATCTAAGTTGGATATATAGTATCAAGTCTAGATAAGTGTTTGGTTTCCAAAATTCGATACTTCCATCGGACTATGCAGTTGATAGGAACTGCTACTGATAGAAACGCAATCACCTGTCGCTATTTACTATATCAGGCGCCGCGCATGCGCACACGCACGCACGGCGACTACTTAGTGCACACACCATCACATACATGTCCGGCCTGTGTACATAATGGAGGCAGGCAGCGTAATCGACGTTGCCATCGCTACCGAGTTGGCAAGTGAAGCGGCCTAATTGACTCCCCTTTAGTCGTCACAGAAGCCGCAAGTTATGCATGCCTGGGTGCGGCGTGGTCACGTGGTGCAGTCACCCGCTTCTCTCCGTGTACGTTTCAGCTGGTCGTCTGCTCTGACGAAATGTCGGCTGCTCGGTGCTGGACTCACAGACGTCAGTTTGATTTCACTATTAAGCTTTAGGCTGGAAGTTGCGGATGTCTTGTCTAAAAACACTCACAGAGCATTCATGGGCAGCGGCTTGGAAAGAAAGCGTGTGAAAGTGGAGTGCATGCCAGGATGTGGCGTGTTGGCTTTACGAGCGGGGCGTCCCTGATGGCTACTCAGCGGCTATTCAACATGGCGGCGGCACGGCGCATAGAACAGGCGGGTTCACTGGTGGCGCCCTCATTACACGGGCCATTCAACTAGCAGCACCCCGCCCTTCTCAGTACCACCCAGGCCGACACATAGACAGTCAGCACCCCGACATGCCGACACCCAACACCATGACACCCTGACACAGTGACACCATGATACCCGACACCCCGACACCCCAACACCCCGACATGCTGACACCCCGACACCTTGACACCCCGACACCCCCCGACATCCCGAAATGCTGACACTCCGCACCCTGACACCCCGACACCCGACACCCCGACACTCAGCACCCCGACACCCGACATTCAGCACCCCGACACCTGACACCCCGACACCCCAACACCCTGACACCCCGACACTCAGCACCCCGGGATCCCCGACATGCCGACACCCCGCACCCTGACACCCCGACATGACACCATAACGCCCCACCCATCTCACAACCATTCATCCCGAGACCCTTACACTCAGCACCCAGACACCTGACACCCCGACACGCCGACACGCCTACACCCTGACACCCAACACCCTGACACACAACAGCCTAACACGACATCACAACACCCTAACCCTTGAGACCCAACACGCTGACACCCAACATCCCGACACCCAACATCCTGACACCTCGACTTCTGACACCCCAATACCCTGTCACCCTGACACTACGACATCATAACACCCCAATACCCGACACCATGATACCCGATACCTCGACCAGCACTACAACACCTGACACCATGACACCACAGCAGCCCAACACCTGACATGACAAAAACCTAGCCATTTATAACAGTAGTTAACTCAAAACAGATTAAGAAGACCAGCCAATCGAGAACTACCTCGCTTTACTCCGCTCACTGGCCTTCCCGCTATCTGCAGCCAACTCCTTGACACAGTGCACTATACACTTATTGACACTGCTACTTGACACTGTGACTATACACTTATTGACCCTGCTACTTGACACCGTGCACTGTACACTTACTGACACTGCTACTTGACACCGTGCACTGTACACTTACTGACACAGTTACTTGACACTGTGCACTATTCACTTATTGACACAGCTACTTGACACTGTACACTATTCACTTACTGAGACTGCTACTTGACACGGTGCATTACACACTTACTGACAGTTACTTGACATTGTGCACTATACACTTACTGCCACTGCTGAACTCGCCACAACACAGTGACGTCATCACCTGCGGACAGCTGACAACAGGGTGACGTCACTGTTGTACATTTATTTCACTTCCGATCTGGCATCTCATGCCATGGGCGTGTTCTCTTAGTCTAAATCCAATCTTTGGCTTGTGATATAAATGGCAGTATACACACGAGCGCAGTGTTTACCCGTGTCCATGGAACCGGAAACGGCGCCATTGTAGCTTCAAACTCATTACTGTAATCTGATGCCGTATGACTAGGAAGGTCATGATGTATATTTTAATATGCCTTCATTATAGACCTATTTCAATGTTTATAAACATTGTGTATGCGCGCGCAGTTCGGCTGCAGAAGGAATGAACACTGCCACTGAGTTTGCCGGTACGCGCAGTGCAAAACGTTTGTTTTATTCAAAATTAATAGAAATGAAGAACCGTAACCATATAAATTTAATATAATCTATTCGGTGATTATGTTTTCTACATGTGTTCCAAGCGGATTGTGTGTAAGTGGTGTGGTTTGAGAGATATTTCACTTTTTCTGTATGAAGATTGCTCACTGCCATTGACAATGCATTGAGTTTGCCGGTATCCGTAGTGCAAAACGTAGGTTTTATTAAAAATTAATAGAAATGCAGAACCCTAACCTTATGAATTTAAGATAATCTATTTGTTAACTATGTTTTCTATATGTGTTCTAAGCGATTTGTGTCTAACTGGTGTAGTTTTAGAGATATTTCACTTTTTCTGTAAGAAGATTGCTTACAACCATTGACAATGCATTGAGTTTGCTGACTAGCCCGCGAAGGGTAAACACTGCATTAATTTGTGCTGCAGCAATGCTATGTCTATGCAGAGCATTTATTTTAGCAACATTAATTTAAAAGCTTTCACTGAGTCGATTAAAAATATATTAATGCGCGATTGAAGAGGAAGATCTGAAGTATTTAATTTAACTTAAGGGCAATTTTCTCTGAAAGTATTAAAAACAGAGATAATAGTGAAAGTTGGGATACTCTGAGCTCATAGCCATTGAGTTTGCAGTGACCGGATGTTGTCCTGCAGCCAAGCAGCGCGTGCACTGACCTAAATACACGGACTGACGTCATATGAAATTGGTCAATTGCCGTTGGAGCTCAGTTTGCTGGTATAGTTCCATGAGCCGCCACTAGCCAGAACTGGATCTGCTCCCTAACACCCCAAGTCGCCCTCCTTGGGTCGACTCCGGGCGCCACCCCATTTCCAGTTACTGCATGCCTCATCACTTGCCAAGTTTGTAATTTATTTTTGCTAGTTGGCTTCTTCATGTTATTTTTTTTAGATTATATATAGGTATCGCTGTAGCCACTCATACAACAATTCCACAACCCCCTATCCTAAATCCTTGGAGCCAGGTGTGTTTTGGAGTTTTTAGACGTTTTCGGATGTCAGAATAAAGGTAGTAATACAAAATGAATACTACACTTAAACCATATGAATAGTCAGACGATGTAGGGTAATAACAATTGAAAATACTATTGCAGTTTATGCATAGAGTAATATGCCGATAAATAAAATAATGGGATAACAAATTATCCAGCATTTTCTCATACATTTTATTTCTAACAAAACCATTCGGTAAAACGTAAGGATATACAGATTAAAATGAAGCATGATCAAGTTTTTAGGCCAGGAATTTGTCGTTCCTTTACCATTTGGGCATTCCACACCTTGGCAGCCATTTCCAGCGTGCTTCTCTCATGAGCTTTTATTTGGCTTCTGGTCTGCTTTAGTAGTGGCGCATTATTTTCTCTAGTAGCCCTTTGTGGTTTTGTTAGGAGTTTATTGTTTTGGCTATAGCTATATGCTAATGTTTTCAAGTGAATTATTCTCCTATTTTCTAGTAATTTCACTTAGGTTCTTTTGTGTATGTCATAGGTGGGGTGCAGCTTGTCTACTCTTAGACAGATTTTTAGGGCTCTTTTCTGCAGTATTTGCAGTTTTTTTAGTAGTTCTTTTCTCGCACCCATGTAGTTTACATCTCCATAGTCAAAATAGGGGAGCACCATGCCCTTGAAGATTTTTATTGACATTTCTTGAGTCATGTAGTCTCTTAGCTTTGCAAATAGCCACAGTTGGTGGTTTACTTTCTGGATAATTTTATTTATACATAGGTTGTAGTTTAGTTGGCTGTCCAACTCAAGACCTAGGTATTTGTAATGGTCTACATTTTCTAATGTTTGGTTTCCTAACTTACAGTGTAGTTTTCTTTCTGGCATTTGTTTATGCGAGAAGAGTACTGTTTTTGATTTGGTTGTGTTGATGGTTATTTTGTTGGCCACTCGTCTAGTTTTAGTAGGAGTTTATTTAGTTTAGTTATTACCTCCTCTTCTGTGGTGCCACTTGCATATATGACTGTGTCATCTGCATATAGTTGAAGGCACTCAGTTTGCAACCATTTTTCTAGATTGTTTATACGGATTATAAAGAGTAGTGGCCCTAACACTGACCCTTGGGGTACACCACATGTGACAGGTTGGTTGTCTGATAGTGTATTGTTTATTTTTGTTTTCTGTTGCCTGTTGCTGAGGTAGCATTTTATCCAATCCATACTGTTGGATTTTATGCCCATGGTGTAAAGTACAACAAGTGAACACCACGATGACCCGTACACAAGTGGTTTATTATGCTTCCTACTGCCCGCGCGTCCCTGACGTCACATCGGGCTATCTACCCTAACGGCCACCCGTGCCGCCCACGATACATATATTACATCTCCCCCATTTTTAACCATTTTTTTTAGACACGGGTCTATGATTGTTTTATCGGTTGTCCAACTTTTATTTTTTATCATTAAATCTAGACAATCTTAACTACATAAAGTTCTCATACAACGGGTGAAGTTGCTTCTGTCCTGCCTATACATGTTTCTCTTTGTACTGGAAGACACATATCCTTACAGCAATTTGACATATCTTAATATTAACAATGGACAAATGAAGAAAAGGAAAACACAACAGCGACTCACATCCTTTACAACACATCGAAAAGTTTCGTAATTAATGGTTCTTGGTAATTATAAGGTTCTTAAAAATGAAATGTACATGAGCAATGGCATATAATGCTTAATTAACGAAAAGTAATCAACTTTCCCCATCACCAACTTTGTTACGGACTATGTCGCCCGACCTAGCGCTACTTGTGCTTGTAGACGTATGATATCTGCTTCTAAGACTTCTATGCCCCCATGTGTCATTTAATAGCAAAACCCTAGTTCCGCATACATTTGTTTTTTCAGTCTCCAATGTAATGGCGTGACCGTATGTATGACCGTTTATACTTGCTTGGTGTTGCAGTGGGACTGCTATTTCTATCTATATCTATATATGTTGTTTGGTTCATTGATTGTTGTTCATTACACACTCGGTCGGTTGCCCCCTGTAGTTACTTTGCCACGTGTTGTCATCCCACAACTCCTAGACGATCTGGTTTATGTGATACCCTTCCGACTCAAGTTACATAACCATTTGCTATACGTGTATTTTTAACTAGAATGTTGTGCATACCTTGCTCGATTGGTTCGTTCGCCTTGTCTGTTCGTGAGCTCGGTGTTTTGAACAAGTGTATACGGTTGCGTCTCAGTATTTTACTGGCACTGGTTCTAATTTCATAGTCGCGTACATTTGGGCAATTTATTTTGGTAACTTGGCTGCTTGCCCATTTCCCTTCGTACGTTCTATATCTGATATGGTCTGTTACGTTCAATTGTTTATGCGGTTTTGTAGTGTTTCTGTTGTAATATTTGTTGTTTTTCCTGAATTGTTTTGAATTCATTGAGTTTTGATTTTTGTATCATTGGTTTCAAATTACTGTCAGTGCTCGGCAATTTCGATTTCAACCTCCTGCTCATTACTAATTGTGCTGGTGACGCGTTCAATGTTTGTAACGGCGTGTTGCGGTAGTTCAGCAGTGCTAAATTGTAGTCTATGTTACTGGCTAGCGATTTTTTTATTAATTTCTTGATTGCCTGCACGCAGCGTTCCACTTGCCCATTGCTTTGTGGGTAGTGGGGGTTGGCAGTTATCTGATTGAACCCATAGTTTAACTCAAAATTCCGGAATTCCATGCTACTGAATTGAGGACCATTACCAGATATTAATATCTTTGGTATTCCGTGTGTACCAACAATTTCGGATAATGCTTTAATTACTGATGCAGAATTAGTCGTTTTAAGTTCCCGGACTTCAGGAAATTTAGAATAGTAATCCACTGCTAATAGATATGTTTTATGTTCTATTTCAAATAAGTCAGTTCCGACTTTTACAAATGGGCCATTTGGAATATTGTGTGAAATCATGGGTTCTACATGAGGTATGCTTCTGTACTGTGGGAAGGTTACACACCGGCTCACCTTATCTTCTACCTGTTTTCTCATACCCGGCCAAAATATGTGGTCCCGGGCAAGCTGCTTGCATTTTACGATGCCCATATGTGTCTTGTGTATCAATTGTAGAGTTAACATGCGCAACTCACGGGGTATAATGATTTGATTGCCTCTCAACAGTACCTCATTGCTGAAAGTGAGCTGTTCTTTAAACACATAAAACTGCTTAACTTCATCAGGAATATGTTTGTTATTCGGTGGCCATCCTTCTTTCACTAATTTTACTACTTGTTGCAGTGTTTTGTCTGTAGCCATTTCTTTTTTTATCTGTTTTAGCATGTTACATGACACGTCGATACTTGCTATTGACAGAGTGTTGTCAAACAGGTCATGCAGCTTGGTGCTAGCAACGTGCGCTCTCGATAAGGCATCTGCAAAATACATTTTGGATCCGTTAATATGTTTGACAACGACATTTTAATTTTGCAGTCGCATTCTCATGCGTTGCATACGTGCTGATAATAAATGTAACGGCTTGTTCATAATTTTTACCAAAGGTTTGTGGTCTACCTCAATAATAACCTGTTTCCCAAATACATATTCGTCAAATTGTACTCACCCGAAGCAAATGGCTAACAATTCTTTTTCAATGACTGCGCAGCTGGACTGTGTATCATCGAGAGCTTTCGATGCCATGGCCACCGGCCTATTATTTTGAAATAATGTCGCACCCAAACCAGATTTAGATGCGTCTATCTGAATTGTAACGGCTTCATTGACATTCTATTCATGACTGGAGCTGTTATCAATAACCTTTTTAATAACTTGAAAGCTTGTTCTTGTTCGTGCTGCCAGTACCATGCTGTAACCGTCCGCAAAGGTTTAGTTATTTCAGAAAATTTCAGGGTGAATTTACTAACATACCCTACCATTCCCAAGAAACGCTGGATCCCTGCCTTATCTGTTGGCCTAGGCATGTCTACAATAGCCTGTAGCCGCTACGCATTTGGTTTCAGCCCTCCATGGGTTAGCACATGCCCAACATAATTGACTTGTGTCTGACATATTTTTAATTTCTTAGGATTTAATCTTAAATCAGCTTGCCTTGCTCTTATAAATACTCATTCTAAATTTTGGTTATGTTCTTCCACGGTGTTACCATAAACCAGTATATCGTCTGTGACAACGTTAACGCCAGGCAAGTCTTTCAAAATTTCATTCATCTCATTAATGAATATATCTCCCGCCGTGTTTATGCCGAACGGAAGACGTGTGTAACGGTACCTACCCCATGGGGTGTTGAATGTACACAACTCTGAACTTTGTCTGTTTAATTTAAATTGCCAGTAGCCACTGTTGGCGTCTAGCACAGAAAAATACTTAGCATTTGCAGTTTTCAAAATTACCTCTTCTATCGTTCTTGTCGGACACGGTGTACGCAATATTGCCATATTCAATTTTGTTGGGTCGAGGCACACCCAAATTTTGTTTCGTTTTCGGACTACGGTTATCAAGCTTACCCATGGGGTTGGTTCCAGTTGAGGTACAATTACACCTAATTTTAACATTTGATCTATTTCATCTTTGACTTTATCAACTATAGCATGAGGGACACGGCGCGGTGGATCTATTGAAGGGGTCACATTACTATCAATGAAGATATTAGCATTAGTTTTAATGGTTCCCAGCCCTACAAATATATCATTGTATTTGTTTACCAGTTCGTTTGCTGCACGGTTGACATTGTTCAGTTCGTCTGTGGCTGCCCGCACTGTCTTCTCCCGACCGGATTGTAGTTGGTTCGTCCTCCTATGCTTGATTCCGCCCCGCCATCCACGCTTGATCAGCTGTAGCTACACGGAGGCGTCCTTCCCCAGGATTGGAGTTCCATTCGCTGTCACTTGAAAGCACATGTCGATTCCGTCCACTTCAGCGTGTATCTCCCCCTCGGGGACGATATGCTGCCCAGAGTATGTTATGAGACAACTTTTGGACGGGTGAAGCACTGTATTATAGAATTTCATATACACGCTTTTCGGGATCACATTTGCCTGGGACCCTGTGTCAAGCTTAAAGTTTATGTATTCATTGTTCAGCAGTACTGTGGTAAACCATAGTTGACTTCTTTTGTCATCCGGCAGTGAAACTTCCCCAATGTATAGTTCATCGTTGTCACTGTCACTTTCAGGCTCTTCATGTGACATCTCGTGCTGGATGTCGTCCATTTTCAGTTCATCTACCTTTGCCTTGCCGTTCTTCTTTGCTCTACACACTTTCTGGAAATGCCCAATCTTCTTGCAATACAGACATGGTTTGTCTCTGGCCGGGCATTGGTTCAGTGGGTGATTATACCCGCACTTGTTGCACTGCATTCGATGCTACTGCTTGCGGCTTCAACTAATTGTGTATGAGTATTTTCACTTAGGCGGCACATGTCTCTACATTGGTCCAGTGTTAAATTGGGTGTTTGTAACAGTTTATCTCATAGCTTGTGGTCTTTAATTCCACACACTAACCTGTCGCATAGCATGGAATCTTCCAGTCTGCCGTAGTCGCACAGGTGTATTCGGTGTTCCAATTCGCGAATATACGTGTCCATACTCTCACTCATTTGGTTGTATGAGTTGAATTTGTACCTTATGACTGTTATATTGGTGTGCCCCGTACAATACTTCTGGAATGCGTCAATTAACGGCGTAATTTTGTCTTGTTCACTGTCGTCAAACTTGAAATTCAGATGTAGTTTCTGGGCTTCTTTACCTGCCACACAACACTGAATCATTTCCGTCTTGTATGCTGCTCCAGATGCTATGGCATATATCTTGTATGAATGGAGCCATGAACGTCAATTTAGAGCAAGGTTTCCTTCTAGGCTGAGAGGACTTGGCGGCTTTAGTCCTGTGAGTGCCATTCTAGTCAGTTCGATTACTTCTGACACCATGTAAAGTACAAGAAGTGAACACCACGACAACCCGGACACAAGTGGTTTATTATGCTTCCTACTGCCCGCGCGTCCCTGACATCACATCGGGCCATCTACCCTAACGGCCACCCGCGCCACCCACGATACATATATTACACATGGTTTTTAGTTTTTCCAATAGTATTTTATGGTCTACTGTGTCAAATGCTTTGCTGAAGTCAATGAAGGCTGCTCCAACTAATTGTTTTTGGTTCATTGATGCCAGTATGTCATTTGTTAGGTTAGCTAATGTTCTTGATGTAGAGTGCAGTTTCCTGAAGCTTCCTTGTCTTTCGTTTAGTATATTGTTTTTGTCAGGGTGTTCATTTATGTGTCTATGTAGCACTTTTTCAATGAGCTTGCCTGGGGTTTGAAGAATTGATATTGGCCTGTAGTTTCACATGTCTTGTTTGTCTCCACTTTTGTGAATAGGGGTGATGGTTGCCATTTTCCAGGCTGAGATAAAACGCCCCTGCTCAAAGAAGATGTTGAATAGGTCTACTATAGTGGCCGGGATGGCTTGGAGTGCCTCTTTCAGTATTTTGGTTGGTATTTCATCTATTCCACTTGGCTTATTTGTGTCTATGTCATTTATTAATTGTTTTACTTCTATCATATCTGTTTTGCAGGTGGGGATTTCGTTCTGCACAGTTCCTGATCTGTTTTCCCATCTTTTCTTGAATTTTTCTGACAGCTTTTGCCCTATTGTGGCAAAGCGTGTGTTCAGTTTGTTTGCTGCATCTTTGTCTGTGAGCATTGCCCCTTCTTTATCCTGGAAGTTTGTAGGCTCTTCTGTTATTTTTTGGGAATAATAGGTTTACATTTTTCCAGAATTTGTTTGTGTTGCTTCCCTAGTCTTTGTCCTGCTTTATTATGTATTTCTTTTTTGCTGTTCTCACAGCTTTGAGAGAGTTGTTTCTGGCGACATGGTAGGCCAGTTTGTCTTCTATTGTTTCTGTGTGCTTTGCTTTATCACCCAGTTTACTTTTGGTTGTGATGAGTGTTAGCAGGTCTTTGTCTCCCCAAGGGTCTTGGTTTTTTTGTATTTTTATTTTCTTTATGGGACACATCTCATCAGTTGATTTTCTTATTTCTGTGATGATGTTGTCCCAATAGATATCAACATCATCTCTGTTTTGTGTGATATTGTTTATGTTTTGGTGCAGATGATTATTTAATGTATCTTCTGAGTAGTTTTTTAGGGACCTGCCCATTTTGTATTCATAGTGATTTGTGCTTTTGAGCTTTTTCCTGGTTACATATACTAGTTTGTGTCCACTTATACCCCAGCTTCTAGTGCCCCATTTTGTGGCATGGTTTGAGTTGGTTAGTATTAGGTCTATTGTTGAGCTATTGTTGCTTAACCTTGTGCTTTCTGTGATGAGCTGCTGCAGGCCTAAGATTTTGATGGTGGTTTGCAGCATTAGTTTATTTTTTTCATTGCTGCTGTAATTCACATTGAAGTCCCCTAGCACAAAGATTTCTGCATTTGTTGATTTTTGTACAGTGTTTATGCTCTTTTCTAGTTCTTCAAGGAATACTTCAATTTCACCTGACGGTGGCATATAGAGGCTCGCTATGGCTACGTTTGCTTGTTTTTCATTTTTTATTAGGCACCATAGTAGTTGCTCATTTGAGAGATTTGTTGGTTTTAGCCTTTCAGTGTCTAGGTTTTTGGTGGCTTTGCAGTAAATGGCAACACCTCCACCCTTCTTTGTTTGGTTCATTGCATTAATGTGTTGTCCGTCATTACGTACAAGCCTATATCCATCTATATTGAGGGTGTTGTTTTGGTGTTTGTCAGTGAACCATGTCTCTGATAACGTTAGTAGATCTAGATTGTCTTTTTCAAGATGCATTTTTATTATGTCTATTTTATTGGATGCGCTCTGGCAGTTTAGGTGGGCGAAGTCTGTGCCCCTTCCCAGTTTGCATTCAATCTCTTCTACCATATTTATTTTACTTACTTTAAATAATATTTTTTAGGATAGTGCTTGCTTGATTTCACGAGTTTTGATTTTGTTTTGATTTTATTTTAGCTTAGTGATTGATGGATTCGGAGCGTATGTGCTGGTGCATACAGCACAGATGGCCCCTTTTAATAGATAGTCATGCATACCTCCACTACTTTTATTTTTTACCTGTGTGCATGGAGGAAGACATGAACATTAAAGTGTGTATTAGTTGTACCTGATTATACTTATCATTTAGGGTTTGGTTAGTGAAATTTATAAAGGTTTGTGATACTTATGTTTTGGAGCCCTGGTGCTCTTTCCAGTTCTCGGTGATGCTTTTTGACAGCCTCACATTGACATAACTGGCATATTCCTCTTTGTAGTGTATGCCATCCGTCATGCCAATGCCATACCGTGCCACTCTCTTTCCATACTTCTTGTTTTCTTATGACATATTAGTTTTTGCTTGTTTATTTATTTATTTATTTATTTATATTTGCTTTATGGTAAGTTTGTGATACTCATGGTTTTGAAGCCCTGGTGGTCTTATTCCCAGTTTTCAGCGATACTTTTTCCTATCCTGGTCATGACATCTTTGGGCAAATCTTTGACTTTGTGATTCAGTGTGCTGTAGTATTTGTCCTCCAGGTGCTGGGTTAATGCCCTTGCTCTTGAGTCCCCACTGATCACAATTATTTTATTCATGGTGGTGTCCATTTGCTTTAGTGACCCGCTGCTAATTCTGTGTCGTGGTTTTAATTCGCAGTTGTCGGTTGGGTTTTGAAGTAGGCTTTGGCGGAAGTGCTGCTTTACTCTTTGCTCCTCCTTCTATCTTGCCTGAAGAGGTCTATGCTTTCTGTGTGTGTCTGCGTATTTGCATATCTCACTAGTGAATTGTTAATTATTAAGTTTTTTTACTGTTTTGCTTGCTTGGGTTTACTGTGTCTATTTTATATTTACTTTATTTTGCTTATTAATTTTGGTTTCTATTCACTGGCATTTGTGAGGCTTACCTTGACTTTTTGTAGGATTTCTCCAATTCTATTCTTGTATCCCTGTTTGACTGTTTCCCCTTCACTGGCACTGTCCAGGAACCTAACTGAGCCCCAGTATGGGCACTTTGTGCACTCTCTGAATGCATTGCCTGGAGCATTGATTCATTTTTTCTTTAATTTCTCATTTTGAGTGAATTTTGCACAGACAATGTCTTCCAGGACTTTTTCGTTGGTTTTGCACCATTCCGGTGATCTCCATATTTTCTTGGCCATTGCCTTTATCGTGTATGGATTCTCTGCATTGTCTATCAGCCTCATTAGGTCATGTTTTTCATGAAATTTGGCCATGATAAGCACTAAATATTTCTGTATATTATGCCATGAGCCAATATGCTTCTAAATATGAAATTATTTAATTCTGCTTAGATTTGTATTAAGCAGATTGTGTGGTGTCCTAAACATGTGTCACATCTGAGCAACACAGGTTATACTGCCATAAGACATAGCTTAATCATAGACTACACCTTTATCTTTGATCTCATCAATTTATATTTTACATAGATGTAAAGGGGAGATTTCCAGCTTTCATTTGCAAACAAAAAATGTTAAAAATTCAAATATTAAATTTTAACTCTCCATGTGACACTTCTGGCCAGTTTTCAGGAGAGTGACCCATATATATATATACATATATATATATATATATATATATATATATATATATATATATACTAGCAATGATATATATACCATTTCTAGTATTGTTGACATTCGAAGAAAATATCTAATTACGAACTGACCACATTTAATCAAATATTAACTATATATAATAAAGCATTTGAATGAAACTAAAACCAGTTAACAGTAAGCAAACACGCACATAGTCAATGTTTTGTGAATTTCCAACCGGATGCTGTAGTGTTCAATTCACCCGGTGAGCGGCGATTCTGGAGTAATTGGATTGGTGTATTGATTACATATTTCTATCAAGTTTTGATAACCTTCTTACTTATTCTATTTGAGCTATGTCGGGAGTGCAAGTGTTATTAGTTCTTACAACTGCCACTGTAGGCGCTACGTACATAACTAGCCCGATAAGGGATGTGGGCACTGAAGTGACAGATGTCGCACCAGGTTTGGAACATGATATATATATATATTACATACCACCTGACGGCTTAGAACTGCCAGTTAACGGGGGAGTCACGTGACCAAAACAACTTTACTTATTCACATTTGTCATAATTAAATATGACCATTCACGGTTTGTATAATTATTTTCAAATAATCTCTTCTCTGCCAGATATTTTTGGCCCAATCAAGTCCGAGGGCCACTGTAGTCAAATTGTGATTAGTAGGGTAATTCAGCGCTAACAATTCAGCTGTTAGAGTGAGAGTGATGTAGGCCAGCGAATGTGTATAATGAATTTAGATAGGCTTTCTCTGTCAAATAGAACTATAACCTGATTAGACTCATGGGCTACAGAGAAGGTGTGTAAAGAAGCCGCTCATGTCAGATTGATTGATTGGTGGTTGCTTTACGCCGTGTCGGCAGCATAGGCCATATTCACGGCGAGAAATATTAGTTTTTTGTTCAAACCATCGCTTTTACATGTAAAAGCAGACAATCAATTATGTGCCAATAGACACTCATTAAATTAGAAAGCTCACAATCATATATTTGTGGTCAAGGGAAACAAATTCCCATAGAAAAAGAAAAGTAGAAGGAAAAGAAAGTAAAATTTTATTAATAATTGATAGAATTTATTTAGTAAACTATATGAGGTGTTACAATCCAGCTGCCCTCAAAAAGGCTAACATGTTTTCTCCTTTTACTTTAGTAAAAAGGTCATGCATACTGTCTGCAGTGTAGAATTGTTGGCGCAGGGCCAAAAAATCAACGCAACTTAGTCAAATGTGTTTGAGTGTCAGCGGGGTGTGACACCCAATACATTCAGTGGGAGGTTCCCCCTTGAGCAGAAAAGTATGTGTAAGCCACGAGTGGCCAATACGGCAGTGGCTAAGGACCACTTGGTCCCGCCGACCTCCCACATGAGTCTGTGGTGGTTTTCTCACAGATGGTTCAATTTCTTTAAGTTTATTAATGTTTTCATCCCACTCATGTTGCCATTTGGATTGTATGTGGGTGGCTATTAGTTGTTTCAGATCAGAGTGAGGGATCAGACACGGTTCAAGATCACAGTTCAGGGCCTTCTTCGCAGCCGGATCAGCTCGTTCGTTTCCCTGTATGCCGGCATGGCCAGGCACCCATCAGAAGTGGTCTCGATGGAAACATCACCTATCGTATTTTAACTAATAGTGAAGTTGAAGCACTTTGACCTTACAACGTGTGTATTTCCACATATCCCTGCCTGACATCACTGAATGGGTTAGTTGAGTTCTAGCACATTATGTCGGGACTGAACATTGTACCTAATATCACGGGGTCATGTCTTAGTTCTTCTAACTACAATGCAGTTGATATTTGTATAATATGAATCTGTGAATTCAGATACACCCAATGTTGATTCAGGGAATATGTTTTGGAACCACGTGACCAGATATTTAAATGTCCATTGTGCGCATCTTGAAATCTGAGGCAATCGTTGCCGAGGCAATCATATATTAGTATTATTACTCAATTGTATGCGCAGGGAAATCTGCGCCAAACGAACCCACATCAAAAGCTGGCCACATGCCGAGCCTCTCCGGGCGCATGCGCCAGCTTGGCACCGCGTGCATTCACAGGCTGCGTGATGAAAACTGCGCAGCAGCTGCTCTCCCTGCGCATGCCCACACCACTTTATCGCCCACCCGACCCCATAGCGACTACACCGGAACCCATTACCAAACTCCACCTTCCCCATACTTTGTGCAACACCCCGCGCACAATCAGCCAATGCCACAACTCCTGCCTCATACAAGGCACGCCCACATCTGACATCTTCCTCCCATACAAACCCACTCTCACATGACACCGTCTACACAAGTACCCAGTAACCAACACCCTCCCGCAAATAACCACTGACACCCACACTTTCCTCCCGCAGACTCACTGTCACTGCAACAGCATACACTCTCCTCAAATATACAGTTCCAAATATAGCCAATAGCACATACACCTTACTCCCACACCTCTGATATCCCCATACAGCCACTGCCACCCACACCCTCCCACCACACACTCACTGCCACCCACACCCTCCCACCACACAGCCACTGCCACCCACACCCTCCCACCACACACTCACTGCCACCCACACCCTCCCACCACACACTCACTGTCACCCACACCCTCTCACCACACAGCCACTGCCACCCACACCCTCCCACCACACACTCACTGCCACCCACACCCTCCCACCACACACTCACTGTCACCCACACCCTCTCACCACACAGCCACTGACACCCACACCCTCCCACCCCACAGTCACTGCCACCCACACCCTCGTGCCACACACGCACTGCCACCGACACCCTCTCACCACACAACCACTGACACCCACACCCTCCCACCACACACGCACTGCCAACCACAACCTCTCACCACACAGCCACTGCCACCCATACCCTCTCACCACACACTCACTGCCACCCACACCCTCTCACCACACCACATCCACTGCCACCCACACCCTCCCACCACACAGCCACTGACACCCACATGCTCCAACCACACACTAACTGCCACCTACACCCTGCCACCACACAGCCACTGACACCCACACGCTCCAACCACACACTAACTGCCACCCACACCCTCCCACCGCACAGTCACTGCCACCCACACCCTCTCACCACACAGCTACTGCCACGCACACCCTCCCACCATCCAATCACTGCCACCCACACACTCCCACCACACACTCACTCGCACCCACACCCTCTCACCACACAGCCACTGACACCCACACCCTCCCACCACACAGTAACTGACACCCACACACTCCCACCACACTCTCACTGCCACCCACAGGCTCCCACCACAGAGGCACTGACACCCACAGCCTCACACCCCACAGCCACTGCCACCCATACCCTCCCACCACACCGGTACTGCCACCCACACCCTCCCACCACACATTCACTGCCACCCACACCCTCCCACCACACAGTCACTGCCACCCACACCCTCTCACCAGACATCCACTGCCACCCACACCCTCCCACCACACACTCACTGCCACCCACACCCTCCCACCACACAGCCACTAACACCCACACGCTCCCACCACCCACTCACTGCTACCCACACCCTCCCACCACACAGCCAGTAACACCCACACGCTCCCACCACACACTCACTGGCACCCACAGCTTCCCACCAGACAACCACTGACACCCACAGCCTCCCACCACAAAGCCACTGCCAGCCACACCCTCCCACCACACATTCACTGCCACCCACACCCTCCCACCACACCGGTACTGCCACCCACACGCTCCCACCACACACTCACTGCCACACACACCCTCCCACCACACAGTCACCGCCACCCACACTCTCCCACCACACAGTCACTGACACCCACAGCATCCCACCCCACAGCCACTGGCACCCACACCCTCCCACCACACCGGTACTGCAACCCACACGCTCCCACCACACAATTACTGCCACCCACACCATCCCACCACCCAGCCACTGCCACCCACAACCTCTCACCAGACATTCACTGCCACCCACAGCCTCCAACCACACACTCACTGCTACCGACAGCCTCTCACGACACACTCACTGCCACTGACACCCTCCCACCACACAGCCACTAACACCCACACGCTCCCACCACACACTCAATGCCACCCACAGCCTCCCACCACACAGCCACTAACACCCACACGTTCCCACCACCAACTCACTGCCACCCACACCCTCCCACCACACAGCCACTAACACCCACACGCTCCCACCACCCACTCACTGCCACCCACACCCTCCCACCACACAGCCACTGCCACCCACACACTCCCACCACCCACTCAATCCCACCCACACCCTCCCACCACACAGCCACTGACACCCACACCCTCCCCCCACACAGCCACTGACACCCACATGCTCCCAGCACATACTCACTTTCACCCACACCCTCCCACCACACACTCACTGACACCCACAACCTCCCACCACACACTCACTGACACCCACACCATCCCACCACACAGCCACTGACACCCACACCCTCCCACCACACAGTTACTGCTACCCACACCCTCCCATCACGCAGTTACTGCCACCCATACCCTTCCACCACACACTCACTGCCAGCCACACCCTCCCACCACACACTCACTGCCACCCACACCCTCCCACCACAGAGCCACTGCCACCCACACGCTCCCACCACACACTCACTGCCACCCACACCATCCCACCACACAGCCACTGCCACCCACACCCTCCCACCACACACTCACTGCCACCCACACCCTCCCACCACAGAGCCACTGACACCCACACGCTCCCACCACACACTCACTGCCACCCACACCATCCCACCACACGCTCACTGCCAGCCACACCCTCCCACCACACAGACACTGCCACCCACACCCTCCCACCACACAGTTACTGCCTCCCTCACCCTCCCACCACACAGTCACTGCCACCCACATGCCCCCCACACACTCACAGCCACCCACACCCTCCCACCACACACTCACTGCCATCCACACCCTCCCACCACACAGCCACTGACACCCACACCCTGCCACCATACAGTCACTGCCACCCACACCCTCCCACCAAACACTCACTGCCACCCACTTCTAGAGCACACTCTCCGTCCACATGACTCCTGCCACTCACATCTTCCTCACGCACCCATTACTACACACACCTCTTAATCTAGCATCCACCCACGCTCCCAAGCACCACTTCAACACATAATCACACATATCACTATCCTAACCCATTCAACAATAATAATAATAATAATCAAATATTTATTTCCACATGATCAATGTACATACAATTTACTATTTACATCAGTAATTGTTTCATGTGAAAAAGGAGAATGCAGAAGTACAATACTTATTAAGCGCTTTCCCCATTTAAAAATAACACATATATATTACTTATACCATAGAAATAATAAATAGACAAATAAAAGTAAAAAGCATATCACCATTACCCTCAATACTGTAAATTACATCTACATATTTACTTACTAGACCACTATGTATTTTCCTCTGGTAAAGCTTAAAGATTTTCTTTTTATACATTCGTTGAACCATATAGATGTTTTTTTAACATTTGATATTATCATCAGATGAATTCCATATGTTTATATCCTTTAACATCTAGTACAAAGAGGGCTATTGTTCTCGAATTCTCACACGCTTATCACTCAACCCCATCCTACAGATGTCATTACACATAGCCAGTACTATTCACTTACTCTCATACTTCTACACTTAACCAGCTAATATTCACCTACTCCGATGCTGCACTTAACCAGCTACTATTCACTTATTCTTATACTACTGCACTTAACCAGCTACTATTCACCTACTCCTATACTACTGTACTTAACCAGCTACTATTCAGCTACTCTTATACTACTGTACTTAACCAGCTACTATTCACTTATTCTTATACTACTGTACTTAACCAGCTACTATTCACTTATTCTTATACTACTGTACTTAACCAGCTACTATTCACTTGCTACACTTAACCAGTTACTATCCACCTGCTCTTATGCTGCACTTAACCAGCTACTATTCACTTATTCTTAAACTACTGCACTTAACCAGTTACTATTCACCTACTCTTATACTACTGTACTTAACTAGCTACTATCCACTTATTCTCATAATACTCTACTTAACCAGCTACTATTCACCTAGTGTTATACTACTGTATTTAACCAGCTAATATTCACTTATTCTTATACTACTACACATAACCAGTTACTATTCACCTACTCTCATGCTACTACACTTAACCTGTTACTATTCACTTATTCTTATAATACTACACTTACCCAGCTACTATTCATCTCCTCCTATACTACTGTACTTAACCAGATACTATTCACTTACTCTTATACTACTACACTTAACCAGTTACTATTCACCTACTCTTATACTTCTACACTTAACCAGCTAATATTCACCTACTCCTATGCTGCACTTAACCAGCTACTATTCACTTATTCGTATAATAATGTACTTAACCAGCTACTATTCACCTACTCATATTCTACTGTCCTTAACCAGCCACTATTCACCTACTCTTATACTACTGTACTTAACCAGCTACTATTCACCTACTCATATACTACTGTACTTAACCAGCTACTATTCACCTACTCCTATACTACTACCCTTAACCAGCTACTATTCACCTACTCCTACACTACTGTACTTAACCAGCTGCTATTCACTTATTCTTATACTACTGCACTTTAGCAGCTACTATTCACCTACTCTTATACTACTGTACTTAACCAGCTACTATTCACCTACTCTTATACTACTGTACTTAACCAGCTACTATTCACCTACTCATATACTACTACACTTAACCAACTACTATTCACCTACTGTTATACTACTACTTAACCAGCTACTATTCACCTACTCATATACTACTGTACTTAACCACCTACTATTCACCTACTCTTATGCTACAACACTTAAACAGTTACTATTCACCTACTTATAACCAGCTACTTTTCACCTACTCCTATACTACTGTACTTAACCAGCTACTATTCACTTACTCTTATACTACTACACTTAACCAGTTACTGTAAGAGATGAACGAACCCGTTGAGTTGCGTATGAGAACTGACTTTGTTATCCGGTGACATTCACCATTACAAATTCCGTGATCTCTCATGACCGCTTGTGACCTCTCGTGACCCAGTGCACACCACCACTATATGCATGACACTCGCATACATTACATCTCCCTTTTCCTTTGAATAATAGATGTTTGTATATCGTGATCAAGAACAATGACACATGTATTTGAGATTTCCATTAACGATTATCACACAGCTTTGCGACCGTTTAAAAAAAATAAAAATAAAAAAATAAAACACTTACTGGCTATATATATGGTCATCCAATGTTATCCCCATAACACCATAAATGGAGATTTGTTAACAATTTCATAACAATAATATATCTTAACTTTTACATTTGATCAACCTATATTTGTATTTCATCCCATTAACACACCATCAACATACAATTACGAGTTGATGCCTACTCAATGTTATCTTTGTTGTTTCGCATACCTGGTCACAGAAGATCAAAATCATCAATGGTTATTTACATTAGTCTTAATCAACACTTGCGTTTGTTTCACTGGTAGGGCCTATGATTTTCTTACAGGGCGTGTTACTCTCCCATATCTTGTTTTGTATGGCTCGTTATCTTGTTTTGTTTCATTATGGTTGTCGACTTTTGTCTGTTGTGTTGGTTGCTCTGTCGTGTTGGGGCATCTGAAAAGGAATCATCTGTTTCTTCGTATTTTGTGTGTGGCTTTATTCACAATTTCGTAGTTTCTGCCTCCTTGCCGGTCTTCTTGTGTAATGGTCCCTGAGACCCACTCCTTTTTGTAATCTAGATACCTTACATTATCCCCAACATTTAGTCTCACATGTTCTTTTCCTGCCCGTTTGTCAAAGTACTCTTTTTGTCTTTCCTTTCTTCTGATGATTTCTTCATGTTTTGATGATTGTACTTTTGGTTTTAGGTTTGCTGCTAGTGTTGGTATTCTAGATCTTAGCATTCGTGACATTAGCAGTTGTGCTAGCGATGCCTTCATGGATTGAATGGTTGTGTTTCTTATGTTCAGTAACGTTATATCCATATCCCTGTTATCCATTATGGCTTTTTTCATCATTCGTTTAATTGTTTGTATGGTGTGCTCTACTTGTCCATTACTTTGTGCATGCATGGGACTTGAATATACTGGTTCATACCCATGCTCGTTACTCAAACAATGATATTCTTCACTCTGAAACTGGGGCCCGTTGTCTGACATAACTATTTTGGGTATACCCTGTCTCGCAAATATTTCTTTCATTGCTTTTATTGTTGCTGCACTTGAAGTTGATCTTAACTCAATGACTTCTGGATACTTGCTTTAATAATCAATTATCATAATGTAATTCTTGTTATTTACGTGAAATAAATCTGCACCCACTTTCTCGAATGGTGTGTCCCGTACTGCATGGCTTATTAAGGGCTCTGCATGTGGTTTGTTTCTGAAACATTGACAGATGTGACACCGAGAGATCTTATCTTCTAGCTGACTGCTTAACCCAGGCCAAAATACGTTGTCTCTAGCCAGCTGCTTTGACTTCATAATTCCCATGTGATTCATGAATCTTATCGATAATGTTTTGTTGTAAACTTTTCGGTACGATTATTCGATTATCTTTCATTAATATTTTACCTTGTGTTGTTATCTCGTGCCTGTATGTTAAAAAAGGGTTTACTGTGGCTGTTACTTGATTTGAATGTTCTGGCCAACCTGTTCTTGTGAGTCTTGCGATTTCTTGCGGTGTCTCATCTTTTTGTGTTTCTGTTGCAATTATGTCTGTGTATTCTGGTGCAATTTCGATCTCGCCTATGGAGATAATGTTTTGTTGTAAACTTTTCGGTACGATTATCCGATTATCTTTCATTAATATTTTACCTTGTGTTGTTATCTCGTGCCTGTATGTGAAAAAAGGGTTTACTGTGGCTGTTACTTGATTTGAATGTTCTGGCCAACCTGTTCTTGTGAGTCTTGCGATTTCTTGCAGTGTCTCATCTTTTTGTGTTTCTGTTGCAATTATGTCTGTGTATTCTGGTGCAATTTCGATCTCGCCTATGGAGATAATGTTTTGTTGTAAACTTTTCGGTACGATTATCCGATTATCTTTCATTAATATTTTACCTTGTGTTGTTATCTCGTGCCTGTATGTGAAAAAAGGGTTTACTGTGGCTGTTACTTGATTTGAATGTTCTGGCCAACCTGTGTATTCTGGTGCAATTTTGATCTCGGCTATGGAGATATCTGTGTCAAACAGGTGTCTTGGCGATGTGTTGCTTGTATGAGCCCTGGATAGCATATCTGCAAAATATAGATTGGTTCCTTTAACATATGTCACCTTGATTTCGTAATTTTGCAAACACATTCTCATGCACTGCATCCTGGAAGACAAGTCATGCAATGGCTTCGACATTATGGCAATTAGCGGTTTGTGGTCCGTTTCAATAGTGATTTCTTTCCCATATATATATTCGTGGAAATGAGTACACCCAAAGCACATGGTAAGCAGTTCCTTTTCAATTACCGCATAATTGCTCTACGTACTGTCAAGTGCCTTGGATGCCACTGCTACGAATAAGTGATTCTGGAACAATGTGGCGCCCAGACCCGACTGCAACGCATCCACTTGCAATGTGATCGGCTCTTTAGCATTATAGCACCTGAGAACAGGGGCGCTGACTAACAGTGACTTTAGTTGCTCAAAAGCTTTGGCCTGTGGCTCTTGCCAATGCCAAGCTACCTCTTTTTTCAATACTAGTCTTAACGGTTTTGTTACTTCTGACAGCCTTGGTATAAATTTGCTCACATACCCGACCATTCCTAGGAATCTTTGCATGCTTTTTTGTCTTCTGGTGCTTTCATATCTACTATCGCCTGTAATCTATCTTTGTTTGGTTTTAATCCCGTGGCCATTAATAAATGTCCTACATAATTCACCTCTGTTTTACAAATTTTTGATTTGGCTGGATTTATCTTCAGATTAATTTCTCGTGCTCGCCTTAACACTGCTTCCAGATGCATATTGTGCTCCTCAATTGTACTACCGTAAATCAGAATGTCATCTGACACTATCTGTACCATACATTATGTATCTTTGCAACCACTTCCTCCACTGTCCGAAGAGGATACGGCCCCCTCAGAATAGCTTTGTTTAGCTTTGTTGGGTCAAGGCAAATTCTGACTTTCCCCGGCTTTCGCACGATCGTAATTGAATTCACCCATGGAGTAGGCTCGATTTGTTGCACAATAACCCCTAACTTTAACATTCTATCAAGTTCAGCTTTTACATCATCAACTATAGCATGCGGTATGCGCCTTGGTGGATCAACTACAGGGTTAACAGCATGGTCAATATACAGTTTTGCATCTACTTTAATTACACCAAGGCCTTCAAAAACATCTTTAAATTTATTTACCGTTTCATTAGCTGCATTGGCGGTGGTGCCCTTTGTTGTTCTCAATTCGTTTATGCGTGCAACCAGACACAGCTGCACACATGCTTGCCGTCCTAATATCAGGCTACCAGTCTGGGTCACTTGAAAGGTGATGTTATGCCCGCGTATGTTGAGCTTGACCTCTCCGTCCGGTGTGAATCGTTGCCCGGTGAAGGTAACCAGCGTGCATCTAGATGGCATCATCTCCACATTCTTGACTTTGTTGACCATCTGTCTTGGGATGAGATTCGCTTCCACCCTGGCATCCAGCTTGAATTTTATTTCTCTCCGTCCGACTGCTACGTCTGTGAACCACAGTTCTGTTTCCTCTTTATTGTCGTTCATCACCGCTCCCACAAATAAGTCGTACTCATCTTCTACTGCCGATACATGGCTGGCCCTTTCATCACGCATGTTGTTTGGGTCTACACCCACTTCATGAACCGAGGTAGCTCTAGTTTGTTGTGAGCGGCAAACTTTCACGAAATGCCCAATCTTATGACATCCCTCACATTCCTTACCCGTAGCTGGGCATTGGCTGCGTACTGGCAAATAACCACACCAGTGGCACTGTGTTTTGTTCAGGGCTGTTTTGAATGGTTGAACTTGTGGGTGTTTCCAGTATGGGGGCTGTGTCTGTTGCTGTGTACCTTGGTTACCAGTAGCCAATATGGCATCCATGCTTTGTTCACCGGTCGCTCCCGCACTTTGCACCGGCATGAGAGTGGCTGAGGTATGCTCACTCAGCCTACACATATCAATACATAGTTTGAGAGACAAATTCTGCATCTGGAGTAACTTATCTCTGAGAGTGTTGCTCTTCACACCACATACGAGCCTGTCACACAATAATGAACTCTCAAGCTCACTGTACTCGCACTGGGCCACTCTCGTCCGCAATTCCCTGATGTGTGTCTCCATGTTCTGCGTGGTTGGGTTGTACGAATGGCATTTGTAGCGCACCACCGTAATATTTGCCTTTCCCTTGCAGTACACTCTAACTGCATCAATGAGAGGTCCTACCTATTCTGTCTTGGTCCTCAGTGTTTTGTTCATGAATCTCATATGCCTGTATCCATGTCTGCCAATTCGTACTTAGGTCCTCTACTAGATTCAATGCCGCCAGTGGTTTCAACCCTGTAAGCGCCTTGGTCTGTCGGTTCGTCTCCTAATCTGACACCATGTAAGAGATGAACGAACCTGTTGAGTTGCATATGAGAACTGACTTTATTATCTGGCGACATTCACCATTACAACTTCTGTGACCTCTCGTCACCTCTCGTCACCCAGTGCACACCACCGCTATACGCACGACACTTGTATACATTACAGTTACTATTCACCTACTCTTATCCTACTACACTTAACCAGCTACTATTCACTTACTCTTATACCTCTGTACTTAACCAGCTACTATTCACCTATTGTTATACTACTGTATTTAACCAGCTACTATTCACTTACTCTTATACTACTACACATAACCAGTTACTATTCACCTACTCTTATGCTCCAGTCCAGACAGAGCGCTGACCTATTCAATATCGCACACTTCAGAGCGAAGACCAAGACTACTCAGATACTGGTGAGAGAGCTATTATTCGCAGATGACAGTGCACTGGTTGCCCACTCTGCTGAAGAGACCCAGAAAATAGTGGACGCTTTCTCCGATGCATCAAAGAAGTTTGGCCTGAAATTTAACATCAAGAAGACGGAGGTGCTGTACCAACCCAACTCTACAAGAACCCGAGAGGAGGAGATCATGGTTGACGGAAACAAGCTGAACTCTGTTCCTGAATTCACCTATCTCGGAAGCACTATATCAAGTGATGGATGCATTGATGCTGAGATACAGAGGAGGATGGCCAAGGCTAGCGCATCTTTCGGCCGACTACGCCAGAGACTCTGGAACAACCACCATGTGTCCATTCGGGTCAAAGGTAAGATCTACCGCGCAATCGTGCTATCCACCCTACTATACGGAGCTGCGGCCTGGACAGTGTACAGACGGCAGGTGAAAAAGCTGCATGCCTTCATGATGCGACATCTGCGTTCAATCATGAGGCTAACCTGGAAGGACAAAGTGACGAATAAGGAAATACTTGAATGGATGGGGCTGCCCTCTATGGAAGATCTTCTGATCAAAAAGACTCTCCGGTAGACTGGACAGCTCATGAGGATGTCATCAGACAGGCTACCAAAGCAGATCCTCTATTCTCAACTGTCTTCTGGCTACAGAAAGAGAGGGAACCCCCGTCTCCGGTTCAGGGATACCATCAAGAGAAACCTGAAGCTGAGAGACATTAAGACCGACTCATGGACGCAACTCTCACAGCAGAGAGCTAAATGGAGAGCGGCAGTCAAGTAATGAAAGCAGTCTTTGTCGCATCGCGACCGACAGCATGATGACCTGATGATGACTCTTATGCTACTACACTTAAACTGTTACTATTCACTTATTCTTATAATACTACACTTAACCAGAAACTATTCACCTACTCCTATACTACTGTACTTAACCAGCTACTATTCACTCACTCTTATACTACTACACTTAACCAGCTACTATTATCCGGACACTGAGCCAACCAGTACTTATAATATTCTAGTAATGCCGAGCGCCAGGCTACCTATGGACACATACCAATTTGTCAAGTATTTGGTTTAACTGGGCCGGGAATCGTACCTATGATCTACTTAAGCTAGCGGATGCCCTACCCATTCAGCTACCCACTGTATTCAATACAGGTATGTGTGTGCGTTTTGTGTTCAGCTTACACAGACGCTCAGTTCTCTGCTGCCCCGCATGCTGCAGTCCGTCTATGATACAAACACCACCACGGCCCCTGACCGGGCCCCGGACTTGTGGTATCGATTATCAAGTTGAAAAACTTCCGCCGTATCATCAGCTTAAATGCGTCTCAAATAGATATCAGCACGTGATCTTCTAGAACAAAATCGAACACAAAATAAATAATTCCCCTTGATTTAGAAACTGATGTTGTCAGTTTAAATACATGATTGGATATTTGTTACTTATTAAGTTCAGCTGGTCTCCAATATGCAGTTTCCAAATATTTTAATCATGATTTATTTGTATCATTATTTGCATCATTAAACTTGGTATGGTGTCACTAAAGGCCCAGTCACACCTTACCGGATTGGGGAAACGGAAAGAAACCTGATACAGTCCGGTGAAATACGTCAATGTCCAGTTTATATACTGTCAGCATTCGGCGTTTCCATTCTCTGTCCCGTGGTGTCCGGTGTGTGTGGTGGCAAGTTTTGAACATGCACAAAACTTGGAATGGATACCGCCAGACTGACGTGTATGGTTGTTGTCCGGTTTAAGTTTGTTTAGTCCATTTTATCTGGTTCATGTCCGGTACCCACCCATAATGTCTCCAGTTAGTTTCCTGAATAGTCCGTTCACAGAAATTCGGTCCGCAGTTTTTGCCCGTCGGTTCACCGTTCCATGTGCGTTTAGCTTTCGTTTCGTCCGGCGGCCTTTGACCCGATAGCGCAACATTTTGACACATTTCGATACATTTTGATACCGAACACCACGGGACCAGAAAGTTCTTTGTCCGGTTATATCCGTTGCTCAATCCGGTAAGGTGTGAGTTAAGTCTGGTGTGGTCAAGCGTGTTATGAAAGCGGCTTTAGTGCGTGATAATTTGTGGCTTTCAGTGAAACTATTCCATTTTTGTCAGGTGTGTTCGCAGCAGATGGCATTTAGTGGACCCCAATCGATCATCATAGACGTGACTCCTTCCTTGCACTGATGAACCGAGCCTCCCCCCTCCCTTTTCCCTCCCCCAATCCCCCTCGTTCTCCCCATCCAGTTTCCCTCTCTCTACCCCACTCGCCCTCCCCCTCCCCTCCCACCCCCTCTCCTCCCACCCCTTCCCCCTCCTCCTTTCCCCCTCCCCTGGCTCCCCTTACCCTCTCCTCCTACACCCATTCCCCTACCTCACCTCCCCTAACCCCGGCGACACCCGCCCCCTCCCTAGCCCCTCCGCTCCTAACCCCCTTCCCCTACCTCCCTACACCCGGCGCTACCCGCCCCCTTCCCTCATCCCCCTCCGCCCCCTCCCCGTCCTCCTCCACTCTCCCCCCTCCCCCCGGCCCCCCGGGTCCCCCCGGGTGGCAGCATTACAGAGGACCCAGTGTTTGATACAGTATGACGTGCTGGTACCTGGTGTGGGCCCTGCACGGTGACTCCAACTGTCTGTTTCTGATCGAGTGGCACTAGCTTACCAATACTTCACACCCTTCAATTTGGTCGTCTGCTTTCACAAAAATAAGTAAATCACATTCATTGAAATATATGAATTTCATACCCAAGATTCGATTTTTAACGGAGAAAGGATGAGACGGCTTTGAATGTCGTCGTAGTGACGATATTGACTGTAAGTAGACTTGGTGGATTAGTGGTAAGCAGACTTGGGGGGTTCATGGTAAACAGACTTGGTGGATTAGTGGTAAACAGACTTGGTGGATTTGTGGTAAATAGACTTGGGGGGTTCGTGGTAAATAGATTTGGCAGGTTCATGGTAAATAGACTTAGCGGGTTTGTGGTAAATCGACTTGGTGGGTTCGTGGTAAACAGACTTGGTGGGTTCATGGTAAATAGACTTGGCAGATTCATGGTAAACAGACTTGGTGGATTCGTGGTAAACAGGCTTGGTGGATTCGTGGTAAGCAGACTTGGTGGGTTTGTGGTAAGCAGACGGTAAGTGCGAGTGCAGCTGCCCGCCAGCAGAACGCTGGAGTTGCAGGTCTTATGGCCCTGTCACACTACGACGCTTCTCCCGGCGATCCGTCAGCGTTGAAAATAAAATTTTGCGCGTCGAGAAACGTCAAACTTTTCGGCGGTTTGGGGGAAAAGATCGGCGTCAGCGCGGCGCGTTATGCGCGCGCGGCCAACGTGTGTCGACGCGCTGGGGAAAAAAAAAAAAAAGTTTGGTGCGACGTCTTCATTTAACCTTAAATGATGCTAGGGCGTAAAACAAAAACGGCCCAGTTTGCGCAACGCGTGAGCAACGACCCTCCCGCGCGCGCGCCGTCTTCCTACCGTTCCCATAACGTTATTCCGGCGCGTCCAACGCAGCGCGACGCGCGCCTAACCTCCTTACCCATATATTTGCGCGCGCTGGCGGTCGTTGGGTTGTTTTGGACATGTTCAAAACCTTGGGCGATAGGGAACGCGCACCGGCGTTTCGCGCCGACCATCAACGTCAACGATAATGTACCGACGTGTACCGACGTGCGCATAACGCGCCCCCAGCGCGTCTCGATATTTCACTCATTATCGCCCCAAAACACCACACGTTGACGGGTCGCCGGCGAGAACCGTCGTAGTGTGACAGGGCCATAAGTGATGGAGCGGGTCGGGGCGGGCTCACTCACACCCAGCCACACGCCGACTCAGCAGAAAGTCTTGTTTCACGCAAAGGGAAATATTTTGTTTTGTTTCAATATTAATGGTCCAGGCGCAAAAATCGACAAATTAATTTTGGTTGTGTTCTATGAAATAGGATTTATTGTTGTGCTTTCCAGTTAAAGTCTATCAATTTCATATCGAGTAGGGATTATCGGAATGATGGTAGCTTCAGCTCAAATATGGTAGTCATGGTCTCATTTCAGCCCGGATGAGATTTGTCGTTTCTTTTGCGCCTAAACCCTTCATATGTTCCTGAACAAGAATATCCGTAAGCCTGTAACATAACGCCTAATATGAATGCACGTCGTTGCTACAAGCAAATTAAGTATGCACCCCAAAGTCAATCAGTGTTCAATGTACGCATAGCTTCAGTAAGATTGAGCTAATCATGAACATTACATTGTAAGCATTGTAAGTTATAATGAAAGTTTCTAGATGCCATCTAGTATTCTCAATTATTCACCAAATTCTACCGGTGGCGCCACCACCCAGCGTTGACCCTCACTAACCGCCCACTGCGACGTCATCATATATATAGACATATATATAAGTCAAAGATGAAGGAAGACAACACATACAAGTTGGGGTTAATCAGTGCAAACAGCCCTACCTACAACATGTTTGTGCAGCGCCGACTGGCGGGAAAGTGGATGGGAATAGTGAGACGCACGACCACCAGGGGCGCCAGCTGCAGACAGGATGTTACCGGTAGGTGGGAGAGCGAACGGAGGTAATACAAATAATGAAAATAGGGACCGTAGTTCATTAACTATACACTACACACGCCAAACAAATCGCACAGGTCAAACATGGGTGTACATACGTGTGTCCGTGTTAACGGCGGGCGGCAGCTTTGCGGAAGGATACGCAGTGGATAGTGCACGAAAACATAGCTTTGCGATGCCGCAGTCGGGAGCCTACCCGTTAGTCAACATGCACATGGTGCCTTTGGCGCTGTGTGGTTCAGTGGTGTGCAGACTTCAGCACATCGGACAAGAGGAATGAAGGAATAGGAAGGAACTTTTGAGATATTTGAAGTGTAAACATGTCAATTTAATTTCGGCAAGCACCCAAAACTCTGACACCATAGGGTTCTGCAGTAGCAGATGCTATTAAATTGCCTCAGTATTTAATTCCATGTGGTGTCAAATGTTTAATAAGTGCACCTGTATCTAAGTGAGATATGCATAAATCAATTTAGATAATTGTTTTGGTTTTGAAAATGAGATGTTTTAAACAGAATACGTGGTAATAGAGTAGCGGATAACATACGTGAGTTCTTAATGACACTGACTTCCTCTTTGTTTTCCACAAGGCAGTTACTAGTTTGTAGTGAATGTCCGAAAGGAAAGCCAGTCAACACGGCTACACGAGCAGGGACAGCCAACACCGAAGGCTCTATAGAGGCCAGCTAGTGCGGGCCAACTGTAGTCAACACGTCACCGCCGTCACGTGACTGCGCAGCGCGCCACGAGAATGGGGCGCCAGGTTGGCGCCAGTGCCGGGGGATGGCGCCACTGAATGTGCACCGCGTAACGTTGTGTTAATGCGTTGTGTTGGAACCTGCTCAGACATGCACTGGATGAGCCAACCTCATTAGGTCCCCAGGGTGATTCTCACATGGTTTTTAGTAACACGTGTAACACTATGACAGTAGTTCGCTGTAGACTAGTCGGGCATGTATTTGTTACAGCCCCTCGCCTCCCTCATTACACGGCAATAATGATCGACGGATGTCAGCTTTCACCGCCAGGGATTTATGTTGTTGTTGTTATTGTAGTTGTTGTTGAAAGTAGTTCAGTTAAGACGGATACAACACAGGAACTTATATGCTGCTGGGGATGAAAAGTCGGCGGGAGAAGGTGAAGAGGCAGAGAAAGTGGGAAAGGGGAATGGCACGGAAGGGAGGAGACACGGGGAAGGGGAAGAGGGGGAAGAGAGGAAAGGGGAAAGCGAAGAAGCTTTGGAAAAGGAACGATTAGAAGGAAGTGTAGGAAGGGAGGAAGGAAGGGTGCGCAGGAAAGAGGGACAGGAAGGAGGAGAAGGAAGGAGGGAGAGGAAGGAGGAACAGGAAAAAGGAAGAAGTAGGAAGAGGAAGGAAGAGGAGGGGAGAGGAAGGAAAAGGAATGAAGGAAGAGGGAGAGAGGGGAAGGGGGTGGAGAGGAAGGAAGGGAGGAGGGAGCGGAAGGAAGGAGGAGGAAGAGGAAGGAAGAGGAATGAGGAGGAATAGGAAGGAAGAGGAATGAAGGAATAGGAAGGAGGAAGAAGGGTGAGGAAGGAGGAGGAAGGAGGAGGAAGGAGGAGAAAGGAGAAAGAGAAAGGAGGCGGATAGAAGAGAAAGGAATAGGCAAGAAGAGAAGAGGAAGTAAGAGGAATATAGAGGAAGGGAGGGGAATGAACATCGAGGAAGAGCAAGGAAGAGCAAGGACGAGCAAGGAAAAGCAAGGAAGGGAGAGGGAGAAAGGGGAAGGGAGAGAGGGGATGGGGAAAATGAGAAGGGAGAGAGGGGAAGGGAGAGGAAGGGAGGGAGGAAGGGAGGTTTTGATTCCGGATAGACTTACGTTCTGGATGCAGTTTGAAAACGGACTCACCTGTAAAACAAAAAGTTCAATGTTTGTTATTGACGTGTGAAGAACCCAGGAGAAATGCACGTAAAACACGTTCCTAGTTAAGGCAACTTGTCGAGCAGATTAAGCACTGTTCTGCATGATACCGAAGAAAGGAACCGGTATGAATGGACAGCGGCAATTAATTAAAGCTGTTGGCTTTTAATAACATGGTATTTATCTTGGTAATGTCCTGGGGGTGCGAAATGGCAAGCATTGCACTTAGCACGGTACTTGAACTAACATTTCTGCCATTCCGGGGCTGGTGTCTTAATATTTAGTCTATCTAGGCTACCCACACCCACCTGTGCCTGTGGCATTTCCCCTGGCTAGATAGATACCCCTCACTTCAGTCATCACAATTGTACACTCTAAGTTATCACCAGTCGATAGTGTATCATTTATTGACGTCATCTTTTCATCCTGTTTCAAACAGGGTTATCTGAGTGTCGTCGCGTCGTGAATACATGACCTGCTGGCTCTTGGGGAACCCGTTGGTTGCTGCAGCTTCGTGGCTGGGGCAAGGCCCGCCCGATTATGTAATTGAGCACCCGCAAGCTCCGCCTTGCGCCAAAACACTCCAGTCTCAGTGAACAATATCGCGTTTTAGTGAGCCTAATTGACGGCAGGCCATTTTTCGCAATCTCAGCCCCACTCCAACCCCCCCTCCCCCAACTACCACCACCACTCCTACCTCCATCCCCAACCACCACACCCCAACTACCACCACCACCCCTACCTCCACCCCCAACCACCACCACCCCCACTCGCACCCACACCCCCACCCCCCAGCCACCACCCCCAAACTCACCCCCAAACTCACCCCCAACCACCACCACCTCGACCCCACCCCCTTACGCAACCACAACCCACACTCACCCCCAACCACCACCCCCAACTACCACCACCACCCCGTCCCAGATCCGCAACCACCCCCACACTCACCTCCAACCCCTACTACCGCCCACACTCACCCCCAACCACTACCGCCACCCCCACACCCACGCCCACTATCACCCATAACCACCACTACCACCCCATTCCACCGCTCCAAAAAGGTCTTGAGCGCCTCCTCTGGCAGCGGTGTAAAAGTTCTCTAAAACCGTCCAGGCATGCAACACGCACCTGGAAAGCGGGAAGTTTAACAAAATGGTGGACCTTCCATGTTTTATAAGTAAAAGCAGAAAACCAAGCAGCACAATCAACAGCCAACACAATTCCCGAATACTTTATTATTATTAATATTTCATGGGTGGATATATTATTACCAAAATACTAATCACTTACTTTAAAGGAAATGATCAACATTTAACCCGATGTCTTTTCTTGAATGAGAACTGTGGCCTTGCTGGGATTGTATTTCTTTAGGTGGATTTGCGTTGCATTATAGATCACTTGTAATTGTTATCAATAATATACTATGACATGTTAGTAAAATTATATTTCCAGCACGGCTTCCATAAATGGGACCACTGCATTTACTGTTTAGATACACATCCCACGAAAGTGATTAGTTTACTCCGAAGTGGCGGTGCTCCCCGCAGACGACACTGACATTAACGAAAGGGAACGCTGAGCACAGAGTGGCTTCTGGATTGGTGTGATGGAGGTGAATGCTGAGATGTGGAGGCTCCACCTACAGCCGAGTTAGTGAGTTATATGCCATGGCACCATAATCTAAGCACTTCACACGGTATTAGTGCCATCAGCCAGACCAGAATGGAAGTCTGTACCAAAGTGACATGTGTGAAGGAATGTACGGAATGCACGTCACAGGTAAGGGCATGTATTCCTTGTGGTTGGGGGGGGGAGGTAAAAACAATACTGTTATTTCAAAACGAAATGGCAGCTTAATAAACCCATCTCAGAGTCAGAGCAAATAGGGAACCCATTGCCGGGTAGTCGGTGCTTACTCTTCCAGCCGTTGATCAGTAATTGGAAATCATTCTAAAACAAACAATAATGCTTCTATTAGGAAATCGCGAGGGCTTGACAAGTAAGTGGCATTCCATCTGTTCCAACATTCTTTAATTGGTATTAGAGCATCAAATTGTGCGCCATTTCTAATCGCATTTGATTCAGCAGGAACAACAGGACCCTCTCCCCCCTCCTGCTGTTACTTGGACCCTTCTCCGAGTAGTTGGACGAGTCCATTACTTTCATCCTCCCGATTGGGCAGCACACTTTCACACGTGCCAATGTCACCACCACCAAGCTGCCAGACCTGACTCTTCTGTGGACCGGCAGTATGTATACTTTGCCACCCATCCACCCTTCTACTAAGAAACCACTCAGGGCTAACCCGGGGGCTCCTGTTACTTGACTTTAGTGCGATCAATTCTTGTTACCTGCCTTTATCCTTTCTGGCGTTCCTTTAGCCGAATCACTGGGACATTGACAAATCATAATCAGCTAAAACAAAACAGACCGTCATGGTGTCATACAGCGACAATTTTCATTTAGAAATGTTATCTCCGGTCAATAACTCCTGAGCAGCTAGCGATCAACAGGACCCTCTCCCCCCTCCTGCTGTTACTTGGACCCTTCTCCGAGTGGTTGGACGAGTAATCCAAACAAAAAATGGTGGAGGTGTTGCAATTTACTGCAAAGACACCAAAATTCTGGATCCTGAAGAACTAATAACAGCTAACTTATCAAATGAACACATAGAACTACTATGGTGCCTAATAAAAAATTAAAAGCAAGCCTCTACAGACCTCCATCAGGGGAAATTGAACTCTTCATTGAAGCCCTAGAAAAGAGCATAAACACCATAAAAAAAACTGACAAAGGCAGAAATCTTCATACTAGGAGACTTTAATGTAAATTACAACAGCACTGATAAAAACAAACTAATGCTGCAAACCACGATCAAAATCTTAGGCCTACAACAGCTCATCACTGAAAAAACAAGGCTAAGTAAAAATAGCACAAGAATTGACCTAATACTAACCAACTCAAACCATGCCACTAAATGGGGCGCCAGGAGCTGGGGTATAGGTGATCATGAGCTAATATATGTAACAAGGAAAAAACTAAAAAGCACAAATCACTATGAATATAAGATGGGCAGGTCCCTAAAAAAACTACTCAGAAGATGCATTAAAAAATCATCTGCACCAAAACATAAACAACATTACACAAAACAGAGATGATGTTAATATCTATTGGGGCAACATCATCACAGAAATAAGAAAATTAGCTGAAGAGATGTGCCCCATTAAGAAAATACAAAAAAACAGGACCCCTGGGTAGACAATGACCTGCTAATGCTCATCATAGCCAAAAGTAAACTGGGTAATAAAGCAAAGCTCACAGAAACTATAGAAGACAAACTGGCCTACGATATCGCCAGAACCAACTCTCTCAAAGCTGTGAGAACAGCAAAAAAGAAATACATAATAAAGCAGGACAAAGAGTGGGGAAGCAATACAAACGGATTCTGGACAAATGTAAACCTATTATTCCCCAAAAATAACAAAGAAGAGCACACAAACTTCCAAGATAACGAAGGGACAATCCTCACAGACAAAGATGCAGCAAAGAAACTGAACATGCACTTTGCCACAATAGGACAAAAACTGTCAGAATTTTTTTTTAAAAGGCGGGAAAATAGATCAGGAACTGTGCAGAATGAAATCCCCACCTGCAAAACAGATATAATAGAAGTAACAAAATTAATAAATGAAATAGACACAAATAAACCAAGTGGAATAGATGAAATACCAACCAAAATACTGAAAGAGGCACTCCAAGCCATCCCGGCCACTATAGTAGACCTATTCAACATCTCCTTTGAAGAGGGGCGTTTTATCTCAGCCTGGAAAATGGCAACCATTACCCCTATTCACAAAAGTGGAGACAAACAAGACGTGGGAAACTACAGGCCAATATCGATTCTTCAAACCTCAGGCAAGCTCATTGAAAAAGTGTAACATAGACACATAAATGAACACCTGGAAAAAAACGATATACTAAACGAAAGACAAGGGGGTTTCAGGAAACTGCACTCCACATCCAAAACAATAGCTAACCTAACAAATGACATATTGGCATCAATGAACCAAAAACAATTAGTTGCAGCAGCCTTCATTGACTTCAGCAAAGCATTCAATACAGTAGACCATAACATACTACTGGAAAAACTAGAATCCATGGGCATAAAATCCAACACTATGCACTAGATAAAATGCTACCTAAACAACAGGCAACACAAAAGAAAAATAAACAATACACTATCAGACAACCAACCTGTCACATGTGGTGTACCCCAAGGGTCAGTGTTAGGGCCACTACTCTTTATAATCTACATAAACGATCTTGAAAAATGGTTGCAAACCGAATGCCTCCAACTATATGCAGATGACACAGTCATATATGCAAATGGCACCACAGAAGAGGAGGTAATAACTAAACTAAACAAGCTCCTCCTAAAACTTGATGAGTGGTGTGAGTCCAACAAAATAACCATCAACACAAGCAAGTCAAAAACAGTTCTCTTCTCACATAAACAAATGCCAGAAAGAAAAACTATACTGTAAGCTAGGAAACCAAACACTAGAAAATGTAGACCATTACAAATACCTAGGCCTTGAGTTGGACAGCCAACTAAACTACAACCTATGTATAAACAAAATTGTCCAAAAGGTAAACCACAAACTGTGGCTATTTGCAAAGCTAAGAGACTACATGACACAAGAAATGTCAATAAAAATCTTCAAGGGCATGGTGCTCCCCTATTTTGACTATGGAGATGTAAACTACATGGGTGCGAAAAAAGAACTTCTAAAAAAACTGCAAACACTTCAGAACAGAGCCCTGAAAATCTGCCTCAGAGTAGACAAGCTGCACCCCACCTATGACATACACAAAAGAACATAGGAGAATAATTCATCTGAAAATATCAGCATACAGCTATAGTCAAGACAATAAGCGCCTAACAAAACCATAAAGGGCTACTAGAGCAAATAATGCGCCACTACTAAAGCAGACCAGAAGCCAAATAAATTCTCACAAGAGAATCATGCTGGAAATGGCTGCCAAGGTGTGGAATGCCCAAACAGTAAAGGAATGACAAATTCCTGACCTAAAAACATACAAAAAATATCTGTGCAAAATAAGGCTAGGAAACCCCCACTAAGCTGCACTGCAAAGGGGCATGTGATATGTCACGGCCCACCAGCGGGACACCCAATGGAAGGTAACCATGCCAAAAGTAGCCAGATAGCACACCACACAGCTACGTACAAGCCTATGATATGTAAATAGGAGTAGGCTAGTCTAGTAGTAAGAGTAGAAAAAATAAAACACATATATGCCAAGAAAATCCAAAAAAATAACATAGATTACTAACCAGACCAACCAACTATCTATCTGCTGCTGAAATGCAGGCAATCAAATACCTTATCAGCAGCTACTGTATGATAAGATAACACCGACACTACAGCTGGCCAGCATTGAAAACAAGCCTGAATACCCAGGATTATATGCTATGGACAGTATAAATACAGCCTCAATAAAAAAATACATATATAAAATATAAAATAAAAAAAAAAGTAGTAAGCCTACTGGATAGATTCAGTCCCGGATAGCAATCCTTGGAAAACCATCCTTGGAAAACAATCCACACTAAGCGATCCTCGGAAAACAATCAATGGAAAACAATCCATGAAAAACCATCCATCAACTACAAACATTGGCAAAACAATCCATGGAAAGAAAGACAGTAATCCATGGAAAAGAATCATTAGAAAACAATTCTTGCAAAACAAGCCTTGCAAAACAAGCCGTAGAAAACAATCCATCAAAAACAATCTATTGACTAAAAACCATGGAAAAACAGTCTATGGACAACTATCCATGGACAACAATCCATAGGCAACAATCCTTTTAAAACGATCCTTCGAAATCAAGCCATAGAAAACAATCTATGGAAAACAATCCATAACAGCCAATCCCTGGAATAACAATATATGGACAACAAACCATGGAAAACACAATTGTGAACAATTCCTTGAAAACAATCCATAGAAAAACAATCCCTGATGAATAATCCTTGGAAAACACCACGGAAAGCAATCTCTAGAAAACCATACCTAGAAATCCATCCCCAGAAAATAATCATTGGAAAACAATCCTTGGAAAAACAATCCTGGAAAAACTATCCTGGAAAAACAATCCTGGAACAACAATCCCTGGGAAAACAATACCTAGAAAGAAATTCGTAGAAAAGTATTCCTTGGTAAATAATCCTTAAAAACCAATCCCTGAAAACAATACTTGGCAATCGCTAGCTGGTAAGCAATACTTGGAAAGCTATCGTCAGAAAGCAATTCCGGGTAAGGAACCCTTGATAAACCATCCCTGAAAAGGAATTCCTGGAAAATAATTCCTGGAAACCAATTCCTGGAAATCAATTGGTGGAAGGCAATGCCGAGTTGACGATCCTTCTGCCGCAGTCCCCCAGGTCACCCTTCACGCCCTCAACCACGAGGTTTTGTTAACCAGATCGTCACCACTGTGAGGCAGTTATCCCGAAGGGTTTTTTGTTTTGGAATTACATTTATATACTGTTGATAGAAATAATGAAAACAATAACTTAAGCAGAAATTCAAAGCGATGACGTCAGAGGAATGAATCGGGAAGAGCAGAGGCATCCATAGCAATCTTCTTCCATTTCAAGTGTTCCCCCGAGGTAATATGAATTTGTGAGAGTGCGGGAAGTTTGTAGACAATTTGGGGCTTCCTCACCTGCCTCGCATGCCTCGCCTGCCTCGCTTGCCTTGCCTGCCTCGCCTGCCTCGCCTGCCTCGCCTGCCTCACCTGCCTCGCCAGCCTTGCCTTGCCTTGCCTCGCTCGCCTCGCCTCTCCTTGCCTCGCCTCGAATGCCTCACCTGCCTCGCCTGCCTCACCTGCCTCGCCTTTCCTGACATGTTCCACCTGTGACGCCTAGCCTCTCCTGCCTCTCCTGCCTTGCCTCCCTCGCCTTTCCTCGCCTCCCTCGCCTTACCTAGCCTGCCTCGCTTTCCTCACCTTTCTAGCCTTCCTCGCCTGGCTTACCTTGCCCGCCTCACCCGCCGTGTGTGCTGTGAAGAAGCATCTCCCAGCGGAGGGGATGGTCGACTCACCAGAGAACGTGGGTTCAATCCCGGCCAGTCAACCCGAACAGTGATACTGGTCACTATCTGCACCGATTGATTAGCCCAGTACCAGGAGGATGTGACTGAGTGGGATATCGGGCCATGGTGCAGAGAGCCCCGTCTCCCAGTGTATACTGTGGCAAGGCATGTCCGTCCTCTTCATATGACCTTAAATGGTTCGAGGAGGTAAACACCAATAAGGAGGGAATCGCCTGCGTTGTGTGCGCCTCACCCTGATGACAGTGAGCTATCATGGCGATAATTGGGGATCGTAGCCAAGTGGGACCATTGTCTCCATCCAGGAAAGTCATCAAGCAATCTGTAGGCAGGCCCACATCGCCTGGGGCAGCAACCTGCTGCAGCTGTCCAGCTACAGATCCTTTATCTAATGAATCTAAAGGAGAACCGTTCATAGGCGCGCCACCAACCCGGCACGAGGTACCCGGAGACCTGACTGGTTGCTGGAAGGCAATACTCGGACACTACACCCCGCCAATTGAAGAGTGTCACCCGCCTAGTACTGCACTGCTTCCATTATCAGGATGCTGGAAACTGGTTCCGTAACCAGGACACCATCCCATAATTACACCGCCCACACATTGCCACTGTAACCAGATACCACCTGACTACATAGTCACTGTAACCAGGATAGCACCTCACAACACTGTCACTGTAACCAGATATCACTTCACTACATTGTCATTGTAACCAGGATACCACCTCACTACATTGGCACTGTAACCAGGATACCACCTCACTACATTGTCACTGTAACCAGATACCACTTCACTACACTGTCACTGTAACCAGATACCACCCCACTACATTGTCACTGTAACCAGGATATCACCTCACTACATTAGCACTGTAGCCAGATACCACCCCACTACATTGTCACTGTAACCAGATACCACCTCATTACATTGTCACTGTAACCAGATACCACCCCACTACATTGTCACTGTAACCATATACCACCCCACTACATTGTCACTGTAACCAGGATTGTCACTGTAACCAGGATACCACCTCACTACATTATCACTGTAGCCAGATACCACCTCACTACATTGTCACTGTAACCAGATACCACCCCACTACATTGTCACTGTAACCAGATACCACCTCATTACATTGTCACTGTAACCAGATACCACCTCACTACATTGTCACTGTAACCAGGATACCACCTCACTACATTAGCACTGTAGCCAGATACCACCCCACTACATTGTCACTGTAACCAGATACCACCTCATTACATTGTCACTGTAACCAGATACCACCCCACTACATTGTCACTGTAACCAGGATACCACCTCACTACATTGTCACTGTAACCAGATACCACCCCACTACATTGTCACTGTAACCAGATACCACCTCACTACATTGTCACTGTAACCAGGATACCACCTCACTACATTATCACTGTAGCCAGATACCCCCTCACTACATTGTCACTGTAACCAGATACCACCTCACTACATTGTCACTGTAACCAGATACCACCCCACTACATTGTCACTGTAACCAGATACCACCCCACTACATTGTCACTGTAACCAGATACTAGCTCACTACATTGTCACTGTAACCATGATGTAGTTTTACGTCCTGGCAGCATCTAAGGTCATATCAGGACGGGTACCAACTTGTGACAGTGCACAATCATTGCAACTTTATAGTGCTGCCCCACTGGGAGACCAGGCTGCCAGCACCATGACCTGATATCCCACTTAGTCACATTAACCTGACACTGAGCTAATCAGTCCTTGCCTTATCCTAATAATGCGGAGCGCTTGGCGACAATTATAATTTTTTAAGTCATTTGTTTCACTCAACCAGGGTTCGAACCTGCGGGTTCATATCCCATGATTTACTAAAATGGGAGACGGACGCTCAAGTCATTCGATATGTAATATGTATGTGCACATGTATATTAATATATGGTGAATCACGGACGCTCACAGCGGAGATAGTACACATCTCATACAAAGAGCATGTTACTATCAAGGAAGTCTGTGGCAAGATCCACCAGGCAATCGGACAACACAAAGATCTGATAATCATAAAGAGATGCAAACTGCAGTGGTATGGCCGTATTTCCCTTCATCAGGTCTGGCCAAAACCATTGCAAGTGCCGTGAAAGGGGAAACAAAAGAAGCAGACAAAGGAACAGGTGGTAAGAAAACATCCAGGAATGGACAAACCTGGACCTGAGCAAGTCCCAGAGGGCAGCCGTGAACAGGGAAAGCTGGAGAAAACTGGTTACAAAGTCATTGTTGGTGCCCCAGGGACCGTGGTGGTTAAGGGATTGATGATTATTTATATTATGTGACATACTCAGAAGAGATCAAATCTAACGGTTTTTGTTGATAAGACAGAACACTGTGGTGGCCAGCGTGCCTGACCGGTCAGACTGGCCGTAATAGAACGTGGTGCTGGCGCCTCGACTTGGGACTACAGACACTGGGGTCAGCCGGGCCCCGGCCCGCTTAACCCACGTGTCACACCCGGACAGACAAGGCACCAACCAGCACTGCTCGCAGTTTCTGGGTCACGTGAACGCTACAAACGCTTTGCTTTCGGCACCTTCTGTTTAGTTCCAATTATCGCCGCGTGTTCTACATGGCACAACAACTGTTTCTGGTAAATGAATTGTCTCGATTCTTCGGCTCTTTTAGACAAGTTATATGTCATAGGTTTATTGTACAACACCTCAGAATGGCTCCTGCTACAGTGCTAGTGAGGGGGTGTGGTCCGAGAGTTGGCACGTAGTAATCAATTGTCGGCGATTGAAATTTCTCCTGCTTAATCAATTAATGTACCCACACATAAAAGTAATAATATAAATAGTATACATACGTAATCAAAGTGCAAACATTCATATAATTGTCGATGCAGAGGCGAAGGTGTTCATATATATAGCTAAGTGTCTATTTATATATATCTATTTATATGTGTATGTATATGTATATATATATACAGTAAAACTTCTCTAAATCGACCGACCTTGGGACCGACTTTAGGTGGTCCATTTAAAAAGGTGGTCGGTTTAAGGAGGTAGAGTATGGTTACAATGGTATTGTTGTGACCCACATAAAGCGATCGATATAGGGGAGTGGTCGATCTGTGGAGGTGGTCGGTTAGAGAAGTTTTACTCTATATATATATATATATATATATATATGAATATATTGGATTGTATTTGATGTGATGAGAACAGTGAAGTCAATGTCTGGATGGAAGCTCCTCACCCAGGCCGTATAGTGCTGCGGTGTACGTGGTGCCTTGGCTGATCATTGGCACTTAGCCCTGTGAATGAGAGTTCACGTGGTTTAGAATCGGCAGGGTGGGTCTGTGGGGGATGTGGCCGGGTGCCTACCCTACAGGTTCCGGGAGGTAAGATGGCGGGCTGTTCATTGGGCGGAAATAGCCCGTACAGCCGCCAGGTGGCGTGGCGGATATTCATCAAGTGCACTTTTTTTAATCATTTGCCTAACCTTTCAGTCGTTGATTATTATTAGTTTCCCATGTTACGTTGCCCACCTGCAAGATTGCAGGAGTACTATGCCAGGATGCCAGGACTCTGCTCAATCAGCAACACGAGCTGTATGCCAGGATGCCAGGACTCTGCTTAATCAGCAACACGAGCTGTATGCCAGGATGCCGGGACTGTGCTCAATCAGCAACACAAGCTGTATGCCAGGATGCGAGGACTGTGCTCAATCAGCAACACGAGCTGTATGCCAGGATGCCAGGACTGTGCTCAATCAGCAACACGAGCTGTATGCCAGGATGCCAGGACTGTGCTCAATCAGCAACACGAGCTGTATGCCAGGATGCCAGGACTGTGCTTAATCAGCAACACGAGCTGTATGCCAGGATGCCAGGACTGTGCTTAATCAGCAACACGAGCTGTTGCTTTCATGACTATCGGGCATCCTGGGAATGGAATAAGCAAACACGCACATATATGCACACATGTATGCACTGTAACCGAACAGCCTACTTGTACAAACGCACCAACCCGAGTCAATGAAGGAATGGAATAAGCAAACACGCACATATATGCACACATGTATGCACTGTAACCGAACAGCCTACTTGTACAAACGCACCAACCCGAGTCAATGAAGGAATGGAATAAGCAAACACGCATATATATGCACACATGTATGCACTGTAACCGAACAGCCTACTTGTACAAACGCACCAGCCCGAGTCAATGAAGGAATGGAATAAGCAAACACGCACATATATGCACACATGTATGCACTGTAACCGAACAGCCTACTTGTACAAACGCACCAACCCGAGTCAATGAAGGAATGGAATAAGCAAACACGCACATATATGCACACATGTATGCACTGTAACCGAAGAGCCTACTTGTACAAACACACCAACCCGAGTCAATGAAGGAATGGAATAAGCAAACACGCACATATATGCACACATGTATGCACTGTAACCGAACAGCCTACTTGTACAAACGCACCAACCCGAGTCAATGAAGGAATGGAATAAGCAAACACGCACATATATGCACACATGTATGCACTGTAACCGAACAGCCTACTTGTACAAACGCACCAACCCGAGTCAATGAAGGAATGGAATAAGCAAACACGCACACATATGCACACATGCATGCACTGTAACCGAACAGCCTACTTGTACAAACGCACCAACCCGAGTCAATGAAGCAAATCATTTCAAATGACCTGAAGCCGAAGGTCGAGACCCATTTCTACCTAACATTCCGACAAACTGGGCTCGTAATGACGGCTACAATTATGTGTATTTCTTGTAATTGCACATGGACAGAGCTATTTTGCTAATGTACTGTGCAGTAGTGATTTCATATGGTATGAGTGCCATTAGACCCAGCAAAAAGAAGACTTGAATCAAGGTAATGTGTGGTCAATAAATCTATTGAAAGGCATGGCTGGGGGTGCTCAATTGAAAATGAGGGCCTACCTGCTGCAAGCAATCTGATGCAATCCTCTTTCCTAGTGGGGATGTAGAAATATAAACTAATATTGTATTATTGTGTCATATATTTATTGATTTGCCTGGGTAAACATTAATGGTGATGTTTGAGCATATTATCGTGAATCTTGGTTTATTTACTTAGATAAGCATTGGTGTCAATGTATGAATCTGTTATCATGAATCTTCGTTTATTTGCCTAGATAAGCATTAATGTCGATGTATGAATCTATTATCATGAATCTTGGTTTATTTGCCTAGATAAGCATTAATGTCGATATATGAATCTATTATCATCAACCTTGGTTTATTTGCCTAGATAAGCATTAATGTTGATATATGAATCTATTATTGTGAACCTTGGTTTATTTGCCTAGATAAGCATTAATGTCCATGTATGAATCTATTATCGCGAATCTTGGTTTATTTGCCTAGATAAGCATTAATGTCGATATATGAATCTATTATCATCAACCATGGTTTATTTGCCTAGATAAGCATTAATGTTGATATTTGAATCTATTATCATGAATCTTGGTTTATTTTCCTAGATAAGCATTAATGTTGATATTTGAATCTATTATCATGAATCTTCGTTTATTTGCCTAGATAAGCATTAATGTTGATGTATGAATCTATTATTGTGAACCTTGGTTTATTTGCCTAGATAAGCATTAATGTCAATGTATGAATCTATTATCGTGAATCTTGGTTTATTTGCCTAGATAAGCATTACTGTCGATATATGAATCTATTATCGTGAATCTTGGATTATTTGCCTACATAAGCATTACTGTCTGTGTATGAACATATTATCATGAATCTTCGTTTATTTGCCTAGATAAGCATTAATGTCCATGTATGAATCTATTATCGTGAATCTTGGTTTATTTGCCTAGATAAGCATTACTGTCTATGTATGAATCTATTATCGTGAATCTTGGTTTATTTGCCTAGATAAGCATTAAGTCGATATATGAATCTATTATTGTGAATCTTGGTTTATTTGCCTAGATAACCATTACTGTCAATGTATGAACATATTATCGTGAATCTTTGTTTATTTGCCTAGATAAGCATTAATGTCGATGTATGAATCTATTATCGAGAATCTTGGTTTATTTGCCGAGATAAGCATTACTGTCAATGTATGAATCTAGTATAGTGAATCTTGGTTTATTTGCCTAGATAAGCATTAATGTCGATATATGAATCTATTATCGTGAATCTTGGTTTATTTGCCTAGATAAGCATTACTATCGATGTATGAATCTATTATCGTGAATCTTGGTTTATTTGCCTAGATAAACATTAATGTTGATGTATGAATCTATTATCATGAATCTTGGTTTACTTGCCTAGATAAACATTAATGTGGATATATGAATCTATTATCTATGCTATGAATATAACTGTGCGGGAACAAATAAATTACCTGACCGGTCACCTGCAGTCAAACCCATGAACTAGTTCAAAACACGACTCCTAGTGTGTATTTCCGTCCACACTCTGAGCCTCCAAACCTCGCTCACTTGTCACCATATGCGTCGTTGCGTTAGACCCATTCCCTAAACCAACCACCCGCCCGTCTGAACCATGAGACTCTGATCAGGTCGAGTTCAACACCACTAAGTGTAAACTAAATGCCATGTGAACTAGGCCTTGAACTTCACGTCATGAAAAGCACACTATGAAACATAGAAATGTAACAAGAAATACCGAGTAAGTTACCTCAGTGACTGCGTCCGTGTTGTGAATTATTGTGTGTCGTGGTTTATTTAGTTACATAAACATTAAAGTTGCAATTTGGTCAAAATCAGAAGATATACCTACATTTCACCCGATATCTCTAACTTAGATATTGGTGCATTAATTAACTAATGATTTGAGACAGGATAGAATGAATAATAAGTGAATTAATGATACCATCCTTAGCCACCTACTTTGAGAAAGCCATTAAGCATGGACACCATTAACAAATTATGGCAATCTCGTGACCTTGATTCTAAATATCATCGGTAACTTTGACAGGTTCTCTGACATTACCTACATTATACCCCTGTCATACTATCCCATAACGAGCAAACGTAAGCCTGACGTGATCATGTTTCGTCATTATGTTGACGTACGTTGGGTTACGTTATGATGATGTCAGAATGACGTTAGACTGATATCGAGCTACATCACGCTACGTCGTATTATGTCGGCGCGCGTCAAAGTTTTGAACCTGTTCAAAACTTTCGACATAACTCGAACGTAAGGGTTTACGTTCGCCGTACGTTCTGTACATGTTCGGCAAATGTCAATGACGTTAAACAGACGTTAGTCAAACGCTGCTCACTACGTTCAACTACGTTCCATTACATTGACCAGGATTAAACCCGGTGGAAACGTCCACGCGGCATAATCAGGAGAACATCAGGAGAACGTCAGGAGAACATACGTTCAACATACATTCAACATTTTGCCACCGTGTCATGATGTATGTAACGTCACATAACATAGTTCTGGCGATGGAATAACGTTCATAACGTTCGATGAGCGTAATGACGTTGTCCTCTCTCGTTGAATGACGGTATCACTATGCTTTACCGACGTTACTCTCTCGTCAACTACGCTGCATCCACGTTCAACTTGTGCCCAAATTTGCATACTACGCTGAGAAGTTCAAAGTTCTTCATGTTCTCCCTACACTAACGTAGTTACGTTATAGTGTGATAGGACCTTTAGTAGTCACGTGGCCATCGCGAGATAGAAAGAGATCTGGGTCATAGCTACAGCAGTTTTAGCAGGCTTGTTAAAATCCTTGTGGGTGTTTTCAGTTCAAATGGCTCCAAAGTTAGTCATTTTTCATCAAAGTTATTCGATCTAGACTGAAGAAGAATAGGTTATATTTGTCAACCTGAAAAATTCAAAAGCCATCGGACTATGCAGCTTTAATGTCGCCTGCGTGAGGACTTCGCCCTTATTGGCCACTCATATCACACATCTCACTGTTTGTGTGAAACAAGAGTGTCCAGCTATCGGCAATATAAGGAGCAGATCGCTCTGACACCTTTGTACACGTGCATAGGCGTTCTTACCTCACACTTCCCTCTCCCTAATCTCACTGCTTCAGAAATTAAGAATGCGAACTCTACATTTCATTTGCCAAGGCTTTCCATGACATGATCTCTCAGATCCGTGCGATATACAAGCATTTGCATACTCCGTCTGTATTCTGCAGTTAGTAAGGTTGAGGTAGTTGATGAGTTAAAGCTGCAAGCCTCGTGCGTATAGCGCTGTCTGCACGATACTACTGAAGCTGGTGCACGGCGACCCGTCATGCACCTGAGTAGTAAGTAGTATGTGGGGATCACATGAGGTCATCTGCCTCGTGCGTATAGCTTTGTTTGTTATAGTTCAGTATGTGTGTCCCGTCTCGATATAGCTGGGACACATTGCGGGTATTTGTTATAGTTCAGTACGTGCATCCTGTCTCGATATAGCTGGGACACATTGCGGGTATTTGTTATAGTTCAGTATGTGCGTCCCGTCTCGATATAGCTGGGACACATTGCGGGTATTTGTTATAGTTCAGTTTGTGCGTCCCGTCTCGATATAGCTGGGACACATTGCGGGTATTTGTTATAGTTCAGTACGTGCATCCTGTCTCGATATAGCTGGGACACATTGCGGGTATTTGTTATAGTTCAGTATGTGTGTCCCGTCTCGATATAGCTGGGACACATTGCGGGTATTTGTTATAGTTCAGTACATGCATCCCGTCTTGATATAGCTGGGACACATTGCGGGTATTTGTTGTAGTTCAGTATGTGTGTCCCGTCTCGATATAGCTGGGACACATTGCGGATATTTGTTATAGTTCAGTACATGCATCCCGTCTCGATATAGCTGGGACACATTGCGGGTATTTGTTATAGTTCAGTACATGCATCCCGTCTCGATATAGCTGGGACACATTGCGGGTATTTGTTGTAGTTCAGTATGTGTGTCCCGTCTCGATATAGCTGGGACACATTGCGGTATTTGTTATAGTTCAGTACATGCATCCCGTCTCGATATAGCTGGGACACATTGCGGGTATTTGTTGTAGTTCAGTATGTGTGTCCCGTCTCGATATAGCTGGGACACATTGCAGGTATTTGTTATAGTTCAGTACATGCATCCCGTCTTGATATAGCTGGGACACATTGCGGGTATTTGTTGTAGTTCAGTATGTGTGTCCCGTCTCGATATAGCTGGGACACATTGCGGGTATTTGTTATAGTTCAGTACATGCATCCCGTCTTGATATAGCTGGGACACATTGCGGGTATTTGTTATAGTTCAGTACATGCATCCCGTCTTGATATAGCTGGGACACATTGCGGGTATTTGTTGTAGTTCAGTATGTGTGTCCCGTCTCGATATAGCTGGGACACATTGCGGGTATTTGTTATAGTTCAGTACATGCATCCCGTCTTGATATAGCTGGGACACATTGCGGGTATTTGTTGTAGTTCAGTTGTGCATCCCGTCTTGATATAGCTGGGACACATTGCGGGTATTTGTTATAGTTCAGTACATGCATCCCGTCTTGATATAGCTGGGACATATTGCGGGTATTTGTTGTAGTTCAGTATGTGTGTCCCGTCTCGATATAGCTGGGACACATTGCGGGTATTTGTTATAGTTCAGGACATGCATCCCGTCTTGATATAGCTGGGACACATTGCGGGTATTTGTTGTAGTTCAGTTGTGCATCCCGTCTTGATATAGCTGGGACACATTGCGGGTATTTGTTATAGTTCAGTACATGCATCCCGTCTTGATATAGCTGGGACACATTGCGGGTATTTGTTGTAGTTCAGTACATGCATCCCGTCTTGATATAGCTGGGACACATTGCGGGTATTTGTTATAGTTCAGTACATGCATCCCGTCTTGATATAGCTGGGACACATTGCGGGTATTTGTTATAGTTCAGTACATGCATCCCGTCTTGATATAGCTGGGACACATTGCGGGTATTTGTTATAGTTCAGTACATGCATCCCGTCTTGATATAGCTGGGACACATTGCGGGTATTTGTTGTAGTTCAGTTGTGCGTCCCGTCTTGATATAGCTGGGACACATTGCGGGTTTTTGTTGTAGTTCAGTATGTGTGTCCTGTCTCGATATAGCTGGGACACATTGCGGGTATTTGTTATAGTTCAGTACATGCATCCCGTCTTGATATAGCTGGGACACATTGCGGGTATTTGTTGTAGTTCAGTATGTGTGTCCCGTCTCGATATAGCTGGGACACATTGCGGGTATTTGTTATAGTTCAGTACATGCATCCCGTCTTGATATAGCTGGGACACATTGCGGGTATTTGTTGTAGTTCAGTTGTGCGTCCCGTCTCGATATAGCTGGGACACATTGCGGGTATTTGTTGTAGTTCAGTTGTGCGTCCCGTCTCGATATAGCTGGGACACATTGCGGGTATTTGTTGTAGTTCAGTTGTGCGTCCCGTCTTGATATAGCTGGGACACATTGCGGGTTTTTGTTGTAGTTCAGTTGTGCGTGCCGTCTCGATATAGCTGGGACACATTGCGGGTATTTGTTGTAGTTCAGTTGTGCGTCCCCTCTCGATATAGCTGGGACACATTGCGGGTATTTGTTGTAGTTCAGTTGTGCGTCCCGTCTCGATATAGCTGGGACACATTGCGGGTATTTGTTGTAGTTCAGTTGTGCGTCCCGTCTCGATATAGCTGGGACACATTGCGGGTATTTGTTGTAGTTCAGTTGTGCGTCCCGTCTCGATATAGCTGGGACACATTGCGGGTATTTGTTGTAGTTCAGTTGTGCGTCCCACCCATCAGTCACCATACACCATCTGACGTCTGCAGAATACCAGCCTAAGAAACGGGCATTTTTTCATCTTAGTTACAACTTACACTTGGCATCTATTCCTGTCATTATGAATCTGTGACATAGCCATTGTACCATTCATAGCCATTGTCTATGAGTGAATGATGACGATTTCATGTGAACATAGTATCACTTATTTATCTGGAGTTTACTTGTATCAAGCACAACGTACCAGCCGACATTAGAACCTCGGTGTGGATGAGGTAATGTGGCAGGTGGGGCTGCGTTCGTTTATTTGGTGTATTTTACACACCAAAACGCACACACATTGTAATTAAGTGTCTCCAGAAGCAGACGACATTCATACAATCGACTGAAAGAAGATCCGACCTTGACAACTAGCCTAACTATTTATTTACGTTCTCTTGTTATACTGCTCCTTGTCCTATCCTGGCACCAGACGGGAGAGCCGAATGAGTTGAGCTTCCGTCTCCTGTTTTGGGAGATAGGGGGATCCCATGGGTTCGTGGGTTCGAACCCTGGACGAGTCAAACCAATGACTTAACAATTGACACGTGTCGCTTCCTAACCAGACACTCGGCATTATTAGGATAGGGCAAGGACTGGTTGGCTAAGTATCAGGATAATGTGACAGTGGAATATCAGGTGATGGTGCCAGCAACCTGGTCTCCCAGTGGGACAGCACTATAAAGTCGCCATGAGTGCACACTGTCACAAGTCGGTACCCTTCCTGATATGACCTTACATGTTGCTAGGACGTAAAACAACAACAAACAAACTGCCCTATCCTAGTAAGGCCAAGCACCAGACTATGTGGTGACAGGTATCAAATTGTTAGTCATTGGTTTGACTCAGTGGAGATGACGACCTGCCGTATTGGGGTCGACTATGCCATTCCGTCTGTCTGGTTTTATTTGGTGTTGAATATTTTATTGAATGCCGAGACGCTGGCGTCCAGCTGGTTTGCTACACATATCGGGAACACACCGTGAAGCACTGAATATAATCGATATGTAATATGATAACGACAGAAGGTTTCAAAGTGAGATGTGGGAGCTGGTACTTTCTGAGTTAATCCTTATTTATTTGTTATGTATTTGATATTCAGTGCTCATGCTCGACAAGTTTTTTTTGTTGGGGTGGGTGGGTGGGTGGGGGAGGCTCACGTTACTAGGAAACGCTGTTCTGATGTTGACAAGAGCTGGGTTTAAGGTGGAAGAAGACACTACAGCTTGGTGGAGCTCGGCAGGTAGCCGACGACATTGGCGCAGTGCACACGTGACAAAGACGCCGGCCAATGTCGTAAAACATCTACAAAGGGCAGGCCCACGACACCTAGCACCACGCTCCGACGCCTGCCTATTAATCAACCCAAAAACATGCCCGCTAAAAGATAGCAAGACAACGCCTTCCATGAAGGGTAATGTCTTCATCTGAAAACTTGAAAACCAAATCTAAATCATTTACGTGAGTCACGGGCAAATATGACCGACCGTGCTTACACTTTAGTAGTTATATTAAGGAGATATTGCCAGATACCAGTCATGACCGAGGAACGAAAGCTCCTTATCTGAGCACTGGTGTTGCTTGTCATCAGTTTGGTCTTCTCAGCACTCATATTCATGCCATAGGCTGTTGACGATTTGTCAAGACATTTGACCAAATTTGTCAGTTCTTCTTCCTCTCCTGCTAACCCATCAATGCCATCGGCTAAGTGGAGGTTGCTGATGGTTCTAGATCTAATGCTAACCATGCTTTCATGATCTTCATGATCTTTCCAGAAATATGCTGAAGAGGGTGGGTGAGAGTAGACATCCCTGTCTGACTCCAACTGTTGTTCGGAACGAGTCTGTGTTGTTACTGAAGAGGCGGCACTAGTGTCCTTGTTATAGGGTTGTTGATATACTTATACATGGTTATTCTCAGGAACCTTTCTAGAGAATTTGGGACGAGTAGGCGCTATAAAGAAATAGTTTTGATAGTTTTGAGAAGCTTAGGGCGGTAGAGTTAATTGGATTTTTATTTGCTCAAAGAAATGTGCCATCTAATTACCTGCAAAATTGGCCTTAAATGTCGCTAGGACATAAAACCCCAACGAACCAACAACAAACGTGCAGGAGTAGCCATTGAAATTTGCTGTGCCAGATTTGATTTATTTCACCTTTTCTTCAAAATTGATGGTATATAAAGAGTTAGACTTACAAATTAACGCAGCTATGCTGTAGAAAAAAAAAGTATTTTATTTGAATTTGGCCTCAGGCGCAAACATGCATGCCCCTTAAGGCCCTGTCACACCTTACCAGACTGGAGAACCGGACACTGTCTGGTACTGTACGGCGATGTCCGGTACATGTCCGGTACCCATCCGGCGGTGTGCGGTGGTGTCCGGCGGTGTCCGGTACAAGTTTTGAACATACACAAAACTTCTACCGGACACCGCCGGACTGACGTGTCCGGTTGGTGTCCGGTATGTCCAGTACCCATCCGGTACCCATCCGTACATATCCGGTACCCATCCGTTGGTGTCCGGTTTGTCCGTTTTGTCCGGTACATGTCCGGTACCCATCCGTTACGTGTCCGGTTCTCGTCCGGTACTCATCCTGTACTCGTCCGGTACATGTACGGTACTTGTCTGGTGGCCCGGCGCCAATTGACCCAATTCCGATCCATTTTGATACATTTTGATACATTTTGTCACTAGAAAGCGCCGGACTAGACAATTCTTTGTCCGGTGGTCTCCGGTGCTCAGTCCGGTGAGGTGTGACAATGGCTTTAAGAACCATGTCTGATGTAATTCCCGCCGTGAATATGACTTTTGCTGTCGACTCGGTGGTAAAACCAGCACCAATCAATCGCAGGTAATTTGGTAGATTCTGGGCGGGAATGTGTTACTGTTAGCAAGACGTGACAGAATTCCATTCTGACGGACAAGTGCAAATTAAACGCAGCGTTCCCCGGAAGGGGCCGCGACAGGCGGCGCCGTGAGTGATTGGACAGTGTGCGCCCTGACGCCCTGACGTCATGTGACGTCACGTTGTACCGCACGAGTCGCCGGGACTTTGTTGTCGTCTGCCTCGGCTAATTACCATCTACCATCGCGTTGGAATTTGGTCTTTTTTCATTTATTCTTTTCCCTCTCCCTCAAATTGAACGAATTAAATGTCGGCTGGAGGTCTCGTGGGAATATACCAGAGTTAGTGGTCCACAAATGCACCAATATCAGTAAGCCATGTCCTCGGCTTGCTTTACGGTAATGGTTTTGAGGGATTGTGGACACACAACCTTATCATACTGACTTAAGGGATAAACAATGGTCTGTCAACATCATTCACTCAACTGAAGTGATCAGAGGAGGACACCGTTCAGCGTTATCAGGAGAATCGTGTACGACGATAAAGGTTCCCAGTGAGTACACTCAGAAGGAATAACTTATAAGCGACTGGTGCATGCCAATATTTCTCTGGTTCCAGAGGCAGGGAAGGATACCAGACACTGAGTGCCCGCAACACTGGGACCAGCGGGGGAAAGGACCAATTATAGGCCTGATTCAAATTATTGTGATTTTAAGGGTTGGTTGGTTGTTGGAGTTTTACCTCCTTGCAACATCTAAGATCATATCTGGATGGGTACTAACGTGTGACAGTGCACACTCATAGCAACTTTAGAGTTCTGTCCCACTGGGAGATCAGGCTGCTGGCACCATGACCCAATATTCCACTCAGTCACATTATCCTGACACTGAGCTAACCAGTCCTTGCCTACAAAGGAAAGCTTGTTATATTTAACGACGCCTCTAGAGCACATTGATTTTTATCATCGGCTATTGCACATCAAACATATGGTCACTCTGACATATTTCTTTTGAGGAAACCTGCTGCCGACACATAGGCTACTCTTTCCAATAAGCAGCAAGGAGTCTTTTATATTCACTTTCCCCCAGAGAGGACAGCACATACCACAGCATTTAATGAACCAGTTGTGGACCACTGGTTGGAACAGAAAATAGCGCAAACTGCAAATGGGTCCACTGAGCAGGATCGATTGGATGACCCACACCTTCACAGGTGGACACTCTACCACCTGAGCTACCTGAGCCTTCAAGTGGCTCAACGTACACATGGCTCAACCTCCACATGGTTGAACCTACATATGTCTCAACCTACACATGAGTGAACTTACATGTGGCTCAACCTCCACATGGCTCAACCTAAAGATGGCTCAACCTCCACATGGCTCAACCTACATATGGCTCAACCTACACATGAGTGAACTTACATATGGCTCAACCTACATGTGGCTCAACCTAAACATGGCTCAATCTCCACATGGTTGAACCTACATATGGCTCAACCTACACATGAGTGAACTTACATATGGCTCAACCTACACATGAGTGAACTTACACGTGGCTCATGACCAGACGGGATGGCCGAATGAGTTAGAGCATCCGACTCCCGTGCTGGTAGATCGTGGGGCCGTGGGTTCGAACCCTGGTCGAGTCAAACCAATGACTTGAAAATTGATACTTGTCGCTTCCTCGCCAGGCGCTCGGCATTATTAGGACAGGGCAAGGACTGGTGTGCTCAGTGTCAGGATAATGTGACTGAGTGGGATACCAGGTCATGGTGCCGGCGGCCTGGTTTCCCAGTGGGACAGCACTATGAAGTTGCTATGAGTGTGCCCTGTCACAAGTCGGTACCCGTCCTGATATGACCTTAGATGTTGCTAGGACGTAAAACAACAAACAAACAAAACAAACATGTGGCTCAACCTACACATGGCTCAACCTCCACATGGTTGAACCTACATATTGCTCAACCTACACATGAGTGAACTTACACGTGGCTCAACATACATGTGGCTCAACTTACACATGGCTCAACCTCCACATTGTTGAACCTACATATGGCTCAAACTGCACATGAGTGAACTTATGGGGCTGTCACACTACGACGTTTGTCCCGGCGACCCGTCAGCGTTGAAAGTACCATATTGCGCGTCGAGAAACGTCAAACTTTTCGGCGGTTTGGGGGAAAAGATCGGCGTCAGCGCGGCGCATTATGCGCGCGCGGCCAACGTGTGTGGACGCGCTGGGGAAAAAAAAAAAAAGTTTGGCTCGACGTCTTCATTTAACCTTAAATGTTGCTAGGGCGTAAAACAAAAACGGCCCAGTTTGCCGCAACATCTGAGCAACGACCCTCCCGCGCACGCGCCGTCTTCCTAGCGTTCCCATAACGTTATTCCGGCGCGTTCAACGCAGCGCGATGCGCGCCTAACATCCTTACCCATATATTTGCGCGCGTTGTCGATTGCTGTTTTTTTTTTACAAGCTTAAAACCTTGGGCGACCGGCAACGCGCGCCGACGTTGTCCGCCGACCATCAACGTCAAGCATAGTGTACCGACCTGTACCGACGCGCACATAACGCGCCCCCAGCGCGTCTCGATATTTCACTAATTATCACCCAAAATCAACACACGTCGACGGGTCGCCGGTAAGAAGCATCGTAGTGTGACAGCCTCATTACACATGAGTGAACTTACATGTGGCTCAACTTACACATGGCTCAACCTACACATGGTTCAACCTCCACATGGCTCAACCTCCACATTGTTGAATCTACATGTGGCTCAACATACACATGAGTGAACTTACACATGGCTCAACCTACATGTGGCTCAACCTACACATGTTTTTGCGTTTCATTAATAACACACAGTTATCCCTAACTTTTATAAATTGAATATATACTCAAAACCCATATGTGAAGTGATATAGCACTGACCAGCACTCGGTGTTGGTGGCACTATCAGACTACGTACACATATAGTGGAAATAACTGTATTGTCACATGGCCGCAAAACCATGCCACGGCGCTGACAACACACTTTATTCAATAAATATACTACGATTACATCTATATACACACACAATAGGATATGATACAATGTGATGTGACACGGAGAGCAGGAAGACAAAAGGTAACATATGGGGGCGGGCAGAGGGGGGTTGGAGGGTGTATTGGTAGGTTGTTGGAGTTTTATCTCCTGGCAACAAATATGGTCATATCAGGATGGGTGAAGATGCGCAGACACTGAGGTGAAGAGATTAAAGCCTCGGGGCCATATGTGGAGATCTACACCTGTATTCGATTAGCAGGGCTCGGTCCTTTTACAAGTTCACAGTAGAAGACTGAATATGAATGTAGAAGAATGAAGTGTGAATAATGTGACTAACTGTGTGTTAAAAAATGAAAAACAAGCTAATATAGCTGTAGGGAGTCTATATAGACCGCCAAATGGAAACATCGAAGACTTCATCGCACAACTGGAGACATCCCTAGAAAGTGTGCCGAAACTGACGAAGGCGGAGATATTCTTACTAGGGGATTTCAACATAAACTACAAAACAAACAACAAAAACAAACACTCACTAGAGAACTTAATCAAAGGCAGAGGGTTAAAGCAAAAAATGAGTGAGCTAACAAGGCTTGGAGAAAACAGCTCGATAATAGACCTAATAATAACAGACTCAAATCATACCCACACCTCAGGAACAAGAAACTGGGGCATTAGCGATCATGAATTGATATATGTTACTAGAAAGAAAATAAAAACAAAAAACAAAACTACTCCCCGTATGGGTAGATCATACAAAAACTACACAAAAGAGGCACTTGAAACTCATCTGAAAGAGAAAATTAAATTGCCATTTCCAACTGAGATAGGTGTAAATGACCAATGGAACTATATCATTGGGGAAGTCAGAAAGCATCTGGACACTACCTGCCCAATAAAAAAACTTAAAATCAAAAACAACCAAGACCCATGGGTAACCCCAGAATTAATCAACCTAATTATGGACAAATATAAAACAGGCAAATTAGCCAAAGCAAGCGAGCAACTACTAGACATAGAAAACTACCACAAAGCAAGAAATCGTAGCCAGAAATCAGTGAGAAAAGCCAAAAGACGGTACATTGTCAAACAAGACCAGCAATGGGGAAAAAACTCACACAAATTCTGGAACAATGTGAAAATACTCATACCAAATAATAAAAATAAAGAATGGATTACCCTTTACAACAACGAGGGGGTGGAAATCAGCAACAACAATACTGCTAATATAATGAACAAACATTTTTCAACCATAGGCAATAAACTATCCAAACAATTCAACACAAACTGGACCACGAAAGCGCAACAAGTAAACACAGACATTGGAGATTGCACAACCACAATAAAAGAGATAAGTGAGCTCATAAAATCAATTGATTGCAACAAGCCTTCGGGCATTGAAAATACCTCGAGTATAGTATTGAAAGATGCATTCGGATGCATCCCAGATGTTATATGTGAGCTATACAACAAATCGTTCACAGAAGGTACTTATGTGGACTGCTGGAAACTAGCCAAAGTAACACCGCTCCACAAAGGAGGGGATAAACAGGTACTGGGAAACTATAGACCGATCTCCATACTCCCACTGCCTGGTAAACTAATGGAAAAAATAATGCATAGACATATTATGGACCACCTAAATGAACACAAAATATTAAACAGTAAACAGGGCGGTTTCAGAAAATACCACTCGACAATAAAAACAATTGCTAACTTAATAACTGATATTGCAAACAGTATCAATAAAAAGAACCTAGTGGGTGCAGCGTTCATAGACTTCAGCAAAGCGTTTGACACGGTGGACCACCCTATCCTAAGGAGCAAACTAACCCAAATGGGAATAACGGGAGTAACAGGAAAATGGCTAGCGAGCTATCTAGAAAACAGAAAGCAATGCACCACAGTAAATGGATCCATATCCAATGAGGAAAAGATAACTTGCGGAGTACCCCAAGGGTCAGTCCTGGGGCCACTTCTCTTCCTCATATATATTAACGATCTAAACAACTGGCTAGAAATTGAAAACATCCAACTATATGCAGATGACACCGTGGTATATGCTGCAGGCAAAACAACCGAAGAAATAGAAATGAAACTGAATCTAACACTAACAAAACTAATCGAGTGGTGCCAACTAAATAGGATAACCATAAACAACAGCAAGTCAAAAACAGTACTATTTGGTACCAGGCTAACAAGTAATGAGAAAATAAAGTGTCTTCTGGGAAACACCGAACTAGAACAAGTAGACAACTACCGATATCTGGGAGTGGATCTAGACAGACACCTAAATTATGACCTCTGCATAACAAATACTATCAAAAAAGTAAACCATAAAATATGGCTACTGGCTAAACTGAGATACTACATGACTGAAAGCATGGCAATTAAAATATATAAAGGCATGATCCTCCCCTACTTTGACTATGGCGATGTAGTATACATGGGAGGAAATACTAAACTATTAAACAAACTACAGGTGCTACAAAATAGAGCCCTCAAGGTATGCCTTCAGGTGAACAAAAGATATCCCACAATCGAATTACACAAAAAATGCAATGCAACACTACTAACAAGTAGAAGGGAAACACACCTCAAAATACTGGCACACCATTACACCACAAAACCAGGCTACACAGCAACCCCCCGTAGGGACACCAGGCAAATGGCAGCCCCAGTGCTACTGACAGCAATAAGTAACACCAAAATTTATGAGAGAAGTGTGTTTGCCATGGCGGCACATGCCTGGAATAATCAACCCACACAACAACGGGCAATCAAAAGCATGGACCACTATAAAAGGTCCTTAAAGAAAACCTAATACACAACCACCTACTGAAGAAACAATATCTCACCTGATCTTGGGCGCAGTCACTGCTTGCTGTGTTCTGGCACAAAAAGCAAAGACCGGCCAGAAAAGATGGTAGATATTACAAATACGGAAACTAGCCCTACTAAGTACTAAGGAATTCGAAATGACTGTCACCATAGGGCGCAGTCCGTCTGGGTATGTGTACTGGCACAAACCAAAGCAGAACCAGGCAGGCCACGGTCATGCATCCGAATCACCCTGAAATACGAAATGGCTAACCATACAACACAGCCATCCCACCTAGTCGCAGTCCTGAAGGGTCCAGGGGAGTTCTGGCACACTGGTGTACTATCTAAGGACAGGGCATGGGTGAAAGGATGCTGTAATAAACCACAATGGGATGGGATCCTCTCCCACAGGCCTGTATGTCATCTGCGTAGATGTACATAGTAGGCTAAGTTATCATATACAGGTTAGGAAAAAACTTGAAAATTAAAAAAAAAACTAATATAGAAACTACTAACACCCAAAACCGCAAAGGTTGGCCCGAGAAAAATCAGGTAAAGACTCCTGAGTGCGGGACCAGACCAATCCAGTACCACAGCTGTCCAGCGTTGAAAACAAGCACCCTCACGGGAGCTTATACGTTATGGGCAGAATAAAAAACTTGTCACAAAAAAAAAAAAAAAAAAAAAAAAAAAACGTTCCCTTAACTTCAATAATATCTTGGGTGAGGAGCGGAGTAGAGGGAGGGGAGGAGACTGGAGGACAGACAGGTGTCACTTCAAAACAATGCTCCCTCTGCTCAGGGTGAGCCAATATATGTAAGTTTGAGGCTAGGCCGAATGCTAACCCCTAATTGCGTTCAAAATGGTCGATGTTAATTTAGCGCGGGTTGATCTAGTTCAGTGCAGGTTGTAAAAAGCTGTTGATCGTCGCGCTTACCGGAAGTACTCCATCTCGGTCAGGCGTAGACTGCAGGCCCTGCTCGTAAGGCGCCACGCCGGGTGCCTTAAATTAGAGGCATTCAGGCTGAACCTGCGGGGACGGGCGGGGCGCCAGGCCGCATACACCGGGCAGGGAGCCATGCCATATACACCAGGCGGGGCGCCAGGCCGCATACACCGGGCAGGGAGCCATGCCAGATACACCAGGCGGGGCGCCAGGCCGCATACACCGGGCAGGGAGCCATGCCATATACACCAGGCGGGGCGCCAGGCCGCATACACCGGGCAGGGAGCCATGCCATATACACCAGGCGGGGCGCCAGGCCGCATACACCGGGCAGGGAGCCATGCCATATACACAAGGCGGGGCGCAGTGCCGCATACACCGGGCAGGGAGCCATGCCATATACACCAGGTGGGGCGCCAGGCCGCATACACTGGGCAGGGAGCCATGCCATATACACCAGGCAGGGTGCCAGGCCGCATACACCGGGCAGGGAGCCATGCCAAATACACCAGGCAGGGCATAGTGCCGCATACACCGGGCAGGGAGCCATGCCATATACACAAGGCGGGGCGCCAGGGGAGGAGCCAGGTGTCGTAAACGTAATGAGACGTCTGTCTCCATTCCGCGCCAACCTGCTAATGAGGGTCTCAGGGCCGTGTGACCAGGGCCGTAGACAGAGGGGGATGCGGGGTGTGACCGCCCGCACCCCCTGAGCACATTCATCAGAAGTGGCTCCTTTTCAACAATTAATTAACTCCTTAGTTCCCTTGTCCGATAAAAGTCACATCTTTGGGTTTTTGTTTTTGTTTGTTTGTACATTAGTTTTTCGGGTTTTTATGGGTACATTAGTTGATTAGGCAGGAGAAATTTCAATCACAGACAATGGGGACCTTTCAGTTTGCATAACTCTCTCGTTAGATGGCGCATCATGCCAGTCTCTGTAATGCTTTGGTAGGATAGAAGTAGTTCCTTCTGCTATCAAGTGTGTGTAAATAAGAGGGGGGTGTAATTCGGTTGAGGGGTGTAGGTGGATGTGTAGGGGGTGTGGTGGAGGTGTAGGGGTGTGGTGAGGATGTTGGTGTTTGTGGTGGGGGGGGGGGATTCAAGGGTGTGTGGTCGGGGTGTAGGGGTGTGTGGTGAGTGTGTATGGGGGTGGGGGTGGGGGTCGTTGGGGTGTAGGTGTGTATGGTGGGGGTGTGGTGGGGGTGTATGTTTGTGTGGTGGGGGTGTAGGGGTGTGGTGAGGATTTTGGTGTGTGTGGTGGGTGGGTGTGGATTTTAGGGTGTGTGGTTAGGGGGTTAGGGTGTGTTGTGAGTGGGTATGGTGTGGTTGGGGTGTAGGTGTGTATGGTGGGTGGGTGTTGGGGTGTATATTTGTGTGGTGGGTGTGTTGTGGAGGTGTGGGGGTGTGGTGAGGATTTTGGTGTGTGGTGGGGGTGTATGGGGATTTAAGGGTGTGTGGTGGGGGTGTAGGGGTGAGTGGATATGGTGGGGTGTATGGGTGTGGTGGGGGCTTAGGGATGGGGCGGGGGTGTAGGGATGTGGTGGGGGTGTAGGTGTGTGTGGTGGGGGTGTAGGTGGTTTGTTGTGGAGGTGTAGGGGTGACTTGCAGAGCAGCACCTCACAATCTTTAGCATCCCTAAGCCCCCACCACACACCTACACCCCCACAACAGCTCTAAACCCCGACCACACACACCTATACCCCATACACCCCATGACACACACCTATGCCCCCAGTACTCCTTAGACACCCACCACACACCTAACCCCCCACCACACACCTAAACCCCCACCACACACTTACACTCCCACCACACACACCATACCTACACCACACACACCTACACCCTCACCCCACACACACCTACACTCTCACCACACACACCTACACCTCAACCATACACACCTCCACCCCCACCACACACCACACACATACCACACACCTACACCCTCACCACACACCTACACCCCCACCACACACCACCACACACACACCACATCTACACCACCACCACATCCCTAAACCCCCACCACACCCCTAAACCCCCACTACACCCCTAAACCCTCACCAAACACCTACACCCCAAAACACCCCCCAGCACCCCGACCACACACCTAAACCCCCACCACACACCTAAACCCCCACCACACACTTACACTCCCACCACACACACCATACCTACACCACACACACCTACACCCTCACCTCACACACACCTAAACTCTCACCACACACACCTACACCTCAACCACATACACCTCCACCCCCACCACACACCACACACATACCACACACCTACACCCTCACCACACACCTACACCCCCACCACACACCACCAAACACACACCACACCTACACCACCACCACATCCCTAAACCCCCACCACACCCCTAAACCCCCACTACACCCCTAAACCCTCACCAAACACCTACACCCCAAAACACCCCCCAGCACCCCGACCACACACCTAAACCCCCACCACACACCTAAACCCCCCACCACACACTTACACTCCCACCACACACACTATACCTACAACACCACACACACCTACACCCTCACCACACACACCTACACTCTCACCACACACACCTACACCTCAACTACACACACCTCCACCCCCACCACACACCACACACATACCACACACCTACACCCTCACCACACACCTACACCCCCACCACACACCACACACACACACCACACCGACACCCCCACCACATCCCTAAACCCCTACCACACCCCTAAACCCTCACCAAACACCTACACCCCAAAACACCCCCCAACACCCCCACCACATCCCTAAACCCCCTCCACCACACCACCACTACCACCACCACCACACACCTACACCACAAACATACTCACACACCTACACCCTTCTATCCAACCATGATGGCCGACTTGGACCGGCAACGGGTGCTGCCACCAAGTGTATAGCGAGAGAAATGGCTCATGAAAGGTCCCCATGGTCTTCCTCATTCCACTACTCCTTTCCCTATCCTAGTAATGCAGTGCGCCAGGCTAGGTAGTGACATGTATAAATGTTTAAGTCATTTAAGTTGATTAGGCAGTGGAGATTTCAATTATGGACAGTTCTTCTTCCCCACCCTACTGCTCCTTTCCTTAACCTAGTAATGCCGAGTGTCAGGCTTGAGCGCAACAAGTATCAATTTATTTAAAGTTATTGACTTGGCTCAGCCAGAATTTGAACCCGGGGATTCGAATCTCACGACCTACCAAAACGGGAGGCGGATGCTCAACTCATTCGGCCATCCCGTCTGGTTACATTGTCTACATGGTTGCATATACATGTGGTTACGTGGTTACCGGGGACATGGTTTTACAGACTAAATAATAATGATGTACTTACTTCAAAACTGTATCTTCCTTGTGTATTGATGTTGAAACACTTAATAAAAAGTTACAATATATTGACAATTATTTGCTATGTGTCCTGTCTCCTGTTTGTATGTACACTTTAATCCTAACTTTAGAACCTGGCTCCGCCCCTGAGTGTGACACTAAGTGAATTGTCGGCATGCTGCATGGTGGCTGGTGGGTTGTGTACAACCACATAACTTTAGAAGCTGGCTCCGCCCCTGAGTGTGACAATGAGTGCATTGTCGGCATGCTGCATGGTGGCTGGTGGGTTGTGTACAACCACATAACTTTAGAAGCTGGCTCCGCCCCTGAGTGTGACAATGAGTGCATTGTCAGCATGCTGCATGGTGGCTGGTGGCTTGTGTAAAGCCACATAACTTTAGAAGCTGGTTCCGCCCCTGAGTGTGACACTGAGTGAACTGTCATGCTGCATGGTGACTGGTGGGTTGTGTATAACCACATGACTTTAGAAGCTGGCTCCGACCCTGAGTGTGACAATGAGTGCATTGTCAGCATGCTGCATGGTGGCTGGTGGGTTGTGTACAACCACATAACTTTAGAAGCTGGCTCCGCCCCTGAGTGTGACAATGAGTGCATTGTCAGCATGCTGCATGGTGGCTGGTGGCTTGTGTACACCCACATAACTTTAGAAGCTGGCTCCGCCCCTGAGTGTGACACTGAGTTAATTGTCGGCATACTGCATGGTGATTGGTGGCTGGTTTTTACAGGTAATACAGGGTAGGGGAAACACATGTCGGAAATGGGTTTACGAAAGATGAACTGGTTGTTAACATGATTGTGAAGTTTAATAGATGTTTAACACGTAAGGATGCAACACTCAACGAGGCTAATTTAGTGTTGGCACGAGCTTGTTTAAAGTACGACAGTGTGACAGTGTGTGTGGAGGTGTCACGCAACATATTACAGCAGGGTGTGACAGCAGGGTGTGACAGCAGGGTGTGACAGCAGGGTGTGACAGTAGGGTGTGACAGCAGGGTGTGACATCAGGGTGTGACAGTAGGGTGTGACAGCAAGGTGTGACAGCAGGGTGTGACAGCATGGTGTGACAGCAGGGTGTGACAGCAGGGGGTGACAGCAGGGGTTACAGCAGGGGTGACAGCAGCGGGGGTGACGGCAGGGTATGACAGCAGGGGGTGACGGTAGGGGGTGACAACAGGGGGTGACAGCAGGGGGTGACAGCAGAGTGTGACCAGAGGGTATGACAACAGGGTGTGGCAGTACATGACACTCTGTGCACCCGTGTGTGGCAGCGGTAAGTTACCCGCGTCTGACAGTACATGTCACAGCATGTATGAGAGTACATGTGACAGTATGCATAACAATATGTGTGACAGTGTATGACACTGTGTGACTGTGTCTGACAGCAATAAGCTACCCACGTCTGATAGTGCACATCGTAGCATATATGAGAGTGCATGTGACAGTGTATGATATTGCGCACCCCTGTGTAATAGTGTATGACAGCACTGGGCTATCCACATCTGATAGTGTACATAATAGCACATATGAGAGTACATGTGACAGCATATGACATTGTGCACCCCTGTGTGATAGTGTGTGACAGCAATAGCTACCAGTGTTTAACAGGTTACAACACACTGCCAGTGATGGCGTTCCTTTTTGCTGTCAGTGTCACACCCTGTCACATTCAGCTCCCCATATTTCAGATTACTCACAAGTTTAATTCGATTCGCATCACGCTGGCCCCGAAGGATAATTACACAAATCAATATCCAACCACCTTACCAGTATCCAACCAATATTACACTGATTAATTCGCCCTTAACGAGCTGATACGCCTGAATTTCTCGTCAGATTTTGATTGGCAGTGTAAGCATGCACTTGTTAATTTATTCTATTCCCGTTACTAAGGTGTTCAAAGAAAGTGCCCCTATAGAAGACTCTCTGCCCAGCCCGGAGGTGAGAACTTGACAACAGGCAGGGCTTGTCATATCCGCGCCCTCAGGTGGGGACAGTACCTTCCCGTCAAATATCACCGCAGAGGTCATTTCACAAAGGTCACGTGCCACTCCCCTTTGACAGTCAATAATTATTATTTTATCGAAACAACAGATTTTTGTTTTAAGCATCACAAAATAGACTAATCGCAATTGAATAAATCCACACTCCCAAATGAAACTGGGAGTTTGTGGCTTTGGGGTGGTTTTTCAATTTCTTTGTTTTCCTTGTGGATTGTAAAATAACTATAGTGAAACCTCTCTAGCCGACCACCTCCACAGATCGACCACTCCCCTATATCGATCGCTTTATTTGGGTCCCAAACGATCACCGATACAATATCATTGTACCAGTAGTCTAACTCTCTAAACCGACCACCTCCCTAAATCGATCACTTAAAGTCGGTCCCATGGTCGGTCGATTTAGAGAGGTTTTACTCTATTGTCATTTAAGTTATATCAATTTACTATTTTCTCCTTAACCTTGCACCTTGCCACCGCACAAACAAAATAATGTGAGAGACACAAGTAGTAGTACTAGTCGTTAGGATAACTTTGTTATATATTCGATTCCTCAGATTTATTGATGAGTGATAGATCGGTGTGCTGTTAGTACACTGGGATCTGAGAAGTCTAGGACAGGTAATGTGATCTGTTGATATGCATCAACCAGTGACAGTTACAACTTACAATTATTTGTTAGCGTTAGCATGTGGGACCCAGTAACAGGTAGAGTGATTTGTTAATACACCAGGCCCTTATAAGTCGGTAACATTACAGTGAGCTGCTAGTGAGCAGGGCCGAGTGACCGATGGAGTGATCTGTCAGTAGACAGGCCGAGTGACAGTTACGGACAACTGTTAGTACGTGGTCCCAGTGAGAGTATGGTGAATTGTTAGTACACGGGCCCATGACAGGTAGGGTAATCTATTAGTATGTAGCTCCAATGATGGAATGTGATCTGGTAGTAGGCGTGGCCTTGTGACGTTTACACTGAAGTATTAGTACGAGGGGCCCAGTAGGGGAGTGACGTGCTAGTACGCGGGGCCTGTGACAGGTAGGGCGGTGCCAGGAGGCTGCTCTAATTCAGTATTGAATCACCAGAGCTACTGTGAATAGCGCCCTGACGAGCAGCTACACACCGAAATAATCACTGCCCGACAGGCGCGATCCACCCACACCCACCTCTCGTCTCTTCAGGTAGTTGATGAAGGAGCCCACTCCTACTTCGGATATATTTCTTTCTTTCATTGATTGTATTCCTCTGAATAGTCATAGGTTTAGTGCCGATGCACTGGTCTTCCGGTTGTCCTATAATAATACATATTGAATGGCACTAGGTTAGAACTGGGACTAGGAGTAGGTTATTCCCCTGCTTACAGAGGCCCTGCACTGAAAGGTGATGAGTCATGATTGGGTGGTAGCATTGACAGCTGGTTATTGGTTAGTGAGTGGGTCTGGGCGTTGGCTTAGATGTGGGTATGAGTGTAAGTGTGGGTGTGGGTCTGAGCGTTGGTGTGAGTGTGCATGTAGGTGTGGGTGTGGGTGTGGGTCTTAGCTTAGGTGTGGGTGTGAGTGTGAGTGTGGGCATGGGTGTAGGTGTGAGTGTGACTGTGAATATGAGTGTGAATGTGTGTGAGTGTGAGTGTGAGTATGAGTGTGGGTGTGAGTGTGGATTTGAGTGTGAGTGTGAGAGTGTTGGTGTGAGTATGTGCGAGTGTGAGTGGGGGTGGGTTTTGGGGGTGAGAGTGTGGGTGTGAGTGTGAGTGTGTGTGAGTGTGGGTAGGGTGCTTGGTGCTAAGGGAGTTCCAGTTATTATTCATTATAATCAGTTTTCAGTACATGGCAAGTGTTTGACCTGATGCTGACCTCAATCTATGAGGTTTTTAAAGGTATCTTCACGATTTGGGAGGAAGTGGGATCGTTGTTTTCCCTAGTCCCTTGTGTGTTTGTATTGTTTTCAACATGCATGTACGCTTGTTGTGGAAGTTTGGCTTGTCTTGTTGTCGATGTTGTGGTTTTGTTGGTGCAGCTTGCGGGTTGATGGAGTCATACAGCTCCATACAGTTACTTAGCATCTACAGTTGTGTTGCATGCTTTGATTGAGCAGGGGTAATTTCAATTGCAGACAACTGTTCTTCCTCATTCCACGGTGTAATGTCAAGCGCCGGACTAGGTAGCAAGAAGTGTTAATTGTGTACGTCTCCAGTTTGACTCGACCGGGCATCGAACCCACTACCTCGTGCACAATGAGCGAATTTTCTCCTTATTCATCCATCCTTTCTGGAGTCCGAGGCCCGAGTCTAAAGTGCACTAGCTTTGAAGCTTACATAAATAAGAACCACGGTATAGATTGCTTCCACCACTAACCTGCCTTCTGGCGGCAGTGGCAAGAACTAATGTCGTGGGTAGCAGCTCACAGGGCATGATCCGTGGAATTCTATTTAGAATTTCGATACACTTTGAGTAGTAACGGAGTACAGGACGGACACACGTGTTCACTACGGGTGGCCCGGGAAGCACGCTCTACTTCTGGCACTCTTTGAAGAGAAATAGCAAGATCAGCCAATTTCAGACCGTCTGCTGAATAAGGTATCTGAGGTAGTCTAGACATTCACAGAATTCTGATTGTTTATCGTTTACCTAGGGTTTGCGGAATGGCCGACGGCTGTGTGGAATTTGATTGACCGCAGACGACATTTCTTCAGAGTAAACGGCAAATAGAAGAAATGTGGAAAAGAGGGCCTTGCGTTCCGCCGACTGGGCGTCCGTCAGACATGTGAGGTGTTCTGGGGCCGGTCTGACGGGCAGCAGGTCGGGGCTGAGGGCATCTCTTAGCAACACGTCAGCACCAGCATCGCAAAGACTAAATACAATGAGAAGTGTGTACAAACCCCAATGGGTCAATTCTCTCGAAAGTGTTGGCGTTTTACTGCAAAGCAGAGATTGAATGCAATTCCATGCATAGGAACATATTTGAGCTTACTTTGAAAGGAAGTAAACCAATAAGTATGCTGCAAAGCATGCAGTCTTTTCATCCGGTGTAGTGTGAGCTTAAAAGGATTTATTTGTTCCTAATTAATTTAGCGGACACTTATTTTGGTGGGATTTGGTCGATGATGTGTTCTGAGTGCGGATCCCTGGCCGGAGATCTAGGGTAGGTCCGGGAGGAAGGGGGGAAGGGGTAAGCGGAGGGAGGGGAGGGCGGTCTGCAGGCCAAGGCGGCTTGCCTCCAGATGCCAGCACAAAGATCAAAGCCTGCCGGAAACCTTCACCATGAATCGTTATGTTATCCTCTCCTTAAAAGTAAATGTCGTCTGCTGTCAGCGAAATTAAACAAATTGTTGCGCTTCTGCTCTGTAGTTAATCTACATTCTCTCATAGAGCACCCCCGAGCTCGTCGAATGTCGCTTAGTGAGAGCAGATGACATTTAGCCGGTGCAGATGATGTTACGGGGTAGGGCTGTACAATGGGGAAGCCTTGTCAACATAATGGCCTCTCGTCTTGGTGAAAGGGTAACCTCCCTCCCCCTCTCCCCTCCCCCTCCCTCCTCCTCGCTCCAGCTCCCTCGCCCTCGTTCCCTTTCCGTCCTCTTCCCTCCCCTTCCCCTCCCTTCCCTCCCCTCCCCCTCCCTTCCCTCCCCTCCCCCTCCCTCCCCCTCCCCTCCCTCCCACTCCCTCCCCGTCACCCCCGTCCCTCCCCTCCCTCCCATCTCCCTCCCCTCTTGCACCCCTAGTCCCAGCAGGAATCTGGGCACACGACCTTCCATCAGTGTCAACCTACTTCGCACCCACACCTTCTGTTCACAAAAGCACAGCACAGAGTGAAACTGATAGTGTATCTCAAGCTAAACAAAAGCATCGGCAGAGAAAAGATCATCTCCTTCACTTAGCAGACTCCCTGACTGCAGTTACCCACACATGTCTAACGTGCCACTGCACATTCTGAGCACAAATTGGACTCATCCATCATCGACGAGTTCACAACAAATGATGAGTTGCTGCGTCGTCGCCACTGATGGACAACCAAGAAGTCACACACATACCTACATACACGCCTACCACATACACATCAACTACACACACCTACCACCTACACACACCACACACACATACACATACACCTACCACCTACACACACCACACACACATACTCATACATCTACCAACCACACACACCAACCACACACACCAACTACACACACCAACCACACACAACTATACACGCACACACACCTACACCCACACACACCTACCACCTGCCTTTCACACATACATACCACACACCTACCACCAACACATACTGTTTGTTTGTTTGTTGTTGTCTTACGTCCTAGCAACATCTAAGGTCATATCAGGACGGGTACCGACTTGTGACAGTGCGCACTCATGGCGACTTTATAGTGCTGTCCCACTGGGAAACCAGGCCGCTGGCACCATGACCTGATATCCCACTCAGTCACATTATCCTGACACTGAGCAAACCAGTCCTTGCCCTATCCTAATAATGCCGAGCACCTGGCTAGGAAGCGACAAGTATCAATTTTAAAGTCATTGGTTTGACTCGACCGGGACTCGAACCCACGACCCCACGATCTACCAGCACGGGAGACGGACGCTCTAACCCCCGTCTGGTCCAACACATACTTACCACACATACCTACCAGCACACACCTACCACACATACCTACCACCAATGCACATCTACCACACACCTATCACACGCACCTACCACAAACCCACTACACACACCTACCATAAACACACCTACCACAAACACACACCTACCATACACACACCTACCACACACCTACCACACACACCTACCAGCAATGCACACCTACCTAACACACCTACCCCAGCACACGCCTATCACGCACACACTCACCACATACTACCGCGCAGTCACCACACACCACACACTCACCACACACACTGCACCATCACCACACACTCACCACATGCTCACCTACACTCACCACACAGTCACTACACACACCACACACACCACACGCACCACACGCGCCACACGCGCCACCCATGCCACACCACACACCACACACACCACACACACCACACACACACACACCACACCACACACACCACACCACACACACCACACCACACACACCACACACACCACACACACCACCCACTCCACACACACCACACACACCACTCACACCACATACTGACCACCCCATCACGACCCACTCCCCATATATACACCCTTCAGTGCCTCCGGCCACTCGTACAAATGTCACTTAAAAGGTTATCGAAGCCTGGCCTCGGAGGCCTCGCCCCGAGGCCCGCTCCCCCACCCCACCCCTGCCCTCTCTGCCAACCCCTCTCCGCCTCTTCTCCCTGTGTACATGCGCTTTGCCTCTAGGCGGACCCCTGCTACTGGTCACTCACTGACCAGCCCCACACAACCAGCTGACTACAAGTAAAGGATGTGCATAGTCCCAGTGTGCGGACCGCCTGTTCAGCCGTGTCGGCCATTACACAACCTGGTGCGTCGCCGCGCCCGGCGGGGGGACAGTTGTGTCGCATGCTTGTGTTTGTGCGAGTGGTGTGCGAAGTGTTTAGTGCTCGCGCCCCCTTAAGGCAATAGCCCGAGGTTGACATGCTCTGGTCTATGGCCGGCCTGGCCCCCCATTTGTCAATTGTAAAAGAGGGACGTACATCACAACCAGCGGCGGTGGGCTATCTGTATTGTTCCGAGTGTAGAAAGAAGGGCCCCGCGTTCGGTTGTCTCCTGTTGCCACTAAATGTCGTATGGGGGACTATATTTCACTGAAAATTCCATTGTGTATACTGCAAGTTGTGATATCTCTTCGCGCAGTAGCCTATGGGAGTTTATTATCGATCTTCTTTGAACTTAGTAAGAGCAGACGACATTGAGTGCTCGCAGACTCTGCTGCAGGTCACGTGCATGGAACTGAAAATACCTTCCTTTTTAGTTCCCCTCCCCGCAGTGGCGCCGACAAATGGTTTATTGCTTGAATTGGACTAGACGGTTCTGTTTCCTTTGTTTCTTTTTGCTGCTTTATTGTTGATTGTTCAGTTGGCGATTATAGCGGTAGATTAATCTAACTTACCTTGAATTGTTTGTCTTCATGGGGTTTGTTAGTATTGTCTTTAACGTCGTGCTGGGTTTAATGTGCATTGTGTACACACACTGCCTAATGACCGTCAGTGGACATTAATGGCAAGTGAGTAACGATGCCTCTGCTCCAATCATAAAAACACAAGCTTTATTTTCTTTTTAGTCGTACTAAATGTTGTTGGAGTTAAATCACTAAATGAGGTGTTTGTTGACTTTGGGAGACGGTTGCTATGATATATGTCGTATGGCTGGACAGTACCGATGGCCGACTCTTGACAATTGAAACCAGCAGACGACAATTTTGTGTCCGATAGATGTAATTTTATCCTAAACAGGAAATGCGACATTCACAGAGGACCTGCCCGTGTTGATTGGTCTCATTGAGTGACGCATACACGTGATTATTCCATCCAGGATTTAATGGTGCTTTAGATTCGGTGCCTTTTGTGTCGGGGGTGGGGGGGTGGGGGGTGGCGGCTATATTTGCCTTTTCTGTGTGTGTGGCGTTGTTTTTATTTCTATTCCGGCCTGCCAGATGATGATCTGTTCCGTATAAACCAGAAAAGGCACACACCGCCAGGCTGTGGTGTGTACCTACCAGTATCTGCCAGTATCAGTCACATTATCCTGACACTGAGCCAACCAGTCCTTGCCCTATCCTAATAATGCCGAGGGCCTGGCTAGGAAGCGACAAGTATCAATTTTTAAGTCATTGGTTTGACTCGACCAGGGTTCGAACCCACGATCCCACGGTCTACCAACACGGGAGACGGACGCTCTAACTCATTCAGCCAACCCGTCTGGTTATTCACTTAGCAATTATACTTCAAGAAAATGCAACTCCCTAGACTTAACAGCAGGATTAGAGAATGCATTAGAGGCTACCAACACGCAGATACAGACTGTGTGCAGTGTGTCTTGGTTCCTGAAACCTGCTCACACCAGACGTCCATGTGTCCTGCTCGGTTATTGGGAATCACTCCCGGCTGCAGCTGATTGGGGCGAGATTGATGGTGAGTTGTAGGCGTTGGATACCAGCTATTGGCACTCTGCCAAGTTTCCATTTGCGCTGTGTTATTGGGGTCAGAAGGAAGTAATGTTTTCGACCTGCAACTAACTGGATTTACAGAATAACACCATCGTGTGGTGTACGTCATCCTTGAGCTGCTCGAGCCCTTCTGTGCTGTGATTGGGCTGCATTCAGCCCTTTGGTGAGATTCCCACAGACATGCGCACTCATTGCGCACTCATTGCGCACTCATCACCCCCCCCCCCCGCCAACCGTGCGCTTTTCCCAGCAGACCCCGGCACCAGTCAGTATCTATAATGTACACGGACCTGAGCGTCTGCAGCGTCTGCAGGCATACACGGTCAGATCTGGGCTAATCACCTCATTACACGAGGTGATTCCACCCCAACCACCCACTACTGCCACCTCCACCTCCACCTCCACCTCCACCAGTGCCACCTCCAGCTTCACCACTACTCCCACCTCCACCTCCACCACTACCACCTCCACCTCCACCACTACTCCCACCTCCACCACTACCACATCACCTACAACACTACCACCTCATCTCCACCACTACCACCTCCACCTCCACCACTACCACCTCACCAACACCAATACCACTACCACATCACCTACAACACTACTCGCACCTCCACCACTACCACATCACCTACAACACTACCACCTCATCTCCACCACTACCACCTCCACCTCCACCACTACCACCTCCACCAACACCACTACCACTACCACATCACCTACAACACTACTCCCACCTCCACCACTACCACATCACCTACAACACTACTACCTCATCTCCACCACTACCACCTCCACCTCCACCACTACCACCTCCACCAACACCACTACCACTACCACATCACCTACAACACTACTCCCACCTCCACCACTACCACATCACCTACAACACTACCACATCATCTCCACCAGTACCACCTCCACCTCCACCACTACCACATCACCTAAAACACTACTCCCACCTCCACCACTACCACATCACCTACAACACTACCACATCACCTACAACACTACCACATCACCTACAACACTACCACATCATCTCCACCACTACCACATCCACCACTGCCACCGCCACCTCCACCACTACCACATCACCTCCACCACTACCACATCACCTCCATCACTACGACCTCCACCTCCACCATTACTCCCACATCTACCACTACCACATCACCTACAACACTACCACATCATCTCCAGCACTACCACCTCCACCTCCACCACTACTCCCACCTCCACCACTACCACATCCACTACAACACTACCACATCATCTCCACCACTACCACCTCCACCACTACTCCCACATCACCTCCACCACTACTACATCACCTACAACACTACCACATCACCTCCACCACTACCACCTTCACCACGACCCCACCCCACCTACACCACTTCAACCACTACCTCCACCCCACCCCCGCACCTCCACCACTACTCCCACCCCACCACCCCCACCCCACCACTACCACTACACCAGTACCACCTCCACCCCCACTTCACCCACCACACCCACCAACAACCACCACCCACCCCACCCACCAACTACCACATCCACCTGCACCACCCCACCCACCCATTACCACCTCCTCCACCCCACCTTCAGCACCACCCCACCTCCCCCACCCCACTCACCCACTCCCACCTCCACCTAACCCACCCCACCCACCCCCCGACTACCATCTCCATCCCACCTAAACCACTACTCCACCCCACCCAACCACCCCACCTAAACCACTATCACATCCACCCCACCTACACCACTACTCTCACCCCCACGCCCCCCACCCCACCCACTATCACCTCCACCGCCACCTCATCACCCCCACCGACACCACTACCACCCCCACCACCACCTCCACCTACCGCACGTACTCCACCCCACCACCCTCACGCACCCACTACCAACCACCCCCGTCCACCTCCACCACTCGACTGCCCCCACCTACACCACTACCGCCTCCACTCCACCTACACCACTACCCCACCCCCGCACCGACTACCACCTCAACCACCCTACCACCCCTATCACACATCCTCTACCTCAACACCCTCACCACCTCACCGCCTCACCCCCCCCCCACACACTACCTCAACAACATCCACCACCCCACCTCCACCATCACATCACCACCACCACCCCCCACCCCTATAACCCATCCTCTGCTCCCTCCTCACCTACCCCCACACCGCACACTCTCCTCTCAACAACTTGGGCTTCGTTCTCAGCCCGTTGGGTTATCCATCACCCTGACCCTCACCCCCACCCCCTCCTGCTGCTGCCCGCCCACTGTGGTGTGGAGTTATTGAGCCTGTACAACCTATCGGCTGTTCATCCAGATCGAGGTTCCGAGTGTCCGAATGCTGACGTCAGACACTATATATGCACAACTCGTCAGACACCAACAGAGTGCCCCTCTTACTTCCCTGTGCATGTAGACACCCGAGCATGTAGACTACCGACACTAAATGTCGTCTGCTTTGTTCGACTTTTGGAATAAGCGACTTCATCAGTAAATATGTACTTTCCCCGAGATTAGACTATTATGTACGGGGACGGCGTTTCGCTTTTATGTTGAAGTAAGGAACGTAATCATACCCTGTCATATTTCTTTTCTTTGAGGCTGACATTTCACAGACAACAGTCTTGTTTTTGAGATCAGCTCTAATTTGAATCTCGGAAAATAGATCAAAGCCAAATAGCAACATGAACGTGGTTTGCATTTTTACTAAGACATTCGTCTTCTGTAACTACACGTCAATAAACGTGGCTAACTCCTGGCTGGAAGAGTTAAGGATATCGACCCTTGACGCCTCTCCCTGCCTCCTGGAAGCTGGGTGCTGACCATTACGCCCTAAGATAAATAGATCCCTTAAGACTTAGCCACGCCCACTGCCGTCACGTGAGACACCAGGTCTCACCCAGCCCTACTTCCAGCTACTACACTGCAACAATTCCCATCTGAAATACTCAGAAGCAAATAATTATGGATTTGTTTGTTTGAGTTTTACATCCTGTCAGCATCTAAGTTTATATCAGGACGGGCACCGACTTGTGACAGTGTGCAATCATGGTGACTTTATAGTGCTGCCCCAGTGGGAAACCAGGTCACCCATCCCTGCCGCGGTGTCGACCGGAAGTGAGTTGCTCCCGGCGGTTACAAACTGCCCCCGTGACCCTCAGATCAGATTCGGCTGGTACCGGCGGCCCGCTGTGTAAGTGGAGTTATGCAGTGCGAATTGCGCATCGGCGACTTGGAACAAACAACATATTTCAGCAACAACAAACAAAATGCAACACTGTGCAGATGATATCTGGTTATGAAGTATTATTTGTAACCCTGAAAATATATCTTGTTGACTGTATTTTTAAGGAACAATACAAACTAACAATAACTAAGATCCTGGCGGGTTTTTGTATATGCAACCGGAAGTTGATTACAGTGAGGAGGATCTGAAGCTGGGACCGGCCGTGCTTACCTACTGGTAGTGGGGGTAAACTCTATCCTTCACCATAGGCATAGACCCCGTACACTAAAGTCACTTTGAACCCTTGAAGTAAGTTGAACACAAGATCTCTTGTGATCAAACGTAACACCAGGCTTAACTTACATTGGCTTCTAAATTAGGTTTTAATAAAATTATAATAACAACTATTCTGCATGAAATAAATGTACCACTTCCTGTCTCCGCCCTCCTCCTCCACGACACCACAGCACACCACATTACACCACTAGAGGGTACAGAGGTCGATGGAACAGGCCATGGCCATTAATCATCTACCCGGTCTTCGAGGTCGAGTCATCTCCCTGGCTGTTTGAGATTAGATTTGAAAACCCGCCTATCGGCAGTGCATTTCACCAATCTCATTTGTAGGTTTGTGGGGTTGACAATGGGATGGGATGGGAGAACAATTATTTTAATTATTTTATTGGAACCTGGAAAACAGATTCAAGTGAAGTAAAATTGCTGGTTAGTGTGAGACGGGCTTTAAATTCCTATTTCCTTTCGACCTCACTTTTATCCATATATAAGCGGATATATATAATTATATATATATAGGCTTTATCTATATATATATATATATATATATATATATATATATATATCCGTTATACATGTATATAACTATATATAAACGTAGACTAAGACATGTGTATTAATTCAATATGCAATTCCTCATCATGTCTAGGCCCTTCAATATTGAATCTGTATGTTTAGATTCAGTATTGAAGAGCTTTTCTTACACGCATTTTTCACCTGTATCCCCCCCCCCTTTCTTTTTTAAACCCACAATTCCAAAGTATTACCTGCGTCCTACAAGACTCGGCCCAACTAATGCCGCATACATACACCACAAAGCACCAAGCCGTGGTTGACCAAGGCTCATTCAAAATGTATCCTGTGAATTTGAGTTACGTAACGCAAATCCACAGCTAACCACAGCAGCAAGTCCCGCCCCCGTTCTAACACTATTCTTATCACTGAAAGCAATTACTTAGTTTTAATCGCTTTTAAATAATCTACATAGCAAATCCAGTGACTGCTAAGTGTGTATTATATATCAGATTTATAATTAGCACAGACTAACCTGCTAACATTTATCATCTGCTCTGGCAAACTATCGGTTTCTATCAGTGACATTAAAGTTGCAGAGTCCAATAGTTCCGAGTTTTGGTCATTTGCTGAGATAAATATATTAGGTTGATGGTTATAATATCCCGTGCCTTGGCTAGAAGTAACTTGCATTTAAAATTACTAACTTTGGAGATGTTTAAAGTGAAAGAATGCCAACATTAATTTGGCAAGCATTCCAAAACTCCGACACAATAAGCTTCTGTAGTAACAGGTTCTATTAAATTGCTTCAGCATTCCGTTCTGTGTGGGAACAAATGTTTACTAAGTGCATCAGTATCTAAGTTAGATATGTTGAATCAAATCTAGATAATTGCTTTGGTTTTCAATATTTGATGCTTTCATCGGACTATCCAGCTTTAAATATAATTCGTCTGTCGGAGTCTGAGACTGTGAGAGTCGTCTGTTTTTGCTTAAGTCTATGAGAACTAAATGTCGTCTAAAGCCCCTCACAATGTAAGTTAGTTACCATGACGACGCTGTCTGCGTGTACATGCTGGTTGGCCGGCGTTTTGCTTATTACAGCACGTTCTCTATTAGACCCAAAGCCTCGATCTGAAAAACGCCAGCTTCAAATGTGAGGTTTGAGACGGAACTGCCGGCTCGCAGCTGATCCGGCCGTCCAGGCACCGTGTCTCGCCCCCATTACACCAGCCTCTCCGTGGTTACAGTCAATAACACCAAGTGATTCACATATCACTACAAATTAGCATCTTGTTCCCCCAAAAATGAACACGACCGGATCATTTTATATTGATTATAACCACACTGCACCATATGTAGATATTGTGTAAACGGTTTATGATATCTGAGAGAAATTAATCATTATATCGATATATATGTAGATGAATGAATGTGTAGTTTATATCCACAGGCTTGGTTGTATGTTAGTTCAAATAAGACACGGTTAGAGATTGCTGTTTACAGTTAATAACAGAAATGAAATGGGGGAGATTTGTGTTTAACTGTTGCTTACAACTACTCTGGGTGAGAACAAACTGTTATAATGGGGGGTAATTTCCTCGTCTGTGTTTCTTGGCGTGCTGACGCTGTTTATACTTTTATTAGAATAATGTTTATGGGGAGAAATGGCCGTTTGCTGTTCGTGTAATGACGACAGACGCTACCCAGAGGGAGCAGACGCTGCAGCAAGGAAGGCGCGGGAAACCAAAAGTCGCCTTTTCTTTGGATCGTGCGCACTGAGGGTTGTCGGGGTTGTTTATAGGATCATTTCCTCATTAGTTGGAATTACAGTTCTACAGGCAATTTGACTTTTATGATCCACCCGCTTCGAACACGACTATGGTTTTAATCTGCAGTAATCCTAATTAGTGCAACCTTAGCCTCGTTCCACATAAATAGTTGGGATGAGAGCCCTGCCCGCTCTGAGGCGTCGTCTGCTTATGTTGCTAGAACGAGGTGAAATGTCAAATGTTTCCACTGGTAAATCTGACATTAAAGTTGCATAGTCCGATGGTGTTCGGTTTCTGTCATTTTCTGAGATAAATATGTTAGGTTGTTGGTTATAGGTTACCTTACTTAGTTTGAAGCAACTTTTACTTTAAATGGTTAACTTTTTAGATATTTGAAGTGCAAACTTAATTTGGCAAGCTTGCCAAAACTCTAACACCATAGGCTTCTGCAGTAACAGATTCTATTAAATTTACTCAGTATTCCCTTCTTCGTGATGACAAATGCTTAATGAGTGCAGCAGTATCTAAGTTAGATATGTAGAATCAAATCTACATAATTGTTTTGGTTTTGAAAATTTGATGTTTTCATTGGAGTATGCAGCTTTAACCCATAATGAATAATCTCTGAAACTACATGGCGTCGGGATTGAGAAGAGGAACGTTATATATTTAGCGGGTATTGTGCGGTGCCATATTTACTCTGCCACCACATAGTATAACTAGAAGGCCAATACCCTTAGTTACTGTGCTTCTACCAAATGACATCCACTCTTCCTCAGTTAGCACGATTGAGCATATATGTCCATTTTGAGCCATCACAAGTTTATCTAGTTGCTAATCGGCCATCAGCATAGTTTGTTGCTAAATGCTTAGTGACAGAACACTATTTCTTTGTTAAGGAGAGACAATAAACTACCTGTATTAAAGTAGTATCAATGACATTTGAAGTGTATTTTACAAGCTGTATCATTAGTTCTGGTGCTGTTTTCATCAGTATTGTGTAGTATTGGTATTTAGTGACAGCAGACGACAATGTTATGATTGTGAATGAACGTAGTATGCCTCTACAGCTTCATCTCTTATCTTTGACATTTTGTGTATGAAACTGTGCGTACTGTGCTGGGAAATCTCTGTTTGTAGCGGAATGTTAGATTAATGTTGTATACAACATTGAATACAGTGCTGCAGTGCATAATACTGCATGATAAATGCGAGTTGTCCATGTTGCCTTTTACTAACAATGAATCGACCTCCTCGAGTCACATTGTTCATTGATCCAGTCTCATTTACATAGCAAATCCACTCTCCGGAGTAAATAAATAAGACAAAGGAACTGCTTTTCCTGGTATTCGCTGATTCCTCACCTGGGCTGAAATGGCGTTAGATTGTGAGTAAAGCCGATGTCGCTAAGTTAAATGTCAGCTTGGAGCCCCATGGGTCAGTTAGACTATGTCTTACAGTGTGTAGCACTAACTCGGCTTCGTGTGCTGGGTTTGCAGACTGTGTCTGTCTAGTTGCTAGGAAACGCACCTCTTGGCAACGCATGGAAATGTGTGCAAGCACCTGCAGACATTCACCAGGTCTAAGCAGCGACGGGAGGAAATGGAAGAGGTATTATCTCCCCTGACATGTAACAACAGGCGTTACCAACACTACGTCAGCGCGTAATGTCATTTCAACAAGCTTTTATAATAAGTGTATGTCATTTGAAGTTTATTTGAGGATATGTAAATATCTTATATAATCATTTATATATTATGGTCTTTACTTGGAGAATTTATTTTTATTGACATTGTAATCTAAATCTTTATATCTAGCGCATATTGGAAAATATATCTAATTTAAGTGGTATAGTCACTAAAATTCAATCTTTATTAACCGGGAACAAAGCTGCGCATGTGTACGCCTCAGTCAGCTCTGCTTCACCGACCCAATGTGTTACTGACTGTCACAGTGAAGTCCTGTTTAGGGTGACCTACATTAGGCACATCGCTAATCGCTCAGACCATATTGTTTTGCCATTTGCATCCTATTATTGTGATTTATCTTCGTACTGAGATTTTTTTTTCTGAATTTCTTTTTGTTTGGGTACATTAGTTGATTAAGCAAGGGAAATTTCAATCATGGACGATTGGTCTTCCTCATTCCACTGCTCCTTGCCCTATCCTAAGAATTCTGAGTGCTAGGCTAGGAAGCAACAAGTATACATTTTTAAGTCATTGCTTTGACTCGACCAGGGTTCAAATCCACGATCCCACGATCTACCAACACGGGAGATGGACGCTCTAACTCATTCGGCCATCCCGTCTTTAAGACATGTTAATATTTAGTATCTTACACAATAATAATACTTTGTTCAGTGTTTTTTTAATATACACTCGTTGATGAGCGGGGTTCCAACGGTTTCACAGAAAGCGCCATCTAGTTCCGCTGCCTGCCACTCGGGGGGCAGTTATCAAAGTGCGGGGCATTTGACACCAGACAATGGTTGTCGCGGGACACCAGTGGTTCGCTGGTGCTGGTGTGAATTCAATGCTGTATGTAAAGTGTGGGCAGCTGACGCTCCTTCCCTGCCCCCCCCCCATCAGCCCCTTCCCCCCTCCCCCCCCCCCCCCTCCAGCCCCTTCCCCCCTCCCCCCCCCCCCCCACCAGTGAAGGGGTGGGAAGCTCCAGGGTGGCGAATTGGGTTTTGTCGTGTTAGCGCACATCACAACCGGACTGGCAAAGGCTCGGTGAAGGACTTCCCATACCGGACAGTGTCCGAGAGTTCTCAGGAAGCTGTGTTTGTGTCGAGGGTGGGGGGGGGGGGGGGGGCTTGGTTTTTATTAGAGCTTCATGTCTTAGGAAAATATATGGTCACAGCAGGATGGGTAGCGACTTGTGACAGTATGCACACATGGCGACTTTATGATGCTGCCCCACTGGGATACCATACTGCCGGCACCATGATCTGATATCCACCCCAGTTACATTATCTTGACACTGAGCCAACTAATCCTTGCCCTATCCTAGTAATGCCGATCATTAGGCGAGGTAGCGACATGTATCAGTTGCGTAAGTGTCTGACTTGATTCACCCAGGGATTGATTCCACAACCTGGAACATGGAAAGCGGGCGCCCTCACCATTTAGCTACCCTACCTAATGGAAGGAGGCTAACGTAGGCCCTATATGCATAACTATATTTTAATGAAAATAACTAACTAATTACACATACTACTTACCACGTGAAATTTTTCAGATAAATTTGAAAATGAAATTCCAGTTCATTTATTGCAATTCTAGGTAAGCTTTCTTGTGTATATGTCATCATCATCATCATCATCATGCTGTCGGTCGCGATGCGACAAACACTGCTTTCATTACTTGACTGCCGCTCTCCATTTAGCTCTCTGCTGTGAGAGTTGCGTCCATGAGTCAGTCTTAATGTCTCTCAGCTTCAGGTTTCATTTCATGAAAGCTGCCTGCAAAAGTGTTGAAGTGCTACTGGCTTTTTGCAAGTTACCAGTGGTACTCTCTCGGGGAGCAAATAGAGGTTTCACACCGGCAAGAACATGTCAAGACAGGCGCAAAACTATTTGTCCCTGCAGTGGCTGGTTGGGAGATGGGAGTTCCATACATCACCCACCCTTAATGCTGCCACAGTGACATGGTTTTCTGTTTAGGGTTTGCTCCCTTAGCCTTCGGTTCTGTCAAGAACCTGTACCACAAGGCAGTGGTTTACAACTTTGCAGGGCAAGGGCATTAAACTCCCTGAGGTATTGCTATACCTGCAATACCTGAATACCAATACCTGCATACCATATGTACAGCTGTGATTAATCTGACTATAACACCCATGTCTACAATGGTGTAATCATGATGCTCCTCATATATGGAGAGGTATCTGTTCTCTGTAATCTGACACAGTTCATCTACTTGTCTTCTTACCCACTGGGCTATGTAAAGCATCAGTGTAATATAGGCTACAGAGGCCGCAACTACTGAACTCTGATGTTTTGTGAAATATATATGAAAAAATGTATATTTCACAAATAAAAAGTAACTAAGAATTGCCTTGTGAATATATTCAAACAGAGACAGGCACAAACAGTTCAGCGCCAGGTGTCCATGATGGTAGAGTTCTTCTTTTAGCAGAATCACTCAGGCCGACCTGGAGAGAGAACCTGCCCGCAGTGCCCTCTGGTGGTGTGAACTGCGATCACCTCATTAATAATAAGGCTGACGTGGCATACAAATTAGGCACTGCATGCCATTCGTGGCAGTCAGTGCCTAATTAGCCTGCGCATGAGTGACTCGTGATCACTCTCCGTCATATTGGGAGAAAAGGGCAATTCTCAGGGGAAGGAACTTAATTAATGGTCTCCGGATTCATGTTCTCCGGACCTTTGTTGTTTGAATCAAAATGAATCAGCTAGCGGACGAGTTGAGTTGAATATTTGCATGAACCTGATTTCGCTGGAGGGCTGTGTTATATGAATACTTATCAGAGTGATGTGTTATATGGATGTTTATCTAGTTTCCCACGTGATTTAGGTGGAACACTGTGTCATGTGGATATTTATATAGTTCCACACATGCTTTACGTGGAGAACTGTCTCCATGTGGATACTTACATAGTTCCCCGTATGGTTTATTTGGGTACTACGTTATATTCTACTACGTCATATTCGTCTCAGCAATGCCTATTTATAATGCACTATAAATAGTACTACGATAGACAAGAAGAAGGAGACCGGACTATATATATATATATATATATCCGATGTTGTTTGATTTTTATTTTATTTTTGAGATAAATATATCAAATTGATCGTTATAACCTATTAATCATTAGTCCGGAGTAATTTTGATGAAAAGTGGCTAGTTTTGAAGCAATTTGAGCTGAAAGAACCCAAAGTTCTTTTCACAAGCTTTCCAAAAGTCTTCTAGCTATGACGCGTATTGACGTCTCGCAGTGACCATGTGATGTGGGATGACCTAATTCAAATGTAGCCTGGTCTCCTGGTATTTTAACTGATGGCGCCATTGCACATCATTTGTTTGTTGGCATGTGATGTGATGTGGGCTGACCTACTGATGTAGTTGTGGTAGGTCATGGCATTCAAACCCATGGGTTTGAAATTTGTTTTAGATCTGCATGGTCTGATGAAGCATAACTATTTTTGTCAAAATCAAACCACACACTTACATTTGATATTATATTTCAAACTCAGATGGGACAATGTTAGAGTAAAAATGTATGATACCCAGTGTGTGTTGATATGTGTTTTTTGTACATCAGTTGATTAAGCTGAGGAATTTTTAGTCACAGACAATTTGATCATCCTTATTTCCCCTGCTCCTAACCATATCCTACTAATGCCGAATACCAAAGTAGGTAGCGACAAGTATCACTTTTTTTAGTCATTGGTTTGACTCGACCAAGGTTCAAACCTGGGGATATGAATCCCATGACTTACCAAGACTCCTGTGTGGCTGGAGGTGGGTGTTCTACTCATTTGGTACCCTGTCTGGCTTTATAGTACTGCCCAACGGGAGACCAAACCACCAGCACCATGACTCAATTTCCCACCCAGTCATATTATCATATATTTTTGTCAATTCAATAGATAGAATTAATCAAATTGGGTACACATATTTATTTATTATTGATGTATTTGTGCATCTGTAAATATAACAAATTGAATTTTTTTAAAGGAGATTAAAAAATAGCTGGCAGAACAGGATTCAAACTAACTAGAAGGGGTGGCCAAATGCATTGAACGCCCTCTTCCCTTTTGGTAGGTCATGGGATTTGAACCCTTGGGTTTCAACCCTGGTTGTGTTAAACCAATGACTTAAAAATTGATTCTTGTCGCTACCTAACCTGGGGTTTGGCATTATTAGGATAGGGCAAGGAGCAGTGGAATGAGAAAGACCAATTCAGATTTTCAATCTAACATTGTTCCATCTGAGTTGGAAAGATAGGATCAAATGTAAGTATGTGGTTTGGCATTCAAAAAAAGAATGCTTCATGCAACTTTAAAACAGTTCAGGTCATGGTGCCATCAAACTTCCAGCGGGACATCCTGGAACCTGACTAGGTTACTTGGAATGAGGGCATGGCGAATGAGGCCACGAGAATGTCATAATGGCTTAATGAGTGTTCCTGCATAATGGCTGTCTCAAAGTAGGTGTCCAAGGGGATGAGGTAATAAATGCACTGATTATTCTGTACAGGCTGTCCCATCCTTAGCTAATGCACTAGTATCTAAGTTGGATATATCTAACCAAGTTTAGATAAGTGTTTTGGTTTTGAAAATAATAGGTTTCATCAGCCCATGCAACTTTAATACAAAATTCTGTGCAACTTTATATCAACCCAGGCTATGGTGCCAGCAATACTACCACTGTACAATCTGGAACCTGACTAGGTACTTGGAATGAGAGTCAAGGCCACTGGCCACGAGATTGACCTACTTGATTAATGGCTTCCTTGTGTGATGGGTTTCTCAAAGTAGGACGAGGTAGTAAATTCACTGATTATTCTATATATGCTGTCCCAAATCACTTGTTAATGCACCAATATCTAAGATGGATGTATATAATCAAATTAAGATACATGGTTTGGTTTTGAAAAATAAATATCGCATCGGACCATGCAACTTTAAAATAAATCTCAAGTTAGACATGGATAATGAAGAATTACTCAAAATTAAACAAAATATATTATGACAACATATTTATTACTAGAACATATTTATTTGTTATATGTGGTAGAAACTCTAAATTATAGACTTATGCAATCCAAACATCACCCTGGCACTTGTTAAACCAACCAACTTGTCTGTCCTATCTTAACTTAGTAATGCCGAGCGCCTGACAAGGTAGTGCCAAGTGTCAATTTTGTAAAGTTTTAGTTGGACACGGCCGGGTATCTATCCCCGGACCCCCCATGGTAAGTGGGGCCTTACCTGTGTGTACGTAGACGAGGTAGGGGAACCTCCAGACGGCGGCCAGCCCCATCGTGTAGGCGCACATGAGGCCGAACTGAACCAAGTTCCACCGGCAAGCCGGCAGGAAGCCCGCTTGGTCCTCCATCGTGACGTCACGAGCACCTGGTCTGACGTCACGCGCCCACAGAGATAGCGCGGACCGTGGGCAGCCGGGACGCGGTAAATAGATCCAACAGCGACCAACGCTCACCTGTGACGTCACGCGCTGCCTCACTGACGTCACTGGTTCTTATACGTCAGTTGGCGTCGCAGAATATACTGGATGTGTCTGACGTCGGGAGGTGACAGGCAGTAGCTGCTATCACTTCACGAAGCTGGTGGGGGACCAAGTTGCAGGTCGTCGATTTTCCGTCAGCCTAGCTCTGTCTGTCTCCGACCTGATGAGAAAGCGGGAACGGTTTGGTTATTATGAATCACTCTGAAGGTCACTCAGCTTTGCAACACAGCTTCCTAGGACGGTTGGTCTGCACGTGGGGTCTTAACATATATATGTACTTAGCATATATATGCACGTGGGGTCTTAACATATATATATATATATATATATATATATGTACTTAGCATATATATGTACGTGGGGTCTTAACATATATATATATATATATATATGTGTACTTAGCATATATATGAATGTGGGTCTTAGCATAGCATATATGCTGTATAAGCCATTATACGAGTATAATAAGCTGGAAGATCCATCTACTCCCCAGCCACTAAGTCATCGGCTGTCACCTACTCATTAGGTCATCCATTGGTACCTCATGACCTCCCCACGTGGCACCACCTGCTCGCCCACGCTTCAGCGGCCGTTATCCTCACTCACTGTACATATATATATATATTATTATATATACCTAGGCCTACACATGGCGTTGTTAAGTTAGCGAATAAAGTGGTCTAACAATCAAACAGTTATGCAAAGGAGAGTAGAGGTGATGGTGGGCATGGTTTGTTTATGCGAGGCTGCTCCAGTTGTGCCGTACACAACACGACAATGTGTCTAGAACCCCGATGATTCTGTATGCAGCTCCTGACCTGGCCCTGGTTTACCAGAACACTACAAGTTGGATGTTACCCCCACCCCCTCCACCATATCTCGTTGCTTACATTAACTCCACCTGCCTTCGCCTGCAGTTAGAATCGGGAATCCTACCGTGAGGCTCATACAGAATGTCGTGTAGTATACTGCAGCCGTACCAGGATTAGTGCGAATCCTGATATGGGAGGGAAGTCCGAACATTTTCGCATTTATTTAAATGAAAATCATGTTAAAATATTTGCATTATAAGATATCCTCATGTCTTGCATCTTACTGAGTTGTGTTTTAAATGAACCCTGAATGAAACACCACTATGAATGACAAAACAAAACTAACAAGATAGGCGGTCTAAAAGTTATCAGAGCACATTGAAAAACAAAAGCTCAGTAGCGACACGACAAGGAATGGTGGCTTGACTAGGTATTGCTGTATTCAAGTATCAACAAAGTGGGGTTAGGAGTGAGTGATGGCGACCTTGGGGCGGACACCCGACAAAGAGTGCCATTGGTTAAGACAAGGCTCCCAGGTTTGGAGCTCAGATTGGTCGCAGACGCCGCCGAATATTCGTACCAAGACGTTCTCTTTATTCAATTTATAGCTGATCAATAAATGGCGCACTAACCAGGTTTGGTGTTGTTTAAGTTGTATATTCTAATTAAAAGTTGATAATATTAAGCACAGATCAGAAGGATGAGAGCTGGTCCTGTGGATGGCGCAACTACCGGTAACAGTGTCTGACTAGTCACTAAGTGTCAGCACGCAACACTCAACACACGAATGTTGAATAGAGCAGACGACACTTAGATAGAAGAGAGTCAATCAACTTATCAAGTCAGTGAGTTTGGTGGCTTTAATGAAGAGGATATGGTTTCAGTGGACTTGTAATTCTAAACCAAAGTATTGAGCAAATATATTGTCACCGAAACACTGAGCAAATGATAATTAAGGCATTGAGCAAGTGTTAATCGGAGCATTGAGCAGTTGCCTACCAGCACATTGAGAAGTGGTAATTGAAACATTTGAGAAAATGGTACCCAAAGTATTGAGCGAATGGTCGCTAAAACATTGAGCGAGTGGTCGCTAAAACATTGAGCGAATGGTCGCTAAAACATTGAGCGAATGGTAACCAAAGTATTAAGAAATGTTAACCGAAGCAGTGACCGAATGGTAACTGAGCATTGAACAAATGGTAACTAAATCATTGAACAAATGATAACCCAAGCATGGACCAAATGATAACAGAAGCATTGAACAAATGGTGAAGAAAGCATTGAAATAAAATTGTACGCAAAGCATTGAGCAAATGATAACCAAAAGCATTGAGTAAATGGTTCTGCGAATGGTAGTATTATGTAGTGTGTGCTAGCAACCCAACATACAGATAAAAAAACTTACATAAAGATTACAATGAAAACAACTGAAATAGTGGCTCTATATACTGGATTTACCGACCTCATTTGTTTCATCATTTCTGCTTTCTATGCGCAGACCTGCTGGGCATAAGCAACAAAAAGCAAAACAATAAAAAGCAACAACATTATGAACATACAACAACGAAACACCCACAGCTCGAACACTGCCCCGAGCTTAGCATCTGCTGGTCCCTGCCTACACCGGAACAGATCAGTGCTATTTCGCTGGATGCCTGTGTGTTCCCAGAAACTACAGGATAATAGCACCAGCACACCCGCAACAAGGCACTGCAGAGTGGAAAGAGTTACAAAACATGTTAGCGCGTCACCCGGTACTATAGCAGGATGCCCCTCGCCCCCTCCCACCTCAGCTGTCTGCCTCTTCTCCACAATATCTCAAACGGCGCCGAAGTCTAAGAAAGGGCGATCTTTCCATGCTGCAAATCTTATCGACCAGACGCGGTGGCCGAATCGGTAGAGCGCAGGCTTCCCGTGTGGGAGATCGGGAGTTCGAATCCCAGCCTAGTCAAACCAATCACTAATAAGAATTTATACTTGTCGCTACCTAGCTTGGCACTCTGCATTAATAGGATAGGACAAGGACTAGTTAGTTAACACAGTGTCAGGAAAATATGACTGTGCGATATCAGGTCATGGTGCCAGTGGCCTGGTCTCTCAGTGGGGCAGCACTATAAAGTCACCATGTGTGCACTGTCACAAGATGGTGCCCGACTTGATATGACCTTAGATGTTGCTAGGATATAAAATAACAATAAACAAAACAAGCAAGCAAATCTTATCCACAAAACATTCGCCGCCAGAATATGCGGAATGCTGCCACTAGAGAGAAATATAGTAAGTTTGTTTGTTGGGGTTTTATATCCTGGCAACATCTAAGGTGATATTAGGACGGGTACTGAATTATGACAGCGCATTCATGATAACATTATAGCGCTTCCCCCCAGGGAGACCAGGCCGCTGGCACCATGACCCAATTTCCCAGTTAGTCACATTTTCCTGATACTGAGCTATCAGATAACTTATAAATAAAAGGACTTTATTTTCAGATAATTCCAGTTGAACCTTTGCTTCATAGACGAAAGAGAACCAATGTTTGGCCAAGGTCGGTGATGGTGAGGGGGAATCAAAGCCTACATGTGACCGGATGTAATATGAAGCAGCGCCACCACACCGGCACCCGCCTCATGACTCACCCGCACTCCCCTCCCGCTACACGCACCGCCCCACATTTGCCGCTCCCACCTCCCTTACAATGCCTACAGGCACGACGGTGCATTCTTACCCTTGACATGCAGGCTAAGCTTCTCTTCCTAATGGGAATGTGTGTAACCTTAGACACAGGATCTGTATCACCTGCATAGTTTGTTTGTTGTTGTACGTTAGCAACATCTAAGGGCACATCAGGATGGGTCCCAATTTGTGACAGTGTGCACTCATGGTGACTTTATAGTGCTTCCCCATTGGGAGACTAGGCTGCCGGCACCATGACCCGATATCCCACATAGTCCCCTTATCTTGATACTGCTAACCAGTCCTTGTTATGTTCTATTAATGCTGAACACCAGGCTAGGTAGCGACAAGTATCACTTTTATAAGTCATTGGTTTGGCTTGGCTGGGACCCTATCATTTACATATGTGCCAGTGACGATGCTTATCTGAAGGGCTTTCGCTGCAGCGTTCATCTCGAATTGCGTTGCATCGGGCTCCACGACAAATCTCATGTGACAACCTAATGCAATGCACTTCGCCTGGATCGGTGCCTTAGGTGGGAGTTGACAGGGCCAGAAGGTGATTAGCAGGGTGTGTATATAAATTATATAGCGCTGAGTGGCTGTAGATTTCAACATGGTTTTAGAGTATTGGGAGGCTATGTCAGTGAGGGTGGGGAGTGCAGTCTGGGAAAGGCTGAGAGTGGTTCGGGGGAGGATCGGGAGGGGCAGTCCCCCGACATTAGTCCGATGGCGGGCTGAGAAATGTTGGTTATTCTCGTACGGCTGTTTTTATATTATACCTAGTTTTAAAGATGAAATGCTTTGGAGCAGGATTTATAGACCTTGTACGTAGAGTATGACATTAGTTCTTGCCGGTACCATCAGAGGGCAGGTTGGTGGTGGGCATTTTCTATGAGACAGTTTCCACACAGCAGGCTGCACAGTGAGCTGCTACCCACAAAAGTTAATTCCTCCCCTGCCATCAAACCGCGGGCTGGTGGAAATCCTCTACAAAGGACCTTTTTCACAGAGGATGCTACACAGTGAGGTTCTAGTTACAACATTAGTTCTTTAACTGCTGTCAGAGGCCAGACTAGTGATGGTGGAAATCCTCTATAAACCGTTTTTGCATAGCATGCTGCACAGGCAGATTCTATCTACCCACAAGGTTAGTTCTTGTCACTGCCATCAGAGGGCGGGTTGGTGGTGGAAATTGCCTATTTCCCACATGGCACTGCTCTGGAAGAGTGGAGCCCCTGTTAGTTGTGTTGTGCGTGGCGTCCTCTGCTGAGCTGGTTCCGGTAACCACGTGGTCTTCTGTCTCCAGCCCTCCTGTAAATACCAGAAGGAGTGAGTTCCTGGGTGCATTCCTTGAACGTCACCACCTTCCTCTGTATTCCATTCCTAAGACACAGATTTGTTTATTGTTTTATTTGCGACTAATAGTTCTCCACCTTTGTGCAAAACTAATACATTTTAGTGAAGTTTGCTCATGTTTTCATTGCGAAATCTTCACGACTTGGTGAATTTGATTGACAAAGGACGACATTTCGTTAGAGCAGATGACAGGTCGAACGTTGGCGGTGAATGCGATAACCCAGCTGGATGAAGCCGCGTCTGAGAGCGGCTGATATAGACGCCACCAATGGGACTGTAAGGGAACTAGCAGTGCAGTGACGCAAGCCGATGCAATGGGGTTACCATGGATAACCAAGGGCCTGTAGTACTAATTGACCATCACATGCTTAAAGCAAGTGTCTGCTTAAACTAAAATTCTTCTGATGTTAAATATTATATTCATTCAGTTAACAATTCATATTGTTTGTTTTCACCCAAAGAATAAACTATTATGAATAAATGTCTTCCATTGATTCTGTCTGTAGAATGTGAGGTTGGAAAATGGAGCGAATCTATTAGAAAACAGCACTGGCTCATTGCAGCTATTCCATCTCACCTGTGAATGGGCACGTAATACCACGCCTGTCGTCTGGTATGAATAAATCATCAGATTTCTGAATCAGTTCATTGACAAATGAAAGCCACCTCCAACGGGGGAGTGACAGCAGACGACATGTAAATGGTAATAGCTGAATTCTTGTTGCAGCACATATTCAGCATTCAACGCACATCAGGAGCAGACGATGCTGGAAAGCACACGGCGCAAAGTGGCTTTCTCTTACCTCGGCATGGATTCTATGGCGCAGTTGCTGCATTCAGAACATCTCATTTAAGTCGCGAATGAGGCAGACGATGTAGCAGTCGAGTCTGATTCAGAATCTGAACTGAAGCTGAAAACGGCACACGGATTGAATGTTGGCTGTCGTCAGCTAAGTCCACCTCACTCTAAGCAGCAAAAGCCTGGTGTGAAAAGCATGGGAAGGGTTTGTCTGCTTATCACCTCGACAGGGAGGAGTTTTGTTTGGGCTTTCTTTATCAAGTATTTTTAACTCAGGCCTTCTTTTCATACACCATTCCCATGGCCCTCTTTCCTGTCTATGCAGCTCCTTGTTTGTGCATCTCTGATCTTGAACTGTGTTCCTTCTCTAGATTACCTCCCAGGTTTCCACACATTCTGCAAACTGGCATACTTTGTTCCCGGCATCCTCCTCTTCATGCATCACTCGTGCCATATTTCCCACGAGATGTTCTCATCCCACCAGCCTAGTTTCCATACACTGTTCCCAGTGCCGTATTCCAAGTCTATAATTCTTGTTTTCATACACTACTCCACAACCATGTTACCACTCCACAATCCTGCTTTTCATTCATTACTCTACACCCACATCCTCAGATCAAAATCCGTGTTTCATGCAGTCCGTTTACTGTCGTATTACCAGTCCACAATCCTTCTTTTCATATACTACTTCACTGCCGTATCCACCGTCCAAAATCCTTCTTTTTATGAACTCCTCATCCTGCCCTATCTCTGTTCTACAATCCTTCTTTTCATAAACTGCTGCCACTGTTATATTGTTCGTACAAAATCCTTCTTTTCATAAGGTATCCCCACAGGTTTATTACCAGTCCGCAACCCTTTCTTCCATACACTGTTCCCACTGCCACGTTGTCAAACTACAATCCTTTTCATAAGTACTCTCTGTGATTTTAGAAGCCCACAATCCTTTTTTTCGTAAACTTCTCACTGCGATATTCCCAGTCCACAGTCCTTCTTTTCATATACTACTTCACTACCCCACCCCCAGTACAAAATCATTATTTCCATATACTGCTCCCACCAGCCGTATGCACTACTCTGCGATTTTCCAAGTTCATAGTTCTTCGTTTACTAAATCTTAGATCACATCGTAATTTTGCATCCGATATATGTAAATGAAATATTCTTTATTTTGCACAGACATCCATGATGTTATTCAAAGTTGCATGGTCCGATGGCGTTTGAATTTGTTAGTTATATTTGACATAAATAGCTCAGGTTTTCCATTATATCCTAATATGTATTAGTCCCGAGTAACTTTGATGAAACATGGCTAGTTTTGGGGCAATTTGAGCTGAAAGAACCCAAAATAATTTCGACAAGCTTGCCAAAAGTCCTGTGGCAAGCTTGCAATCTCGCGATGACCATGTGATATGAAATGACCTACTAAACCCTGCACAGTAGGTCTACTTGGCTCTAATGAGGTCATGAGATTGGCCTAATTGGTTAATGGCCTCCCTGCATAATGGGTGTTTCAAAGTGAGTATCCAAAGGGGTGATGTTATAAATTCACAGCTTATTCTGTGTATGCTGTCCCAAATCATTAGCTATTACACCAGGATCTAAGTTGGATATATAGGATCAAATGTAGGTAGTTGTTTTAATTTTGACAAAATTATATTTCATTGGACCATGCAACTTTAATGCGTGCATCAATGTACACATCAACAATACAATATCTTGGTGTTTTTTGGTACATTAGTTGTTTAAGCAGGGCACATTTCAATCGCGAATGATGGGTCTTTCTCATTCCACTGCTCCTTGCCATATCCTAATAATGCCAAGCGCCAGGCTAGGAAACGACAAGTATAAATTGTTATGTCATTGGTTTGACTCGACCAGTGTTTGAACCCACGATCCCACGATCTACCAAAACGGGAGACGGATGCTCTAACTCATTCGGCCATCCCATCAGGTTCCCGTTACTAGAAAACGAGGCTATGTAATTTTAAGTGGAGTAGGCCTGATAATGAGGCTATAAACGCCGATAAGCATATGGTCGCATGGTGGACCATCTTGATGCAAATAACCATTATATTCTATCAAAATATGTCAAGTTTAATTATCCTGACCTTAAATGGGATGGCCCGATAAGTACAGCGTTGGCCTCCCACGCTCGAGGTCACAGGTTTGATCCTTGGCTGAGTCAAATCAAAGAATTAGAAAATTGATGCTTGTCACTGCGTAACCTTGTTTCGGCATTGCTATGATAGGGCAGGGAGCAATGGAATGGCAAAGACCAAGTGCAATTTCCCCGGGCTGAATCATCGTGAAGCATCGGGCGGGTCACGTGTCACCATTGGGCTGGTCACGTGGAATCCTGTGTGAGTGCCGTTAGTCAACCTGACACACACGTGGTTAGCGTCTCCGTGTTTACACTCAGCCTGCCCAGCTCGGTCTAACGCCTTCAGTGTAAGACCGAGCTGGTAGCGGGGCGTGGGTGGCAAGTGGGCGTGCGTGGCAACTGGGCGTGGGTGGCACCGGGGCGTGGGTGAACACAGGAGAGTTAGACTTTAGCTGTTTAGGCAGTGGTACCAGAAGTACGGGAAGCCAGTGGGGCAGCACTATAAAGTCATCACGAGTGTGCCCTGTCACTACTTTGTACCTACATTGATATGACCGAATGTATTGCTAAGATGAAAACCCTCAATTAGTATATACGACTACAGCACATTTCCAATGAGTACAGGTAATTGTGCTCAAGTGAAATGGTCGACGCTTTTATCCTTCAATGTCTGCTTAGCTTGATCAATTTAGGAAATAAACTAATAGTTTATAAACACGCTACCCAGCTACGTCACTGTCACGTGACTCACACTTCGGAACGATCCTGGTTGGGAAGATAAAGCTGACGGGTGTAGATGTGTATAGAAGCGGGTGTAGATGTGTACATCCAGTTCAATTGATCCTAGTTATCATGTTCAAACTGTCAAATGCACTGAATTGTAGCTCAAGTTTCTGTCAATTTGGTGTGCTTACTCACTGCGTCCAAAGCATTGTGAATAAATAATTAAATAAACATGGCCGGTGCCAACTAAAAGCACGCTGCGATAATGCTACTAGTGGGTATGCTTACTGCATACTTCTGCCAACCATCCGATGCGCATGTGTAGAAATATATTATTTAAACAAAAACACTCAACATGTCTATGAGTATAAGAGACCAAATACGGGAAAGAAATGTAAATAATGTCAAATAAATATTCTGCTGAATTTGAAAGAATAATGTCTGTATTCGTGTAGTCGATTCTACTTGTGCATGTCCAGAATACATCCATAAACTGACAAATCATGCAAACAGAAACATTGAATTCACTGTGTTCTTATTTGTGTGCGTGCCTCTGCAGTGATAATAAAATCTATCTGCAGCATTGTGAAAAATGAAATGAATCTAACCATTACCCAACTGACATGACAACAATGTGTGATAACATAAAGCATGTTAAAGAGGGAAATGACATTAATAAACCAATGGGGAAGCAGTTACGGACAGTCACGCAACTGTGTGGCATTTCCTTTGTCGCCTTGCATTTACAAATATATTAATAAAGTAAATCCCTTGTTAAAGAAAGGTGTGGGTGAGTTCCAAATGGCTCTGTTTCCGTACGTGACTTGGTTAGAGGCATGCCGCGAATACAGCTCGCCTGACCGCGGAACAGCCCTGGGATGCCGCATCAGTAAGTCGAACACAGCCAGGTAGGGGAAGGGTGCTTGTAGCAGAATACTCAAACAGGCAGCACTGGTATGCGCACTGAGCCTCAGCTCGCTACATTTGTGTATACAGAGGCCTGACTTCCACATACGCAGGTACCCAGCCGCAGCTGCACCACCTCAGATTACAGGTGTACCTTTTTGTTATTAAAAGGTGCTATGCTGTATAATGCGACCCGGTCACCATGGTGACGCGCCATGAGATGTGCAATAACGGCCTTTAGAACAGCTGTGTGTAGATAACCAATTACCCTCCACACCCTGTCCTCGTGTCTGTCCCGGTTTAGTTCAGTATGTTGTAAATATACCCAACAAAGTTTACGTTAACCTCATAGGAGACCCTCCATGTCCAACATCAAACCAATATGGTAGCGCTGTTTGTCGTCTTCTGTGAATTTATCTAAATAAAACACTAAATGGATGATGCTAACAAATATTCACCCTTTCCCTTTTATTTAAAATTCGTATAATTGTTAATTACACATGTGTTGTTTTTCTTTTCAAACGAAATAAATGTTACTTGAATAAATGTGACTTGGCATATGATCTGACGCAATGCCAATCAAATTTACATAACGTAATTACAATTTACTTCATCTATTTCTTTTTTTAGCGAAAGTTGCATGACACGCCTATTTCTTGTGCGTGACGTCACGTGGGCACTCACTGACCAATCGTGCTCCATCAAGATCAAATGGAGCGCAGGCTCATCTCCAGCTGGTGGGCTTCATCCGTTTTAACGGGTCTTCTTTCTCCAAGGCCTGCCTGCCTCCACTTCCTGTTAATTTCAATCAATGTTCCTATTAACGCACAGGCGGTTAACCAGCTCACCATGGTAACGCCAACGTGTACACTGCCTCTGGGTTTTATCCACCTGCACCCACAATCAGCACACACTAAGTCTCGTATTATGTTCCAGCGGTGATAACGCAGCATATACTTTATTTCGTTGGATTTTAGTTTTTGTAAACTGTGGTCAAATTTGAAGGAAAAACTAGTGAAATAATCGAATATGAATTATGATTGGCAGCAGACGACTTTACTCAAAGCAGACGACAAACTACAGTTGGCGTTCCTATTCGTTGTTGGCGGTCAAATAAACAAGGATTGTTTTAATCATGTTCGTGGGCGCACCAGATCAGTCATCTGGTTTTGATTGTTGCCGCCCACATCGCATTAATATTGCTCTTTGCAGATAATTATCAGCACTGTGTGTTAGTGAGTATTTTTCTGTGGATGTAGCTTCAGAGAAATGCTAGCGATTCATATTTTGAAATTATTCAGGAGTTTGAGTTGTTTCAATTTAGTTATTAATTATTTATTCTTGTTTTAGTTATCGATTCTTGTGTATTAGTATATATATATGTACATAATGAACATTACGAACAGAGCACATTACTATATGTAAATAGTGAATATTACCAGCTGAACACATTCTTTATGTATAAATAGTGAATATTACCAACTGAACACATTCATTATGTGTGAGGAGTGAATATTACCAACTGAACACATTTGTGAGTAAATAATTAATAATACCAATTGAACACATTCGTTATGCCTAAATAATTATTAATACCAGCTGAGCACATTCATTATGTGCAAGTAATGAATAATACCAACTGAACAAATGCTTTATGTGTAAATAACGATAGTACCAACTGAACACATTCATTATGTATCAATAAGGTTTTGTTTGTTTTTTGTTGTTGTATGTCCTAGCAACATCTCAGGTCGTGTCAGGACGGTACCGACTTGTGACAGTGCGCACTCATGGCAACTTTATAGTGCTGCCCCACTGGAAGACCAGGCCACCAGTGCCATGGCTTGATATCCAACTCAGTCACATTATCCTGACACTGAGCCAACCAGTCCTTGCCCTATCCTAATAATGCCGAGCACCAGGTTAGGAAGCGATAAGTATCAATTTTTAAGTCATTGGTTTGACTCGACCAGGGTTCGAACCCACGACCCCACGATCTACTAACACGGGAGAATGAATGAGGGGAAAACACCAACTGAACACATTCAGTATGTGTAGGTAATGAATAATACCAACTGAACACATTCATTATGTGTAAATAATGAATAATACCAACTGAACACATTCAGTGTGTATGAATAAGAAAAAACACCAACTGAAGACATTCAGTATGTGTAAATAATGAATAATACCCACTGAAGACATTCAGTATGTGTAAATAATGAATAATACCCACTGAAGACATTCAGCATGTGTAAAACATGAATAATACCCACTGAAGACACCCAGTATGTGTAAATAATGAATAATACCCACTGAAGACATTCAGTATGTGTAGATAATGAATAATACCCACTGAAGACATTCAGTATGTGTAAATAATGAATAATACCCACTGAAGACATTCAGTATGTGTAGATAATGAATAATACCCACTGAAGACATTCAGTATATGTAAATAATGAATAATACCCACTGAAGAGATTCAGTATGTGTAGATAATGAATAATACCCACTGAAGACATTCAGTATGTGTAGATAATGAATAATACCCACTGAAGACATTCAGTATGTGTAAATAATGAATAATACCCACTGAACACGTTCATTCTGTGTTAATAATGAATAATATCAAACATTGTCATTACGTATAAATAATCAAACTTATATATAAATACCAGCGCTCGTAGTCAACAGATAATCTGCAGTTAACAATGCGCCACTCAAGAATCATGCAATTATCTATTATCACTAATGATGATTTAAGTATCTTTCCACTCTTTGATTCATCAATATTTTAACACATGAATAGTAAGAAAAGTAATCTGAACAACCGCAAAACTCGAAGTAAATATGCCATCACATTTTTGGGGTCGCGATTTCCAATCAATACCTCCATTATTTAAATGTTAAATCCGCACTTCTTTGAAAGCACAATTAATTTAAGTTGTCGGTTTTGGTAACTACGGTAACAATATATGACAGCTAGTAATTCTATATATAGAATACTCCATGAGTGAGTGTTTTTCACAGGCTAAGGCAAGTTCGACATTCAGTCTTTTTTATATTCATCTGACTAAGCGACAGTGGACAATTTGCATGGAACTGAGACATGAGCGCGGTGGTGGCAGGGACACAGGTAGACTGTGGAAGCTTCCGCTGTGTCACACATAAAAGCGGCGCCTCACCCACATCGAAAGTTGGAGTTCAGAATGGAAGTTGATTATGACGGTGAAAAGTGTGGAAAGTTATATAGGAAAGGATACAGCAAGACGAACTTCCAACACATCAACACATACAACACATCCACCAAGTTGACACATCAACACATCCAACACATCCAACACATCAACACATCCAACACATCCAACACATCCAACACATCGCACACATCAACACATCCAACACGTCCAACACATCCAACACATCAACACATCCAACACATCCCACACATCAACACATCAACACATCCAACACATCCAACACATCAACACATCCAACACATCCAACACATACAACACATCAACACATCCAACACATCCAACACATCAACACATCAACACATCCAACACATCCAACAAATCCAACACATCCAACAGGTCCAACACATACAACACATCAACACATCCAACACATACAACACATCCAACAGGTCCAACACATCCAACACATCCAACACATCCAACACATCAACACATCCAACACATCCAACACATCCAACACATCCAACACATCCAACACATACAACACATCAACACATCCAACACATCCAACACATACAACACATCAACACATCCAACACATCCAACACATCCAACACATACAACACATCAACACATCCAACACATCCAACACATACAACACATCAACACATCCAACACATCCAACACATCCAACACATCCAACACATCCAACAGGTCCAACATATCCAACACATCAACACATCCAACACATCCAACACATACAACACATCAACACATCCAACACATCCAACACATCCAACACATCCAACAGGTCCAACACATTCAACACATCCAACATATCCAACACATCCAACAAATCCAACAAGTCCAACACATCCAACACATACAACACATCAACACATCCAACACATCCCACACATCAACACATCAACACATCCAACACATACAACACATCCAACACATCCAACACATACAACACATCAACACATCCAACACATCCAACACATCCAACACATCCAACACATCCAACAGGTCCAACACATTCAACACATCCAACACATCCAACACATCCAACAAATCCAACAAGTCCAACACATCCAACACATCAACACATCCAACACATCCAACACGTCCAAAACATCCAACACATCCCACACATCAACACATCAACACATCCAACATGTCCAACACATCCAACACATCCAACACGTCCAACACATTCAACACATCCCACACATCCAACACATCAACACATCCAATATCTCCAACACATCCAACACATCAACACATCCAACACATCCCACACATCAACACATCCAACACATACAACACATCAACACATCCAACACGTCCAAGACATTAAACACATCCAACACGTCCAACACATTCAACACATCCAAAACATCAACACATCCAACACATCAACATATCCAACACATCAAATACATCCAACGCATCAAACACATACAACACATCAACATATCCAACACATCCAACACATCCAACACATCCAACACATCCAACACATCCAACCTATCAACACATCCAACACATCCAACACATCCAACATTTCGACACATCCAGCATGCCCAACAGATCCAACAGGTCCAACACATCCAACACGTCCAACACGTCCAACACATCCATCACGTTCAACATGTCCAACACGTCCAACACATCCAACACATCCAACACATCCAACACATCCAACACATCCAACACATCCAGCACATCCAACACATCCAACACATCCAACACGTCCAACACGTCGAACACATCCAACACATCCAACACATCCAACACATCCAAAACGTCCAACACGTCCAACACATCCAATACATCAACACGTCCAACACATCAAACACATCCAACACCTCCAGCACATCCAACACATCCAACATGTCAACACATCCAACACATCCAACACATCCATCACATCCAACACATCAACACATCTACACATCCAACACGTCCACCATGTCAACACATCAATGCATACACCACGTCAACACATCCAACACATCCAACATGTCAACACATCAACACATGTACACATCAACAGGTCCAACACATCTAACATGTCCAACACCTCCAACACATACAAAACATCCAAGATGTCAACACATCAACACATCAACACATACAACACATACAACACATACATCACATGCAACACATACAACACATCCAACATGTCAACTCATCAACACATTAACCCCTCAATACATACACACATCAACACGTCCAACACATCCAACATATCCAACACATCAAACACATCAACACATCCAACGCATCCGACACCTCCAACACATCTAATACATCAACACATCCAACACGTCCACCACATAAACACATCCAACACATCCAACACATCCAACACATCAACATATCCAACATATCCAACATATCCAACACGTCCAACACATCCAACACGTCGAACATGTCTAACACATCTAATATATCCAACATGTCCAGCACATCCAACACATCCAGCACATCCAACACATCCACCACATCCAACACATCTAACACATCAACACATCCAACACATCCAACATATCCAACATATCCAACATATCCAACATGTCCAACATGTCCAACACATACAAGACATCCAAAGCATCCAAAGCATCCAACACATCCACCACGTCAACACATCAACACATCCAACACATCAACCCATCCAACATGTCAACACATCCAGCATGTCCAACATATCCAACACATCCAACACATCCAATACATCCAACACGTCCAACACGTCCTACATGTCCAACACATCCAACACATTCAAGATGTCCAACACGTCCAACGCATCCAACACATCCGACACATCCAACACATCCAACACATCCAAAATGTCCAACACGTCCAACACATCCAATACATCAACACGTCCAACACTTCCAACAACTCCAGCACATCCAACACATCAACACATCCAACACATCCAACACATCCATCACATCCAACACATCAACACATCTACACATCCAACATGTCCACCATGTCAACACATCAACACATCAATGCATACAACACATCAACATATCCAACACATCCAACATGTCAACACATCAACACATGTACACATCAACAGGTCCAACACATCTAACATATCCAACACCTCCAACACATACAACACATCCAAGATGTCAACACATCGACACATCAACACATACAACACATACAACACATACATCACATACAACACATACAACACATCGACACATCAACGCATCAAGACATGTACACATCAACACGTCCAACACATCCAACACATCCAACATATCCAACACATCAAACACATCCAACACATCCAACACATCCAACACCTCCAACACATCTAACACATCAACACATCCGACACATCCACCACATCAACACATCCAACACATCCAACACATCAACATATCCCACATATCCAACACGTCCAACATATCCAACACGTCCAACATGTCTAACACATCTAACATATCCAACATGTCCAGCACATCCAACACATCCACCACATCCAAAACATCCAACACATCAATACATCCAACACATCCAACACATCCGACCAGACAGGATGGCCGATTGAGTTAGAGCGTCCGTCTCCCGTGCTGGTAGATCGTGGGGTCGTGGGTTCGAGTCCCGGTCGAGTCAAACCAATGACTTTAAAATTGATACTTGTCACTTCCTAGCCAGGCGCTCGGCATTATTAGGATAGGGCAAGGACTGGTGTGCTCAGTGTCAGGATAATGTGACTGAGTGGAATACCAGGTCATGGTGCCGGCGGCCTGGTTTCCCAGTGGGACAGCACTATAAAGTCGCCATGAGTGCGCACTGTCACAAGTCGGTACCCGTCCTGATATGACCTTAGATGTTGCTAGGACGTAAAACAACAACAAACAAACAAACAAAATCCAACACATCCAACATGTCCAACATGTCCAACACATACAAGACATCCAAAGCATCCAACACATCCACCACGTCAACACATCAACACATCCAACACATCCAACACATCCAACACATCCAACACATCCAACACATCCAACACATCCAACACATCCAACACATCCAACATGTCCAACACATCCAAGACGTCAACACATCCAACACATCCAACACGTCCAACACATCCAAAACATCCAACACATCCAACACATCCAACACCTCCAACACGTCAACAGATCCAACAGATCCAAAACGTCCAACACAACCAACACATCCAACACATCCAACACGTCAACACATCCAACACATCCAAAACGTCCAACACAACCAACACATCCAACACATGCAACACATCCAACACGTTCAACACATCCAACACATCCAACATATCAACACATCCAACACATCCAACACATCCAACACATCCAACACGTCCAACACATCCAAACCATCCAACACATCCAACACATCCAACACATCCCACACGTCCAACACATCCAACACATCCAACACATCAACACATCCAACACATCCACACATCCAACACGTCCCACACGTCCAACACGTCCGACACGACCAACACGTCCCACACGTCCAACACGTCCAACACATCCAACACATCAACACATCCAACACATCCCACACATCAACACATCCAACACATCAACACATCCAATACATCCAACACATTCCACATGTCCAACACGTCCAAAACATCCAACACATTCAACACATCCAACACATCCAACACATCCAACCCATCTGACACGTCTAACACATCCAACATGTCTAACACATACAACACATCCAACACATCCAGCACGTCAACACGTCCAACACGTCTAACACATCCAACACATCCAACACCTCTAACACATCCAACACCTCTAACACGTCTAACACATCCAACATGTCCAACACATCCAACACGTCCAACACATACAACACGTCCAACACGTCCAACATGTCCAACACGTCCAACACATCAACACATCCAACACATCCAACACAACCAACATGTCCAACACATCCAACATGTCCAACACGTCCAACACGTCCAACACATCAACACATCCAACATGTCCAACACATCCAACACATCCAGTACATCAATACGTCTAACACATCCAAAACATTGAACACATCGAACACATCGAACACATCCAAAACGTCCAACACGTCCAACACATCCAACATGTCAACACCTCAACACCTCAACACATCAACACATACAAGACATCCAACACATACAACACATCCAACACATCCAACACATCCAACATGTCAACACATCAACACATCAACACATCAATACATGTACACATCAACATGTCCAACACATCCAACACATCCAACACATCAACACATCACCACATCCTTACAACACATCCAAGACATCACCACATACAACACATCCAACACGTACAACACGTACAACACATACAACACATACAACATGTACAACATGTACAACACGTCCAAAACCTCCTACACCTCCAACACACCCAACACATCCAACACTTCCAACACGTCCAACACATCCAACACATCCAACACTTCCAACACATCCAATAACCTGCTGTTCTGGTCGCTTTGTGCACACTACCCAGTCGGTTTTACACTCAGACAGTATCACGTGACCGGAAATGGCCGTATGCCAGTCTTTTAGTGAACATGTGTGTTTTCTCGTGAAGCATTTTTGTTTTTAGGTGAGTTTCATTGGAGCAGACGTCGTTCAGTGAGAGCAGACGACATATGTATTGATAGTTGCTAAATGGGTTCATCAGTACTCACCCCCACCTACCCCACCAACATCCTGCACACTACCCCCAGACCCGTTCACACGTAGTACCATCGTGTAGAATCACCAATCGATGTTCTTCAAATAATTCGCGCTACCCTTACCCAACAAAACATCGGTAGTCGAATACATGTGAACTGAGCTTCAGTAGAAATCATTGCAGTTATAACGCACAGGACGTGGAGGCGGAGATTGGGATAACATGGCTTTATTCCGGGCAGCCCCCGGCGGCATTGTGTATGTTGCTAGTAACATGAGTAATTCATGACGCTGGAGACCATGCGTGGGTACCAGGATATTCCTCTTGCTGCCTAACTCTCCTGGTACTGGCGGATCAAATAGCCAGGAGCTGGGTTTCCCGACACAAGCGGAAAGGGGCCGGGGTACCAGGATAAAACTTGTTTATGTGTCAAGGTTGCTAGGATACTCAGCGTAGAAGCATCTGCATGCTATGGATACAGAATTTGACTAACAGCCAAGCTCAGTAATACTAGTCACTGCTGTACGTGCTGAAGTAAGGACGTGACACTGGTATTAGTAGTTGAACGAGAAACCTGGAGGTAGTTTTTTCCCTCCCTCCCTACCCTAGTAATTTATGTTCACTAGATGTCGGCTGAGTGTCTGAGGTGCTTCTACTGTGTTCTTGGTAAGTCTTAGAAGATCTGCCGGGTTGAGGCTCAGACATCTGACCGTACACATTAATTGCTACCTGCTTTATGTAAGTGCTGTTGCTTAAATATCTAGTGCCCTGGTTCATCTAAGTGATGTCAGGCTTAGACGCGCGTTACTAGGACGATCCCTGGATAGGGAGTGTCTGCGCTGTCATAAGCGTAGGTTGGGTATCTTGACTGATACGTAGGGAGGTGCTGCAAAAATAATTGACATTGCGAAGACTGACTGAGAGGCATGTCTCCGGCGGTCAGTTCGAAGTTGAGTCGGACAATATTGAGCTGCGGTTGTTGTTCCCATCATGATTCTCTGTTAACTTGCAATTGCAGTCGTTAAGGGTAGGTGGTTGACGACTCCTGCGGCTATGTCCTCCTGAAGCCGGTGCCATCATTACTGTAAGTTACCCTCTTAAGCATCCGCTAACTCATGTTACCTAACATCTGACTTACACACAAACTTGATCATTTCAACTTAAGCGGGTGTGGCTGTTATGGCACCTCTTAAGGACTTCCTGAAGCCATGCTACCTTCAGTATAGAGAGTGTATAGGTAGACGTTTCGCCAATGTTGTATTCTGTTGCAGCGGATCCCAAACCCCTGTTATACCAAAGCATACGCTAACTCATGTTGCCTAACATCTGACTTACACACAAACTTGATCATTTCAACTTTAAGCGGGTGTGGCTGTTATGGCACCTCTTAAGGAATTCCTGAAGCCATGTTACCTTCAGTATAGAGAATGTATAGGTAGACTTTCGCCAATTTTGTATTCTGTTGCAGCGTATCCCAAACCCCTGTTATACCAACTCCAAACCACATCTCGCAAACGCTGTTATTGGATGTGACTGTTGTGCACTGGCTAAGAACTACCCTGAAGCCTTGTTACCTTCAGTATAGAGACTGCATAGGTAGGTTATGTTGACGTTATTCATGCTGTAGTACCCGTTTAGCGGCTGCCGATGTAGACCCCCCGCCGTCCTCTTTGTTCTCGTGCTAATAAATTGTTGTGCACTATATCTGTCTCCGGCGTCATGAATTACATTTCAATGACCTTGAATGAGCCCCCACTCATTCAATACAATTCTTTTAGTTGGATAATCCGATATTTTTGAGTTTCTGACATATTTTGTTGTAGATAAAGACATTAGGTTGATCATCATAATCTTTACTTTATTTGAGTTTGAAATAACTTTAGTTTTGAAGAAAACGAAAATGATGTATGTGAAAACACACACGATTAACGTTGGTGTGCCCTACCGAAATGCTGAACATATGGTTTGCTTACTTAATTTGAAGCATTTTTTTGTTGTTGTAAATATAGTTTGTTCATTGAATAAAGTCTTTTGTCAGTGCCGTGGCACTGGTCTTCCAGCCATGTGACAATACAGTTATTTACAATATATGCAGCTAGCCCAAATCAGCTGAAATAACAATATCAAACATTCAAAGACTTACATATGGTATAGTTTGACAATTCACATACAAAAATAGCAGTTATATGATGTATTCCTACACACTTGACACATACATGTGTATTGATTAGACCTTTACATTACGGAGTGGTTAGGTGCATAGTTTCCCTTCATAGGTGTGTATGCCTACTATGTTGTGAATTGCAAAACTATCATGTTGTTGGAGTTACATTTTGAGATGGAGTGAGTGTTAGTAGAATGGTAGATGTGTGACGATGGCGATGAGGATGTGTGCCTGTTCATAGCAATCCCATATTGATGTGTATTCATGCTTACCCATCTCATGCATGATATAACCGTATGTGTTTACATGTGAAACACCAACCAGCAGCTGGGTCGATCAAACCCACCACAAGGTGGCACCGCAAAATTTACATCAGATGGGAGAGATAGGGAGTGAGCCGTCCCAGTACCATAGGGCCCCCGGTCTATAGCAATGCTACCAGACTGATACACATTTCCGAATTTGCTGGGCAAATAATTTGTATGGTGGATAACTTGGTTTGTTGGCAGCAGGCAAAGGAGCGCGTGGGGTGGTGGGAGGGGGTGGGGTGGCCATAGGTGCTTATATTAGAATAATCAATCAATAGTTCCGTCCTCTCGTCGAGGGTTGGATGCAATGGTTCTCCACTTGTCCCGATGGTGTGCTGTTCTGATAGACTGTGAATAATTCAAGCCTGTCCACTGTGAAATATTTGTAAACCATGATGTTCTTGGTCTCCCTCTCCCTCTCCCTCTGCTGCCATTCACCTTCCCTTCCAACAATGTACGGTATATTGAACTCTGACGAATGATGTGGCCAAAATAAATAAGTTTCTTTGTCTGTATAGTGGCAAACAAGCTTTTCTTATTTTTAATTTTTCTGAGAACTTCTTTGTTGGTGATCTTCTTTGTCCATGATATTTTCATCATCCTTCGATAAGTCCACATCTCAAATGCTGCTAAACGTTTGTACATTTTCTTAGAGATTGTCCATGTCTCAGCCCAATACATTAGAGTAGACCACACATAACACTGAAGAATACGCTTCCTTGTTTGTATTAATATCTTACTTGATGTTAACACTCTATACATTTTGGAGAATGTTGTTCGGGCTATTGTTATCCTTCTTTTAATTTCTTCCTCACATCTCCCATCATTTGTAATCTTTTGTCCGAGATATATGAATTCGGATACTTGTTCTATGTTTGTGCCATCTATGGTTATATTGACATTTGGTTTATCTGTCTTTTTACTTATAACCATTGTTTTGGTCTTCCTGGCATTCATCTTCATGTTGAATAGTATTCCAGCTTTAATGATTCTATTCACTATATCTTGTAGGTTTTTCTCACTGTCTGCTAGTATTACACTGTCACCGGCATATCTAAGATTGTTGACGTTCATGCCACCTATTGTCACTCCCTTGCAATCTTCAATGTGTCTGAAAATCATCTCTGTGTACAGGTTAAATAGACATGGTGACAATACACAGCCCTGTTGAACTCCTCGTTTAATCATAACTTCATCCGATAGGCCCTGCTCCATTTTTATAAATGCACGTTGTGTCCAGTATAAGTTCACAATTAGTTTAATGTCTTTGCCATTGACACCAATATCTTGTAAACATTTGATTAACAGTTCATGATTGACTCGGTCAAAGGCCTTCTCATAGTAAATAAAGCAGGCATAAACATCCTGGTTCACTTCACAATAACGTTCACAAATCATTCTCATATTGAAAATCCCTTCATGTGTACCTCTTCCAGATATAAACCCACTTTGTACGTTACTGATTTGTTCTTCAATTTTCTGTCTGTTTCTCAGTAAAATTATTTTCAGGATCATCTTCAACATATGACTCATCAGGCTTAGTGTTCTGTACTCAGTACACAATGTTGGTTTTAGCTTCTTTGGGAGTCGTACAATAGATATAATAGATAGCTAATTAAATATGGCGACCTCATCACTAGGCCTGTAGAAGGGCCTGATTGGCTTGGTGAATTCTTACCAGGTTCTTGAATTCTAGTTGTGTTTGTGCATGTCTAATTCTGTCTGGGAGTTCATTCCATAATTTGCTGCCTTTGTAGATAGGGGCTCTTGTCAGTCTATTTGTGAGTGGTTTAGGAACTTTGAGGAGTGTAGCATCCCCCTGCCTGGTAACTCTGGTAGTATGGTCTATGTAGTTTTCATCCTTGGCTCTGATAAACATAAGAGATAGCAGATGTGCATCACTCCTTTGGCTCAGGTATGTGATATTAGATCTAGTGTGCATCTCATTCACTGAGAGAACTTTGCCCCTATATACTGTTCTAAGAGCTCGGTTTTGAGTTCTCTGTAATTTATTTTCTTGTTGTTTTGTTAAAAGGCCATAGATTAGATCATTATAATCTATTATTGGCAGTATAGTTGCCTTATACAGTTTGAGCGCTGTGTTCTCACTCATGTAGCATCTTATTTTTCTAAAGGTTGTCATTCTCATACCTAGAATTTGGTTCAGCCTCGATAGTTGCTGGTTCGCATTCAGTGTAGAGTCAAGTGTGGTTCCTAAGTATTTGTACGAGTTCACTTCTCTTAGCACTGCATTGCCTGTACATAGCTCTATATTTTGTGCGTGCGATTTTCTAGATTTTGTTCCAAATATCACATATTCTGATTTTTGTGTGTTTAAGGTAAGTCTGTTATCAGCACACCAAATATTGACCTTTTTTAACACCTTGTTTACCATAGTAGCTGCCAGAATAATGTTTTTATTGTGCACTGTGAGGACAGCATCATCCGCAAAAAGTGTGAAATTAGCACTGGTAGACAGCAATGGCAGGTCATTAATAAATATCAGAAATAGGAGTGGTCCCAAAGTGGAACCAGAATGCCAGAGTGCAATGAATGTTTACTACGTGTTCTAGTATTGAATTTAGATACTTAGAATATAATCTAGGTAATTCTCTTGGTTCTAAAACTGTTATGCTTTCATTGGATCTAGGGGCTTTAAATAACCACTGAAATTATCACAGATATAATCATTTTAATTAAAATGGCGACAAATCGGTGGATTGTTCACAAATCAGTTACACTTGCCCCAGTGAGTCCTTAAGAGCATGCATCATGGCATATATAGTCTGCTGTGGATTAAATATTTAATGAGTTGTTGATTTGCTATTGTGTTGTTGTCAGCGTGTGTATGTTTTTAATTCAGATGCCTTTACTGGTGACATAGGATTGAAATTGCTGGTTGATGGGACGTGTTCGGGATGGTAACTAGCTCTGTGACTGTGTGTCAGAGCTGACAGTGACACTGGTTGCCGGGACATGTTCAGGGTGGTAACTAGCTCTGTGACTGTGTGTCAGAGCTGACAGTGACACTGGTTGATGGGACGTGTTCGGGGTGGTAACTAGCTCTGTGACTGTGTGTCAGAGCTGACAGTGACACTGGTTGATGGGATGTGTTCGGGGTGGTAACTAGCTCTGTGACTGTGTGTCAGAGCTGACAGTGACACTGGTTGGCGGGACATGTTCAGGGTGGTAACTAGCTCTGTGACTGTGTGTCAGAGCTGACAGTGACACTGGTTAATGGGACGTGTTCAGGGTGGTAACTAGCTCTGTGACTGTGTGTCAGAGCTGACAGTGACACTGGTTGGGGTGTTCGGGGTGGTAACTAGCTCTGTGACTGTGTGTCAGAGCTGACAGTGACACCGGTTGATGGGACGTGTTCGGGATGGTAACTAGCTCTGTGACTGTGTGTCAGAGCTGACAGTGACACTGGTTGATGGGACGTGTTCAGGGTGGTAACTAGCTCTGTGACTGTGTGTCAGAGCTGACAGTGACACTGGTTGATGGGACGTGTTCAGGGTGGTAACTAGCTCTGTGACTGTGTGTCAGAGCTGACAGTGACACTGGTTGGCGGGACATGTTCGGGATGGTAACTAGCTCTGTGACTGTGTGTCAGAGCTGACAGTGACACTGGTTGGTGGGACATGTTCAGGGTGGTAACTAGCTCTGTGACTGTGTGTCAGAGCTGACAGTGACACTGGTTGGCGGGACGTGTTCAGGGTGGTAACTAGCTCTGTGACTGTGTGTCAGAGCTGACAGTGACACTGGTTGATGGGACGTGTTCGGGGTGGTAACTAGCTCTGTGACTGTGTGTCAGAGCTGACAGTGACACTGGTTGGCGGGACGTGTTCAGGGTGGTAACTAGCTCTGTGACTGTGTGTCAGAGCTGACAGTGACACTGGTTGGCGGGACATGTTCAGGGTGGTAACTAGGTCTGTGACTGTGTGTCAGAGCTGACAGTGACACTGGTTGATGGGACGTGTTCGGGGTGGTAACTAGCTCTGTGACTGTGTGTCAGAGCTGACTGTGACACTGGTTGGTGGGACATGTTCAGGGTGGTAACTAGCTCTGTGACTGGTGGTAAGTACTTCCTGTTGACGGCTCTTGACAGCGGCTTGACCAGCAGTGTGTAATATCTGACAGTGACAGTGACGGAATGGCCATGCTTAGCTATGCAGTGCCAGGGTTCGGCCGCCACATGCTAAGACGTGGGCTTGTTGGCAGATGAGTTGGTGAGTGGAATTCTGTCCAAGGGTAATGAGATGCACACACTGCCTGATCTGCGAACGTAAGACGCATATCTCCTAAATGTTTGGAAACTTGCGTTGTATGTGGATGGTGACTTCAGGTGAAAGAGGTCTGTACAATATGGATATGTGTTTCAGTCTTCACCACGATTTTGCGGCTTTCCGATTTAATCGTGGCCACACAATCAGACAGTGTATGCTCGGGGAATCAAACCAAGTCACAACAATCGCTTAGTGTATGCAGGCCGTTTGGGGGAATTATTGTCACTGACGTGATATTAACGTATCAAAAGTACTTTTTTTTGGATTAAAACATCTGAAGTTCAGTATAATCACACTAGGTGGCAGTATGCAGAGAGTCACTTGTAACGTTACGTCACGACACAGTCCCGCGCCGTGAGCAAATTTTTACCACTGGTGGTACTGGTAGTACGAGAACGAATGTTGTGGGTGATGGCTCCCTATGCAGTATGTTCTGTGGACAATGTATCATAGAGGCTGTTTCAACACAAACCCGTCCCCTGATGGTAGTGACAAGAACTAAAGTTGTGGGTAACAGCTTATTTATCGTGGAAAATGTCTATACTAATCTACAGTCAATGAATATGCACGCATTTATATAATTAAGACGTATATTTAAAGCATCGGTGTATGCGCCCCCTAAAGTATAACTCTCTTGTCAAATGTTGGTGAATGTATTCAATGCCTGAGTAAGACAGAACGAATTATTAGTACAACACAGGGTCACGTGGGCCACCGCCAGAATCGACCATCGTCCCTCTCAAGGACCTTACCACACACTATAAGCCTTGCACAAACTTATATATATATATATATATAAATATATGCTGAATCAACACTTTACATGTAGCAGATAGAAGATGCATTCTAGAACGTAGAACAGTTGGTTTTTGGAGTATTACATCCTGGCAACATCTAAGGTCATCACAGAATGTGCACCGACTTGTGACAGTGCGCACTCATGGTGACTTTATAGAGCTGCCCCACTGGGAAATCAGCCCACCAGCACCATTACCCGATATCCCACTCAGTCACATTATCCTAACCAGTCCCTACTCTATCCTATTAATGCCGAGCACCAGGCTAGGAAGCAACAAGTATCAAATTTTAAGTCATTGGTTTGAGTCGACCGGTAACCGAACTCCCGATCTTCCGCACACGAGGCCCGCACTCTACCGATTATTCCACGGCGCCCGATCAGAACGTAACGTAACTGGCCCTTAAATGTATATGAGCTCTAAATATCGCTAACTGTATGGTTAGCTATGTTTATGTAGTTTGTACAATGAATGGCTCTTGCTTCCTTATCAGCTTGTGGAATAGACTGAGGCTCTCAGAGTGCACCATCTTGGCATTGTGGGAGGAGATGGTCACTGAGTCTGGTGCAAGGGAAGCCGTCTCTGTGCACACAAGCTTTTGTTGAAGGAATATTCACGCACGGATATAGGAATCAGCAATAAAGGGGCCTCGGTAAATATGATGTACTATAAGTAATAAGCTTATGGGGAGAGGCTTTGGTGCTCGGATTGGGTAATGGGGAGGGGGATTAATGGCAGTGGGGGGGGGGGGGCTTTGGAGTCTGGGAGGTGGTGGGGGTGGAGGTGGGGGTGGTCGTGGTGGTGGAGTGGGATTTGCGGAGGCGCGTGGTGGGGGCGGGAGGAGAGGGGCGGGGTGGTTGCAGGAGGAGAGGGGTGGGGTGGAGGTGGGTGTTTCGGGAGGGGCGGGAGGGGGCGGGAGGGGGCGGGAGGGGGCGGGAGGGGCGGGAGGGGGCGAGAGGGGCGCGCGGAGCGTGGTTGGTGGGACGTGGGAGATCAGAGTGGCAATGGGTACATGACGGCGGAGGGCGGAGTGGGGACGGGCGGGCGTGGAGACGTGCCGTGGGAAGTGGGCCGTGGGGGATGATGGAGAACCGGGGGAGTCGGGCACGAGGGGCGGGGACGTGGATGACTGGGCAGAGAGCGCGGGCACTGGGGCGTAGGGGCGGGACGCGACGCGGATGGGGAGGGGTGTGAGGACTGGGGCAGAAAAGGTGGGATGGGGACCGGGTAGAGAGGGTGGGATGAGGACCGGCTGGAGAGGATGGGGTGAGGACCGAAGTAGAGAGGAGAGAGGGGTTGAATGGTTGGTTGTTGGAGATTTACGTCCTGGAAACATCTAAGGTCATATCATGACGGGTACCGACTTGTGACAGTGCACAGTCATGACGACTTTATAGTGCTGCCCCACTGGGAGACCAGGCCACCAGACATGATATCCCAACTCAGTCACATTATCCTGACACTTAGCCAACCAGTCCTTTACCTATCCTAATAATGCCGAGCATCTGGCTAGGAAGCGACAAGTATCAATTTATATATCATTGATTTGACTCGACCAGGGTTCGAACCCGTCAGTTCGAATCCCACGATCTACCTAAACGGGAGAGGGACGCTCAACTCATTCAGCCATCCCGTCTGGTCCGGGGTGGGGTGAGTACCAGGTGGAGATGGTGCGGTGAGGAGTGCAGAGTCGCAGTGTGGAGTGCAGGCTTGGTGATGGGGATGGACGGGCAGTGAGGGTGGACGGCGGGAGGAAGGCTTATCGGGCCCTTATCGCTGGTCCCGGCGCGAAGAGCCCCTCTGGAGACCTATCGCGTTGCGGACGTCAATCACCAGCTCCCCGAGATCTCCTCCATTTAGCGCTCTGCAATCACTCCGCCCGTCCAGTGGCCTTTTGGCAGTTGCTAGGAGACCTGGTGAGGAAGTGGTTATTGAGTTTGTTGTTTTGTTCCTTTAAGCATCATTGTTGTGACATTATAACAATTGACTGCGTGTTACTAAGGGGCCAACTCTGATCCCAGTGCGCATCTATTTACTGCCTATTTGGTGTCGATACGCATTCTGTATTCTGGTATTCACTACAAGTCTCGTTTGATCAAACTGTTATCGGGTTAACCAGCCTGATATCAGGTAGGATTGTGTGTGTGTGTGGGCGGGGGGGCGCGTTGTCTGGGGGTTGGGGGGGGGGGGGGGGGGGGGATGTATTCTGCTTTTCTTTCATTCAAATACATATAAACCTCATAATGAATATATTTGGAAAATAAATGTCATTTGATAAACTGTCGCTATATGGGGTCTGAGACACTGGGGATTATTGAGTTCACATTGACGTCAGTTACGCCTCTATCGATACTCATCCCGAGCCTTAACCACATATCGGGTAACAACTGCTTAATATCGCTGTAGCATCTCACCCTCGTATTGCACCCTGCACTCGTCAGTAGGAAGACCTGGAGGAGGTGGGGAGTGGTAGGGGGTCACGTGACCGGCAATAGGCCCACGTTCCGGGCCACTGACTCCCGGCATGCCTGCAGCTAACTGATAGCCCCAACAGTTTGGGTGGCTGGAGGCTGAAAGCCTCTTCCGGGTTATTACCGGTGATAAGCGCCCACTTATTTATGTATATAGACATATATATATACCGCCTACTTGCTACCTTATACCCCAGTCACACGAGAGCCAGCGTTCGCCACCAACCTCCTTACATTCAAAAGGACGCCAACCTCCCAGCGTCCCATTCGATACATTGATTCAAATAGGTGGTCAGCGCCAGGTCGGCACCATGGCAGTGCCAGGTCGGTGTCATGGTGGCGACAGGTTGGCGCCATGGCGGCACCGGATCGGCGCCAGGGCGGCGGCAGGTTGGCGCCGGGCCGTCGCCGCATCAGTGCCGGCACTTGCAACCTCCTTGCGTCCAAAATTTCCGAAATGGACGCCAGGAGGTTGGCGTCCTCGCGGCGCCAGCACTTAAGGAGGGCATAAGGGGGGCGCAATGAGGACATCTTGACATCGTGAATCGATCGTAAGCGAATGCAGGCCTCGTGTGACTGGAGTATCATAATGTATATACCGTCCTCATATGGCATTAGATATTGCCAGTACGTAAAGCAACGACAAACAAACCTTATATATATAAATGTGTATATATACATATATATATATTTACATAGATATAAATATATATACCACCCAATTATCGCTCAGTATGCTTATATATGTGTGTGTTGCCAAATGTTGTATGCGATTATATACTTTTACACTGAATTATGTTTGTTACTACACTTTTAGTAAGAACTGACAGCATTCGTGGAAATAAAGAAAACACTTCAAGTAATCTTCCTTATTTTCTTCTTTTTTTTAAAAGAGTTTTTTCAGTAAACATCATCTTTTTTCGGCGTCGAGACGCTGGTCTTCCGGTTATGTGAGACGTACAGCTTCCACCTAATTGTGTTAGCCCTGTGAACAGCAAGTGCATTTGTGTGTATTGATACCCAAAATAAAGTAAGGCCTAAACAAGGATTATATATAAATGACATCATTTAGTTAGACCTGAGCAGAAAATATAGCCATTTGTTAAAATTGACAAAAGAAACAGTTTTATCTGAGCGTTTGCTACACCCCCACTCCCATGTGCCGCCTCCTAGGGGGCGCTCCGCCCCGTGTGACTAGTCGGGTTGGTTTGCGGACCCGGCCCTGACACGTGCGTCGCGGCACCTCATGTTCCCTGTTGACCCGCCTCATGTTCCCTGTTGACCGCCTCATGTTCCCTGTTGACCGCCTCAGGTTCCCTGTTGACCGCCTCAGGTTCCCTGTTGACCGCCTCAGGTTCCCTGTTGACCGCCTCAGGTTCCCTGTTGACCGCCTCAGGTTCCCTGTTGACCGCCTCAGGTTCCCTGTTGACCGCCTCAGGTTCCCTGTTGACCCGCCTCAGGTTCCCTGTTGACCGCCTCAGGTTCCCTGTTGACCCTCAGGTTCCGTTGCCGCCCAGGTCCCTGTTGACCGCCTCAGGTTCCCTGTTGACCGCCTCAGGTTCCCTGTTGACCCGCCTCAGGTTCCCTGTTGACCGCCTCAGGTTCCCTGTTGACCGCCTCAGGTTCCCTGTTGACCGCCTCAGGTTCCCTGTTGACTGCCTCAGGTTCCCTGTTGACCCGCCTCAGGTTCCCTGTTGACCCGCCTCAGGTTCCCTGTTTGTATTGACCAGGGAGACAGTCCTGACCCAGGATGGTTACTGGAATGTTGGCACATGGGCCACCGTGAACCGGCACGGTGGTCACCGGCTTCTCTCCTCAACTGTACAACTACATGTGTTAGGTGTAGTAAAGGCTTTTAACTTTCTACCGCTCCGCACGGGTCACCGGCTTCTCTCCTCAACTGTACAACTACATGTGTTAGGTGTAGTAAAGGTTTTTAACTTTCTACCGCTCCACACGGGTCACCGGCTTCTCTACTCAACTGTACAACTACATGTGTTAGGTGTAGTAAAGGCTTTTAACTTTCTACCGCTCCGCACGGGTCACCGGCTTCTCTCCTCAACTGTACAACTATATGTGTTAGGTGTAGTAAAGGTGTTTAACTTTCTCCCACTCCGCACGGGTCACCGGCTTCTCTCCTCAACTGTACAACTACATGTGTTAGGTGTAGTAAAGGTTTTTAACTTTCTACCGCTCCGCACGGGTCACCGGCTTCTCTACTCAACTGTACAACTACATGTGTTAGGTGTAGTAAAGGCTTTTAACTTTCTACCGCTCCGCACGGGTCACCGGCTTCTCTCCTCAACTGTACAACTACATGTGTTAGGTGTAGTAAAGGTTTTTAACTTTCTACCGCTCCGCACGGGTCACCGGCTTCTCTACTCAACTGTACAACTACATGTGTTAGGTGTAGTAAGGCTTTTAACTTTCTACCGCTCCGCACGGGTCACCGGCTTCTCTCCTCAACTGTACAACTACATGTGTTAGGTGTAGTAAAGGCTTTTAACTTTCTACCACTCCGCACGGGTCACCGGCTTCTCTACTCAACTGTACAACTACATGTGTTAGGTGTAGTGAAGGCTTTTAACTTTCTACCGCTCCGCACGGGTCACCGGCTTCTCTCCTCAACTGTACAACTACATGTGTTAGGTGTAGTAAAGGCTTTTAACTTTCTACCGCTCCGCACGGGTCACCGGCTTCTCTCCTCAACTGTACAACTACATGTGTTAGGTGTAGTAAAGGCTTTTAACTTTCTACCGCTCCGCACGGGTCACCGGCTTCTCTCCTCAACTGTACAACTACATGTGTTAGGTGTAGTAAAGGCTTTTAACTTTCTACCGCTCCGCACGGGTCACCGGCTTCTCTACTCAACTGTACAACTACATGTGTTAGGTGTAGTAAAGGCTTTTAACTTTCTACCGCTCCGCACGGGTCACCGGCTTCTCTACTCAACTGTACAACTACATGTGTTAGGTGTAGTAAAGGCTTTTAACTTTCTACCGCTCCGCACGGGTCACCGGCTTCTCTACTCAACTGTACAACTATATGTGTTAGGTGTAGTAAAGGTTTTTAACTTTCTACCGCTCCGCACGGGTCACCGGCTTCTCTCCTCAACTGTACAACTACATGTGTTAGGTGTAGTAAAGGCTTTTAACTTTCTACCGCTCCACACGGGTCACCGGCTTCTCTACTCAACTGTACAACTACATGTGTTAGGTGTAGTAAAGGTTTTTAACTTTCTACCGCTCCGCACGGGTCACCGGCTTCTCTACTCAACTGTACAACTACATGTGTTAGGTGTAGTAAAGGTTTTTAACTTTCTACCGCTCCACACGGGTCACCGGCTTCTCTACTCAACTGTACAACTATATGTGTCAGGTGTAGTAAAGGTTTTTAACTTTCTACCACTCCGCACGGGTCACCGGCTTCTCTACTCAACTGTACAACTACATGTGTTAGGTGTAGTAAAGGTTTTTAACTTTCTACCGCTCCGCACGGGTCACCGGCTTCTCTACTCAACTGTACAACTACATGTGTTAGGTGTAGTAAAGGTTTTTAACTTTCTACCGCTCCGCACGGGGTCACCGGCTTCTCTACTCAACTGTACAACTACATGTGTTAGGTGTAGTAAAGGCTTTTAACTTTCTACCGCTCCGCACGGGTCACCGGCTTCTCTACTCAACTGTACAACTACATGTGTTAGGTGTAGTAAAGGCTTTTAACTTTCTACCGCTCCGCACGGGTCACCGGCTTCTCTACTCAACTGTACAACTATATGTGTTAGGTGTAGTAAAGGCTTTTAACTTTCTACCGCTCCGCACGGGTCACCGGCTTCTCTACTCAACTGTACAACTACATGTGTTAGGTGTAGTAAAGGCTTTTAACTTTCTACCGCTCCGCACGGGTCACCGGCTTCTCTACTCAACTGTACAACTACATGTGTTAGGTGTAGTAAGGGTTTTTAACTTTCTACCGCTCCGCACGGGTCACCGGCTTCTCTACTCAACTGTACAACTACATGTGTTAGGTGTAGTAAAGGCTTTTAACTTTCTACCGCTCCGCACGGGTCACCGGCTTCTCTCCTCAACTGTACAACTACATGTGTTAGGTGTAGTAAAGGTTTTTAACTTTCTACCGCTCCGCACGGGTCACCGGCTTCTCTCCTCAACTGTACAACTACATGTGTTAGGTGTAGTAAAGGTTTCTAACTTTCTACCGCTCCGCACGGGTCAACGGCTTCTCTCCTCAACTGTACAACTACATGTGTTAGGTGTAGTAAAGGCTTTTAACTTTCTACCACTCCGCACGGGTCACCGGCTTCTCTACTCAACTGTACAACTATATGTGTTAGGTGTAGTAAGGGTTTTTAACTTTCTACCGCTCTCCACGGGTCACCGGCTTCTCTCCTTAACTGTACAACTATATGTGTTAGGTGTAGTAAAGGTTTTTAACTTTCTGCCGCTCCGCACGGGTCACCGGCTTCTCTCCTCAACTGTACAACTACATGTGTTAGGTGTAGTAAAGGCTTTTAACTTTCTACCGCTCCGCACGGGTCACCGGCTTCTCTCCTCAACTGTACAACTACATGTGTTAGGTGTAGTAAGGGTTTTTAACTTTCTACCGCTCCGCACGGGTCACCGGCTTCTCTACTCAACTGTACAACTACATGTGTTAGGTGTAGTAAAGGCTTTTAACTTTCTACCGCTCCGCACGGGTCACCGGCTTCTCTACTCAACTGTACAACTACATGTGTTAGGTGTAGTAAAGGCTTTTAACTTTCTACCGCTCCGCACGGGTCACCGGCTTCTCTCCTCAACTGTACAACTACATGTGTTAGGTGTAGTAAGGGTTTTTAACTTTCTACCGCTCCGCACGGGTCACCGGCTTCTCTCCTCAACTGTACAACTACATGTGTTAGGTGTAGTAAAGGCTTTTAACTTTCTACCGCTCCGCACGGGTCACCGGCTTCTCTACTCAACTGTACAACTACATGTGTTAGGTGTAGTAAAGGTTTTTAACTTTCTACCGCTCCGCACGGGTCACCGGCTTCTCTACTCAACTGTACAACTACATGTGTTAGGTGTAGTAAAGGTTTTTAACTTTCTACCGCTCCGCACGGGTCACCGGCTTCTCTACTCAACTGTACAACTACATGTGTTAGGTGTAGTAAGGCTTTTAACTTTCTACCGCTCCGCACGGGTCACCGGCTTCTCTACTCAACTGTACAACTACATGTGTTAGGTGTAGTAAAGGTTTCTAACTTTCTACCGCTCCGCACGGGTCACCGGCTTCTCTCCTCAACTGTACAACTACATGTGTTAGGTGTAGTAAAGGTTTTTAACTTTCTGCCGCTCCGCACGGGTCACCGGCTTCTCTACTCAACTGTACAACTACATGTGTTAGGTGTAGTAAGGGTTTTTAACTTTCTACCACTCCGCACGGGTCACCGGCTTCTCTACTCAACTGTACAACTATATGTGTTAGGTGTAGTAAAGGCTTTTAACTTTCTACCGCTCCGCACGGGTCACCGGCTTCTCTCCTCAACTGTACAACTACATGTGTTAGGTGTAGTAAAGGCTTTTAACTTTCTACCGCTCCGCACGGGTCACCGGCTTCTCTCCTCAACTGTACAACTATATGTGTTAGGTGTAGTAAAGGTTTTTAACTTTCTACCGCTCCACACGGGTCACCGGCTTCTCTACTCAACTGTACAACTACATGTGTTAGGTGTAGTAAAGGCTTTTAACTTTCTACCGCTCCACACGGGTCACCGGCTTCTCTACTCAACTGTACAACTACATGTGTTAGGTGTAGTAAAGGTTTTTAACTTTCTACCGCTCCGCACGGGGTCACCGGCTTCTCTACTCAACTGTACAACTACATGTGTTAGGTGTAGTAAAGGCTTTTAACTTTCTACCGCTCCGCACGGGTCACCGGCTTCTCTACTCAACTGTACAACTACATGTGTTAGGCGTAGTAAAGGCTTTTAACTTTCTACCGCTCCGCACGGGTCACCGGCTTCTCTACTCAACTGTACAACTATATGTGTTAGGTGTAGTAAAGGCTTTTAACTTTCTACCGCTCCGCACGGGTCACCGGCTTCTCTACTCAACTGTACAACTACATGTGTTAGGTGTAGTAAAGGCTTTTAACTTTCTACCGCTCCGCACGGGTCACCGGCTTCTCTACTCAACTGTACAACTATATGTGTTAGGTGTAGTAAAGGTTTTTAACTTTCTACCGCTCCGCACGGGTCACCGGCTTCTCTACTCAACTGTACAACTACATGTGTTAGGTGTAGTAAAGGCTTTTAACTTTCTACCGCTCCGCACGGGTCACCGGCTTCTCTCCTCAACTGTACAACTACATGTGTTAGGTGTAGTAAGGGTTTTTAACTTTCTACCGCTCCGCACGGGTCACCGGCTTCTCTCCTCAACTGTACAACTACATGTGTTAGGTGTAGTAAAGGTTTTTAACTTTCTACCGCTCCGCACGGGTCACCGGCTTCTCTACTCAACTGTACAACTACATGTGTTAGGTGTAGTAAAGGTTTTTAACTTTCTACCGCTCCGCACGGGGTCACCGGCTTCTCTACTCAACTGTACAACTACATGTGTTAGGTGTAGTAAAGGCTTTTAACTTTCTACCGCTCCGCACGGGTCACCGGCTTCTCTACTCAACTGTACAACTACATGTGTTAGGTGTAGTAAAGGCTTTTAACTTTCTACCGCTCCGCACGGGTCACCGGCTTCTCTACTCAACTGTACAACTATATGTGTTAGGTGTAGTAAAGGCTTTTAACTTTCTACCGCTCCGCACGGGTCACCGGCTTCTCTACTCAACTGTACAACTACATGTGTTAGGTGTAGTAAAGGTTTTTAACTTTCTACCGCTCCGCACGGGTCACCGGCTTCTCTACTCAACTGTACAACTACATGTGTTAGGTGTAGTAAAGGCTTTTAACTTTCTACCGCTCCGCACGGGTCACCGGCTTCTCTCCTCAACTGTACAACTACATGTGTTAGGTGTAGTAAGGGTTTTTAACTTTCTACCGCTCCGCACGGGTCACCGGCTTCTCTCCTCAACTGTACAACTACATGTGTTAGGTGTAGTAAAGGTTTTTAACTTTCTACCGCTCCGCACGGGTCACCGGCTTCTCTACTCAACTGTACAACTACATGTGTTAGGTGTAGTAAAGGTTTTTAACTTTCTACCGCTCCGCACGGGTCACCGGCTTCTCTACTCAACTGTACAACTACATGTGTTAGGTGTAGTAAAGGCTTTTAACTTTCTACCGCTCCGCACGGGTCACCGGCTTCTCTACTCAACTGTACAACTACATGTGTTAGGTGTAGTAAAGGCTTTTAACTTTCTACCGCTCCGCACGGGTCACCGGCTTCTCTACTCAACTGTACAACTACATGTGTTAGGTGTAGTAAAGGTTTTTAACTTTCTACCGCTCCGCACGGGTCACCGGCTTCTCTACTCAACTGTACAACTACATGTGTTAGGTGTAGTAAAGGTTTTTAACTTTCTACCGCTCCGCACGGGTCACCGGCTTCTCTCCTCAACTGTACAACTACATGTGTTAGGTGTAGTAAAGGTTTTTAACTTTCTACCGCTCCGCACGGGTCACCGGCTTCTCTCCTCAACTGTACAACTACATGTGTTAGGTGTAGTAAAGGTTTTTAACTTTCTACCGCTCCGCACGGGTCACCGGCTTCTCTCCTCAACTGTACAACTACATGTGTTAGGTGTAGTAAAGGTTTCTAACTTTCTACCGCTCCGCACGGGTCACCGGCTTCTCTACTCAACTGTACAACTACATGTGTTAGGTGTAGTAAGGGTTTTTAACTTTCTACCGCTCCGCACGGGTCACCGGCTTCTCTACTCAACTGTACAACTACATGTGTTAGGTGTAGTAAGGGTTTTTAACTTTCTACCGCTCCGCACGGGTCACCGGCTTCTCTACTCAACTGTACAACTACATGTGTTAGGTGTAGTAAAGGTTTTTAACTTTCTACCGCTCCGCACGGGTCACCGGCTTCTCTACTCAACTGTACAACTACATGTGTTAGGTGTAGTAAAGGTTTTTAACTTTCTACCGCTCCGCACGGGTCACCGGCTTCTCTCCTCAACTGTACAACTACATGTGTTAGGTGTAGTAAAGGTTTTTAACTTTCTACCGCTCCGCACGGGTCACCGGCTTCTCTCCTCAACTGTACAACTACATGTGTTAGGTGTAGTAAAGGTTTTTAACTTTCTACCGCTCCGCACGGGTCACCGGCTTCTCTCCTCAACTGTACAACTACATGTGTTAGGTGTAGTAAAGGCTTTTAACTTTCTACCGCTCCGCACGGGTCACCGGCTTCTCTCCTCAACTGTACAACTACATGTGTTAGGTGTAGTAAGGCTTTTAACTTTCTACCGCTCCGCACGGGTCACCGGCTTCTCTACTCAACTGTACAACTACATGTGTTAGGTGTAGTAAAGGTTTTTAACTTTCTACCGCTCCGCACGGGTCACCGGCTTCTCTCCTCAACTGTACAACTACATGTGTTAGGTGTAGTAAAGGTTTTTAACTTTCTACCGCTCCGCACGGGTCACCGGCTTCTCTCCTCAACTGTACAACTACATGTGTTAGGTGTAGTAAAGGTTTTTAACTTTCTACCGCTCCGCACGGGTCACCGGCTTCTCTACTCAACTGTACAACTACATGTGTTAGGTGTAGTAAAGGTTTTTAACTTTCTACCGCTCCGCACGGGTCACCGGCTTCTCTCCTCAACTGTACAACTACATGTGTTAGGTGTAGTAAAGGCTTTTAACTTTCTACCGCTCCGCACGGGTCACCGGCTTCTCTACTCAACTGTACAACTACATGTGTTAGGTGTAGTAAGGGTTTTAACTTTCTACCGCTCCGCACGGGTCACCGGCTTCTTCCTCAACTGTACAACTACATGTGTTAGGTGTAGTAAAGGTTTTTAACTTTCTACCGCTCCGCACGGGTCACCGGCTTCTCTCCTCAACTGTACAACTACATGTGTTAGGTGTAGTAAGGGTTTTTAACTTTCTACCGCTCCGCACGGGTCACCGGCTTCTCTACTCAACTGTACAACTACATGTGTTAGGTGTAGTAAAGGCTTTTAACTTTCTACCGCTCCGCACGGGTCACCGGCTTCTCTACTCAACTGTACAACTACATGTGTTAGGTGTAGTAAGGGCTTTTAACTTTCTACCGCTCCGCACGGGTCACCGGCTTCTCTCCTCAACTGTACAACTACATGTGTTAGGTGTAGTAAAGGTTTTTAACTTTCTACCGCTCCGCACGGGTCACCGGCTTCTCTCCTCAACTGTACAACTACATGTGTTAGGTGTAGTAAAGGCTTTTAACTTTCTACCGCTCCGCACGGGTCACCGGCTTCTCTCCTCAACTGTACAACTACATGTGTTAGGTGTAGTAAAGGTTTTTAACTTTCTACCGCTCCGCACGGGTCACCGGCTTCTCTACTCAACTGTACAACTACATGTGTTAGGTGTAGTAAAGGTTTTTTAACTTTCTACCGCTCCGTCACGGGGTTTATTCTCGCTCATCACCGGCTCCTCACGTACAACAATGTGTTAGGTGTAGTAAAGGCTTTTAACTTTCTACGCTCGCACGGGTCCCGGCTTCTCTCCTCAACTGTACAATACATGTGTTAGGTGTAGTAAAGGTTTTTAACTTTCTACCGCTCCGCACGGTCACCGGCTTCTCTCCTCACTGTACAACTACATGGTTAGGTTAGTAAAGGTTTTACTTTCTACGCTCCGACGGGTCACGGCTTCTCTACTCAACTGTACAACTACATGTGTTAGTGTGTAGGTATCACGGGTCACGGCTTCTTAAGTAAACTGTGTTGTTAGGTTTTTAACTTTCTACCGCTCCACACGGGTCACCGGCTTCTCTACTCAACTGTACAACTACATGTGTTAGGTGTAGTAAAGGCTTTTAACTTTCTACCGCTCCGCACGGGTCACCGGCTTCTCTCCTCAACTGTACAACTACATGTGTTAGGTGTAGTAAAGGTTTTTAACTTTCTACCGTTCCGCTAATTTGTTCTCGATAACTTTCAGTGATTTTGTTCAATATTACACAATTCCATTCACACCAGACGACATTTAGCTGCATGCAGACGCCACACGTTATTGACCACAAAGAGAGGTCTGACCCAGAGTGATTTTCTGCTCTTAGTTTATGTTACACGCCGATGCTAAGCCATTTCCCGCCAACCTTTACTTAGCGTCCGCTCTGACCAAAAGTCGTCTGCGGTCAATACATTTGACTAAAACTACGATCTATTTCACCGAGAACGACGTGTGAGTACTTATTATATGTTCCGCGTACAATAAGCAAGATGTCAGGGAATAACTGTAGTTTGGTATGCGTTATTCTATATTTAGTTGGCGCTGGTTGTGTAATGCTAGTATTTATTCACAAACTAACCAGGACATATAGAGACGCGAAAGGGTTCAGCTCTCATACCCTGCCTTCATCTCAACTTCCAACAACCCTTTTTGCGTTTCTTGTTTCCTCTTTACCTACTTTCCGGACATTCTAGGTTTTACACCGTGTTGCCTGACAGCTTTCCCGTCTTTGTTGTTTTCTGTATTTCATTATGTTGATGGATGTTATTATGAGGCTTTTGTTTCCGTCTTTAGTGTGTGTGTGTATATGTGTGTGTGAGTGTGTGCTGGTTTGGTGATTAGCTCCCGGTCTCCTGTCTGAGGGAAGTGTCAGTGTGAGGGGGCTGGGACATAATGTTAGAGCTGACAGAATAGAGCAGCATCACTAGCATGATCCATTCTAAGGGACTTACAATAAAACACAGGATTACCTATCAACAGTCAGCTTCAAACTGTGTGTAAAATGCACGCATTTCATTTACCAGAAAAAGCAACCTTAAAAATGAGTGTGAAGAAGAGATGTACATTTGTAGGGCTATGTTCATCCGACGGACAGCTGATTGGATGAACAGGGTTTGACTTAAGTTTAGAAAGATTAAAGTTGCATAATCCGATGGTTTTGAGTTTCTGTCATTTTCTGAGATAAATATATTAGGTTGATCGTTATAATCTACATTCCTTTAGTTTGAAAAAATGTTGCTTTAAAATTACAAACTTTGAAGATATTCCAAGTGTAAACATGCCAAATTAATTGTGGAATGCTTGCCAAAACTCTGACTCCATAGGATTCAGCAGTAAGAGGTTCTAGTAAATTGACTTATTACGCCATTCTATGCAGCAACAAATACTTAATAAATGCCGGTATCTAAGTTGGATGTAGGTTCAGATCTGCCTGTGGTTAAACACTCCACCCGTCCTGTTCACTACCACACGGCACAGTCCGACCAAAGCATCAATTGTTCAAAACAAAGCACTCAACTAGATACGATCCTACGTATCCAACTTGAATATTGGCATACTTAGTAAGCATTTATTATTGCATTAACGTAATACTGAGTAAATTTAATAGAACCTTCTCTGTTGATGTCCAGCATGTTAATGTGCAGACCAAAATTAAATTAGGATCTTTTCACTTCGAATATCTCTTAACCCTGTAAAATAAAAGTTATTTAAACTAAAGTGAAATAGATTATGCAGATTAACCTGATGTGCTTATTATTAAATATGGCTGCAACTCAAAACCATCGGTTGATGCAACTTTAATGCAGGAAGCGAGGCCGCGCACCGCGCGTGCGCAGAGACACCCCGGGCGCGAAGAAGGGGAGGGGGAGGGGGCTCTCACAGGGCACACATCTGAATCCACGCCATTAGACTGATAACAGAGCTTATTAGCTGCATAATTGATGTTGATAACGCATTCTCAGGGCCGCTATTTAATTCATAAACACGTCCAGGGACCTGGGAAGTCTGATTAAAAAGAGGTAGCTTCAATGTGAGATATACATAATAAAAGTATATTTTAAAACCAATGTCTAGCTTCAATCTGATATATATACAGAAGGGCCGCATGAGTTGAGTGTCAGTTTCTTGTGGCTGGTTGGTTGTTGCAGTTTTATGTCCTGGCAACATCTAAGGTCAGATCAGGACGGGGGTTCCTGTGTGGCTGGTCATGGGACCCCGGCCGAGTCCAACCAATGACCTAAACATTCACATTTGTCACTCCTATAGCCTGGTGCTCGGCATGACTAGGATAGGGTAAGGGTAGCAATGGGAATAATGAAGAGCAATTGCTTGTGATTGAAATTTCCCCTTCTTAAGGGGCTGTCACATTACGACTCATGGCGCCAATGTATGCCGACATATGTGATTTTTGGCCGCTCTGCCGGGATACATGGTTATGCGTTACATGTGTGTTAGGAGCTCGTTGGTATACGTCAATGTACATCGATGTTCGTCGAGATACGCCGTTGCGCGTCAAGCAGTCGGCAAGGTTTTGTGCACACACAAAACTTTCAATGTACGACAACGTTCAACAACGTGTGGATTTTACATTGGCTATACGGTATATCTATGTTAGGTGTACGTCGATGTATGTTAGACATACGTTAGACAAACGTTGTTCACTACATTGACCTACGTTAAAGGCAGTGGGAATGTACAGTCTGCATACTGACAAGGTATGGATAATGTACGTCTAACATACGTTTAGCATTTTTCCAGCATGTGTTGACGTATGTAACATATGAGGCATAGTTCTGGCGATCGAATAACATATATAATCTTCACCGGCGTTCTGCGAACATACAGAGAGTGTAATTCGAGAGTTTTTTGACGAGAGGCACATTAGCCATACATTGGTCATACGTTAGCCATACACTATTATATGGTATGTATACGTCCAACTTTGACCCACGTGCTGAAAAGTTCAACGCTTCTCGATGTAAAAAAGTGATGTTACGTGGTGGCCGCGGGCTTGCGAGATGTGTCGTAATGTGACAGGGCCTTTAATCAAGGGATCTAAGAACACTTCATTGTAATTTTCTACGGTCATTTATATGTTATTACAACTACTAGACGGGATGGCCGAATGAGTTGAGCGTCCGTCTCCCGTTTTGGTAGGTGGTGGGATTAGAACCCACGGGTTCGAACCCTGGTCTAGTCAAACCAATGACTTAAAGATATATACTTAACGCTTCCTAGCCAAGCGCTTGGCATTATTAGAATAGGACACGGAGCAGTGGAATGAGGAAGATCATTCATCCACGATTGAAATTTCCCTGCTTAATCAACTATTGCATCAAAGAAGAAATGTCAGTTGGTGCTCTGCTGTGTGAAATGTGCCTGGAGTAGTGCGTGAGGTGGCATCAACTCAGAAGTCAGAGACAGGTCCAGTATCAATATGAGAATTAAGATGGCAAGTCTGAGGGGCGAGTGTCGGCAGTAGCTTGTGTACATGATCTCGTGCCGACCTGAATTGCTAATTGTTGCTGTGACACGAGTCAATATCAAAGTCATCCATTCTTCTCATTAAAATAAGCTGCACGCCTAAAGCAAGAGCTCTTCACTGAGAGGCCACAAAAAGCGCAATAGTTATTAAGCTGGTATCAGGCGTGCTTCTGTCTAAGTTCTTGGAGGCCGGCTGGGAGCCTGTTGTTTACACACGGGCCGCTGGGACCAGCGGACCGACACACAGCTGCTTAACCATCGCCTTCCTTGTTGTCCTCCATTTTTATCCAGATCCCATTGCAACATTTTACTCAGTTTTTCTTCCAATTGCGGTTTCAGTGATTAAAGGAAAGATATATACTTTTATTTATATACATATATATACACATATATCTGTTAATGATATTCGTTGCTAGCTCCATTACAAAGGTTGTCTGTTTTCAATCAAATTCACTAAATGTCATTATTGATTTGTTGTTGTTGAAAGAGATCAGGGTTTTCCCCCTCTCTATGTACCGGACTTGGTGGCCGAATCGACAGAGCGTAGGCTTCAGGTGCGGAATATCGGGAGTTCGAATCCCAGCCGAGTGAAACCAATGACTTTATACAAATGATACTTGTCGCTACCTAGCCTGGTGCTCTGCATTTATAGAATAGGACAAGGACTTGTTTGTGCAGTATAACGTGAATGTGTGAGATGGGATATTGGGCCATGGTGCCGGTGGCCTGGTCTCCCAGTGGGGCAACACTTGAGTGTGCACTGTCACAAGTGGGTACCCGTCGTGATATGACCTTAGATGTTGCTAGGAGATAAAACAACAAACAGCAACACACCCTCTCGGTGTCATTGTGAAGTCTACAACTTCGGTCACAATTCCGGTGACTTGGTCCGGTCTATTTTGTTACTATTGGTAAATTATATTCAGCGAATAAAGGTATTTTTTCAGCTCCGAGGCACTGGTCGTCCGGCCATGTTATGTTCCGTTCATTCACGTTTTTTATAGTCTAAAATCAACAAATGTTTGATACAAAGTGTAACTGTTCCAAACAAATGGGCGCCAAGAGGGGCCGTGTAGCCGGGGTACAAACGGTGGCTCTGAGTCGTCAGCGTGCTGTGGTGGAGACTTAATCCGCTATTCTCTCCATAAGCATATTCAGCACTAAAAGGAGAGGGACAACCAGCCACGTTTGAACTTGTCTGAGCCTGTTTGAACTTGCAGGAAATGGATTTTCCTATTCTCGTTCTCGCGAGAACTCAGTGTCAGCCAAACAGAGCTCTTCTTTTGTATTGCAAATAGCCACCTCCATGGGGGGCCGCCATTTGCAATAAAAAAGAACAGCTCTGATTGGCTGAGAACAGCTCTCAGTGTCAGCCAATCAGAGCTGTTCTTTTTTATTGCAAATGGCGGCCCCCATAAGGGGTGGCCATTTGCAATCGAAAAGAACATCTCTGATTGGCTCAAATTATGGAAAGATCCCATTATTTTTTTAGTAGTTTCCTGTTCAGACATAGTTGCACATATATATGCATCTTTTGCACAGATTAAAGTGCTTGAAGTATATTTTATATTTATTCAGATCGATTTCTGTTTAAATCACACAATATCAGGACTTAAAGAATGGGAAACTATTCCTGCAAGGGTATGCTCAATATGGGAGAGTGGGCACCCATTTTTCCTCCTTTCCTTGCTGTGGATCCTTCTCATTCACTCGCGCCTTTCACAACCATCTTATCGCTAAAGCGGCAGTGTGCAAGCTGCACTTCCGGTCCGCCATGTTGGCCGTTGGCGCCAATTGGAAAGTCCCAACACTGCCTGCTTCACTTAAAACGTCATCAAATATGGAGGGTATTTGTGGGGGTGGGGGTGGACCACAGACACTCATCAAATTAGTTACTTAAACACGTTCGGCAGAAATGCTTCCCTGAAGTAGTAAATTATGGACCAGCTCATAGTGCAATTAGTAACAGCTGCACGTGCCGGTCCAAGTGGAGGCTACAGTCGGGTCCCTGGAGACCCGAATCTCCTTAGCAACCAACTAACCAGCAACGTCGACGCTACCGTCTGTGCTTACTAAACTCCAACACTGGGTGAAATAAGTCAACAAATTGAACTCAAGCCCATTAACTCATAACCCATTAAAATCTAGAACAACCACCGCCAAAACCTCCTCACACATCCCAACATTTGACAAGTCATAATACTGTCCCCAGATATAGCTCATCATCATTATGTATTTATATGTGTAATCATTCTTTATGCCTATCTTATGATCGATGCATATTTCACAAAGCAAACCCAATTATGTCAAATCTGTAATTGTGCATGCTGAGAAAACCAGTGCCTCGGTGCTGACAAAAGAAGTTGCTTACTGAATAAACATAAGTTTTACTAAAAGAATAATAATTTTTTATCGCGAGTTGTCAACGCTCACTGACAAATTGTTGTATTGACACTGAATGTCGTCTGATGTAACTTAATCAGCAGTTTTTAGTGGAAGAAGATGAATATTTCCATAGTGATGACAATTTCCATAGTGATGACTATTTCCATAGTGATGACTATGTCCACAGTGATGAATATTTCCATAGTGATGAATATTTCCAGCGTGATGACTATATCCATAGTGATGACTCTTTCCATAGTGATAACTCTTTCTATAGTGATGACTATTTCCATAGTGATGATTATGTCCACAGTGATGAATATTTCTATAGTGGTGAATATTTCCATAGTGATGACTATTTCCATAGTGATGATTGCAAATGTCGATAGAAGTCCCTTTCTATCAGTGACCATTATGATGGTGCCAATTAGGAAATCAAATTATGCGAGATAGTTCTTTTGGATTTTGAATATTTTTGTGAGAACCAAAAAATATATTGTATATTAATATATAAGACAGATAATGTGCGTTAAACAGGACAAAGGCAGTTTAAAAAACATATGTCTGAGAAATAGTGTTATCGGGAGACTATGCCTTTGTTCAATTCTTTTTTTTTTCGAACCCTGGTCGAGTCAAACCAATGACTTAAAAAGTGATTACTTGGCATTATTAGGATAGGGTAAGGAATGGTTCGCTTAATGTCAGGATAAGGTGACTGAGTGCGATATCAGGTCATGGTGCTAGGAGCCTGGTCTCCCAGTGGGGCAGCACTATAAAGTTGCCATGAGTGTGAACTGTGATAAGTCGGTACCCGTGCTGATATTACCTTAAATGTTGTCAGGACGTAAAACTCCAACAATCAACCCATAAGGGACTAGTGGTGAGTTGCAGAGGGGCCCGTGTGATTGGCTGCTGCTTCAGTGCATTCATCGAAACTGTGATCTGTGTGAGTGTATATGTAAGGCCTAACAGCATTACACAGTGTTGTTTTAGGCGTGGATCAATTATACAAGACGCTGAAGGAAAAGCACACGCCTCGTGACCTAACTGCTGTTGAAGCAGGCCCCGCCGCCACTCCCTGCTGACGTTGTTAATATGACACAATCCTGGCCAGTTGTAAAGTATTTAAGCTATGTTCAAATTGATTACATGCACTGTCACAGTGTGGCATGCAGCAGCTTCCACCAGCTACGCCAGCTGCACAACGCTGACAGCTCTACCAGGTGGCACTGACTATTGTCGCTACATGTCGCCAACCTTTAATTCGGAGTTTGTTTTCGTATAATAAAAACAAACTAAATCAACAACTAAAGAAACAAACAGTTTGCGAAATGCTTCTTAAATAAGGAACTGTGCTTGGTCAGTAGTAACTGTAATGATAGAGGTTTCACTGTCAGTGTTCAACTGGTGTGGTGACGTTGAATCGGATTGGTGCAGGGCCCAGACGTCCATTGTATGCCCACTGTGTACACTGGAGAGCCACTGGCGGAGTCAAACGTCGACAAGTCTGGTTTGGCAGAGGAATCGGCGCCATCGCAATGATTCACCGATTTTAGACACTGCACCCAGACCATTTGTCCGACAGTTAGCCATCTGACGGCGTCCGGGGATTCACGTTCCGGAAATCTGTCAGTGTGGGCCCCTTCCACTCTCTCCCTCCCCTGTCCCCTCCCCTCCTCTCTTTCCCCTCCTCCCCCACCGCTCCGCTCTCCCCATTCCCTTCTCTCTTTCCCCCTATATCCCTTCCCCTCTTCTTGCCCCTCTCCCCTACCCTCTCAACCTCTCCCATCACCTCCCATATGTCATTCTCTCTCCCCTCTCCTCTCCCCTCCCCTCTCTCCCTCCCCTCTCCCTTCCCCTCTTTCCATCCCCCTCTTCTTCCCTCTCCCCAACCCTCCCCTCCACTCTCTCTGCTCCCCTTTCTCCTTTCCCGTCTGTTCCTCCCCCTCTCCTCTCTCTCCCTTTCCCCGCTCCCCCTTCTCTCCCTCCCCGTTCTCTTCTCCTTGCTCACCCTCCTTCCCCCCTCCTCCATGTCCCCCTCCTCTCTCCCTTCCCCTGTTTCCCTCCCCTTCTCCTCTCTCCCTGCCACTCCCCGCCAGCCTCTCCCCGTTCCCCACCTCTCCGCTCCCTCTCCCATCTCTCCTCCCCCCCCCCCCCACACTCGCCGCCCCCCTCTCCGCGTGCCCTTCTCTGTCCTGAGAACCGGGCTAATGTAATCTAACTTCTAACTGCTGCCAGTGAACTGTTCTCCATATTGCGCTGTGTTGAAGGGTAGCATGGTAGCCATGGCTACCAGACCCCTTCTCCCTGGAGAAGCCAATTATGGATGCACTACTCCAGGACCCAACTCTGTAACCCAGCATCAGCTTAGTCTGTATGGCACTCTGCCGTAATTACCACTTTATTTAATCTGGAATTATAAAAGCTGGCACTTCAAATTAGAACTCTCTATATGATGTACTTACATTAGTATATCATTTAGGCCTGGCAAAGATAATGGTGTTATATATTTATCCGTGGTCTTTGTGAAATGCATGATGGGATTGTTGGCAAAGCACGGTGGGAGGTTGGTGGGGTGCGGCCCTGGGGCAGATGGACGTATCACAAGTTATCAGGTTATCTGCCGAAGTAGGTTTTTGGCTTAGAAGGAAAAAATACAAGTATGCTGATTGTATTTTCTGAGGCTGGTCAAGTTTTAAACTTTCTCCATGACAGAATGTATACAGACAATAGGTTTCCTAGTTTGTATAGGGTAAATTATTCCCGACACAAATTCTATAAGTTAGGTAGCCAACGGTATGAGGTTGTCACTAAGTGCGCTACATATCGCCTGCCGCTATTGGGCTGATTGGTAGCAGACGACTTTTAGTTCTGGTCCTTTACACTATGTTTTAATCTATATTATTCTCTTAGGGAAGTATTGTTGTATTTTTTTACTGAATTTGACATATTTAGTTCGACATAAAGGAATACAATGTGTAGTTGAACTGATGTGTCGACACGTATGTGCAATAACGGCTTTGCCAGGTGAGAGATAGTTCTTGAACGCAGCTATGGTCAGTAGAGACGCCTTACAGCGGAAACGGAAACCCCCAAATATATGCACAATCAAGGACAGCGTAACGGGGTGTGAACCGTGACTAGTGATCAACAATATAAAGGACGGTGCTATTTACTGTGTTTTTGAGTTTAAGTAAATAATGGTAGGCAAGTAGTGGTGGGAGTTTACAGCGTGCACGTTTGATTGATTTGACCTACTTGACTGACTTGACTGAATTGACTGAATTGACTGACTTGACTGACTTGGCTGACTTGACTGACTTGGCTGACTTGGCCGACTTGGCTGACTTGGCTGACTTGGCTGACCTGGCTGACTTGGCTGACTTGACTGACTTGACTGACTTGGCTGACTTGACTGACTTGACTGACCTGGCTGACTTGGCTGACTTGACTGACTTGGTTGACTTGGCTGACTTGACTGACTTGACTGACTTGGCTGACTTGACTGACTTGGCCGACTTGGCTGACTTGGCTGACCTGGCTGATTTGCCTGACTTGACTGACTTGACTGACTTGACTGACTTGGCTGACTTGGCTGACATTAAGAAGTACGCTAGAGTATGCATTGCTAGAGAATGCTAGAGTATGCTGCAGTACGTTTTCATCATGGAGGCTACGTCTGCCTCAAACATACCTCTCTTTTGAACATGTCCAAAGCGTAAATCGAAACTCAAAGCCCACACACATTCTTATCACGTTCTCATCACGGAGAAATACGGATGCCGGTACATTGCACCACGTTAGCCTCCACTATGTTCAACTACGTCCACTAACGTGTATGTGACCAGGGCTTCAACCTCTACCCACTGAGACACCAGTCTTGCCTGGCTCGGGCTGCCTGATTTATTCATTGTTCTGCCACCAGGTGGCCTGGGGCGTAAGCACACCAGTAGTTGGAATACATCAGGTCTGAATCAGCTTGGAATGGCCGCTGGTTGCCGGAAGTGGCCTCCGGTGCCCAGCAAGCGGCCATTGGAAAGTAAACACAGGACAAAACTTTTCTTTTAAATTACTCCATTTAAATGAAATTCCTCCATTCGACTCTCTCGCCACCACCGTGTCACCTGCGGGTGCTGTGTCACAAGGACAGTCGGCAACACAAGTACAGGTAGACTGGTGAGGTGCGACACCTGAATGATGCTGGAAACCACAAACAGACAGCTCCTTTCCTGTGTTGCAGGTCAAGGGATTCGAACACTGGGTTCGAACCCTAGCCCAATCAAACCAATGACTCAAAATGTGCTACTTGTCGTTATCTAACCTTGCTTTTGGCATTATTAGGATTGGGCAAGGAAGGCAGTGGAATGAGGAAGACCACGATTTAAGCTTCCCCTGCTCAGTGAATGAAGGTAGTAACAACAAAGCACACACAGCCCTACATGCATGTACGCAGGACTCTCTCATCGTGTCCTCATATCTCAGACAGAACCTGTGTGTCTGACAACTATGCTGAGTCGCCACTTCCCACATCGCTCTTCCTGTGAACCCCCACGTGACGTTCCATATAGCGCAGTGATCTCCCCACACAAAGACACGGTGTTTCTGTACGTGAGACACCCACAGCAGGCAGAGCACAGTCCACGTCCACAGGGCCTTAGTTCACGGCCAAATGGTTATCACAATAAACACACCTCAGCGCTGCACTGCAAATTTTAAAATATAGTTCCATTTTATTTTTCAGAAAAAAACTAACTTTTATTCGAATGTCTATTGAGGCGATTGACATAGTTATCCATCTGAGAAATTGTCCTGCACAGCAATGGATACCGGGGGTTTAATCTTATTTTTGCTATGTTTATTTTTCTTTTAGAGGGAGTTGGTTTTATTTTTAGATACCCATTCACACACAAAATGTCTCGCTTAGACGAATATATCACCGTAAAAATAGCTCGCAATGATGATATCTAAACACCATTATCCCTGCAAGATATAAAATGCCAAAATAATAAATGTCAGATTCATTAAATATTTGTGTATGGCTTATGAATTCAAATAAATTGACGCAAGTGCGAAGTATCATTACATGTATAGGCGCATTCACTGTCGGGATGAGAAGGGCGAAATGGGTAATTAACGCGCCTGTGTAATGTGGATGTGATGTTAAATTGGTGGAAGTTCAAAAATGCTCAAATGTGCCGCCCATGTCCGGCCGCCATATTGGTTGCAGCGCACAAAGCGCGGCTACCCGAGCACCACTTTCACACTGCAAAGCTTCTGCTTCAAAGACCCGCGCTTTAGGGAGAGAGATTCATGAGAAGTGTGTGCAGTGTGTAGTTGGGGATACTTTGTATCACAATGCAAACGCCGCCCTAGCGACAGTGCTGCGAACTAGATATAGATTCCTCCAGCGGCTTCTAGTTAGTAAGAGCAGCGCGGTGGTGCTGAGAAAAGATCGGCTCAGAGGAATAAAATCATTTTATAAACAAATAAAAAGTCATCTACTTATGGTGAATACCTAATGCGTAACCCGGTAACACTCTTATCATAATAAAGATTATGTTATTTTGTTTTTCCACATATTAAAATAATTTAATTAGAAGCAGATAAAAATAGTGTGAATCATACATAATGATATTAAGTCAACAAGGTTGGATGGATTTCTTTTTCAAATATAATTCTACTGAGGTTTTGGCCAGATAATGCTTACGGATTCAGTAGTAAGCGAACACGTGAAAATCTGAAACAGCCACTGCCGTAATAATAGTATAGTGACTATTGAATGAAAAGTACAGCACTTACCAATTGACACAATGTAGTTGACTTTTTAATGCTACAACAGCATAATTAAGAATTCAAGATAATTAAGATATTTAGGTGTAAATATATCAAATAAATATACATATGGACTATTTATTGATATCTGAATACCCTCAGCCACACGCACGGCTCTCACTCGGCCACTCCTAGACACACCATGGAAGGATTGAGTGTAGGTATTATTGTAACACTACCCTTACCCTAGTCTACCTGAGTGATGGCAACCTTGTCAACTCTCCCAACTCTCCAGCCTGTGTTTGTCTGACATATATATATGTGTAATATAAATCCGCCACCCCTTATGCTCAACATTAAGATACTGCAAAATGCTCATACACATACACTTTGCTGGGGAAGCATTTGTACCTGGAGAGATAATTTTCGCAAAACCCCTTCATTGTTAATAGGGAATACAATAATTAATTAATCCTCTAATTATTTTATATATGACTTATATCTGTCGTTATCATTTCTCTAGAATTATATATTATATTATTATCTTGGCTATGTAGAATAATGAGTATATGAGTATATTGTTATGAGTATATGAAAATAATTAAATTCCAATATGCATAAGGGCATCTTTCCGACTGGTGCATTGTGGGACTGTGTGAACAGCCTCGTTTTACCTGCGCTGGTCCCCCCTCCCAGAACCTGAAGCTGCGCATGTCCCTATACGGCATTTCTGGTTCTAGCGGCGGGTCGCTCCACTTTCGGAAAGTAGGGTGCATTTGTCCCTTTTAATGACGAGTAGAGTCCTTATGACAGAGAGTGCCATAAGAATGTAGTGGTGTGAATATAGCCGCTAGCGGCAACACCCAGCGGCCGTCTCAGTGCACTACCTGCTACATACTGCTGAGTCACCGGAAATATTCAACGAAGATCCATCAACTTTAATCTAGCGTTTAGTCAGGTAGGAAGAAAACGTGTCTGGTAAATCACTACTTATTTAAATCGAGTTATTTCACCCGCTCTGATGATATCTAATTTGATGATAATCAAATTGATTTTGAAATGTAAGTCATGTTTATATGTAAGCCTATGAGTATGAGTATTGTTGTCACTGAATGTTTAGTCGATGAACCTTAAGGGCCCTATCCTACTGAAAAGGTCATGTAGGAAAAGAGAAATGACAGCATTACGAATGGGTAACGACAGAACCCATCATCCAACCAAAAACTAACTTAAACTAAATCAAGTTTCCTTTTGGTTTGGGGTTTCTGTGGGAGTTTTATCAAACTGTTTCCGGTGGTAAGCCTGCAATAAAGCCTTCACTCGTCATCTAAGCTGCCAAGCAGACAGTGGAAACTAACTTCTAAGCAAGGATCACCCAAGGTCAGGCAAAGGTCAAGGTCACAGATTCAACATCGCTGTCCCCAGATTTGTCACCGTGCGTTTTTGTCGTACTTCTTCTTCATTGTGTCCTTCCACCAGTTATCTCAAGGGATTTTCGATGAGGTGGTGGATGGTGCTAGCAGGATTTACAATCAGATAGCTGATTCCCAGGGTCACGATGTGGATGCTCCTGCTGTGGCCAGTTTGTCGATAGAAAGCCCGGGCATACACTTTTACCGACCCAAGGGATTTTTAACCTCCCACACCAGATAGACATGGTATGAGAGCAACTGGCCTTTGATGACACTTTAAATTATACACAGCGGTGGAAATCCAAATTGGCAGAGGTGGGGGGGGGCACGGGGAATCGAACCGCCAACCCTCAGATCAAAGGTCAGACACTCTAACCACTCCGCCACAGAGAACACCACTTTGTCGTACTGACTTCCTTTTATCTGGTATTTAATCGAACAATGTATATTTACGTTGTCATGGTTATTAAATAGTCGATGTTTAAAGGGTACGGTTTTGACATTTTAAAACCTCTTCTTCCTATTGGGCTAATTGTAGAGTTGTTATTAGTTAGCGAAAGGAAATCGCAGGTCTATTCAATTATTTCTCCCGCTTAGCTGAAATAATATAACAGAATAAAACATAGACCCGCTGCTAGTAGTACATTATATTTATAACATCTGTGGAGACCCGTCCGTTGTGATGGTAGACGAATGTAGTATACGTTGGGGTCACACTTGTAGAGTCACACTTGGGTTTGTAGACTGGCAACAGGTCAGTATAACATTACCAGTCTGTCAACATTAGTGTTCTGTCAACATTACTGCTCTGTCAACATTGCCCGTCTGTATAACATTACCAGTCTGTCAACATTAGTGTTCTGTCAACATTACCGTTCTGTCAACATTACCCATCTGTATAACATTACCAGTCTGTCAACATTAGTGTTCTGTCAACATTACTGGTCTGTCAACATTACCCATCTGTATAACATTACCAGTATGTCAACATTAGTGTTCTGTCAACATTAGTGTTCTGTCAACATTACCCGTCTGGTAACATTACCAGTCTGTCTATATAATATCCATATCCTGCTATAGGCCATAAACCGGGGTTAGTAGAATTGTTTTTCATCTTATTATTGTATTAGAATGGTATTGCCAACAGCCTTTGCTTGTCTCAGAATGGGCCATATTACCATATTGTCGTATTAAACTGGTAGCGCAACAAGTTATATAGTTGGCGTTTGATAGACTCGCAATGTTGACACACTAGTAATGTAGCACCTTATTGTGGTAGGCAGACTGGCAATGTTGACAGACCGGCAATGTTGACAGACTAGTAATGTTAACAGACTGGTTATGTTAACAGACTGGTTATGTTGACAGACTGGTAATGTTGAATGCCTGGTTATGTTGACAGACTGGTTATATTTACAGCCTGGTTATGTTGACAGACTGCTTATGTTGACAGACTGGTAATGTTGACAGACTAGTAATGTTGACAAACTGGTGATGTTGGCAGACTGGTAATGTTAACAGACTGGTTATGTTGACAGACTGGTAATGTTGACAGACAGATAATGTTGACAGACTGGTTATGTTGACAGACTGGTAATCTTGACAGACTGGCAATGTTGACAGATGAGTAATGCAACATATCTCGTGTGGTTGACAATCTGATTATGTTGATAGTGTAGTAGCGTAACACCCTGCTGTGGTTATGGTAGACTGGTAATGGATCGTAGACCACTTGCACACCCTACCATGGTGGTAACCTGGCAGACAGTACACCGTGGGATGACGCACTGCCTGCAGGTAGGAGGACCGTCCCAGTGGATCAGCAGACTGGTAGTACACCGCCCTCTTATTGACTGCGTGTTTGTTAGTACAACACCGCATTGCGCGGTTCGGAGGCATGGATGGAAATCCGTCTGGTGCAGGAAGTAGGTCCAGAACATGTGTCTGTGCCGAGCAAGTGCACCACCAACACATGCACCACATATCTTGTATGTGTCGTCTGCGCCCAGAAATGCCGTCTGCGACTAAGAAGTCGGTGAATGCGCCGGTTTTTCTCTGGGTAATATTCATGTACACTGAAATACAAATGTGCAAGCCTAAATGTCATCTGCAGTGGCTGCAGTCGCAGCAGACGACATTTAATGGATATAGTCAGAGATACAGGTGATATGCACAAAGCGGGGGATGCACAGTCCATATATGGCGGGCCTGGTTAAATTCAACCACATTGCGGTCGTAAATCAAGATGGGACTAGTTCACTAATGCTTAGTGCATACTAGTGGACAACTTACGACAAAATGTGCCATCGCCCGAACGCTGAAACTTCTCATTTGATTCTCGAATGAAAGTGAAATAAAATGGTAAGAAATAAGCTTAAAGCTGCATAGTCCGATGAGAACATCAAATTTTCAAAACCAAAATAATTATCTAAATTTGATTCTACATATCTAACTTAGATATTGGCACACTTATTAAACATTTGTCGCCATATATAAGGGAATACTGAGTCAATTTAATAGCTGTTACTGCAGAAGGTTATGGTGTCAGAGTTTTGGCGTGCTTGCCAAAATTAGTTGTGCATAGTGGCACTTCAAATATCTCCAAAGTTAGCCATTTAAAATTAAAGTTACTTCAAGCTAAAGTAAGATATATTATAATGATCAACCTAATGTATTTATCTCAGAAAATGTCAGAAACTCAAAACCATCGGACTTGGCAACTTGAAGGCGAATGTCTAACATTCATAAGCAACAGAATTAGCGCCAGTATTTATTTCCCAAACGTTAAACCATGCGCAACAACTCCAAACTAGTTGTGTTCACTTATAACTACAGAATCTTATTTTCGAACAAAATGATGACAGTGTTTCTCAGGTATATATGGTTTCTTAATTAAGTGAACCATCTGGAGTAGCTTGCAATTAATTTATGGCGAAATGAATAGAAAGTATGCCGTACACTAAATGATAATATGTCTTGAATTCCAATTGACTGCTCAGCGGAATCCTTTTTATAGTTTTTCTTTTTTTTTCTTTTTTTTTAATTGAGGCTGTATTTATACTGTCCATAGCATATGAGCCTCGGTATTCAGGCTTGTTTTCAATGCTGGCCAGCTGTACTGTTGGTGTTGCTTATCACACAGTAGCTGCTGATAAGGTATTTGATTGCCTGTATTTCGGTAGCAGATAGATAGTTGGTTGGTCTGGTTAGTAGTCTATGTTAATTTCTTTGGATTTTCTTGGCATATATGTGCTTTATTTTTTCTACTCTCATTACTAGACTAGCCTACTCCTATTTACATATCATAGGCTTGTACGTAGCTGTGTGGTGTGCTATCTGGCTGCTTTTGGCATGGTTACCTTCCATTGGGCGTCTTGCTGGTGGGCCGTGACATATCACATGCCCCCCTGCAGTGCAGCTTAGTTGGGGGTTCCTAGCCTTATTTTGCACAGATATTTTTTGTATGTTTTTAGGTCAGGAATTTGTCGTTCCTTTACTGTTTGGGCATTCCACACCTTGGCAGCCATTTCTAGCGTGCTTCTCTCGTGAGCTTTTATTTGGCTTCTGGTCTGCCTTAGTAGTGGCGCATTATTTGCTCTAGTTGCCCTTTGTGGTTTTGTTAGGAGTTTATTGTCTTGACTATAGCTGTATGCTAATGTTTTCAGATGAATTATTCTCCTATTTTCTAGCAATTTTACTTTGGTTCTTTTGTGTATGTCGTAGGTGGGGTGCAGCTTGTCTACTCTGAGGCAGATTTTCAGGGCTCTGTTCTGTAGTGTTTGCAGTTTTTTTAGAAGTTCTTTCTTTGCACCCATGTAGTTTACATCTCCATAGTCAAAATAGGGGAGCACCATGCCCTTGAAGATTTTTATTGACATTTCTTGTGTCATGTAGTCTCTTAGCTTTGCAAATAGCCACAGTTTGTGGTTTACCTTTTGGACAATTTTGTTTATACATAGGTTGTAGTTTAGTTGGCTGTCCAACTCAAGGCCTAGGTATTTGTAATGGTCTACATTTTCTAGTGTTTGGCTTCCTAGCTCACACTGTAGTTTTCTTTCTGGCATTTGTTTATGCGAGAAGAGAACTGTTTTTGACTTGCTTGTGTTGATGGTTATTTTGTTGGACTCACACCACTCATCCAGTTTTAGACCAGCTGATGCTATAATGGCTAAAAAAAACAAAAAACCTCATATTGGTAATGGGATATGCGTGTAGGGTGCAATATATAAAGGTTCTGGAAAGTCGCCAACTACGAACTCTGGACTTGAAAGGATGGGGTGATGGGATGGGATGGCCTCCTTCTAAGTGACATGACGTCATCCCCAGGTTGTGTGATCGGTACATGGCCGAGTCAAACCAGACACTTGCAAAATGGATAATTGTCTGTACCTTACTAAGTGTTCAGCAGTGTTCGCAATTTACAAACTGTGCTTGACTCCGCATGGAATGACAAGTGCTGTTTCGTTAGTTGACACTAGCAGCTGTCACCCTCCTTGGGCCGCGTCGCTCCTGCGTGCCTCCTGATTGCCTGCCACATATCCACTCATCGGAGCTGACAACGCAATGCAAACTGACCGACCCACCCGTCTATTATGTACTTGTGACGTGCGATTGTTTGACCCTTCTGGGGCTTTGCTGGGGCCCTTGAGCCATACGTCATATAACTGAATAATGATGCCTGCACTCCCGCTTCCTTGTCACTGTGTACACCGACCACCAGGAGACGGCCTGTACTCGTCGCATCAGTGCCAGGGTAACGTGGGACAGCAGGACATGATGCCAGCGGCACGGTATCACAATGGGGCAGCACTATAAAGTGGCCATGAATGCGCACTGTTTCAAGTCGGTGCACGTCCTGATATCACCTAAGATGTTTCTAGAAGGTAAAACCCCAATCCATCAGCAATCCATTTAAGAATTAAAGGGGTCCCTAACATAGTAACAACTGGCTGCTTAGTGTACGGCGGCCTTTAAGTTTAAGGTCGTGTTTGGAATCTTTAGCGGCAATTGTCGGTGATTTGCTGATTCGTCGGCCCCTGTGGGTGATACTCTGCCCTAAGCAGCTAAGAGGGTGCTACTTAGAGTTCAGCTCCGGGCGAATCGCCGCCCTGCGCCCAACAAGTCACCAATTAGCGAATCAGCTCAACGCGCGGGAAATAAAACAAACATCCGCGGATCAAGTTCCCTCCCACGCTGGGACCCTTTATTTAGCGCACAAAGGCACACACGGTCGAGCGGCATCGTGTTGCATCATAGTCGACGGCGGATTGTTATATTTGTGTCGGGGATCATCGGCGAGCAGTTGGTAAGAGGGGCCTGTCCTAGTCTCGGCCGTCTGTCATCTTAATGTGAACAGGAAAGGCCAGGGCAGGGGCTGAGTGTGGGGCGGGAGGGGGCACGGTAGACGCACCACGGCAGGGTGGGGAGCGGCCTAAGGAGGAGTGGGAGAGAGGGGAAATGGGACAGAAGGAGCGGGGAAGGGGACGGGAAGGAGGGGGTTTGGGCAGGAAGGAGGGGAGATGGGAACGGGAGGGAGGGGAGATGGGGAGATGGGGACGGGAGGGAGGGGAGATGGGGACGGGAGGGAGGGGAGATGGGGACGGGAGGGAGGGGAGATGGGGACGGGAGGGAGGGGAGATCGGGACGGGAGGGGAGGGGAGATGGGGATGGGATGGAGGGGAGATGGGGACTGGAGGGATGGGAGATGAGATGGGGGAGTGGGGGACGGGAAGGAGGGTGGTTGGGCAGGAAGGAGGGGAGATGAGGATGGGAGGGAGGGGGAATGGGGATGGGAGGGAGGGGAGATGGGGGAGCGGAAGGGAGGAGTGATGGGGACGGAAGGGAGGGGAGATGGGGACGGGAGGGAGGGGAGATGGGGAGGGAGGGAGGGGAGAGGGGGAGGGAGGGAGGGGAGAGGGGATGGGAGGGAGGGGAGATTAGATGGGGGAATGGGGGTGGAGATGGGGAGGGAAGGAGAGGAGATGGGGGAGGGGGGGAGGAGATGGGGGGGGAGGGGGGGAGATGGGGAGCGGGAGGGGAGGGGGTGGGAGAGCGGGAGGGGAGATGGGCAGAAGGAGAGGAGAGAGTGGAGCGGGAAGGAGGGGAGAAGGGGGAGCTGAAGAGGGAGGGGAGGAGGGGGCAAGGGGGGAGCGGAGGGAGGGGGAGAGGGGAAGGAAGGAAGGGAGATGAGGCGGGAAAGGGGAGGAGCGAGAGGGAGAGGAGGGGGGTGAGAGGGAGGGCAGGTGGGTAAGAAGGGCTGGTGTGGGGAGAGGGGAGCGGAGGGAGGGAGATGGGAGAGGAGAGGGGGGGGGGAGGGTAGGGGAAGGGAGGGGGAGAGGGAGAGGGGGAGGGAGGGGGGAGGGAGAGGAGGGAGAGGGGGAGGGGAGGGGGAGGAGAGAGGGGGAGAGGAGGAGGGAGGGGTGATGGGAGGGAGGGGGGAGCGAGAGGGGAGGGAGGGGAGGGGAGAGTGGGGGGAGAGCGGGAGTGAGGGGGGAGAGGCGGTCAGGGGGAGAGGGTGGGGGAGAGGAGGGGGGAGGGGGAGGGGAGGGATGGGATAGGGGGGATGAGAGGGGGAGGGAGGAGGGAGAGGGAGAAGGGGAGGGAGTGGGGGGAGAGAGGGAGGGAGAGGGGGGAGGGGGGGGGGGGGAGGAGGGGAGAGGCGGCAAGGGGAGAGGGGAGAGAGAGGTGGAGGGAGAGGGGGAGGGAGAAGGGAGGGAGAGGGAGAAGGGAGGGAGGAGGGGGGAGGGAGGGAGGGGGGGAGGGGGAGGGGAGGGGAGGGAGTAGGGGGAGGGAGAGGAGGAGGGAGAGGGGCAGGGAGTAGTGGGAGGGAGAGGAGGAGGGAGAGGGGCAGGGGGTAAAGGTGGGAGAGTGGGAGGGAGAGGGGGGAGAAGGGGAGGGAGTAGCGGAGAGAGGGGGGGGGGAGAGGGGGAGAGGGAGAGGGGGAGAGGGAGGGAGGGACGCTGGACGGGTACTGACAGAACCCAGCAGGCACTCCATACTGAGCAGGCACAGCAGCAGGAACACGTGACTAGTGAGGAAGCCACTTTGGGCGGTCGTGGAGGGCTGGTTGATTGGGAGAACTAGCAGTGGTGGCGGCTGGAGAGGGTAGGGGGGGGGGGGGGGGACTGGAGGGAGACTGAACACTTAAGGGGGCACTAACATGACCGAGACAACTGTAATTAAGGAGACACGAACGTGACTGATACAACTATACTTAAAGGGACACTAACGCGATTGATGCAATTGTACTTAAAGTTGCATGGTCCGATGAAATATAATTTTGTCAAAATTAAAACAACTACTTACATTTCATCCTATATATCCAACTTAGATACTGGTGTATTAGCTAATGATTTGGGACAGTATATACAGCATAACCAGTGAGTTTATAACCTCACCCCTTTGAACACTCAGTTTGAAAGACCCATTATGCAGGAAGGCCATTAACCAATTAGGCCAATCTAGTGACCTCATTAGCCTCCCCCAACCACGTAGGCCTACTGTACAGGTTCATAGAGGGGAAGGGGAAATGAGGGGTATGTTGCCCCCTCCCCTCCATGTTGGATATTCAATGGGTAATTTAAATTTTGAAATTTATATATATATATATATATATATATTACTATTGGCCGATCAGTATATATATATATTTTTTGTGTCCATATGAAGCATATATATATATATATGGACCAAAAAGAACTATATATGTGACATATAAGCATTATGTGCATATAAATTTGTGGTGCTGCCTATTATTATTTAATTATTATTTATTTATTCACTCCCTTGATATATGATTTGCTCCGGGGCAGCCATCATAGTGTTAAGCCCAGAACCCGGCTCATTTGCGATGGATCCCGTCCAAACGATAATGTTCTCATAAAGCTGCAACAAATGTGTTTTAATAATATTACAAGTTTGTTAATAATGTGGTTAGAATGTTGGGATGAGCTTGGATGCATTCGTCTGTGGTAGGGCTTTCTAGGGATGTCAGGTTTGTATCTGTATGATGTGATCTCATAAAACTGTGGCCCATAAATTGTCATATTTCCATAGTTTTTTGGCCAAAAGTAGCTTTAAATGTTTACCTTTTAGATAACCCTGTAAGTAGGGCATTCAGAAAATATTGTCTTAGCATTGCCTATGTCTCTGCCATTATTAACGCTCAGAATTAGGAGTTCAGGTCGACTGCCTGGATAATAATCAGCATTTTTGTGTTGGGGAATTTTTAGCATAACCGTCCATCTGCAATGGTTTATAGGGGCCTATTGGTGTAAACTATCAATAAATAACACTAACTGCACACACAACTTCATTGACATGTGTGTCCCCCCCCATAGTTTGATGTTTTTAAATTTCTGCCATTGGGACGATGTCAATCATATACCGATATATATCTGATGTTGGATATTTGATGCTACTTGGTCAATTCGATAGATATAAATCAAATTAACCTTTCTACAAAATAATTTTCTTTTTTAAACCTTAGTGGCATGAGCCTATGGCACCACTGCGTCCCTAGAATGTACACCACACAAACAGAAATACCTACCTACAGCCCTGTCAGGTTCCAGGATTACTAGGTCATCTCACATCACGTGGTGGGCGCGAGATGACCATCTCGGTCATAGCCACAGGAGTTTTGACAAGCTTGTCGAAATTATTTTGGGTTCTTTCAGCTCAAATTGCTTCAAAACTAGTCATTTTTCATCAAAATGACTCCAGACTAATGATTAGTAGCTCATAATGATCACTTTGATATATTTATCTAAAAAATAAGACAAAAATTCAAACCCCATCGGACCATGCAACTTTAAAAGGGCACTAACACGGCCAATACAACTGTACTTAAAGGGGCACTAACACGACTCATACGACTCAAGTAGCATTAACATGACCGATACAACTGTACTTAAAGGGGCACTAACATGAAGGATATACCTGTACTTAAAGGAGCACTAGGATTACCCATACAACTGTACTTATTTACAAATATATAATATGGGCATTTCTACTATATCTATTTTGAATATATATTCGCTTGAATTATTTAGGTTCTGATTATAGTAGAGGGTATCATTTTCGAATATGACTATTCACAGTTTGCATATGTTGAAGCTGGTTCTACACCCATCCGACAGCAATTGAAATTCTTCAAATGGTTTACGTCCGCAACTCAATTAAAGCTGTATAATGTGATGAAAGCATTACATTTTCAAAACCAAAGCAGTTTTCTATTTTTGATTTTACATGTCTGACTTGGATACTAGTGCAATTATTCAGCATTTGGTGTTTTATACAAGTCAATTTATTAGAATCTGTTATTGTTGAAGTCTATGGTATACTGTCACAAGCATCAGAGTTTTGACATACATGCTAAAATCAAGTATGCATGTTTGCACTTCATATATCTCAAAGGTTGGCTATTTGAAATAACTGTTACTTGAAAGTAAGATATAGGATAATGATCAAACTAATATATTTATCTTTAAAAACTTACAGAAACTCAAAACCATCGGACTATGCAACTTTAATGCTTATGATTATGCGCATGCAGATCATTCACTTGACGTCCAATAGCCGGTGATACAAATTAATGTGCTCTAGAGGCGTCGTTAAATCAAACAAACGTTACAGCCAATGCATTTACATACACATACACGGAGCAGGTTCGACACCACACATCGTTAACCATACAGAATTCTTGTTATTCCTGTTATTGTAGATTTTCTTGTTAATCTTGTTATTGCAGCTTTTCTATTTATTCTAGTTATTGTAGTTCATTCTTGTTATTCTTGTTATTCTATTTATTCCTATTATTCGTGTTATTCGTGTTATTCCTGATATCCATAGGGTATGGATAGGTCAGTGTTCTAGATAAACCTAGATTCCTAGTATTCGTTTTATATGTTATTTCAACCTTAGTTGATTAAGCAGGGGAAATGACAATCTAGGATAATCAGTCTTCCTCATTCCACTACTCTCTGCCATATCCTAGGAATGCCGAATGCCAGGCTAGATAGCGACAAGTATCTATATTTAAGTAATCGTTTTGACTCGACCAGGATTCGAACCCAGTGGTTAGATTCGCGGGACCTACCAACACGGGAGGCTGGTGCTCAACTCATTCGGCGATACGTCTGGCTAGCTGAACGTCCTGCAATATTCAATATTGCTAACAATTGGCGGTTCCTGTACTGTATTCTGTAGGGCAGCCTTAACACCACAGTGAATCTTGTACCTAGAACTGACATCATTGAGCAGAGGCGATAACCTGCTAAACCACGAGAGGCGGTGGTCGGTAGAGCGCGGTAGAGTTTTACATGCCGGTCGGTGGTCGGTAGAGCGCGGTACAGTTTTACATGCCGGTCGGTGGTCGGTAGAGCGCGGTACAGTTGTACATGCCGGTCGATGGTCGGTAGAGCGCGGTAGAGTTTTACATGCCGGTCGGTGGTCGGTAGAGCGCGGTACAGTTTTACATGCCGGTCGATGGTCGGTAGAGCGCGATAGAGTTTTACATGCCGGTCGGTGGTCGGTAGAGCGCGGTAGAGTTTTACATGCCGGTCGGTGGTCGGTAGAGCGTGGTAGAGTTTTACATGCCGGTCGGTGGTCGGTAGAGTGCGTGGTAGAGTTTTACATGCCGGTCGGTGGTCGGTATAGAGCGCGGTAGAGTTTTACATGCCGGTCGGTGGTCGGTTAGAGCGCGATAGAGTTTTACATGCCGGTCGATGGTCGGTAGAGCGCGGTACAGTTTTACATGCCGGTCGGTGGTCGGTAGAGCGCGCTAGAGTTTTACATGCCGGTCGGTGGTCGGTAGAGCGCGGTAGAGTTTTACATGCCGGTCGGTGGTCGGTAGAGCTCGGTAGAGTTGTACATGCCGGTCGGTGGTCGGTAGAGCACGGTAGAGTTTTACATGCCGGTCAGTGGTCGGTAGAGCGCGGTAGAGTTTTACATGCCGGTCGGTGGTCGGTAGAGCGCGGTACAGTTTTACATGCCGGTCGATTGTCGGTAGAGCGCGGTACAGTTTGACATGCCGGTCGGTGGTCGGTAGAGCGCGGTAGAGTTTTACATGCCGGTCGGTGGTCGGTAGAGCGCGGTAGAGTTTTACATGCCGGTCGGTGGTCGGTAGAGTGCGGTAGAGTTTTACATGCCGGTCGGTGGTCGGTAGAGTGCGGTAGAGTTTTACATGCCGGTCGGTGGTCGGTAGAGCGCGGTACAGTTTTACATGCCGGTCGGTGGTCGGTAGAGTGCGGTTCAGTTTTACATGCCGGTCGATGGTCGGTAGAGCGCGATAGAGTTTTACATGCCGGTCGGTGGTCGGTAGAGCACGGTAGAGTTTTACATGCCGGTCGGTGGTCGGTAGAGCGCGGTAGAGTTTTACATGCCGGTCGGTGGCCGGTAGAGCGCGGTACAGTTTTACATGCCCGTCAGTGGTCGGTAGAGCGCGGTAGAGTTTTACATGCCGGTCGGTGGTCGGTAGAGCGTGGTACAGTTTTACATGCCGGTCGGTGGTCAGTAGAGCGCGGTACAGTTTTACATGCCGGTCGGTGGTCGGTAGAGCGCGGTACAGTTTTACATGCCGGTCGATGGTCGGTAGAGCGCGGTAGAGTTTTACATGCCGGTCAGTGGTCGGTAGAGCGCGGTAGAGTTTTACATGCCGGTCGGTGGTCGGTAGAGCGCGGTAGAGTTTTACATGCCGGTCGGTGGTCGGTAGAGCGCGGTACAGTTTTACATGCCGGTCGGTGGTCGGTAGAGCGCGGTAGAGTTTTACATGCCGGTCGGTGGTCGGTAGAGCGCGGTACAGTTTTACATGCCGGTCGGTGGTCGGTAGAGCGCGGTACAGTTTTACATGCCGGTCGATGGTCGGTAGAGCGCGGTACAGTTTTACATGCCGGTCGGTGGTCGGTAGAGCGCGGTAGAGTTTTACATGCCGGTCGGTGGTCGGTAGAGCGCGGTAGAGTTTTACATGCCGGTCGGTGGTCGGTAGAGCGCGGTACAGTTTTACATGCCCGTCGGTGGTCGGTTAGAGCGCGGTTCAGTTTTACATGCCGGTCGGATGGTCGGTAGAGCGCGATAGAGTTTTACATGCGGTCGGCGGGTCGGGTAGAGCGCGGTAGAGTTTTACATGCCGGTCGGTGGTCGGTAGAGCGCAGTAGAGTTTTACATGCCGGTCGGTGGCCGGTAGAGCGCGGTACAGTTTTACATGCCGGTCGGTGGTCGGTAGAGCGCGGTAGAGTTTTACATGCCGGTCGGTGGTCGGTAGAGCGTGGTACAGTTTTACATGCCGGTCGGTGGTCGGTAGAGCGCGGTACAGTTTTACATGCCGGTCGGTGGTCGGTAGAGCGCGGTAGAGTTTTACATGCCGGTCGGTGGTCGGTAGAGCGCAGTAGAGTTTTACATGCCGGTCGGTGGTCGGTAGAGCGCGGTAGAGTTTTACATGCCGGTCGGTGGTCGGTAGAGCGCGGTAGAGTTTTACATGCCAGTCGGTGGTCGGTAGAGCACGGTATAGTTTTACATGCCGGTCGGTGGTCGGTAGAGCGCGGTAGAGTTTTACATGCCGGTCGGTGGTCGGTAGAGCGCAGTACAGTTTTACATGCCGGTCGGTGGTCAGTAGAGCGCGGTAGAGTTTTACATGCCAGTCGGTGGTCGGTAGAGCGTGGTACAGTTTTACATGCCAGTCGGTGGTCGGTAGAGCGTGGTACAGTTTTACATCCCGGTCGGTGGTCGGTAGAGCGCGGTAGAGTTTTACATGCCAGTCGGTGGTCGGTAGAGCGCGGTATAGTTTTACATGCCGGTCGGTGGTCGGTAGAGCGCGGTACAGTTTTACATGCCGGTCGGTGGTCGGTAGAGCGCGGTACAGTTTTACATCCCGGTCGGTGTAAAACTCCAAAAGCCAACAGAGCAGCCTGCTCAGCCCCAGTTAGGCAGCCATGTGTAGTCTGCAGTACGTTAAGTCAGACGACTTTGCCATGCATGCAGGCGACATCTAGTGTTGGTTTCCGCTAACTGAACCATCGTCAACGACCAAATATTACTGCAGTGCACCATGTTCTTGGCAGCCGACATTTGGCTTGTCGCGGATCGGGAATCAGGAATTTAGTTTTCGGCTTCCAATGAAGCTATCGGTTGATGGAGTCCGTCATTGTGTGATGGAGGCATATGCCTATAACTATAAATGCTGCATGCAGCAACACGCAATTCTAACTGGTAACCTACCTCGTCAGTACGTGTGCCCTATCGCCGATTGAAGGGATTCAAGGTTTGAATGGTTGGTGGTTTGGTATCCTAGCAACATCTAAGGTAATTCCATGGTGGGCACCGACTTGTGGAAGTGATATCAAGTTTTCATGATGTGATACCCCACTCAGTCGTGATATTGATAAGCCTAGTCGGCTCATTTTCCTTTTAGGCTCAACAAGGCGAGGTGGCGACACATGTCAATTGTGCAAGTCTATTCTTGAAGGTTTTAGTTTGACTCAGTTGGGGATCGATCCCACGGGAAGCTGACACTGCAACCACTATTCTATCTGGTCTGGTAAATCGTGTAGTTTGGTTTGGTACTTTAATAGCGAATGTAGAAATAACTAAAAGTATTTCACACGGACGACATGGTGGACTGCTGCCCCATTTGTAAGTTATAACCCAGACGCTGACCTCGGCTCAGTGCGCATCCGGAACTACATGCCTCAGTCCGCAAAACTTGGTGACCTCCGTGACCTCCGTGACCTCTGCGCCTGCGCCCACGATATATAATATTTTACATGCAGCACCAGACGGGCGTGCTGGGCGGCCCGGCGGGGCGCGGAGGAGCATATTGAATTATCCCCGGGCCTGGCGCCTGTCCGTCCGCCGCCTCCCACACTCCGCCACGGCCTCGAAGTCCCCCAGCCCCCCTCCGACCCCCGACCACCTTGACCCGGCCTCCCCGTCCCCCCGGTCTCGCCCCCCCCCCCTGCCCCTGCCTCACTTTCCCCCGGTCCCCCGCCTGCCCGTCCCGGCCTCCCCGTCCCCCAGTCCCCCGCCTCACCACCTCCGACCTCCTATCCCCCAGTCCCCTACCCCGACATCCCCATCCCCCAGTTCCCCGCCTACCTGTCCGGCCTCCCCATCCCCCAATCACTCGCCCCCCGCCAACCACGACATCCCCTTCCCCCTGTCCATGCAACCCGCCCTGGCCTCCCCATCCCTAAGTTCCAGCCCCACCCCCCCCCTCCCTACGTGTTTCAGTCCCCCACCTCCCCACCCCGACCTCCCCATCCTCAGTCCCCCACCCCCGCCCACCCCAACCCCAGTCCCCCACGACCAAACCTCCCCTCCCGGCACCCATCCCCACCTGTCACCCCACCAATGCTTCCCATCCCAGCACCCGCACCGGCATCCCACCACGCTCCCCTCCCAACACCCCCCCCCCCGGCAGTCTACGACGCTCCCCTCCCAGCACCCCCTACCCGGCCACCCCCACCCGGAACCCTACCACGCTCTCCTCCCGGCACCCCTAGCCAGACCCCCCCCCCCCACCCGGCACCCTACCACACTCCCCTCCGGGACACCCCCCGGAACCCCACCATCCTCCCCTCCCGGCACACCCTACCCGGCACACCCACCCGGCACCCTACCTACCCTCCCCTCTCGGCACCCCCTACCCGGAAACCTCCACCCGGCACCCTACCACCCTCCCCTCCCCGGCACCCCCTACTCGGAACCCTCCACCCGGGCACCCTACCAACCTCCCTCAGGACACCCCCTACCCGGAACCCCCCCACCCGCACCTACCACCCTCCCCTCCATGCACCCCTTACCCGGCACCCCTACCCGGCACCCCTACCCGGCACCCTTACCACCCTCCCCTCCCGGCACCCTCCACCCGGAACCCTATCACCTTCCCCTCCCGGAACCCCCCACCTGGTACCCTACCATCCTCGCCTCCCGGTACCCTCAACCCACCACCCTACCACCTTCCACCCCCGGCACACCCCACTCGGCACCCCACCACCCTCCCCTCCGGGCACCCACCACCGTCCCTCCCCGGCTCCCCACCGTCCTCCCTTGGGCAAGGCGATGGATCAAGGTCGGATACCTGTTTCCACAGCTCGCCCGGAAGCCTCCACACTGTCGGCACTGCTGGCACTAAATGTCAGCGTCTTGTCTCTGGGTTATGTCGTCTGCTGTCAAGTAGGCCTAGGCTTAATTTTACATAAATGGGTTATTTAACTTTTCAGTGAACGTTATATAGACTAATCAGTAACCAACGCTACTTCTTTGTAAAAGAGAAAAGTATATTGCCCTTTGCTATGGCAACGACGCAAGTGCAGATAACTGTGTCGTCTTCCGTCACCGTTGTGTTTGTGAACTGGTGTTGATTAAGGTTGTTGGCACTCCGCTCCATCAATATATTAGAGTTATCCTTTCAAGATGCACTGAAACTAACAGCAGGCATGTGCAAGCTATATGGTCACTGATTAGCAGACCAATCACTGGGCTTACTATAGACAAGTTGAGCAGCTACGTCACTATCACGTGACTAGCACTTCCGAAATGGCCTGGTGAGCAAAACAGCGTAGATGGGTCCTGGCTTGTATATAAAGCAGCACAGCAATAATTGATCAAATGAAAATTTATTGGAAAAAAACGAGCACCCCAGCTGACACTATTTCAAACCTTTTTTTGTAATTCAGAGAGCAGATACTCTGAATAAACTGTGGCAATACGTGTTGATGGTTGAACAGCAACACTGTATTAATGCAGTTTTTTGCTTATAATCCCTTTGCAGCTGCAAAAAAAAATATGTCAAAGTTTCATTCTTTGTTAAATAAATATGTTGGTAAATTCAACAGTACATGCTTCTACATGTATGAAGCTAGCGGACCTTGGTGGCCGAATCGGTAGAGTGCAGGCTTCCTGTACGGAAGGTCGAGATTCCGAATCCCAGATGAGTCAAACCATTATAACATTGATACTTGTCGCTACCTAGACTGGCGCTCAGCACTAAAAGGATATGACAAGGACTGGTTAGCACAGTACATATCAGGATAATGTGACTGTGTGGGATATCAGGTCATGGTCATGGCCTGGTCTCCCAGTGGGGCAGCACTATAAAGTCACAATGAGTGTGCACTGTCACAAGTCAGTACCCGTCCTGATATGACTGTGGATGTTTCTAGGATGTAAAACAATTAACAAACAATGTGTCTAGCTGGTTTGACTATTTTCATATCTAAAATAAAGTCAGATCAGGAAAAACGTGGTTTTGACAGAAATATCAAATTAGCAAAGGCATTCAATGATGAATCTCAACTCACCGTTTCTTTTCTTGCATGTCTACCCAATGCTTCCAGAGCACTGTGATAAATAAATACATACATGAATAGATAATAGCCACAGAAAGCTAAATACTAGTACTATTGGCTATGCCTACTGGTTATTTCTGACAACCAAATCTACAACCTCGTGTGTTTGAATGGCAGACACAAACTGAGGGCTCCTTGACAGTAGAAGGTTTATGGCCTGACTACATCTTAGGGCATTTTATCAAACGCCCATCAGTGTTGGACAACGGAAGTCCCCCACCTCCCCCAAATACACTTAGTTCGGTAAATCTGTTATGTCTTCAGCGTTAATTCCCCTTAATATTTATACTAGTATTGTCATATATGCATCGTTATCGTGAAAAGACCAGATTTTAAGCCGATTTCGAGCACTGTGGCAGCATGGGGCTTTCTCTCTTTCAATTCGAAGCTGGCAATGACTCAGCAGAAAATCACAAGTCTCCCACAATGCATTGTGGCCACAGATCGCTCAGCGTAGATCATAGTCGGGTTCCAGGACTCCCCGTGGCTGTTAGTGACGCTTCGGCACAAATCGTGGGGAAAGGCTATGGTACCAGGTTACGTAGATCACGCGTCGTTCAATTGTCTTTACTTTGTGCGTTTCCCCTATTGTCGCATTCCCGCGGGCAGTGCTCAGAAAACTACATTAAACGAGTCCTTAGAATGGAAACGCCTTTTTTGCTTAGCATTAAACATATCAGACACACACTAGGCTTTCATTGTGTTTCTGCCTATATAGCTGATGGTGCTAATCGAAATCATTAAGTAATGGGGTTCTTTTTCTTACTTAATCCATTACATTAATGCAAGTAGCCTCGCCATTTTACAAGTGTTTTACTTTCGTACATTACAGAAAGCAGGAGCTGCACTATTAGGAACCTGCTTATTAAATTGTACGAGGTGGTGAGGGCAGTTATTTCTAATACACGCAGAGGATGTCTGTAACTATAGAAACATAAGGGGTTTGTTTTCATTTCGGTGTCCCCTTTCAATACAGTACATTATTTCACACCTCAACACATATCAGCATATGTGTTGCCTGCCTCCAAGGTTACACACAACCATGATCCAATGGTATTCAACACGTTTAACAATTATTCTCTGCACCCACATTAATTATCCAGCTAATTTAGGTTGGTGTTCTTAATCATCCCTTGTATCAGTCCATGGTCATACCTGCATCAGGTGTGACAGTCGCCTCTGGAAACAAATGAAAGTGGAAATGAAAGTTCCGCTAATTTCTTCCCGATTCCCCCAATTGGGGCGCCGTCGGCTTTTTAGACAAATTGGGGGAAATTAACAAAGAGATTGATTTTATCCTTGGAACGCCCACATTTTGTTCATGAATACACATTCGCTTGGGTTTCTTTGTGTGTGGGTGGGAGGGGGGGGGAGGGGGGGGGGGGGGGCAGGTAGCACATATCGTAGAAGTCGGCTAGTGTATGCGGACCCTTAGTCTGTGATGATTATTTTGTCACAACTACAGTGTTCCTGCATTATCCCCATCCTCGATGTACGATTACTATGTTATGTCCTTGATTGACCAGGCCGCCATACAGGCGGGCATTCGCTTAGTGGGTTAGGCGCCTGATTGGGACGCCCATGGCGCAGACGAGAAACAAAGCTTCGTTTTACTTAGCGGGCGGACTGGCGGCAGATTGCCGTCTGCTCCATTGTCGTCTGCAGATTAATGGTTTTCATTTGCGCGGCCGCCAGCAGCCTGTGTAGTTGCTTCATCCCGGCTGTGGGAGGTGTGCTACGCCGTCATTAGGGCCGTCCGAGCACCAGCAGATCGATGTGGGGTTAGTACGTGTAGGGATGGGGCCTGGGGGGGGGGGGGGGGGGGGGGCGCTGTATGTACACCAAATTACCACCCGTCCAACCTATCATCATGCATCATCAGTCACCATCCAACGTCACGCACCACGCACTGTAACGCACTGTAACACACTGTAACACACCGCACACTGCAACACACCACACACTGTAACACACCACACACCATAAGACAGTACACGCTTAATATCATCACGCATCATCAGTCACCATCCAACATCACGCAAGACTGAGACTAGGCCGCCTCCATGCACCACACACTGTAACGCACTGTAACACACTGCAACGTACCACACACTGTAACACACCACACACCATAAGACAGTACACGCTTAATATCATCACGCATCGTCAGTGACCGTCCCACGTCACGCGAGACTGAGACTAGGCTGCCTCCACACACAACGCACTGTAACACACCAGACAGTGCAAGACAGTACACACTGTAATATCAACATGCATCATAGGATAGGTCGAGGATTGGTTAGCACAGTATCAGGACAATGTGAGTGTGTGGGGTATCAGGTCATGGTACCAGCGGTCTGGTCTCCTAGTGGAGCAACACTATAATGTCTTCATGAGTGCGCACTGTGAGGTCGGTACCAGTCCTAATATGAACGTAGATGTTGCTACGTAAAACAACAACAAACTACAGTTGTAGCAGTGTAGTACTAATGTAGTACCTCTGCTGATGTAGTACTGCTATCGTAATACTACTATAGTATTACTACTACTGGGCCTGTATGCACCAATCGGGGTTAGGGCCTTAACCGCGGCTAAGGTATCCCCGCACGACTAAATGTGTCAAATCAGTATGCACCAATCGGAGTTAGCCCTAACCGCCGACTGTAGCCTCGGCTAAGCTACCCTGACTTCAAGTCAGGTTTAACTGCTAGCCGGTGCGGTTAGTGTGCGTGTGTGGCTCTCAATCTATTGAATGCGATCATATTTAACAGAATTACATACGCAATAAGTGAAATTTTATCAATTTAACCCTAAATTCGAAGCGTTATTAAGGCTACTGCCGCATTGGCGGCGATATTAATAATTATATTCTCGAATCGACGAACGTACAGTAAACAAACCGCCGCTGCCACCAGTATGGAAAGCGACGTCAATGCGGCGGCGGTGGCGATTTGTTTACTTTACGTTCGTCGATTGGACAATATGAATAACGCCGCCGATGTAGCTGCTACGTTAATATTGCTTCGAATTTAGGGTTAATTGAATGAAATTTCACGATTTGAGTATGTAATTCTGTTAAATATGATCGCATTCAATAGATTTGGTCATAATCGGTGCGGCGGTGCCGGCGATTTGTTTACTTTACATTCGTCGATTCGAAAATATTAATATTAATATCGCCGCCAATGCGGCGGTAGCCTTAATAACGCTTCGAATTTAGGGTTAAATTGATAAAATTTCACTTATTGCGATTGTAATTCTGTTAAATATCATAGCATTTAATATATTTGAGCCTAATATATGGGTACAAACGCAGAGGGAATTCTCAAATCTATAAATAAACTCACGGTTAGCTATCCGCAGCGGCTAAAACATTGGTGCATACCGATTCACACATTTCTCAAACTCCCCGCTAACCTGAGGTAGCTATCCGCGGCTAGTGCCTTAGCTCCGGCTAAGCCTATCACCGATTGGTGCATACAGGCCCTGGTGTGGTATTACTGCCGGTGTACTACCACCGTGCGACTACTCCTGCTATTGTACTACTACTGTAGTAGTATTACTACTGATATAGTACTACTGATGCAGTATTATTACTACTCCTGCTGTAGTACTACTACTGTCATAGTATTACCAGTGTAATAGTACTATTACTACTCCTATTGTAGTACTGCTACTGTAGTAGTATTACCACTGGTACAGTACTATTACTACTCCTGCTTTAGTATCACCCTTGCACCACTCCTACACTGCAGACCACGACATACCCTCAGTACATAACAGCTCACTCCGCCCTGACAACACGCCCACTGTACATAACCTCACTGTGCACGGGCCACAGATGTGCAATAAATAAAGCGACGACAGATGGATGCGGCGTAACACACTTCCCCGTGAACTACACTGGTCCCCAGCGCCAGTCATACTGCTGAAGACTACGTGTAAAAACACGCCGTTTGCATTTTCACCACTGGTTCCTGACAGATGCCGGGCGAGACCTCTTAGGCTGTGTACGCATGCGCACAACCAGCAATACTCGGCGCATACCCGGATGCAGTAATAAACCTTTTCGATCGAGCATGCAGAGACAGTTTTAACCCACATTACTTCTTCCCAGTGCAATCAGAAGAAAGGTTGGTGGTGGAATTCCTCTATTACTAGTATTAGCCCTTTTCCATAGAGTTACTTATTCCCGCAGCATTGTCTCTGTGATAGGGCTGTTAAACAACCCATAAACAAGTCTTAGAAGGCTGGCTTGATTCTTCAATCTAATGTGCTGAATTAAATATTTTGTTCAAATATTTATCGTTCATAGCCCGTAGCCAAATATGTATCTAGCATAGCCCCTAGGCAACTAATTTATTAAATCGTGTAGATTAAAAGTCGAATCGAGAACTTTCTGTGAGTGCCATCTTGTTTTTTGCATTCTCTCCCAATTTCTCAACTTCACACCAACAAGGAGCCACCACTTCCACATTTAATTCAGGTTTTGCTCGGATTTAGGCACGGTTGTCCTTCACCCTTACTCTGGATAGTGAATATGTTGTATCTACCACAGAGTTTGCTTCACAGTGAACCATTATCCGTAATATTCACTTTTCCACTGCTATAACATGATGGGTTGGTAGCGGAAAGCAGATAGGAGAATCACCTCATTGGGGAATGTCCACCAGATCCACACTTCCCTATTTTATGGTCAAATAAAATCCAATCTATCAGTACATGTAATGTGTGGGATATGACTGATTAAATTCCCTAAGTCTAGGTTTAGGAATGCACCCTTTCAGTTATTTAACCATCTAGGATATAGCCAACTATGGTGCTAATTGCCCAGAATTTTGCGGGAGATTAGTTACTTCATTGAATCCTTTATTTACCTACTAGTTCCTGTCTTTGTCACCGATTGTAAGAATACGAACACACAACCCTAAGCCCGACCTCAAACTATACATTTGCTACTGAAAAATAGTTTCACTAAACTCTTGTGCAATGACCTCATTATTTCGGTCACTCTGCAGGAGTTCTTGCTTCTTGCAGTAATTGTGCAAAAAGCCACTTAAAGTGCACACCCCCTACACTTATCTCCGGCGTGCGTCCATTAACGAGCCCGCAGGGACCTGTTTGTGAAGTGTTGGCAGGCGAGTGGTGCATTTTCAAATTAGATTGAATATGAGAAACGGCAGATTATTCTGTCACTTGTGTAGGTCTAGTCCCCACCATGCTCCGGTACATAAGGCAACGTCAGAGCTTTCACTCGGGGTTAAATTCACTCGGGGTTTATGTGTCTGTTGGGGTGTTTTTTTAAGCCGGGAGGGGATATTCAAGAATGGAGAGTGGTGAGATACTATCCCAGTTACGCTATCATATCTGATTGTGGTGGTGCTTAATATATTCATTGAAAAGGTGCCTTCCAAGCATATTCTTCCATATATGTCTAAAATATTATGCATTATATATATATATATATATATATATATATATATATATATATATATGTGTGTGTGTGGGCGGAGCGTTTTTTCTTCCCATTAGAATTATTATTTATTTATTTATTTATATTTACTATTTGCTGCATACTTTGTATATGTTTTTTTGTGTGTAGATATATGTATTCTTTTGAACACAGTTTCTTGTTATCAGTGCCGAAGAACTTCATTATAGTTAACTGAATATTAGTCCCGATTTATCTTTGTAATCTCAAAAAGAATTTATTTCTTGACATGGACAGATTTCTATTGTCAAATTTAGATGCGGTAAGATATATACCGGTGTAGGGAGAGCGCAGAGGCATCCCTGGGCGTTAATGGGTAGCACTGTTAAATGAGTGATTATTGCTTGGGTTCGAATCCATCAGGTGGTGCCTCAGGGCCTCCCCTTCCTCGGGCTTTACCGGGGCCCACTTCCACCTCGGATGCTGCTCGGACCACTTCTCTCCTCCAATTTTTTTAAAACTTATTTTTACTTGAACTACGGTAGGGCGCCTTAGCCCAGCCAGATATGGTTATTCGTTATCTAAACGATTGTGTTTCTGAAGAAATACTATATCAGCCTTTTGTCGTCCGTGTTGTCTGCTTTCACCTACATGTAAAATATGTATCTGCTTTTCTAGGGTTAAACTGCAGCAGCTGATTCAAGGCTACTGCATCAGTGTAGTCTATCAATCTGGATGCGTTGAGAAGCGCGTCCGTTCAGCGAGCCAGGGCTGGTTTAACTATAATGCAATTACGTGTCTACTATGTCTATTGTAGTGCACCTACTCTACTGCAGCGTGTGCCCACTCCTCCCCCACTCCTCCTCCTTAGCACTCACTACAAATCTGGTCTGTCCTTAATGCCAATCGCCACCTTTGAACCCTTCCTCCTCCACACCTTCCTACTACTAACAGCGCTCATCTTTCCCAGGGAGGGTTGACCAGCGACATTAGGCGCCATCACCACCATCTTTTCTCTGTGCTATCTGATCAGATTAAATGTTGTCTGCTATCAATGTTGTGTCCTTCCAGTTTAGTAAACTATCAATTTTGTCTGTTTTCAGTGTCGTCCGTTTTCAGTGTCGTCTGTTACCAATGTCATCTGTTGCCAATGTCACCTGTGACAAATGTTGTCATATATGCGGGCGTTTGAATGCTATTGATGGCCGATCCAGTTAGGTGGTATGTGAGGGTCATGGTTACTTTTATTATGTTCACTCATGTTATTAGCTATACTGCTCCACCAGGCTAGAATATCCTAATATCCTGCATAAGGCTTAATCTCCTGCATAAGGCATAATATCCTGCATAAAGCGTACGATTCACAGTTCCCCCTTTTATATCTGTATTCGATAAATTACATGCTAGAGCTTACCCCATAGTAGAGCCAACACACGACATAACACACGATCCGAGTACAGCACCAGCAGAAGTGTTGGTAGATAATCGTCTGGTTGCTTAGTTTTATTCAGTTTATATATGTTTTTAGATACATGCAACAGTGGATGTTATAGACATTCTTCTTGGCTCTTACACTCATGCACACCAGTCACTCCTAGCCCGCATGATCTCTCCTTAACATAGTTCTCCATTGGCTGATTTAAGGACTCACCCCCTCCCACCCAGCTTTGGCCACCACCTGGCTATCATGGGCTTACATAACATGTGGTGACCGTGTGGCTGGGTGAGATAAGGGGGAGGGATTGTGCTTAAAGGGGCATTGTTTCCCTCCCCCGGTGTGAGCATTATAAAGGGAGTACTGTTTCATATTTAGCCATCTCAATATTCAATATACACTTAATCGGAGAATTTTACATGTTGTCAGTGTCGTCTGTTGCAAATGTTGTCTGTTGTCTGTATCATCTGTTACATATGTTGTCTGGTGTCATTATTGTCTGTTACAAATGTTGTCTGTTATCATTATTGTCTGTTACAAATGATGTCTGTTGTCAGTGTTGTCTGTTACAAATGTTGTCTGTTGTCAATGTCGTCTATTAGCAATGTCATATGTTGTCAGTACCATATGTTACAAATGTTGTCTGTTGTCATTATTGTCTGTTACAAATGTTGTCTGTTGTCATTATTGTATGTTACAAATGATGTCTGTTGTCAGTGTCATCTGTTACAAATGTTGTCTGTTGTCAATGTCGTCTGTTAGCAATGTCATCTGTTGTCAGTACCGTATGTTGCAAATGTTGTGTGTTGTCAATGTTGTCTGTTAACATGTCATCTGGTATGAATAGCATCTGCTAATAGTAGTGTTGTCTGATAGTCGTGTCATCTGCTATCAATGCCATTCATTAAATGCAGTAGCTTTCATTGAATATCGTCTGCTTTTCTCTGACACCAGTAGACGCAGTGAATGTCACAAATTATCTGCTGAAGCCAGAGACACGCCATTGACAGAAGGTTGTAAAAATATACGGATTTCCGGTTCAGAATTATATATTGGCAGGGAGCATTGTTATTCTCGGGCGACGGAGTGGGGACCAATGTTATGTAACAGAAAAGCAGTGGGTGCCCCACTCGCTCTGTGACATATGAGGCTATATGAAAAATATGTTAATACATAGTGCCCGAGATTATGACGAGATGTTCCTATGTAAGAGACAGTTAATGTTTGGTGAAATGTTCCCTCTATGGACCAGTAAGGGTGCAAGTGGAGGAGAAGGACATTTTTAATATATATATTTATTGTAATGTCTGCAACTACCTGTTACTACAGGGCCGATGGGCAAGCACACCCAGCCACTCTGCATACATTATGGACACCACCTGCAGCTGGGGTTGAGTGACAGCTGCCCATATTAGGGCGTCGCCCCCAGGCTGTACAGGGTGTCTGATTGGCTGGCTGTGGGAGGGCCAGTCACCTTCACCCCTTTGCCCCACCTGACCACACAGGCCTCATTCTGATATTGATTATTCTAGAGACTCTGATCTATATGATGCTATAGGCACTACTGGGGCACTCTACTCTTGACTCTTGAGAGAGACACACTCTTCTCTTGGCCAGGGATCCAGACACTCTGCCTGAGGCTCCACCTTTCCAATACAAACTGAGCTGTGTGCAACAACCATGGGACTCCGGTTCAATGGGCTGTAGGCACTGATTCCTATACATACTCTGTGAGGCTCTGTGCGGACAGAAGGTAAGGAATGAGGGTGATAGGTCGCTAGTAGGTGAACAGGAGTTGATGCCAATAAAGCACAACTTCTTCACTGTCAATCTTGCACGACTTGTCTTCCCTTTCTTGCTTATGAGTTTGTTGGAGAGTGGCATTAGGTGTGAACTGACAGACAGTTGTCCGAACTCGCCTGGGGAGAGTAAGTGGTATATCTAGGACTCAGACGGCCGGGCATTCCAGTTATATTCAAGGTGTTATCGGGGTGAACAGGTTAACCATGCCCTGGAGGGAGCATTCGGCCCACCGATAGCCCCATCTGAGTGTGATCGCGTTCCATCTCCTGCAATGTAGATGACAAACTATGTTGCAGTGGCACTTGGATTCATCTTCGCCCAAGTGGCCGCTACACAGCTACAGCCACCATTCCTCAGAAGGCAGTCGGGCACTGTTTGCCGCCCATAACGGTTAAGTCTAATGACTTGTTTTCGCCGCTAGACAGTAATAGTCTTGTGACTCCCCTTCTTTTTATTACTTTCAGTTGTTGTGTAGCTAACTACTGCATGCATTCTTTCTCTGTTTGTAAGAATTATCTCACAAAGTGAGACCAGTGCAGTAGACTAGCTACAACTACACTTGACATGGGTTTGCCGAATACAGTGGTCGCTGAAGAGAGGTGCTATTGTAGTCTTCATCTATGCTGTTTTAGAATCAGAAGGTGGACCTTAAAATGAATTATTTCCACTAGATTAATGATCAGTGTGTAGGCGTAGCATGATGTTTCACGTTATAGTCGTATGGTAAGCAAGACTTTGGGGCTTTACTCTAAGATCACTGGCAGACCTGGTACGCGGATAAAAGAAGCACCGTTATTCAGCTGAAGTCGTGTATTCATTTCCCCCACGATTTCAGTTATTTACCGACGATATTTACTCAGGAATGTCTCCTCACAGTAACTACAACAAACCGGAAGTAATCGGACGCAAAGGCTGGCGATTTGACCCTGGGCAGTACCCCAATGCAGTGTGAAAACCAACAAACATACCTGGGAGTCACATTTGACAAGAGGCTAACATGGAAGCCACACATAGAGAATGCACAGGGAAAAGCTAGAAGGAAGCTGAACATCATGAGGAAGCTGGAAGGAACGCAGTGGGGGGCCAATGAGAAGATTCTCAAAAATGTATACCAAGGCACCATACTACCACACCTGGAATATGGGTCCTGCTCATGGATGAGTTTGGCCCAGACCCACAGAAAAACTCTTGATAAAGTTCAGAACCAGGCTCGTTGTATCATCACCTATTAAGAAGATCGAAGAGATAACAGGAATACCACCCCTGATCATGAGAAGAGAAAGCAAAGCCATGATACAGTTCATAAAAGCCAAGTATTTCAAAGACCACCTGATGAATACTAGAGTGGGAGAACTTTCTTCTGGAAGATTGAAAAGGTCCAGTTTTATGACTGAAACAATAGCCCTGCAGACAAAACACCAAGCAAAGCTCCCAGTGCAAGTAGAGGCCTTAACCATCACTGATTCTCCTCCCTGGGAAAGAAAGCTGGAGAACTTCAGTATTAGTATCACAGTGCCTTACCTCTCCACTAAAGATGCACACGGCAAAATGAGCAGGAAAATCCTTACACTGGCAATGCTTGATGAAAAGTACCCCCAGGAGGCATGGATCCATGCCTACACTGACGGGTCAGCTACAGATGCAGTCCGGAGAGGTGGTGCTGGGGTATACATCAGGTACCCTAATGGACAAAGGCAGACAGAGGCAACACCAACAGACCTTCACTGCACAAACTATAGAGCTGAGGATGAAGCCCTGGTCCAAGCTGCTAAGATATTGAAAAGCACCAGAGCCACAGACTCTCAGATAGTTTTCCTGACTGATGCCAGGTCTGTCCTTGAGGCAGTCACAGAGAACAAACTGCCACGACTCCAGGAAGCGCTTCAAAATATCCACTGCTTCAGAATTGTGCTGCAGTGGATTCCCTCACACTGCGGCATTCAGGGTAACGAAGAAGCTGACAAAATGGCAAAGATGGGTGCAGAGGCAGAACAGCACGAAAACAGTGTTGACTTTAAGGAGATGAAGACCATCATTAAGTCTCTGCATAGATCACCAGAATCACGAGACAGCTACCATCAACTGTCAAGACAACATCAAGTGATCATCTTCCGCCTTAGGACTGGGCATAACAGGCTTAACAATCACCTGCACAGATACTTCTGTGTAGTACCATCTGCCCTCTGCCCCTGTGGAGAGGAAGATCATACTGCTGAGCATATCCTACAGAGCTGCTTGAACCATCACTCACTGAGGGAAGAGATATGGCCAGCTCCCACTGACTTGCAGGAGAAGCTGTACGGGGCTGCAGATGTGCTACAGAGGACTGTCAATTTTATTATGAGAACTGGGCTCCAACTGTAATTGAAGGCGAACGAAAAGAAGAAGATCGGACATGGCGTCCGGTAGGGGCGTCGGTATGGCAACCTTCGTTCAGCTTCCGGTCAGTGGACTAGTGTACAAACATCACACTCTCCGAACAGACCACTTTGCGCGCCTATTCGCCCCAGCTGCCCCAGTATATCTGCCCGGAGAGTGTAGGGATCAAAGGTCACGCCGGAACATGTGCTTATTCTGACAGTCGATATATTGAGCACCGAATGGAGGGTTTCGCTGGTTCCTACACAGGACAGTTCCGCTGGTTTTCCATCTGGCAAGACGGAAATGGATACTACCATTTTCATGAATACTGACACCGCAAGTCGGTGCAGCGGACGCAGATCGGGCGGGGGCCGAAATAGTGCGGGAACACAAGAAAGGGCAACGTTTAGATTGTCGACCGAAATAGCACAGGAGCAGAAGAAACGGCAGCACTTAGATTGACAGCCCAATTAGCGTGGGAACACAAGAAAGGGTGGCGTTTAGATTGTCGACTGAAATAGCACGGGACTCAAGAAAGGACAGTATTTAGATTGCCAGCTAAAATATGATGGGAGCATAAGAAAGGGCGGTGTTTAGGTTGCTGGCTGAAATAGCGTGAGAATCCAAGAAAGGGCGGAATTTAAATTTCCATCTGCTGCCGCTACATATATAAGATAAGATGTGAGGACGGGCCTGGTATTAAAACTACTGTAGTAGACTGCGCTGACCTGTCAGGCAGGGAGCCAGATAGACAGGTAGACGTGGAGATCACATCAGGGATCCTAGGTTCTATAATGGTTAGCACTAGTCCGAAATGCAAGAGGTGTAGGTTCGAATCCTGCTCTATGCGCAATATTTCCTATTTTCCTCGCCTCCACGACACTACATTAATTAATGAAACCATCAAATATCAGAACTGAAAACACTTGCCCACATTTAATTATAGATATCCAATATTGGGGCGTCCATTACACGTTTATTGTAGTTTGGTGATCCTATACTAGGCTGCTAAACTCGAAACTGGATAAACAGAGCCTATGTCCCACATTCTGGTATGTCCACATATTAGTTTTGTATGTTTTCACTTCGAATATCTTCAATGTTATCCATTTAAAATAAAAGTTGCTTCAAATTAAAGTAGCTTCAAATTAAAGTAGCTATATAATGATAAATATATTATATAATCAATCAATCAATCAATAGTTCCATCCTCTAGTCGAGGGTTGGATGCAATGGTTCTCCACTTGTCCCGATGTTGTGCTGTTCTGATAGACTGTGAATAATTCAAGCCTGTCCACTGTGAAATATTTGTAAACCATGATGTTCTTGGTCTCCCTCTCCCTCTGCTGCCATTCACCTTCCCTTCCAACAATGTACGGTATATTGAACTCTGACGAATGATGTGGCCAAAATAAATAAGTTTCTTTGTCTGTATAGTGGCAAACAAGCTTTTCTTATTTTTAATTTTTCTGAGAACTTCTTTGTTGGTGATCTTCTTTGTCCATGATATTTTCATCATCCTTCGATAAGTCCACATCTCAAATGCTGCTAAACGTTTGTACATTTTCTTAGAGATTGTCCATGTCTCTGCCCCATACATTAGAGTAGACCACACATAACACTGAAGAATACGCTTCCTTGTTTGTATTAATATCTTACTTGATGTTAACACTGTATTCATTTTGGAGAATGTTGTTCGGGCTATTGTTATCCTTCTTTTAATTTCTTCCTCACATCTCCCATCATTTGTAATCTTTTGTCTGAGATATATGAATTCGGATACTTGTTCTATGTTTGTGCCATCTATGGTTATATTGACATTTGGTTTATCTGTCTTTTTACTTATAACCATTGTTTTGGTCTTCCTGGCATTCATCTTCATGTTGAATAGTATTCCAGCTTTATTGATTCTATTCACTATATCTTGTAGGTTTTTCTCACTGTCTGCTAGTATTACACTGTCATCGGCATATCTAAGATTGTTGATGTTCATGCCACCTATTGTCACTCCCTTGCAATCTTCAATGTGTCTGAAAATCATCTCTGTGTACAGGTTAAATAGACATGGTGACAATACACACCCCTGTCGAACTCCTCGTTTAATCATAACTTCATCCGATAGGCCCTGCTCCATTTTTATAAATGCACGTTGTGTCCAGTATAAGTTCACAATTAGTTTAATGTCTTTGCCATTGACACCAATATCTTGTAAACATTTGATTAACAGTTCATGATTGACTCGGTCGAAGGCCTTCTCATAGTCAATAAAGCAGGCATAAACATCCTGGTTCACTTCACAATAACGTTCACAAATCATTCTCATATTGAAAATCCCTTCACGTGTACCTCTTCCAGATATAAACCCACTTTGTACGTTACTGATTTGTTCTTCAATTTTCTGTTCTTCAACATATGACTCATCAGGCTTAGTGTTCTGTACTCAGTACACAATGTTGGTTTTAGCTTCTTTGGGAGTCGTACAAATATGGATTCATTCATATTCAATGGTATAAATCCAGTCTCATAGATGTCAGTTACTAGCTTATGAATGATTTGAATCCCCACTTCATCTAGTCCTTTTATCATTGTTGTATTGTGTATTATATAATACACAATACAATATATAAATATACACATTCAATTCAAATGGGGGAGGTTGGTGGGTTGGTTGTTGGAGTATTACATCCTGGCAACATCGAAGGTCATATCAGGACGGGTACCGACTTGTGACAGTGCGCACTCGTGGTGACTTTATAGTGCTGCCCCACTGGAAGCCCAGGCTGCCAGCAACATGACCTGATATTCCAATCAGTCACACTATCCTGACACTGAGTGAACCAGTCCTTGCTCTATCCTAATAATGCCAAGTGCCTGGCTAGGAAGTGACAAGTATCAATTGTTATGTCATTGGTTTGACTCGACCAGGATTTAAACCCGTGGCTTGGAATCCCACGATCTACCAAAACGGGAGAAGGACGTTCAACTCATTTGGCCACCCCGTCTGGTGAATGGGGGTTATGTGCTCATCTGATTCTGCATGCCGGTAACCAGCACACAGTGCGAACTTAAGCCGCAGTCACACCTACCCGGACTAGCCCCGGATTTTGAGCCGGACCACCCCCAGACCAGTTGCCCAGACCGTCCGGACAAAATCGCTGTTTTCGTCGTCTTTTGCCTCGCAGTCACACCTTCCCGGACAAGGCGCCGGACCACAGGCCGGATCACCCCAGACCACCCCGGACCACCCCCGCACTCCCCGGTGTAGCCACAGACTAGTCCCGGATGAGTGATGCGGGGTAAACCGGGCAGTCCAGGGCGATCCATGGCTGATCTGTGGTGATCCGGGGCATCCGGGTCTTATCCGGGCAGTCCGGGAGTGGTCCATGTGTAAACGTGCCGGCTGGTGGTGTGGGTGGTGTGAATAGGTCAAGTGAAAACACTACAGGTAATAAAGGAAAACAGGGTAAGAAGGAAAAGTAAGAGAGTGAGACTCTCTGGTTTATTGTCTTAGATGGGGTCTCAAGAGTACAAGAGTGGCCGTTGTCACATGATCCTATTCAATCAATCACAGTAGACAATGCAGTGGGTCACATGAACTCACTCCTCCAATCAGAGAACAATGCAGGTGTGCAATGATCATAACAATTACCGATGTGGGTGGGGAGGGGGCATGTGAGGATGTGGTGACTCTTCCAAAGACTGTTTCTTAGTCAAACTCGGAAAGGGACCACTTCCCTCTCAAGGACTAATCAAGTATACAAGGGTCTATATCCTACTGAATTAATGGTTTACCAAGTCTCACACATCCTCTATAATGTCTTTGGTGGTTTTAGAAGGTTGACATTTACATTTATCATTATTTATAGAGCAGCTTTGGTAAGTTTGGATTATAGTAACTTCACCTCAGTATCACATGTATTGATAATCGGACAGAATTTTTACAACGTACACCGCCCCTCCCTTCTAACCATCTGCCCAGCATATAGCAAGAAGTGCACAGTTACTAACGATGTCACCTTTTATATTCCTCTTTAATATGCTGTTGTATTCAACCTAACCAATAAATTGGAGTTCTGAATAGTCCGCGCATAATCGCGATAAGGTACATGTCTGACTTCGAAGAGCAAAAAAAGAAAAAAAAAAAATTTCCGATAAATTTTCATTTTCCTTTTTTTTTTATTGGTTATTGTAATAAAATAATTCCATATTTTATTTTTATAATTTAAATATTAACTATGTTTTAAGTCTTAATTATTTTTTTTTTTTTTATTTTTTACCCCGCTGATGAACATATATGAATGTCCTAAAGGAGCATACGATTCGTGTGCCATCATATTTTAGCTTATTCCGAGCATCTTTTAGTTTTGTGACGGTGGAGAGGTCGTTCTGCAAACGATTCTAAGGCACAGTCCAGTCATTAGCATCGATCTTAGCATTCGTTGCTCAAAATCTTACATTAGTGCTCAATCGGATTTGGGCATTTGCCTGTCGCACTATTCCACATCGCCTGGCGCTTTTACAAGGCTTTTTGCGTTTTACCGAATTGCTAAACTCGTAGAAAACCTGCACGAGTGTCGATGGTAGACGCATGGGATGTATCCGACAGGTTGCTCATAGAATTCACAGTACGGAACTGCAATCCAATGAGAAAACAAGGCCTAAGCGGTTTGAATCAGATGACCTAGTTTTTTAGGAACTATTTTCCTTGCACAATTGTAGACACTCAAAATCTTCTCGATTTCACCAATTTTTAAGGCATTTAAGTCTGGCAAATGGCAAAAGCATGCAATCAATTATGGGTTTTTGGAAACTGCCTGAACAAAGACAAAGCATTCAATTATCAGGTGTAAAAGCCAATCCTAATTCGCATCAACAGAAATTCACATATACAGATAGCGTAACTTTAGCAGCATGAAGGTAAACGAAGCTAGTGACCAGTGGTTCCCTTTTTGAACTTCCAAAATTCATAAGTACGTACTTCTATATTATTGAAATAAACAATAGATCTACATGCTTTTGACTCAAGTTTAAAGTATAGAATACGTATAGAATAGTCGTATTCGCATGTTCTGTATTCGTTGAACGTCGATGAACGGTGTGTTGATGTTAAGGCGATTTTCTCCACGAAGACGGCAATTATATATTGAATATAATTGTTTCTGTGTAGTTTCTATGTGACCTCGTCCGGTCTGCCGGGCTTAATAACACCAACACGATCCAGTCACTACAGCAAATGCGATAGTTCCTAACTGAACGATAGCATTGATCCCAATCACCATTGCTGAAGCGAAATCCCTCGGACTCAGTCACATACGTCCAAAGTTCCCACCGAACTCTGTTGACGATCAGCTTGTAGTACAGTTCCTCCAGAGAACAGCTACGCTTGATAGAAATTGCTGCATTACGATAAGTTCATCCGAATGTCAAGTAATTGTAGCAATCTTCTCGAAGACTAATGGAAACACCGCGTCCAGCATTAATGCCTTTAGCGTTCGCCTCGTGAACTTAGCATTAACCACACTGTGGATGCGAAAATCATTGGGACTCAGTCACATATAATTGAGAATATAGTGACCCTCCGTACTAAGCTGCAGCTCCTCGCGCACAGGGCATAGATCGATTGGTTCGTACTGAAGTCAATTGTTGCCAGGCTGTGATTCTAAATGTCATGAGAAATCACGGATGACAACATATCAATATTATGTGTTGTAATATTCAATAAGATTTGAGTAATTTTAAAATTTAAAATTTAAAACTATAACCATGCATAGAGTTATATTGATATCATTTTGAAAATGAAATGATAGTGTGTGTTGAGTTTTGTAAATCAGGATCATTAATATGTCCCTAATAACATGGAGTAATGTGCACAATAATTACTACATCTCCAGTACCAAAGATCATTAAAATGTTCTCTCTCAACATTGAATAAGGTCAATGAAAAGTAACTCTACAGTATAACAGATTCATTAATATGTTTTCCAGCAACATGAATAATGTTAATGATATTATTATAAATAGTATCAAACGAACATCCTAATAGGTTCCCTATAACAAATTAATGTCAATGAGAGTTTTTAGATAGTTTAAGTAATATATGCAATGTTCCAATCATATGTCAATGTGCCAATGGAAGCATAATATTTGAACAGTGTCATAGATAATAAGGTTCATCAATTATGACATGAAACGCAATGAATCTCAATGAATTTTTCAGCAATCATGAAAACCCTCATAGTGTACATGATTTTCCAAAGAACCTTTAGTGTAGACAACCTCGGCCTAGGCCTACATACATCTGAATATATGGTCATAACAATTAATGTTAAATGGCAGTTCATGAACTTTCAATCAAACATATTTCCACAATATATTTGATAACATTCCATCACAACCAATTGCACTATAAAGGAACCATAGTGATCAACCTTCTGACTAGGACCATTTAATCAATTATGAAAACATTGTACATCATATTATTTAGTGTTTTTAAATGAATTTTTATGAATCATGGCATAAGTTTAAATCTATCATTTGTCAATGAAAATCAAGGCAATAAGTTTTTCTATAGAAAAACACATGCCAACATCTACAATCATATCCTGTCCCAAAGACTTCAAATGAATAAAAATATGAACACATGCACCACTGACCCTTCATAACACATGGTTACGAATGAAATAACATATCCAAGACAAGTTTACGTGTATCATGATACTTCCACATGAATAACAATTGCTGACAATAATGGCAACTAGTTGTAGATTTATGCATCGTTGTATTTAAATTAATTCAGACCAACCTCTATCTTTGATAGTCTCATGGCAGTGGATGTATAATCATTCATATGATTTCTGATCATTTTTTTAATTAAGTGTTCATGAAGAACATAGATAATTTAGGTTATACCCACCTTCTGAACACACGTGCAGGTTCCATCCCTATGGAAAAACAATGGGTTAGTGTTCCCGATCTTTTAGACGAACATGAGAGCATTATAAAATGACTCATCCCAACCCTATGATTCCCAAAAAAAATCTTGACACCATCCAAATGGAGGTGGGCCACACAGTCCTGTTACCCAACAAGAACAATGATGAACCAACAACATGTACCATAATAGGCCCGCCCATTAATTATGATCCTTGCTCCAAAGAGAGAGACTCCGTGAACAATATGTAGCATATAGTCGTATGCAATTACACATTTCCGGGAAGAACAACTAATCAGGTTTTTTCAGTGGCTTAAGCCACCAGGTAAGTTTCATATTTCGGTTATGTTGTTGATGAAAAAAATATACGACATTTTAAGGAGAACTCTCAGTCAAACCTTATAGAATGTAGTTAGTTATCTGTGGTATCATATCTGTGGTATCATACATATCATCAAAAGTAAAACATGTTATGCAGTCGTAATGATGAGTACCATTGTCTATACATCTTAAGCAATATTAATTAATTAATAATAGTAAGAGAGGATTGCAAAAAGTGGCTTATGAGCTCAAAAAAAATATATATGTTAATTACTCTTCAGCCTTGCTGAGGTACAACATACTTTCCTCAAGTTTAAACACCCCATGTGATGTATATATATATATATATTTAACTCGTGCAGCTCCTATTGTAGTAATTGCAAAATAAACAAATGAACGGAAAAATTGACAGCTATTCTATAAAATAATGGAGTTTACAGAGTAATTAGTTCATGCCATTTTATATTAGTGAGAAAAGTCATTCCCCAATAGTTCATTTAAGGTTGTCTTACAACCACAGGTTACTCCCATCTTCGCTGTGGTAGTGCCTGCTGAATATCAATTACACGACCTCAAGCTAGATATTGTGAAACATCATAATGAGTCATTATAGATAACTACTTAATAGTCATCGTTTGATAATGCAAATCAGTTAGATGATGAAAATAATAATAATCCAGATTGTTTAAGACTAACAGTGTTAACTCATGTTATCCAAACCAATACTGATCATTTGTCAAAAATAAATGTTGAAGATCATATCAAAAAAATTAGATATATCAGTTTAACTCATAGCTAAGATTTGTCATCTTGCTCTTGTGAAGTTAACATAACATAGTTGTAAAAAAAAATTGTGAAATCCCTATGATTATTTTAGCTGACCTCCCAACGAACAGTCGCTTTTGTAAAAATAATCTAGTTCATTCAATACCCTAGGCATTACTGTTGCCTCACCAGGTATCTTCTCCACTTGATAAGTAGTAGAAAACAAATTATGTCTCGCTCAGCAAACAATAGGACAAAAAAGGAAGAATCTTGCAGATCACTTTGACATAAATGAAAAAGATCTTCACGTCAGACATTACTTAAAATCTCCCGACGTTCAACTAATGTTTTTGCTTAGCGGAATATTTTTGAAAAGTTCAACATAGAATAGAACTTCTACAAAAGTATTTATACATTCGATCTCACAATTGAAATCAATCCAACGATCAGTCCTGTACATAGGTGAAAATCATTATTACTAACAGTTACTTCCCTTCATTGTATAGCAACTCAGTTACTCCAATTTCACTGAAGATTTATCAGCTTAGAACATATGGATCAGAAAGTAATTAAATCAAATTGTAGTTTACAAGTATCAACTTTCTGTTTAGGTTTTTTATCCATATGAATCACAATCAAGAACATTATTTAGTTTTATTGTTAAACAAATAATTACTTTTATAATATATATCACATTATTAAGTAATATGAACATATAGAATAAATTTCTTATTGAAAAATAAAAAATGTTTTAACAAGTTAATTTAAATATCTTATTTCATAATGTTAAATCAACTTATCTGTATTGTAATACACATAACAATATAGAATAGATACTTTAGATGTCTTAAGTAAGTTAGTTTATGGTTCTAAGTATCTTAGTTATCGAGTTATGCATTTATTAGTACAAAAACATAAGACCTGAATCTTACCACAGTTCCAGTCCATGACGAAATGCTTCTGTGTAACCCCCGTCAACCACAACGACGATTAGCGACATTTTAAGACAAATCGATCATGTTAATCATGTTATGTCTAATTACGCTTCACGCGCCGGTGAATTATCTGTAACTACTGCTTCATACAAGCCAAAACAATTTAGCCTTATCGCTTCACGCGTGTCGCCGTCGACACCCGATAAGAAATTGACTCCCGGCTCCCGTCTGCCGATTCTTATCATCCTTACCGTATACTCGCGAAAAGTTTACGCTCGTCGAATAGAATTGCTCTATCGACATTACGCAGCCGTCTTTTCTCATCACTCGAGAGGTACAGGTTCGATAAATTACCTATATTTATGGAAAAATTGTTTTTTAGCTTGCGAGAATTTAATAGAATCAATACGGTAATGCAAGTCAATGTGTTATTTTAAGCGTTTTTAGATTTTTCCACGGCCAAAGAATAATGATTTTTGTACTTAAGAAAAGTTAATGCAAATCCAATGGTGTGTTCTAAATTGGATTAAATAACATCTTTGGTTATTTGCAATTTATCCGCTTTAATAATGTCCATTCTTACATATGCAAGATCTACCTCTTTCACAAACATAACATCTTCAAAGTCTTAGCGAAAGTGCTATAGTATTAGTTTCTATGAACATAACATTTCAGTCGTTAGTGTGACGAAATTTAGTTCTTTTCAGTAGCTAAACAGTTTAAAACTCAAAGTATTAAGTAACACCTGTTTTACGTCTCACCACGTAATTTATAAGCGTACTAAAACTTAACTTAGATAAATAGAAAAGTCAATGGTAAATAAATGAAATTGTTATCTGTTAGTAAGACATTCAGTCACCACCGGTGTACTTTTTTCGCTCTATGTCCCGATAGAATAACAATACATTAGTACATGGCACCATTTTTCCTTAAAGTATTCACTTCCTTTGCTTACTCCACCAGAAATGCTCCGTAGCATTTGGTAAGTCCGGGGGTGGTCCGGGTTAAACCGTGGCTGAAACGTGGCTCATCCGGGGCGAAACAGCCCCAGACCACCCCCAGACCACCCGGGACTGCCCTCGGTTTACCCCCGGTCCACCCCCGGACTACACGGACCACCCCCGGATCATGCCGGATCGAGCCTGGATCGCTAAATGCCCCGGACCGCTCCGGATGTTTTAAACATTTTAAAACATCCGGGGCGGACCCGGACGAGCCACGGATCACGCCGGACCACGTCGGACCATGCTGGACCATGCTGGACCACCACGGACGAGCCACGGATCACCCCGGACCACGTCGGACCATGCTGGACCATGCTGGACCACCACGGACGAGCCACGGACGAGCCACGGATGATCCCGGACCACCCCGGATGACGGTCCGGGGCTCATCCGGCCTGTGATCCGGGTAGGTGTGACTGGGGCTTACCTGTCAGGAGCAATGTGCTCCCGTGCACCGCAATGTCAACTGGAAAGGTGAACCGGTTTTTAGTAGCATGCGCTACAAAGTCCAAGGCCACGGTCCAGGATGTGGAGAGGGGGGGGGGGGGGGGGGGGGGGGGGGGATAGGAGGGGTGACGGCGGGACAAGTGGAGACGTGAGGCGGGAACAGGCAGTAAATATGAGTAGGGACCAGCGGAGTCAATTTACTCGTGCATGACACAACTGTGTGAATTGTTGATAACACTCCCCGCTTTCACTACCCTCACAACCATACTGTTCTACTGGCGTTTGTAATAGACCCTTTCCACAGAGATGGCGCATTGAGCTTCCATCACCATCACAGGGCAGGTTGGTGGTGGAATCCTCAGTAAAACCTTTTCCACAGGGCATGCTGCACACAGAGCTGTTACCCACAAGCTTAGTTCTTTCACTGCCGACAGAGGGCGGGTTGGTGGTGGAAATCGTCTATAGCACACTAGTAGTAACTGTTGTTGTCACCTGACGGCTTTAGTTAGTTTTGATAGATATAGTGGCGGTGTTGATGACATGCGGCGTGGTTTCTTATTTAGATTCCAGGGTGCATTCAGCCATCGCAGTAGGTCAAGCTGGGGTCATTGGTGGGTCACGACCTACTTCTAGAAGGTACTTAGCCCCTTCATATACACCCCTTTCAATGGTTGTAAACATTGTGTATGCGCGCGCAGCTTGGCTGCAGAACGAATGCACACTGCCACTGAGTTTGCCAGTATGTGCAGTGCAAAACGTTTATTCTATTCAAAATTAATAGAAATCCAGAACCCTAACCATATAAATTTAATATAATCTATTCGTTGAATATGTTTTCTATATGTGTTCCAAGCAGTTTGTTTCTAGGTGGTGTGGTTTTAGAGATATTTTACTTTTTCTGTATGAAGATTGCTCACCGCCATTGACAATGCATTGAGTTTGCCGTACGCGCAGTGCAAAACGTCAGTTTTATTCAAAATTAGTAGAAATCCAGAATCCTAACCGTATCAATTTAATATAATATTTTTGGTAAACATGTTTTCTACGTGTATTCCAACCAGTTTGTTTCTAGGTGGTGTGGTTTTAGAGAAATTTAACTTTTTCTGTATGAAGATTGCTCACTGCCATTGACAATGCATTGAGTTTGCCGTACGCGCAGTGCAAAACGTCAGTTTTATTCAAAATTAATAGAAATCCAGAACCATAACCATATCAATTTAATATAATCTTTTTGATAAACATGTTTTCTATGTGTATTCCAATCAGTTTGTTTCTAGGTGGTGTGGTTTTAGAGATATTTAACTTTTTCTGTATGAAGATTGCTCACTACCATTGACAATGCATTGAGTTTGCCGGTACGCGCAGTGCAAAACGTAAGTTTTATTCAAAATTAATAGAAATCCAGAACCCTAACCGTATCAATTTAATATAATCTTTTTGGTAATCATGTTTTCTATGTGTATTCCAATCACTTTGTTTGTAAGTGATGTGGTTTTAGAGATATTTAATGGTGCTGTCACACTACGACGTATCTCGCTGGCACGCTGCCAACGTGCACAATCACTTTTTTACGTCGAGACACGTCAAACTTTTCGGCGTGGTGGGAAAAGTTTGACGTCAGCTCAATGTAGTGGTAGCGTGCGCCCGACGTTGTGGTGACGTATATCAACGCGTGAGAAAAAAAACAAAAAAAGGTGGGTGCAACGTGTGGGAACGAGTCTCACGCGTGCGCAGCGTGTGCCTAGCGTTCGCATAACGTTCTCCCAGCGCTCCACGAGCGACCGGCCAACGTGTTGCATGACGTATGAGAGCGCGTGATCGATGCATTATCAATGCGTGACCAACGACATTTCGGCGCATGTCGGCGTGGCACCAGTATGCTATCAGCCCGCCAATGTTAAGCGAGTGGCAGACGCGCGGCCAACACGTCCAAAACATCGAGACACGATGGAGAGAACGGAGAAACGCCAACAGCGCATCGGACATACATTATGCATACGTTAGAACAACGTCATCACACGTCGATGGTACGATACTGACGCGCTGACGGAATGCTCACCGTCACAGGAAAAAAAAGTCAATGTATAACAACGTCACACAATGTCAGAACAATGTTCCTCCAATGCGCATCTAACATATCTTGATGTCCCCCTAACGTCGCCATAACGTTGTCACCCGCGCGTTGTCGTACGTTGAAAGTTTTGCGCAAGCACAAAACTTCACCAACCCACTGACACGTGCCGCCGAACGTCGCCGTAGGTCAACATATACATACTGACATATCCGGACGTAGCGCAAAAAAATCACACACGTCGACGTACGTTGGCGCGAAGCGTCATAATGGACAGCACCATAACTTTTTCTGTATCAAGATTGCTCACTGCCATTGACAATGCATTGAATTTGCCGGTACGTGCAGTGCAAAACCTCAGTTTTATTCAAAATTAATAGAAATCCAGAACCTTAACCTCATTAATTTAATATAATCTTTTTGTTATGGTGCTGTCACATTACGACGCTTCTCGCCAACGCGCGTCGACGCGTGTGATTTTTGGGCGCAACGTCGGGACACATCAGGAAGTGTTAGGCGCGCGTTAGGCGCGCGTTGGTACACGTTGATGAACGACAACGGTCGGCGAGGATCGTTGGCGCGTGTTGGCGCGCGTCGAAAGTTTTGCGCTTGCACCGTTACTGGGACATTAGGCACAGGTCGAGATCTGTTGGACACGCTGGAATAACGTTATGCGAACACTATGCGCATGCCGCGCGCGTGTAACGGTCGTTCCCACAAGTTGCGCCAAACTGTTGCTTTGTTGTTTGATGTCCTAGCTACATCTAAGGTCAAATCAGGATGGCGTGGCAAAACCTTTTTGTTTTTTTTTCTCATGCGTCGATATACATTACCACAACGTCGGCTGCACGCTACCAACACGTTGCACTGACATCAAACTTTTTCCCACCGCGCCGAAAAATTTGATGTGTCTCGATTGTTTTGCGCATTGGCGGCGCGTCAGTGAGAAGCGTTGTAATGTAACAGGATCATTACCAATCAGTTTCTTTCTAGGTGGTGTGGTTTTAGAGATATTTAACTTTTTCTGTATGCGATTGCTCATGGCCATTGACAATGCATTGAGTTTGCCGATACGCGCAGTGAAAAACACTGTCGATTTTATTCAAAATTAATAGGAATGCACAGCCCTAACCTTATAAATTTAATTTAATCTCTTCTTTGAATATGTTTTCTACATGTCTTCCAATCGGTTTGTGGCTAGGTAGTGTGACTTTAGAGATATTTCACCTTTTCTCTATGAAGATTGCTCATAGCCATTGAGTTTGCAGTGTGACCGGATGTTGTCCCTAAATACATGTGCTGATGTCATATGAAATTGGTCAATTGATAGCGCCTTACGAGGTTATGGTGCTTCCGGTGTGTGGAGCATTATGGGTGAAGCCTGGAATTTACGATGCAATCCCTGTGACATTGGAGATAAATGCTCGTATCATCTGCATTTGCCGCCAGTGGCATACTACGCTGCTTGTCGCAAGTGTTGTACTTGTAGGCCAGGACTGCGCATGCAGCCGCATTGGTTCTGTGTGTCGCATCATGTGCACAACTGCGTTTATCGCGAGTGTTGTAGGCCAGAACTACACATATGTCTGCCTTTGACGGGAGTGTTGTAGGCCATAACTGCACATATGTCTGCCTTTGTCACGAGTGTGGTAGGTCAGAACTGCATGCGCACGCACCGTGCGTCCAATGTGGCAGCACTGCAGGCTCCCCCCGCCTCACTGTGAGGATCCACATCTACACCCAGCACGGAAAGGCTGGGTGTAGAACCGTTACTACACCCAGTAACGGTTCTACACCCATGGTATCAAACTCATATCTAACCCAATCTGTATTTGGTGTAGTAGATCAGTGAGAGCTTGGCGAGAAGCTAGATTTGAATTTACATATTTAATTTAGATACTAGTACACTTATTAAACATTTGTCGCCACATAGATGGAAATACTGATGCAATTTAATTAAAACCTGTTACTACAGTAGCCTATGGTATCAGAGTTTTGGCATGCTTGGCCAAATTAATTTTGGATGGTTACTCTTCAAATATCTAGTTAGCCATATGTAATCAAAAGTTACTTCACACTAGAGCAAGGTGGATTATAACGTTCACCCTAACATGTTTATCTCAGAGAAATGACAGAAACTCAAAACCATCGGACTATGCATAATAGTTCCCAGTGAAATGCAATTAATGGTTCAATCATTTGAATATGTTATCAATGAATAGTAAATATTCATGTAATGAATACGTGGTAGAGCCAGGTGCCCCGATGTATAAGGGGCGTGGGGCAGACAGTGGGAAGGGTGCAATGGCGAATAATAACGCTGTTCCCTCCTTCACACGATTCATGCTGACTCATTATTACCTCAAGATCACCAAACCGGTGTTGCGGTTTCCCAGGGACACCAGTTTGCCAGGGACACATTGCTTCTGCGCATGCGTCAAAATCGAACAGCATCGTCACTAACCTTATAAATTTAATATAATGTTTTAGGTAAAGATGTTTTCTATATGTGTAAACAAATGATTTGTTTCTAGGTGGTGTCGTTTTAGAGATATTTAACTTTTCCTGTATTTTCTGTATGAAGATTGGTCATGGCCATTGACAATGCCTTGAGGTGGACGGTACGCGCAGTGAAAAACATTAGTTTTATTCAAAATTAATAGAAATCAAGAACCCTAACCTTATCAATTTAATATAATCTTAATGGTAAAGATGTTTTCTATATGTGTACGAAGCGATTTGTTTCTAGGTGGTGTAATTTTAGAGATATTTGATTTCTTCTGTATGAAGATTTGCTCATGGCCGTTGACAATGCATTTGAATGGAAGTGTCCCTGGCAAACTGGTGTCCCTCGGAATCCGCAACACCGGCACCCACTCCTCATAGGCACCGCGCACGTTCCGACGCCACGCTCGGCCAGATGATCTACTTCCGGTGGTGGCGACATAGATCTACATGGATGCTGACCAGATCTGCGCCTGTGCGCAGGTGTTTGCCACGGGCTGAGTGGGTGGGTGCCAGAGGGGTCCTCAGTGTGGGTGTGGGTGGTGAGTGTGGGCCGTGGGTATGTATGTGGGTGGTGGGTATGTGTGGTGGGTATGGGTGGTGGATGTGGGTGGTGGATGTGGGTGCTGGGGTGGAAACGGGTGGTAAGTGGTGGGTGTGGAAGTGGGTGGTGGATGTGGGTGGTGTGGGTGGTTGTGTGGTGGTGGGTGTGGTTGTGGGTGATGGGTGTGGGTGGTATGGGCGTGGGTATGGGTGGTGAGTGGCGGGTGTGTAAGTGAGTGGTGGGTGTGGGTGGTGTGTGCGGGTTATGGGTGTGGGTGGTGGGATTGGGTGGTGGGTGTGGGTGGTTCGTGTGGATGGGGGTGTCGGTGTCGGTGATGGTGGTCGGTGATGAATGTGGGTGGTGGGTACGGGTGTTGTGGTATGGGCGTGGGTATGGGTATTGGGTGATGGGTATTGGGTGATGGGTATTGGGTGGTGAATGTGGGCAGTGGGTGGTGGGTGCGAGTGATGATTGTTATAGGGAACAGTGTGTGGTGGCATGGTGTGATGTCATTGAGATGTAGCCATAGAGGCGGTGTATGAATACTTACTGTGCACGTGACATAGGGTGCTTTCATCTCACACACAATGACACCAATATCATATCAGTCACGAGAATACAGTTGCACAGTGAACGGCGCAAACAGATCTATAACAGCGCAATGAAAGCCGAAACACGTGACTGTGCACACGTACAGTCATCAGACTATCCTATTGGTGGAAGGGTGTTTTCAAAGGTGCTTCAGCCTTCGGTTTCGACCCCTTTGAAATCATTCATCACTGCTCTTACATATGGCTATGTAAAATCGTGTCTTTCGATTATAATGTGCAGCATTCAAGATTAAAGACCTGGTCACGTGATGATGCCATGTATTCATTACATGAATATTCGATGTATCTCAATGTAAGATCACAATGGGTTATTTAAGCTGGAACCTAGTGGGTCAGGATTGGTCTAACCAGCACCATTAGACTCCATGGCTATTAGTAATACTTCTGTATTGTTAGTACTCTGTAGTGGACCATCCTGGTCACCCCACTGAATATACAGTCGTACACCACTTCTGATGGTAATAAACGGAGACAACCCCTATTTGAAAAAAGTAATGCTTGTTTTATTTAACAACGCCTCTAGAGCATATTCATTTTCATATCATCGGCTATTGGATGTCAAACATATGGTCATTCTGACATATTTCTTTGGAGGAAACCTGCTTCCACCATATAGGCTACTTTTTCCGATAAGCAGCAAGGGGTCTTTTATATGGACTTTCCCACAGACAGGACAGCACATACCACAGCCTTTGATGAACCAGGTGTGGACCACTGGTTGGAACGGAAAATAGCCCAAACTTCAAACTGAGGTATCCACTGAGAAGGATTGAAACCGAGCGTGGTGGCCGAATTGGTAGAGCACAGGCCTCACGTGCAGAAGATCGGGAGTTCGGTTCCCGGTCGAGTCAAACCAATGACGTAAAAATGTATACTTGTCGCTTCCTAGCCTGGTGCTCGGCATTATTAGGATAGGGTGAGGGCTGGTTAGCTTGGTGTCAGGATAATGTGACTGAGTGGGATATCGGGTCATGGTGCTGGTGGCCTGATTTCCCAGTGGGGCAGCACTATAAAATCGCCATGAGTGTGTACTGTCACAAGTCGGTACCCGTCCTGATATGACCTTAAATGTTGCTAGGACGTAAAACAACAACAAACAAACGAGAAGGATTGATCGGATGACCTACGCCTTCACAGGTGGACACTCTACCGCCTGAGCTACGTCCTGCCCTCCCCTCCCCCCTGATTTGAAGTGCATTTCCAGTGTGTCGTCCTTTTGTCCATGAGGAGAATTATCGGTCGGTTTCCTTGTTTCAACTATGTTAATGGTATACATTAATGTATTCCCGTGTCTGCACGCCTCATCCACCTACAACAGACGGCACGGTGAAGTTGCTGGTTGCTGGCGATGCTTGCCATTATTGGGCTGGTTTTGATTGTTCGCCGGTTCCACATAGATGGGGCAGCCGGAAACATAGTGCACGTCACGCGACCCCTGGTGGCGGCAATGTAAACGACAAACTATAGCGACAAATAAAGGAAGGCGCTTTAATTGTCGTCTGCTCCAACCAATTACCGTCTGCTGCAGGTAAATAGCAATGGTTTTCAATGAAAGTACGCCGTACTATCCATATAGAACTGAAAGTATCCAATCAATGCAAGTTAAATGTGTTTTTGACCAAAGCAGACAACATCTGTTCTTCAGTGACTGCAGCAGGCACAGAACAAGTCGGTCAAGCGAGAAAAGTCATCTATTGTCTGGATCTAGCTTGTCTGACAGATGGAATAATAAAAATGGTGTCTCCCAAGCCGACCGTCACTTAGGCGCCTGCAGAGCCTCTAATGAGTGATGTCACAGTGCTGCAGCTGACGCCGGTTTGTTGCCATTGAGTGTACGTGTGCATGCAATGTGCGACAGGTGAGGCATGCAGGGGGCTACACTGGTCGCACAGTGTACTAAGTACTAACAACACTGGTCGCACAGTGTACTAAGTACTAACAACACTGGTCACACAATGTCCTAAGTACTAACTGCACTGGGCGCACAGTGTAATAAGCACTAACTACACTGGTCGCACAGTGTACTAAGTACTAACTACACTGGCCGCACAGTGTACTAAGTACTAACTACACTGGTCATACAGTGTGCTAAGTACTAACTACACTGGTCGCACAGTGTGCTAAGTACTAACTACACTGGTCGCACAGTGTGCTGAGTACTAACTACACTGGTCGCACAGTGTACTCAGTACTAACTACACCGGTCGCACAGTGTGCTAAGTAATAACTGCACTGGTCACACAGTGTATTAAGTACTAACTGCACTGGTCACACGGTGTATTAAGTACTAACTACACTGGTCACACAGTGTACTAAGTACTAACTGCACTGGTCATACAGTGTACTAGGTACTAACTACACTGGTCGCACAGTGTACTAAGCACTAACTGCACTGGTCGCACTGTGTACTAAGTACTAACTACAGTGGTCGCACAGTGGGCTAAGTGCTAACTGCACTGGTTTCATCCAGAGGGTTAACCTCAATATGACTATTAATAAGTGCTTGTCATGTTCAGGTAGTTTATTAGACAATAACCCAGCACACCGGGATGTAATAGTCACTACTTTTATTATCGAAAATAATGATACAATGTGCGTTTATCATTAATTCCAATTTGTTCTAAGTACAAATTCACTACCCCATTCTCGAGAATGGGTATTTCCCAGTGCCAAGACCCGACAGGAGGGTGCCGTATTATTTAATGCATTTTATTTCTGAAGCTATTTTAGGTGCAAATGCAATTATTTCTACAGATATTGTGAGGCGAACAAACATGTACATCTGTGATTAATTGGGATGGGAACAAAAAGCAAAAGACAGGGCAGAAAAGATGGTAGATAATACAAATACGGAAACTAGCCCTCCTAAGTGTAAGGAAATCCGAATGACTATCACCATATGGCGCAGTCTGTCTGGGTATATGTAATGGCACAAACAAAAGCAGAACAGGGCAGGCCACGATCAAGCATTGGATTCACCCTGAAATACAAAATGGCTAAGCATACAACGCAACCATCCCACCTAGCCGAAGTCCTAAAGGGTCTGAGTGTGTTCTAGCACGCCGGTGCACTATCTAAGGACAGGGCATGGACAAACCACAAAAGGGACGGGATCCTCTCCCGCAGGCCTGTATGTCATCTGGGTAGATGTACATATTAGGACAAAAACTCTGAAAAATACAAAAAAACTAATATAGAAACTACTAACACCCAAAGCTTATACGTTATGGACAGAATAAATAACTTGTCACAAACAAAAAAACAAAAAAACCAATGTGAGAACATAGCGGAAGAGTTATCTGCAGTCCATTATTATATGTACAAGGCGAGTTTTAAATAGCACGCTGTCCTGTCTCCCGGGTATTATTATATATGGCACATTACATGCGGACCGGTCTATACAGCGCATTATATAACCAGTCTAATACATTACCGGCAGCAAAAGACTGTGTAGAATGTGCGCCGCCCGATGTGGAAGACTTATGCCCCGGTCGCATACACATTAGTGAACGTATTTGAACGTAGTGGAGGCTAACGTGGTTGAACATAGTTGAACATAGTTGAACATAGTTGAACATAGTTGAACATAGTTGAACGTAGTTGAACGTAGTTGAACGTAGTTGAACGTAGTTGAACGTAGTTGAACATACCAGCATTTATACTTGTCCGTGATGTTAACTTGGTAATAATGTTGGTGAGCCGTGATGTCCGATTTATTTGTTGGACATGTTCAAAAGAGCGCTATGTTAGAAGCTGAATTTGCATCCATAATGCTAATGTACTCTAGCATACTCTAGCATATTCTAGAATACTCTAGCATCCTCAAAGCATAATCTAGCATACTCTAGCATACTCTAGCATACCCTAGCATACTCTAGCATACTCTAGCCTACTCTAGCATGCTCTAGCATACTTGGACAAAGCCCTAGTCACATAGCCGTTAGTGGACATAGGTGAAAGTAGTGGAGGCTAACGGAGTTGAACATAGTTGAACGAACTGGCATTCGTACTGTAACGTATTTATCCGTACCATAACGTATTTATCAGTACCAAAACCTGTTGTACCTTAACGTATTTCAACATAGTTTAACATACCTACACCACGTTTGACCGACGTGAGCCTCCACTATGTTCACCTATGTTCAACTACGTCCACTAACATGTATGTGACTGGGGCATTAGACAGAGGGAGCCAGTGTAACCAGTTTATGTCTGCGCATGCGTCTAGCCGTTCTTTCACTTTCTTGTGCAGTGTTTCTTTCAAAGAAATCTAAATCCGTCGGGGACTCATTAATTTGTTCATTACCTTGTCAATATGGTTCAATTTGAGCCCGAAATTAGATTGGGCGGTGGGTAAGGACACAGAGGGAGGAAGAGAGAGAGTGAGAGCCAGAGAGGTGTAAAGAGAGACCGGGGTGGGGGACAATGGGGGGTGGGGGAGAAGAGAATGTTTAGTAGAGGGAAAGGGTTGAACGGTGGAAAAAGAACAACAGAATGAGGAAGTTGGTGATGGGAAGAAAAGGAGAAGGCGGACGTGGAGGGAGGAGGTGGTGGCAGAAGAAGAGCGGCTAAAACATGCATGGTTGGAATGGAGGCTGCAGTATGTGCAGGTAGTGTACGATATAGGGTGCAGGCAGCGAACGCCGTACATCTTATCAAGCGGCTCTGCACACTCATGGTCGTGTGTATTATGTAATAACACGGTCGTGTAATATAATCTGTAATGCTGCTAAGATAAGTGGCCGGGTCGCCGTGCATCGTTAGTTGCCGTAACTAAGTGACACTTTGCACGAACTACTCAGTCTCTGAAAGGCGCCGGTGGGAGGGGGCGTCTGCTTGGTGCGCATGCGCATAAGCTGGTCTCCACGCAGCGCACTGGGCACGGCCTGGTTTGCGGCCATGTTACCGGGTGATGACCTCCCCAATTCAACACAGAACGAAGGGCTGGCGAGAGGCGGAACGTAATGGGACCAGTGTAGTGTAACGTAGAGTAGATCAGGGAGAGCACAGTAGGACCAGTGTAATGTGATGTAGAGTAGAGCACGGAGAGCACAGTAGGACCAGTGTAGTGAAATGTAAGGTAGAGCAGCGAGAGCACAGTAGGACCAATGTAATGTAATGTAGAGTGGAGAGAGCACAGTAGGACCAGTGTAGTGTAATGTAAGGTAGAGCAGCGAGAGCACGGTAGGACTAGTGTAATGTGATGTAGAGTAGAGCAAGGAGAGACAGTATGACCAGTGTAGGGTAATGTAAGTTAGAGTAGAGAGAGCACAGTCGGACCAATGTAGGGCAAATTAAGGCAGTGCGATCAGTGGTGGATAATGTAAGGTAATGCAGGGAGAGCACAATAGGACCAGTGTATGGTAATGTAAGGTAGAGCAGCTAGAGCACAGTAGGACCAGTGTAGGGTAATGCAAGGTAGAGCAGGGAGAGCACAGTAGGACCAAAGTCGAGTATGGGGAGTACTTTTTAGTTCAATAGTCATGTTCAGTGTTATTTCATGTACGTATCCTATGTCCTGAATCTACCCATTTGCTTATTTTTGTGTGTTCCCGCTACCATTCCCATTTATTTCCATGTCACTTTATCTATACTGCCTTTCCCGAATCTACACGAGTATTTGCTTTTCACTTTCCCAGCAGCATGCAGAGATTGCCACCAAAGTGTACGCTGTGGTTCCTCAGTGCCAAGGGCTGTGAGCTATTTAAAGTGAGCAGACAGCGTACAATTGGTGCACAATTATATATTACCCGAATCGAAGCGCCCAGAACACCACCAGAACAATAAACTACACGGCGGGCTGGTAGAACGAGGGCTAACCTTGACTGATGATCTTGACGCACAGTGGGCCCGACCCATGTGGAAGTCAGTCAGGCCTGCAAGGTTCCGGTCTGAAGGCGGCGCTATTATTTATAACAACAAAAAATGCCGCCATTTTATTTTCTCAAAAAGCCCTCCCATCATTTTGTTTAATCATTGCTTGATCCGCAAACTTTTCAAGATATTCTAATACATTGCGTCCCTGTTAGGAGGCGAGGGAGGGGGAGGACGAAGGTGGGGAGGAGGAAGTGGAAGAGGCGGGAGGAGGCAGGAGAGGGGTTGATGGAGGAGGCAGGAGAAAGGAGGAGGATGACGATGGTAAGGACAGTGAGGAGGAGGGAGGGGGGTGGCGGAGAAACAAGAAGAAACAGGAGGAGGAACAGGAGGAGGAACAGGAGGAGGAACAGGAGGAACAGGCGGAATATGGCGGACGAGGGTGAGAGCAGGACGAGAGAGGAGAAGGGAGGAGGAGGTTGGAGGAGCATCAGCAGCAGGAGGAGCAGGAGGAGGTGAGTGGAGCAGGAGGAGGTGAGAGAAGGAAGATGGAGGAGCAGGAGGAGGTGGGAGGAGCAGGAGCAGCAGGATGAATTGAACATCAACCAAACTGGTTTAGTGGAGGCTGCTCGTGATCAGCTACTGCGCCGATTGTTGTACGGCCCATGTGAGGGGAGCATCCGACTGGTCAACTGAGTAGAGCGCTAGCTTCCAGTGCGGGATGTTGTGCGTTCAATCCACGGTCGAGTGAAATCAAAGACTTGGTAACGTGATATTTGCTGCTACCCAGCCTGGCATTCATTATTACGTGCTTAGCGGAGGGACTGGTCTCGGAACCGTGTGACTGAGTGTGATATCGCATCATGGCACCAGCAGCTCCGTGTCCCAATAGAGCAACACTATAAAGTTTCCACGGGTGAGCACTGTCATGATTCAGTCGGTGATGACATCAGTGGTTGCTACGATGGAAAATCCCAATCGCTTTCTGACTCACGGAAGGCATTTGGTGTGTATTGCAAGGTGTGTGGGTGGTGTTGACGTGTTGACGTAGAGAGCCCGGGGAGAGCCGGGGGAGAGCCGGGAGAGAGCCCGGAGAGAGCCCGGAGAGAGATAGTCCAGAGAGAGCCCAGAGAGAGCACGGAGAGAGACCGGAGGAAGCACGGAGAGAGTCCGGAGAGAGTCTGGAGAGATCCCGGAGAGAGACCAGAGGAAGCACGGAGAGAGTCCGGAGAGAGTCTGGAGAGAGCCCGGAGAGACACCAGAGGAAGCGCGGAGAGAGTCTGGAGAGAGCCCGGGGAGAGTCTGGAGAGAGTCCGGAGAGAAATAGTCCGGAGCGAGCCAGGACAGAGCCTGGAGAGAGCCCAGAGAGAGCCGGGAGAGAGCCCGGGGGAGCCTGGAGAGAGCCCAGAGGAAGCACGGAGAGAGTCCGGAGAGAGAGTCCGGAGAAAACCCGGAGAGAGACCAGAGGAAGCACGGAGACAGTCTGGAGAGAGCCCGGAGAGAGTCTGGAGAGATCCCGGAGAGGGTCTGGAGAGAGGCCGGAGAGAGTCTGGAGAGAGCCCTGAGCTGCCTTATATTCGGCCGGAGTTGTTCGGGTCGACACCGTGACGTTAGAACAGGCCGACCCCAAAAGCCAGCTAACATGATTAATGGCCATTAACTGTTCCTTCCTCTCTAGGGTGAAGTGTGGGTGGGCCGTGGGCAGTGCACAGCTGCCACTCCAAGTTAAAGCTGCAGAAGTCGATGAAAGCATCAGTTTTGAAGCTAAAACCGTTGTCTATGGTATGAAGTTCAGCTCTGTTCTCTACACACTATATTCATATAAAAGATTATCATGAATTTGAACATTGCTTAGGTTATTTTAGTATGCATCGTTCACAGGTTGCATGTTGATTAGAATGAAAACAAAAACTAGCAGTCTCAGTATTCAATACTAGACAAGCCGTGCTATACCTGATAATATAGGGTGGTAATATGGCACGCTGAGTGAGCTGGTCGTTTTATAATGGTCATGTTAATGGGCTGTGTTATTGATGACCATCATACAACATTTATTGTGTAAAGTACTCAACTACCGTAGAGTCTCGTAATAACGCCGTATGGATACATGCTGATCTAAAGACAAGATGAAGCGAAAGTGAATAGTGAATGTCAAAGGTGACTCAAAGACTTAAGGCCCTGTCACACTACGACGTTTCTCACCAACGCGCTTCGACGCGTGCCGACGGGTCTGGTTTTTGTTCAAAACGTCGGTACACGTCCGGTACGTTGCCGGCGCGTTGCCGGCGCGTTACCGGCGCGTTACCGGCGCGTCGGTACATAGCAACGTGTGAATGGAAACGTCGGCGCGCGTCGGTGCGCGGCGCGGCGCGTCGAGGTTTTGTGCATGCACAAAACTTTGGACGCGTCGGCGACGCGCGCCAACGGGTTGGAGGGCGCGTTACGGACGCGTTAGCAACACGTCGACACGCGTTGGCGGCGCGCCGGCGGAACGCTGGCAGGACGTTGATCAATGTTGGTTAACGATGGCTCTTTTTCCCCAAAAATGGGAGCGTTCCGTCGGCGCGTCGGGAACGTCCCATCGACGTGTTGTGGGCATGCCATTGGGCGTTGCTCCAGCGTTTCTCGGCGCGTTGGACGTGTTTGCCGGCGCACCTGGATGCGTTGGCCGCGCGCTGTGCACGCGCTGTGGACGCGCTGCGGGCGCGTCCTAACGTGTTGCTGGCGGGTATGTACGGTTTGACGCAATACTAACACGATACCAACGCGCTCCCTCCACGCTGTAAACGCGCCGATAGCGCGCCACCAGGGCGCCGACAACGCGCCAATAACACGCTACTAACGCGCCAATAACGCGCCAATAACGCGCCAATAACGCGCCAATAACGCGCCAATAACGCGCCTCCAACACGCCACTAACACGCTGCGCCGCGTCAAACTTTCTCCCAAAGCGCCGAAAAGTTCGACGTTTCTTGACGGGTTGCAAATATTTTGCGCGTTGCCGGCGCGCCGGCAGAAGCGTCGTAATGTGACAGGGCCTTTAGTAACACTGATTTTGTTCCTCATGGTGAAATGCAGTACTAGCCCTCATATACACGAAACTGACCCTCATATGCATGGTACTAGACCTCATACACATGATACTGGCCCTCATATGTACGGTACTGCCAGATGCATTGCATCTTACTGGGGAACTCTATGGAAATTCGTTATGCGCCAGGTGGCAGCTTCTTCAACTAGGTTCAAATTCTTCACTTTGCTAGCCATTTGAGAGTCCACCATTACCCATGTTATGACTAACATTACCGGTGACACACAGTCGGGCGGTGTCCTGTCTGACCGGATCTTCACTGATAGGTGGGTCTACATAAGTCTCCCTCAGTCACCCCGCTGGTCACCGTACGATATGAACCAGCGCGCAGCCCACAGCCCGTGCGCAGTGCCCTGACAAGGTCTGCGCGCGCAGCACCTCATCGTCATAATGAGACGCACGCAGCCAGACCGCGCCCATTCCCCAGAGTGCATTACGCGCGTCTTCCAGGTTCGGGGCGTGGGACCGGGCAATGTGCATGAATGTCAAATTAGCTCCGACCATGAGTGCCGTAAGGGGCGCCCGGCCGGATAGGGCACTGAATTACGGATGGTGCCGGTGACTGACGCCCATCACGCCCGGCATTGCACGGCCCGCTCCCTGATGTCGGCGAGTGTTTTGTCATGTGATGCCTGCCCGCACTCTGAATGTGAACGTCATTTACTCCGACACCGCAACGTAAAGGCCCTGTCACACTACGACGTAACAACGTCAGCGTAGGGAGAACGTGAAGAATGTTGAACTTCTCAGCGTAGTATGCAGATTTGGGCACAAGTTGAACGTGGATGCAGCATAGTTGACAAGAGTGTAACGTCGGTAAAGGCCCTGTCACACTACGACGCTTCCGCCGGCGCGCCGGCAACGTGCAAAATATTTGCAACCCGTCGAGAAACGTCGAACTTTTCGGCGCTTTGGGAGAAAGTTTGACGCGGCGCAGCGTGTTAGTGGCGGGTTGGAGGCGTGTTATTGGCGCGTTATTGGCGCGTTAGTAGCATGTTATTAGGATGTATGTAGCGTGTCAGTAGCGTGTTATTGGCGTGTTGTAGGCGCGCTGTTGGCGCGCTGTCGGCGCGTTTACGGCGTGGAGGCAGCGCGTTGGTATCGTGTTAGTATTGCGTGAACCCGTACATACCCGCCAGCAACACGTTAGGATGCGCCCGCAGCGCGTCCACAGCGTGCGGCCAACGCATCCAGGCGCGCCGGCAACACGTCCAACGCGCCGAGAAACGCTGGAGCAACGCCAATGGCATGCCCACAACACGTCGATGGGATGTTCCCGACGCGCCGACGGAACGCTCCCATTTTGGGGGAAAAAAAAGCCAACGTTAACCAACGTTGATCAACGTCCTGCCAGCGTTCCGCCGGCGCGCCGCCAACGCGTGTCGACGTGTTGCTAACGCGTCCGTAACGCGCCCTCCAACCCGTTGGCGCGCGTCGCCGCGCGTCCAAAGTTTTGTGCATGCACAAAACCTCGACGCGCCCCGACGCGCGCCGACGCGCGCCGACGCGTCCATTCACACGTTGCTATGTACCGACGCGCCGGTAACGCGCCGGCAACGTGCCGGCAACGCGCCAGTAACGTGCCGGACGTGTACCGACGTGCTGAACAAAAACCCAACCCGTCGGCACGCGTCGAAGCGCGTTGGTGAGAAACGTCGTAGTGTGACAGGGCCTTAAAGCATAGTGATACCGTCATTCAACGAGAGAGGACAACGTCATTACGCTCACGGAACATTATGAACATTATTCCATTGCCAGAACTACGTTACGTGACGTTACATACATCATGACACAGTGGTGAAACGTTAAACATACATTCTCCTGACGTTCGCCTGACGTTCCCATTACACCACGTGGACGTTTCCACCGGGTTTAATGTGGGTCAACGTAGTGGAACGTAGTTGAACGTAGTGAGCAGCGTTTGACTAACGTCCATTTAATGTCATTGACGTTCGCCGAACGTGTACAGAACATATGGCGAACGTAAACCCTTACGTTCGATTTACGTCGAAAGTTTTGAACAGGTTCAAAACTTTGATGCGCACCGACATAACACGACGTAACATGATGTAGCTTGACGTCAGTCTAACATCATTCTGACGTCATCATAAGGTAACCCAACATACGTCAACGTAATGACGAAACGTGATCACGTCAGGCTTACGTTTGCTCGTTACGTCATAGTGTGACAGAGGTATAAGGCTTCTCACATGCACGCACACATGCATGCATGCACGAGCACACCACGCACCCATACACGCACGCAGACATGCGCACATGCACACACACGCACACGTATGCGTACTGATCGCTAATGGAGGTGGCGGCGCCCGTCTGATATTTCGGCATTTATTCGAAAAGTTTATATCGCTTATTCAGTGTTTTGTGAGTGTGTTCTGTCAGCACATCCGGTGTGACGTCATGAACCTTTGTCAAACTGTGTCAGTCGGTTGTCTATCAGCATCTAGTCGAATATGTCTTCAATCAATGTCGTTTTATTAAAGTTAAGACTGTGCTTTAAAAAAAAAAAAAAAGAATTAGACGGGAATGAAAGTTGAAGCTATGTCAAAATACTGATCTCAGCAAAAAGCGTTGCTTTGAATTGTGGCATTTCAATTTTCAATTTGTATTAAATGTCGAAATGGCAACATCAATATTGATGTCCCAATTGACTGTTCCAGTTGTTCCTGACAACCCTTGACTGGTGAACTTCCCAATAGATTGTGGGATTTGGAAGTCCTGAAAGCACGCCCTATCTATGTGGGCCGATAGTGGGTAATCAATGATTAAATAGTCGTCTGAAACCTGACTTGGAACGTGATACAACACAATGACACACGTAAAGCCCTCAAGCTAAGCACTGACAGTGTTGGTGTTGTGAGTGTTGTGGGTATTGTGGGTGTTGTTGGTGTTGATGGTGTTGGTGTTGATGTGTTGTTCATGGTGTTGTTTGGGTTGTTGATGTTTGTAGTACTGGTGTTGTTGATGTTGATGTTGTTCGTGTTGTTGGCATTGTTGGTGTTGTGGGTGTTGGTGTGTGGGTGTTGTGGGTTTTGTTGGTCATGTTGGTCATGTTGATGTGTGGGTGTTGTGAGTGTTTTTGGTGTGTGGGTGGTGTTGATGTGTGGGTTTAGTGGGTGTTGTTGTTGTGGTGATGTTAGTGTTGTGGGTGATGTTGGTGTTGTTGGTGTGTGGATGTTGTGGGTTTTGTTGGTGATGTTGATGATATTGGTATGTAGGCGTTTTGGGTGTTGTTGGTGTGTGGGTGTTGTGGGTGTTGTTGGTGGGTGTTGTTTGTGGTACGGGTGATGTGGGTGTGCTGGTATTGTTGGTGTTGTTGGTTGTGTGGGTGTTGTGGCTGGTGTGGTGGTGTGGGTGTTGTGGGTGGTGTGGGTGGTGTTGGTGTGTGGATGTTGTTGGTTTTGTTGGTCATGTTGGTCATGTTGGTGTCTAGGTGTTATGGGTGTTGTTGGTCTGTCGGTGTTGTTGATGTGTGGGTGTTGTTGGTGTTGTTGGTGTGGTGGGTGTTGTTGGTGTTGTTGGTGGTGTGGGGATGTTGGTGTGTGAGTGTTGTGTGTGTTGTGGGTGTTGTTAGTGTTGTGGGTGATGTTGGTGATGTTGGTGTGTGGGTGTTGTTGGTGTTGTGGGTTAGATGTTGGTGTGTTGGTGTTGTGGTGGATGTTGGTGTGTGGGTGTTGTTGGTGTTGTTGGTGTTATTAGTGTTGTTAGTGTTGTGGTGATGTTGGTGATGGTGTGTGATTGCTGTTGGTGGTTTTTTTAGTTGTTTTTTTTTGGTGCGTTAGTTGTTTAAGCACAGGAAATTTCAATCAGGGATGATTGGCTTTCCTTATTCCACTGCTCCTTTCCCTATCCTAATAATGTCAAGCGCCTGGCTAGGAAGCGACACGTATCAATTCTTAAGTCATTGGTTTGACTGGACCAGGATTCGAACCCATAATCCCCGGACGCTCTAACTCATTCGGCCATCTCGTCTGGTTAATATTGTGTTGTTGGTGATGTTGGTGTTGTTGGTGTGTGGATGTTGTTGGTGATGTTGGTGTGTAGGTATTATGGGTGTTATTGATGTGTGGGTGTTGTTGATGTGTGGGTGCCATGGGGGTTGTTGGTATTGTTGGTGTTGTTGGTGTTGTTGGTGTTGTTGGTGTTGTGGGTGTTGTTAGTGTTGTTAGTGTTGGTGTTGTTGGTGCTGTCGGTGCTGTCAGTGGTGTCGGTGTTGTCGGTGTTGTCGGTGTTGTCAGTGTTGTCGGTGTTGTCGGTGATGTGGGTGCTGTGGGTGCTGTTTGTGTTGTGGGTGATGGTTGTGTGTGGGTGGTGTTGGTGATGTTGGTGTGTGGGTGGTGTTGGTGTGTGGGTGTTGTTAGTGTTGGTGGTGTGTGGATGATGTTGGTGTGTGGGTGCTGTTGGTGTGTTGGTGTTGTCGGGGATCTGTGAGACTTCTCCCGCTGCACAATGCGCGTTATGGTGCTCCATTGTAATTCACCCGCTGCAGTCTCGTGCAGATGGGAAATTCATATCAGCGGGGAACAGTGGGCGCATAGTCATGCCACCTGGTGGCGCAGTGTGGGGCTACACTAGTCTTGATACCGTCGTACTAATATATTGCCACACATCTGTTGTCAATTCGTTTTTACCGTATCACTAAGCAGTCAGCCCCCGTTAGTCGGATCCCCTTAATCTGGGAATCTCGCTATCCAACCAAAACATCCACAGATCTGGCATTCATCATTACCCTCAAAATATCTTAATCGTTTATCTGACAATCTCGCTTGTCTGACATTGGGGTAATGGGAACAAAGTAGCCTGGATTAGCGAGAATTGACTATATATTATCAAATATATATAATATATATGATATATATAATATATAATATATATTCTATTTTATATATATTATATAATATATACTAGATGTATAATACATCTATCATATATGTACACTAATACATCCCCAGTAATGCATTTTGAACTATATGTGTAACTTGAAGTTGTATAGTCTGATGGTTTTAAGTTTCTGCCTTTTGTGTTAGATAAATATATTAAGTTGATCATTATAACTTACCTTACTTTACTTTGAAGTAGCCTTTTTTTAATGACTAACTTAGGAAATATTTAAAGTGAAAACATCCTAAATTTATTTTGGCTTGTTTGGTCAATTCTGACAATATAGGCTTCAGATTATGGTTAATTGACTTTCTCTGCAGCAACAAATGCTTAATAAGTGCACCAGTTTCTAAGTTGGATATGTAGAATCAAATCTCAATTAGTGTTTTGGTTTCGATAATTTGATGCTTTAATCGGACTATGCAGCTTTAAAACACCAAGCACAATTTATCTACCACGCAAAGCAACATGTCTTCTGCATATTTCTTCAATAATTTGTTATGTACTTATATATTATTTGCAAACACATTCTGCGTGATCTCTGTTGTACACTAATTTATGTAAATAACCAGGAATGTGTGACAGCTGGAAGACCTGGGCACTAGAGAAGAAAATGGTGGGAATAATAAATGTATTTGTTGCGTTGACTACACTGTATCTGCTGCTGATATCACCTGTGTTTGGTGTAATAGTCTATGTGATGTTACAGTAATATATATAGACATAGTGTAGCAATAAATGGCCAAATGTAGGTAATGCAATGTATTCATATAGATGCACATCAATAATGAGTGCATCCTCTGCTTCTGCACATTGCCCTGTCTGTGGTCGTTTGGTAGCCGTATGGTTTATAACTGAAAGCCGGGGGGAGATATGTCGTCTCGTTTCCAAACAGCTAGTCTGGGAAACCCCCGCCTCTGGCCTTGATTCTTTTAGCCGTATGGTTTATAACTGAAAGCCGGGGGGAGATATGTCGTCTCATTTCCAAACAGCTAGTCTGGAAACCCCCTCCTCTGGCCTTGATTCTTTTAGACGTATGGTTTATAACTGAAAGCTGGGGGGAGATATGTCGTCTCGTTTCCAAACAGCTAGTCTGGGAAACCCCCGCCTCTGGCCTTGATTCTTTTAGACGTATGGTTTATAACTGAAAGCCGGGGGGAGATATGTCATCTCGTTTCCAAACAGCTAGTCTGGGAAACCCCCGCCTCTGGCCTTGATTCTTTTAGCCGTATGGTTTATAACTGAAAGCCGGGGGGAGATATGTCGTCTCGTTTCCAAACAGCTAGTCTGGGAAACCCCTCCTCTGGCCTTGATTCTTTTAGACGTATGGTTTATAACTGAAAGCCGGGGGGAGATATGTCGTCTCGTTTCCAAACAGCTAGTCTGGGAAACCCCCTCCTCTGGCCTTGATTCTTTTAGCCGTATGGTTTATAACTGAAAGCCGGGGGGAGATATGTCGTCTCGTTTCCAAACAGCTAGTCTGGGAAACCCCCTCCTCTGGCCTTGATTCTTTTAGACGTATGGTTTATAACTGAAAGCCGGGGGAGATATGTCGTCTCGTTTCCAAACAGCTAGTCTGGGAAACCCCCTCCTCTGGCCTTGATTCTATTAGACGTATGGTTTATAACTGAAAGCCGGGGGGAGATATGTCGTCTCGTTTCCAAACAGCTAGTCTGGGAAACCCCCTCCTCTGGCCTTGATTCTTTTAGACGTATGGTTTATAACTGAAAGCCGGGGGGAGATATGTCGTCTCGTTTCCAAACAGCTAGTCTGGGAAACCCCCTCCTCTGGCCTTGATTCTTTTAGACGTATGGTTTATAACTGAAAGCCGGGGGGAGACATGTCGTCTCGTTTCCAAACAGCTAGTCTGGGAAACCCCCGCCTCTGGCCTTGATTCTTTTAGCCGTATGGTTTATAACTGAAAGCCGGGGGGAGATATGTCGTCTCGTTTCCAAACAGCTAGTCTGGGAAACCCCCTCCTCTGGCCTTGATTCTTTTAGACGTATGGTTTATAACTGAAAGCCGGGGGGAGATATGTTCGTCTCGTTTCCAAACAGCTAGTCTGGGAAACCCCCGCCTCTGGCCTTGATTCTTTTAGACGTATGGTTTATAACTGAAAGCCGGAGGGGAGATATGTCGTCTCGTTTCCAAACAGCTAGTCTGGGAAACCCCCTCCTCTGGCCTTGATTCTTTTAGCCGTATGGTTTATAACTGAAAGCCGGGGGGAGATATGTCGTCTCGTTTCCAAACAGCTAGTCTGGGAAACCCCCTCCTCTGGCCTTGATTCTTTTAGACATATGGTTTATAACTGAAAGCCGGGGGGAGATATGTCGTCTCGTTTCCAAACAGCTAGTCTGGGAAACCCCCGCCTCTGGCCTTGATTCTTTTAGCCGTATGGTTTATAACTGAAAGCCGGGGGGAGATATGTCGTCTCGTTTCCAAACAGCTAGTCTGGGAAACCCCCGCCTCTGGCCTTGATTCTTTTAGCCGTATGGTTTATAACTGAAAGCCGGGGGGAGATATGTCGTCTCGTTTCCAAACAGCTAGTCTGGGAAACCCCCGCCTCTGGCCTTGATTCTTTTAGACGTATGGTTTATAACTGAAAGCCGGGGGGAGATATGTCGTCTCGTTTCCAAACAGCTTGTCTGGGAAACCCCTCCTCTGGCCTTGATTCTTTTAGACGTATGGTTTATAACTGAAAGCCGGGGGGAGATATGTCGTCTCGTTTCCAAACAGCTAGTCTGGGAAACCCCCTCCTCTGGCCTTGATTCTTTTTAGCCGTATGGTTTATAACTGAAAGCCGGGGGGAGATATGTCGTCTCGTTTCCAAACAGCTAGTCTGGGAAACCCCCCTCCTCTGGCCTTGATTCTTTTAGACATATGGTTTATAACTGAAAGCCGGGGGGAGATATGTCGTCTCGTTTCCAAACAGCTAGTCTGGGAAACCCCCCGCCTCTGGCCTTGATTCTTTTAGACGTATGGTTTATAACTGAAAGCCGGGGGGAGATATGTCGTCTCGTTTCCAAACAGCTAGTCTGGGAAACCCCCCTCCTCTGGCCTTGATTCTTTTAGACGTATGGTTTATAACTGAAAGCCGGGGGGAGATATGTCGTCTCGTTTCCAAAACAGCTAGTCTGGGAAACCCCCGCCTCTGGCCTTGATTCTTTTAGACGTATGGTTTATAACTGAAAGCCGGGGGGAGATATGTCGTCTCGTTTCCAAACAGCTAGTCTGGGAAACCCCCGCCTCTGGCCTTGATTCTTTTAGACGTATGGTTTATAACTGAAAGCCGGGGGAGATATGTCGTCTCGTTTCCAAACAGCTAGTCTGGGAAACCCCCTCCTCTGGCCTTGATTCTTTTTAGACGTATGGTTTATAACTGAAAGCCGGGGGGAGATATGTCGTCTCGTTTCCAAACAGCTAGTCTGGGAAACCCCCGCCTCTGGCCTTGATTCTTTTAGACATATGGTTTATAACTGAAAGCCGGGGGGAGATATGTCGTCTCGTTTCCAAACAGCTAGTCTGGGAAACCCCCTCCTCTGGCCTTGATTCTTTTAGACGTATGGTTTATAACTGAAAGCCGGGGGAGATATGTCATCTCGTTTCCAAACAGCTAGTCTGGGAAACCCCCGCCTCTGGCCTTGATTCTTTTAGACGTATGGTTTATAACTGAAAGCCGGGGGAGATATGTCGTCTCGTTTCCAAACAGCTAGTCTGGGAAACCCCCTCCTCTGGCCTTGATTCTTTTAGACGTATGGTTTATAACTGAAAGCCGGGGGGAGATATGTCGTCTCGTTTCCAAACAGTAGTCTGGGAAACCCCCTCCTCTGGCCTTGATTCTTTTAGACGTATGGTTTATAACTGAAAGCCGGGGGGAGATATGTCATCTCGTTTCCAAACAGCTAGTCTGGGAAACCCCCTCCTCTGGCCTTGATTCTTTTAGACGTATGGTTTATAACTGAAAGCCGGGGGGAGATATGTCGTCTCGTTTCCAAACAGCTAGTCTGGGAAACCCCCGCCTCTGGCCTTGATTCTTTTAGACATCGGGACCTGCTGACGATGAGTCAATATGTGGACGATCCACTGCAGGTTGTATCTCACAACACCCCATGTTATTCAATCTTACATAACCAGACATTGTGGCCGATTCGGTAGAGGACACGCTTCCCATGTGAAAGTTTGGGAATTTGTAACCCGGTCAAGTCAAACCAATGACTTACAAAATTTATACGTATTGCTACCTAGCCTGGCGCTCGGCATTACTAGGATATGCCAAGGACTGGTTAGCTCAATATCGGGATAATGTGACAGTGGGATATCGGGTCATGGTGCTGGTGCTATAAAGTCGCCATAAGCGGGCGCTGTCACACGATGGTACCCATCCTAAGATATGACCATAGGTGGTGCCAGGATGAACAACCCCAAAAAATAAAATCACATTCTATAAGAGTTCAAACTGCATTCCTCCCAGAGAACCACGGCGCATGAACCTGAAGTCTCAGAACCATCTGAATTCTTCACCATCACATTACTTCAGCGAAGGTTCCCAGATGCACTGCTCCCAGGAACTTTGTCTGTTTGGACTTTCTACCATGGCCACATCTAAGGTCATCTCAGAAGATATACTGACTTGCGACAGCGCACACTGATTGCAACTTTATAGTGCTGCCCAACTGGAAGACCGTGTTTTCGGCACCATGACCCGATATGCCACTCAGTCACATTATCCCAATATTAATCAAACCAGTCCTTATCCAACCATAGTAATGCCATATGCCAGACCGGGAAACGACAAGTATCATTTATGTAAGTAGGTCGGGATTCGAACCCATTACCTTCTACACGGGGAGCCAGCGTTCTTGCCGATTCGGTCATCCCGGAAATACAGCCTCCTTTTGCGACTACAGTACGAGAGAATCTTTGTAACGGTTAGGTGTTAGCAACACCTGCTCTCGCCAACACCAGCTTTACCCCGCCGTGCTGCTCCCGCCCCCCCCCCCTCTCCACCCCCACCCCCACCCCCACCACACACCCTGGTTCCCGCGTGTAAATGCTCTCCTGCTGACATATGCCTGCTTCACATATGGCCAGCTATTTTCTCTCCAATTGAAATGGATCCCACTGATGTATTATCTCATTCCGATTGTTCCCACCACGATAGCTCCTTTCCCTGTCTTCGCGACTGCATTGACTGCTGCAAAGCCTTCCGCATACCAGCCGATCGCTTCATTTAACTCGCGTTTATCAGAAACCTGGGTATTGGGAATCAGGTATGTACTCCCATTGAAAGAGGTTGTGTTAATAAAGGATACTAATTATCAATGTCAACCTCATTGTCGATATAAAGATGCATCAACTAACAATGTGACTTCCTGCTGAAGACTAAGTTCCAGATCACCGATCAATGTGGCTTACTGTAATCAAGGAGATGGCGATTAGTTCCCACATAGAATGTTCCCCAAATGTGCTAACTGTCAGCGTTCAGGTAGGCCCATCCCCCACTCAACACTGCTGCCTCATTTTCTCTCCTCAGCACCCCGCCGCCCGATGGTTCTTCCTCACTGGGATTATTACCTGCGCATGCGTGTCTGAGTGTTCCGCCAATCTTTGTTGTCATCTATAATGAGTTTTACATGAATCGGCTGGTAACTTGTTTCTGTCAGCTCTGACTGGCCAATGTCTCTGCTATAGTGTCTCCGACTAGCAATGCTTTACTAAGCAGCTCAGTTGAACAGCTTTCAGGATTAGGTTCCGTTACTAACAATATTGTACTCAGTATATTTGATTGGGAAGCACAATTAAACCACTACCATTTTGATTGAGCAGCACAAGTAAGCCAGCGCCATTTGATTGAGCAGCACAATTAAGCCAGCACTATAAGCTTAGGTTCTTCTGCTGACGTTGTCTTGCTCAGTCTATTTGGCTGAGCAGCTCAAGAAAAGTATCGCCTTAACTGAGTTGAGTTGAGCTTGATTTAACCACAAGCATGTAATAAGGTCACTGTATGCTTCCCCGAGGGGTAATCTCCCAGCCGAGCAACCGATATTACATTAAAGTCCATATGTGTATGCGCACCTGTGAGCAATGTTCTACCCCATTTATTGAAATGAGCAGCTCAGTTACATTAGCATATCAAATGTAGGTAATCTTCACGGCAAGTCCATGTGCGATGTACTTACTGAGCAGCTCAGTGATGTTACTATCTTTGCGATATGCTCTCTTGCTAATATTTTGAACAGTCGACTTGGAGCTCAGCTAACTCCACGTCTTTACTGCACGTGCCTCTGTTACTGACTCAGCGTATTGGAATGAGCAGCTGACTTAGTTTAATATTTCAACGGTAGTTCCTTATTCCACCCATTGCTTACTCACAGCAGATGTAAGGAGATGAACATCAGTAAATACATGCCGACTCCTCAACTGCTCACTTCATTCACACCACAACAACGCCATTAATGCTGCAGGCTCTCACGGATATGCTCTAATCCCACAGAGACGTTCCTATTTGACTTTAGTGCGGCTTGGAAATTCCGAGCCAGAATGTTATGAGCAATACATTTGCGGGATCTTGTGCATTAAGAAACACTCCCGAACCTTAACCTTGCAGCCTTTAGACCTGTTTTTATTTATCCACCTCGCCTACTATGTCTGATGTGTGATCAGTGAGGGTGTTGGTGACGTGGTGTTAAGGGGAGTGCGCTGTCCTGGGCACGTATGCAGGAGTCAGTGTTAGCAGCATTTGGTGTTACAGCCTTATACCGTTTAGCTATCACCGACGTCGGGAACTGTGTCAAGTGGTATGCAGGAGCGCGTAACACTTTCATTATAGCTAAACGTGAATTTATTTATAGATTTGGGAAATCCCTCTGCATCTGTAGCCATATATTAGGCTTAAATATATTAAATGCTATCATATTTAACAGAATTACATGCGCAATAAGTGAAATTTCATGAAATTAACCCTAAATTCGAAGCAATATTAATGCTGCCACCGCAACAGCAGTGATATTAATATTTTCGAACCGACGAATGCAAGCAACCTCCACCGCCGCCAGTATGGAAACCGACGTCGATGCGGTGGCGGCAGCAGCGATTTGTTTACTTTACATTCAACGATTCGAAAATATTAATATTAATATCGCCGCCGTTGCGGTGGCAGCGTTAATCTCGCTTCGATTTTAGGGTTAATTTAATAAAATTTCACTATTTGACTATGTAACTTTGTTAAATATGACACGATTGAATAGATTTGATACCTTACACCGCTGTAAACTAGTTAAATTTCTGGTTTACCTTAACCTAGTTTAAGCTTCTGGTGTTAGGCCTATCACTGACTCGTGCATGCCATTTTTCGCCGCTAAACGGGAATTCCTGCCAAACACAGGTTTGCCTCGCTAACACTGACTCCTGCATACGGGCCCTGGACATGAGATTCTCCTGACACAACTGCGGGTCACCTCACCTCACCAAGACAGCACGAAGCACGCCCCTATTCCCGACTCCCTCACCCACCACGTGCCACTTGTTCTCGGCTTACCTACTACCTGCACCAGTGGCATTAGATCCCACGTCGAGCTGTTCGTCGGATGTTTCCTACATCATCACAAGTAAGGTCCACACCCTAAATTCCCCGAAGCTATCACTGTCTGGAACAGGCACTGGCGTGTGTGTATGTTCCAAACCACCCCGGACAGACGCGGATACCCCACAGATCGACCTCCGAACACCCCCATTCAACCCACAGCACTCACTGGTGCCAAGCCGCCCCCGCCCGACCCTGGTTGGGGCCGCTGCCCGCTTACTACCGGGATGGGGGCGCGGGAGTGCCGGAGAGTAGCACCTCACTTCAGGTAGGCGGGACCTTGCAACAATCCTTCTGTGCCAGAAACTCACATAGAGGTTGTTCAACTGAACCCTTGCCATCAACTCGGAATGGACAGCTTGTCTGGATTCGGGTGCATTTAGGCATTTACACCTATATATAAAGGAGGTATGTCTATACATACAGAGATAAGTGTACCTGACGAACTTAGTTGTGCATGCATTATCTTGTCGGTATTAACTGATTCAGTCACAGAGGGGACATTGTATAGGCCTACTTACTGCATGGGAGACGTGGGAACTGTCGTGTGTTAACGTCCTGAGCAACTCGGGGAGAAATTCATTCCCCCGTAGAAAGTCAAGCACTCGCAATCCAGAAATGAGCAGGTCGTGAGCAGGTCGCCACAGGCGCGACTTGTCCTGCAGCTAGACGCGTGGTCTGCCAGCTGTCTGTCTGTTTGTCCAGCGTTTGTTCCTTTGAGTGTCGGGGTGGGGGAGGGGGTCTGTTTGTCCAGCGTTTGTTCCTTTGAGTGTCGGGGTGGCGGAGGGGGTCTGTTTGTCCAGCGTTTGTTCCTTTGAGTGTCGGGGTGGCGGAGGGGTTGTTTGTCCGCGTTTGTTCCTTTGAGTGTCGGGGTGGCGGAGGGGTCTGTTTGTCCAGCGTTTGTTCCTTTGAGTGTCGGGTGGCGGAGGGGGCTGTTGTCAGGTTTGTCGAGGTGGGGTGGCGGAGGGGTAGTCTGTCCAGCGTTTGTCCTTGTGTGGGGTGGCGAGGGGGGGGGGGGGGGTAATCACCCCAGCAACTCTCACCTCTAGAGACAGGTCGCGAGCAATACGACTCGAGCTGGTCCTCCTCGTGTGTATTCATCCACTCACATTTAGTGGAGCATCTCCCGGGAAATCCGACTCCCCTCTCCTAGATGGGGAAGGGGTCACTGGATGGAACACTTCCTGTTGAACCCGACCGAGTTCATTGTCTGCAGTAGCCGCTCCGACGTGTACCTTACATGTGCTCGGTCACAGCCTGCCCCGGCCCCGGCGCCGTCCGTCACGCGGTGAGGGGTCCTGCGGCGGTGAGGGGGTCAGCTCCCCAGGTGCACGGCCGGGTCCGCCGTGCCTACTTGTAGTAACGGTAATGGATGGGCGGTGGCGCTCACACCTCCAGGAGGGGTGCTTGGCGCCGGGCTGTCGGGCCGACGGCGCCGGGCAGCCCCGCGGGAGCGTGCCGGGAAATGGAGCTGTTTGAGAACTCCGGGTCAGGTAGGTGGGCTGCAATCCGCGGGCTCGGCGTGGCGCGGGTGGCTCCGGGGAGGCACTTTGCGGGCCCCGGGAAGCAGCTCGCCGGGAAGGGCCCGAGTCCTCCCGGGGGCGAGTAGCAGACGGGGCGCGGGGAGGGGCGTGCTGAGCGGGGACGCTCTCCCGACGTGGAGCGCCAGGTCCCGGCGAGCCACACTCGGAGCTCGCCCGCAGAACCCGCGTCGACGACGGCGGCCGAGCGAGTGTCTGCACAAGGGAAGGAGCGAGGGAGCGGGAAGGGGTGGGAGCGGATGCGGGGTGGGCCGGCAGGAGCGGGCGTGCAGGCGGGGCAGGGGGGAGGAGGGATGGGTAGGGCGCCGCGCTGGCGCTACTACTACTGCTGCTGGTCCGGGGTTGGTTGGGTAGTGGCTGGCGCTACTACTACTGCTGCTGGTCCAGGGTTGGTTGGGTAGGCGCTGGCGCTACTACTACTGCTGCTGGTCCGGGGTTGGTTGGGTAGTGGCTGGCGCTACTACTACTGCTGCTGGTCCAGGGTTGGTTGGGTAGGCACTGGCACTATTACTACTGCTGCTGGTCCAGGGTTGGTTGGGTAGTGGCTGGCGCTACTACTACTGCTGCTGGTCCAGGGTTGGTTGGGCAGGCACTGGCACTACTACTACTGCTGCTGGTCCAGGGTTGGTTGGGTAGGCGCTGGCGCTACTACTACTGCTGCTGGTCCGGGGTTGGTTGGGTAGGCGCTGGTGCTACTACTACTGCTGCTGGTCCGGGGTTGGTTGGGTAGTGGCTGGCGCTACTACTACTGCTGCTGGTCCGGGGTTGGTTGGGTAGGCGCTGGCGCTACTACTACTGCTGCTGGTCCGGGGTTGGTTGGGTAGTGGCTGGCGCTACTACTACTGCTGCTGGTCCGGGGTTGGTTGGGTAGGCGCTGGCGCTACTACTACTGCTGCTGGTCCAGGGTTGGTTGGGTATGCGCTGGCACTACTACTACTGCTGCTGGTCCAGGGTTGGTTGGGTAGGCACTGGCACTACTACTACTGCTGCTGGTCCGGGGTTGGTTGGATAGGCGCTGGCACTACTACTACTGCTGCTGGTCCAGGGTTGGTTGGGTAGGCGCTGGCACTACTACTACTGCTGCTGGTCCAGGGTTGGTTGGGTAGGCGCTGGCACTACTACTACTGCTGCTGGTCCAGGGTTGGTTGGGTAGGCGCTGGCACTACTACTACTGCTGCTGGTCCAGGGTTGGTTGGGTAGGCGCTGGCACTACTACTACTGCTGCTGGTCCAGGGTTGGTTGGGTAGGCGCTGGCACTACTACTACTGCTGCTGGTCCGGGGTTGGTTGGGTAGGCACTGGCGCTACTACTACTGCTGCTGGTCCAGGGTTGGTTGGGTAGGAGCTGGCGCTACTACTACTGCTGCTGGTCCAGGGTTGGTTGGGTAGGCACTGGCACTATTACTACTGCTGCTGATCCAGGGTTGGTTCAGTAGGCACTGGCGCTACTACTACTGCTGCTGGTCCAGGGTTGGTTGGGTAGGAGCTGGCGCTACTACTACTGCTGCTGGTCCAGGGTTGGTTGGGCAGGCACTGGCACTACTACTACTGCTGCTGGTCCAGGGTTGGTTGGGTAGGCACTGGCACTACTACTACTGCTGCTGGTCCAGGGTTGGTTGGGTAGGAGCTGGCGCTACTACTACTGCTGCTGGTCCAGGGTTGGTTGGGTAGGCACTGGCACTATTACTACTGCTGCTGGTCCGGGGTTGGTTGGGTAGGGGCTGGCACTACTACTACTGCTGCTGGTCCAGGGTTGGTTGGGTAGGCACTGGCGCTACTACTACTGCTGCTGGTCCAGGGTTGGTTGGGTAGGCACTGGCACTACTACTACTGCTGCTGGTCCAGGGTTGGTTGGGTAGGCGCTGGCCCTACTACTACTGCTGCTGGTCCGGGGTTGGTTGGGCAGGCACTGGTGCTACTACTACTGCTGCTGGTCCGGGGTTGGTTGGGTAGGCACTGGCGCTACTACTACTGCTGCTGGTCCAGGGTTGGTTGGGTAGGCGCTGGCGCTACTACTACTGCTGCTGGTCCGGGGTTGGTTGGGTAGGAGCTGGCGCTACTACTACTGCTGCTGGTCCAGGGTTGGTTGGGCAGGCACTGGCACTACTACTACTGCTGCTGGTCCAGGGTTGGTTGGGTAGGCACTGGCACTATTACTACTGCTGCTGGTCCAGGGTTGGTTGGGTAGGAGCTGGCGCTACTACTACTGCTGCTGGTCCAGGGTTGGTTGGGTAGGTGCTGGTGCTACTACTACTGCTGCTGGTCCAGGGTTGGTTGGGTAGGCACTGGCACTATTACTACTGCTGCTGGTCCGGGGTTGGTTGGGTAGGCGCTGGCACTACTACTACTGCTGCTGGTCCAGGGTTGGTTGGGTAGGCACTGGCGCTACTACTACTGCTGCTGGTCCAGGGTTGGTTGGGTAGGCACTGGCACTATTACTACTGCTGCTGGTCCAGGGTTGGTTGGGTAGGCACTGGCGCTAATACTACTGCTGCTGGTCTGGGGTTGGTTGGGCAGGCGCTGGTGCTACTACTACTGCTGCTGGTCCGGGGTTGGTTGGGTAGGCACTGGCGCTACTACTACTGCTGCTGGTCCAGGGTTGGTTGGGTAGGCGCTGGCGCTACTACTACTGCTGCTGGTCCGGGGTTGGTTGGGTAGGCGCTGGCGCTACTACTACTGCTGCTGGTCCAGGGTTGGTTGGGTAGGCGCTGGCGCTACTACTACTGCTGCTGGTCCAGGGTTGGTTGGGTAGGCGCTGGCGCTACTACTACTGCTGCTGGTCCGGGGTTGGTTGGGTAGGCGCTGGCGCTACTACTACTGCTGCTGGTCCGGGGTTGGGTGGGTAGGCGTTGGTGCTACTACTACTGCTGCTGGTCCGGGGTTGGTTGGGTAGGCACTGGCACTACTACTACTGCTGCTGGTCCAGGGTTGGTTGGGCAGGCACTGGCACTACTACTACTGCTGCTGGTCCAGGGTTGGTTGGGTAGGCGCTGGCGCTACTACTACTGCTGCTGGTCCAGGGTTGGTTGGGTAGGCGCTGGCGCTACTACTACTGCTGCTGGTCCGGGGTTGGTTGGGTAGGCGCTGGCGCTACTACTACTGCTGCTGGTCCGGGGTTGGTTGGGTAGGCGTTGGTGCCACTACTACTGCTGCTGGTCCGGGGTTGGTTGGGCAGGCGCTGTCGCTGGCGCTACTACTACTGCTGCTGGTCCGGGGTTGGTTGGGTAGGCACGGTTGTGGAAGGTACAATTAACTCTTTCACCACGAGCAAGGCATGCACAAATTACACTCCTATTTTCCTGTTTTATTTCAACCGCAAAATCCCCGATATCCTGTAACTGAAGACGACCCGCACGGCACCGCCCCCTGGTGGTGCTTAGATTGTGCTTGCTGTCAATGAGGCCGGTGCTGGTGTGAGGTGCCGCCGCCTGGTGTTGCCGACAGCCCAGTGAGTCGTGCACTCAGGCACCCCTGTTCTCGGGTGCAGCTCGCAGACCACACCCACGGCCAGATGCACCCCGCCCCAACTGGCGCCAAAAAGTGCCAGCACCGCCTGTAGCTCCTGAGTGCAAACCTACGCCAGTATTTATAGGGATTGTCGTCTGGCTCAACTACTGCATGACGCCTGAGGCCGTTAAAGCTGCATAGTCCGTTAAAAGCATCACATTGTGTAAAACCACCAGCATTTATCTACATTTGATCCTCCATATCCAACATAAACACTGAAAGTCATTAAACAGTTGTTTGTTGAGGTTTTACGTCCTTACAACATCTAAGGTCATATCAGGGTGGGTACCGACTTGTGAAAGTGCACACTTAGAGTGTCTTTATAGTGCTGCCCCACTCTATCGGGAAAACAGGCCATGACCTGATTTCCCACTCAGTCACATTATCCTGATACTGAGATAACTAGTCCTTTCCCTATCCTAGTAATGCTGAGTACCTGGCTAGATAGCGACACATATCAATGACTCAGCCAGGACTCAAACTTCTGACCTTCCACTCAGGAAGCCCCCGCTCTCACTGCTTCGTCCAGTGCATCTGGTGCGGTTGTATAGAAGGGAATACTAAGTCAATTTAATAGAACCCGTTATTGCTGAAGCCTATGCTGTCCAGCTTTTCTACGTGCCTGCAACAATTATTCGTGCATGTTTTACTTCAGATATCTCCAAAGTTAACCATTTGTAATAAAAGTTACTTCGAACTAAAGTAAAGTAGATTATAACGATCAAATTAATATGTGTATCTAAAAGGTCTGGTAGAAATTCAAAACTGTGCAAATGTCGTATTTGTTCACTGAAAGTCAAACTTGTTCACTCTATGTGTAGTTTGTTGGCGCCGTGCATGGTGTGTGTCCATCTAGTGACGGCAGCCGACATTTGGCAGCAGTGGATCTCCTATACAACCTCTTCACACTGTACTCTGAGTGTGCTCCGCGTACACGCGCCACCTGGTTTAGACGCCCGGCGAAGAACAGGGCGCCATTACGGCTATGTACAGAACTCTCACCACCAGCATTGTCCCATACCTACTATGTTTGTTTGACCGTTGTGAAATCCTCTACTCTGCATTCTACAGCTCACTCACACCCACACAATACGCCTACACACGTGGGGGCGCACACACATGCACCCACACACTCACACACATATATAGTATATATATATACAATAACGCACACTTCAGCACCCGATGTGGTGGCTGGATCGGTAGGGCACAAAGGTTTTTCAACTGTTTCTGATAGTATTAGATGTCGAGAATATCATACTAAAAATCTACCAAATTCAGACTATATTGGATATCAAGAATATCATACTAAAAATCTACCAAAGTCAGACTATATTGGATATCAAGAATATCATACTAAAAATCTATCAAAATCAGAATATTAGAAAGTTGTCAAATCCAAGATGGTATCCAAAATGGTCACGAATACCTTACAATAGCAATAACTTCCTTACTATTCGCCCTAGAATGGTAATTATGGTGTCTATAACCAGGTTTGAGTGGCCAAGAAACACACTAAGAACAGTTCAACTGCCATTGAACAATCAGGATGTGAGGAAATCCAAGATGGTGTCCAAAATGGGCACCAATAGCCTAAAATTGTTATAAGTCATTTACTATTCACATTAGAGGTTTAATTTGGTAATTCCTACAAACACACCTCGCACATGCATACCGCATTAGGCATATCAGACAGGTATTGCAATACCTCAGGGAGTTTGACGGCCCTGCCCTGCAGATTGTAAACCACTGCCTTGTGGAACAGGTTCTTGACAGAACTGAAGGCTAAGGGAGCAAACCCTGAACAGAAAACCATGTCACTGTGGCAGCATCAAGGGCAGTTGATGTATGGAACTCCCAACATCTCCCGACCAGCCACTGCAGGGACAAATAGTTTTGCGCCTGTCTGGACATGTTCTTGCAGGTGTGAAACCTTTATTTGCCCCCCGAGAGAGTGCCGCTGGTAACTTGCAAAAGACAGCAGCACTTCAACACTTTTGCAGGCAGCTTTCATGAAATGTTAAGGAAATACTCGAACGGACGGGGCTGACCTCCATGGAAGATCTTCTGATCAAAACTAATCTGCAGTGGACTGGACACCTCATGAGGATGTCATCAGACAGGCTACGAAAGCAGATCCTCTACTCTCAACTGTCTTCTGGGTACAGAAAGAGAGGGCGCCCTCATCTCTGGTTCAAGGATACCATCAAGAGAAAGCTGAAGCTGAGAGACATTAAGACCGACTCATGGACATCACTCTCACAGCAGAGAGCTAAATGGAGAGCGGCAGTCAAGTAATGGAAGCAGTCTTTGTTGCATCGCGACCGACAGCATGCTGATGATGATGATGACTTGTTAAATGTACGTACATGGACTGACGCATCACATTGGAAAGGCTAGGGCTCGAATGTGTGGTTCTGTAGGCAGGTTATAGTGAAATCAATACAGACAAAGAGAAAGGGAGAGTGTAAAGTGTAAAGAAGGAGAGAGTCAAACCCTCTGGTGTATTATTTATATGGTTACATGGGTTCATTGTAGAGTATCACCCTACCCCTTTACCCCAATGTGAAACAATCATTATTGGCCCTACCAATAGGGATCCAGCATTTCTGGTCCCCATGGCTCCAGTGATCTGCCCACCACCACCAAGCTGTATGGCCCCCATGGCCACCACCAACCTTGACCCTGAGTGTGGTGATCCTACCCAGCAGAGGGGGAGGGGGTAGGCCCTGAGTGCCCTCACACCCAGACCTGCCAGCACCACTATGTGTATTTACATCCCACTCAGGCACCACCAGCCCTCACATATATATACATATTTAACCGTCGGGCTATTCCACCCCCGCTTAAGGCGAGCCTACGTGTTAATTTATATAATTATTTCCATGTGAATTTCCTGGGCCAGCCGCGGGCCGCCACTGCCTCCCGTCCCGCCGCTGCCTCCCGTCCCACCTGCAGGTAGTCTGTGTCCGTCGGTGTCGTCCCCGGGCTAAAGTCGACCAGCCAGAGTATTGTCTAAATACGGATTTTGCCCCTTCTCGCATTTATTGGCCTAAAGCATTTACTTAGTTATTTCAACTAACTGGCTGGTCTCCCCGCCTTACGGTGTATTTAATATGTTTAAATTGATCCAGAACTAAGCAGACATGCTAGTGTCACTGCCACTGTCACTGATAATCAGCCTAAGTTACTGTCATATTTTAGCCAAAAGATCTCTACGTTAATTCTGTTAATATGTCTGTTGTAATCTTCCCGCAGATGGGTTAAGTAGCTGCATAAGGCCTATTAGGCTTAAGGTCCTTAATTATATATAAAGCAATCCAATATTAAGTTTGACCATAGCGGTTAATCTATAGAAGTCTGGAGAATAGTAAAGAATGCAAGGAACGTTCCAATTTACCTTTCCAAGAGCTCACGGCCTTTTATTCTTAACCAAACTAACATTCATTCGTAGGACATGTCGTTGATGTATTATTCAATCCCCTCCCATATTATTAAGTTAAAACAAGTTTAGAATTTTGACAATAAAGCCCTAAATCTCGGCTAAAACATCAGAGTGTCCAGAAACACGTCTGATGGGTCTGGGTCCGAATGCCCGACCTCCTATCGTTGCCAGGAGAGTCGCAATTGACGTCTCCTAGCAACGCTTTACGGCCGGAAAACCGGGGCCTCGCAAATGTTGGCATTCGCGAGTCTGCCATGGTGAGTAGCCCGCATTTCCAAATGTGGGTTAATCGGCACACGCTCGCAAATGTCACAAGGCGAATAGTCTCGCCCACTTCACATACATGCGCTTGGTCACGTACACCGATCTGTAATAGAACATTTGCATTCCCCCCTATGCCGTAAATCGGAATATTTGACAACATGCTTCCACCACACATAAATACTCACACACCCACAAGCACACCTGCATCACTTAGTCACCCACACACCCACCTACACCAGGCATCGCAACACACATGCACATACCTACACACACTGCCACATACATACCACCCCGCCCAGCTATCTCTACAAACCCACCCCCAACACCCCATTAACCCCAGGCACCCCACTCACCACACTCCACCCCAACACCCCACTAACCCCATGCACCACACTCACCACCTTCCACCCACTCACCCCCACATCACATCATTCTGTCAGTCGCGATGCGACAAAGACTGCTTTCATTACTTGACTGTCGCTCTCCATTTAGCTCTCTGCTGTGAGAGTGATGTCCATGAGTCAGTCTTGATGTCTCTCAGCTTTAGGTTTCTCTTGATTGTATCCTTGAACTGGAGATGAGGGCACTCGCTCTTTCTGTACCCAGAAGACAGTTGAGAGTAGAGGATCTGCTTTGGTAGCCTGTCTGATGATATCCTCATCAGGTGTCCAGTCCACCGGAGATTCTTTTTGATCAGAAGATCTTCCATAGAGGGCAGCCCTGTCCATTCGCGTATTTCCTTATCTGTCACTTTGTCCTTCCAGGTTAGCCTTATGATTGAACACAGATGTCGCATCATGAAGGCATGCAGCTTTTTCACCTGTCGTCTGTTCACTGTCCAGGTCTCAGCTCCATATAGTAGGGCAGATAGCACGATTGCACGGTAGATCTTGCCTTTGACCCTCATGAAAACATGGTGGTTGTTCCAGAGTCTCGGGTGTAGTCGGACGAAAGATGCACTAGCCTTGGCCATCCTCCTCTGTATTTCAGCATCGATGCATACATCACTTGATATAGTGCTTCCGAGGTTCAGCTTGTTTCTGTCAACCATGATATCCTCCTCTCGGGTTCTTGTAGATTTGGGTTGGTACAGCACCTCTGTCTTCTTGATGTTAATCTTCAGGACAAACTTCTTTCATGCATCGGAGAAAGTGTCCACTATTTTCTGGATCTCTTCAGCAGAGTGGGCAACCAGTGCACTGTCATGTGTGAATAGCAGCTCTCTCACCAGTATCCGAGTAGTCTTGGTCTTCACTCTGAAGTGGGCGACGTTGAATAGGTCAGTGCTCTGTCTGGACTGTATATAGATGCCATCCCCCATGCCTCGGAAAGCCTCTTCGAGCATTGCTGATAGGAAGATGGAGAAGAGTGTAGGGGCCAGTACACAACCTTGCTTGACCCCATTGGTAACCCCGAACGATTCCAAGACTTCCCCTCCAACACTAACATTCGCCATCATTCCCATATGTAGAGCCTCGATCATAGTTGTGAACTTCTCTGGGCATCCATACTTCCTCAGTAGCTGCCATAGCCCGGTCCTCCCGACTATATCGAACGCCTTACACCCCCAACACCCCACTAACCCCACGCACCACACTCCACCCACTCACCCCCAACACCCCACTAACCCCACACACCACACTCCACACATTCACCCCACTCCACCCACTCCACCCTCCTCACTTCACCCACCCCATCCTCCTCACTCCACCCTCACACTCACCTACTCCAACCCGTGTTGGTAGATTGTGGGATTAGAACCCACGAGTTCGAACCCTGGTCGAGTCAAACCAATGACATAAAAATGTATAATTGTCACTTCCTAGCCAAGTGCCCGGCATTATTAGGATAGGGCAAGGACTGGTTGGCTCAGTGTCAGGATAATGTGACTGAGTGGGATATGTCATGGTGTTGGGAGTCTGGTCTTCCAGTGGGGCAGCACTATAAAGTCATCATGAGTGCACACTGTCACAAGTCAGTACCCGTCCTGATATGACCTTAGATGACCTTAGATGTTGTCAGTACGTAAAACTCCAACAACCAACCAACCTACTCCAACCACTCGACTCACGCAGACTCCTGTTGAATTGTGGGTACACATGTGTATGGTGGTGGTGGTGGTGGGGGTGGGGTGTGGTGGGGGTGGTGGTGGTGCGGGAAGGCTGCGGGCAGGCAGTCCTGCACGCACACGGCATCTGGTTCGGCCGACTTGTGGCTGCGGCACTCCGGTGGCTCCCCCTGTACGACAAGTGTGGAAGCTAGTAGGTCTGTAATAAAGACCAGCTCACACTGCGCGACACTCCGTTACCATAGGAGATAATTGTCACTTGAGAGCCTTTGCACGTGAGTGATTGGTGACAGTCATGACTACACTATGGCTTGTGTAAAGTGACAGCCGTGCAATGTGTCTGCAGTGTAATGTGATAGTCGTGTAATGGGACAGTCATTTAATGTGACTGCCGTGTGATGTGACTGTCACCCACTGTATTCTGGTTTACATGTGAAAGACATTCCAACACACCGCTGGCCTCACCCTTGAGTACAGTGGTGAAATATGAGTCACGTATGTGGGCATGTTAATAACACTCTAAAGGCCCGGTCACATACACTTTAGTGGACCTAGTTGAACGTAGTGGAGGCTAACGTAGTTCAATGTAGTTCAACGTAGTTCAACATAGTTCAACGTAGTTCAATGTAGTGCAACGTACCAGCGTACTTCTCTGTGATGAGAACGTGATAAGAACGTGTATGGGCCGTGAGTTCCGATTTAAGCTTGTTTAAGCTGGACATGTTCAAAAGAGGTATGTTTGAGGCAGACGTAGCCTATGTGATTATAGCATACTCTAGCGTACTCTAGCATACTCTAGTGTACTTCTTAACGTACTCTAGCATACTCTAGCCTACCCTAGCGTACTTTGACCCACAAAAAAACCTTAGCCGTTCTGCTGTGGTCACATGGCCGTTAGTGGACGAAGTTGAACGTAGTTGAATGTAGTGGAGGATAACGTAGTTCAACGTAGTTGGATGTTCCGGGATCCGTATCGTAGCATACCAGGATCCATACCATAACGTATTTATCCGTACTATTAGGGGGTGATCAACCAAAACCTGCCGTACCTTAACATGGTTTAAAGTAGTGATAGCACGTTTGACCCACGTTAATCTATCCTACGTTCAACTGCGTTCAACTGCGTTCACTAACGTGTATGTGACCGGGGCTTAAGAGAAGAACCATGCAAATAATGAAAGCAAATAATGACAACAAATGATATCTTTGTTTACCCCCTTCGTTTTGCTTTCTTTGTTTAATTATGTTCCATCGTTTTTTATAACGTAATTGACAGCAGATGGGATTTCTTTTGCTGACTGATGACGACTTCCGGTAAAGTCACAGTTTAGTGCGTTATGGCCTGCCCACAACTGATAAACTTGAGAGGAATGGATTATAGAGCCAGAGAGGAATGGTTATACAGCCAGAGAGGAATGGATTATACAGCCAGAGAGGAATGGATTATACAGCCAGAGAGGAATGGACTATACAGTCAGAGATGAATGGATTATACAGCCAGAGAGGAATGGATTATACAGCCAGAGAGGAATGGATTATACAGCCAGAGAGGAATTGAATATACAGCCAGAGAGGAATGGATTATACAGCCAGAGAGGAATGGATTATATAGCCAGAGAGGAATGGATTATACAGCCAGAGAGGAATGGATTATTCAGCCAGAGAGGAATGGATTATACAGCCAGAGAGGAATGGATTATACAGCCAGAGAGGAATGGATTATACGGTACTCCTTAGTACACAGCTAGGGTTGTTAATAACGGCAGTCAGAGTATACATGTCACGTGACAATAACACATATATGTGATATCTGATAGTATCAGGGATGATAATAACTGAACTCATCACTGTAGACATATTGCTTACTTATGCATACCCAATTGTAAATAATATATGTGCACCTTTATGCTCAGGAAAAGGTTGCACTTCTACCGATTTGGGAAGGAGAACACGAGAGTAGTATACTAGTAAAGGATTTTGAAAGTTTAAACAGGACATGAAAATAAGGGTGAACTATGACAAAAATGTATGAAAGGTTACATCAAGATACTTGAATCGTCCTGACATGACCTTAGATGTTAGAGGGTTCTCAAGCACGCCCTCTAAGGTTAAAAAGACTAACAGTGGGAGGTAAAAGTTGGAGAAGTGGGGAGGTTTGCGTGATGTGGAGGACTGCAGTAGAGTGGAGAAAATGCGGCAGGTGGCAGGACGGGGCATTTCCGGGTGAGGAGGGACAGGTATGGAAACTGGAGTGGAAGGGGTGACAGGTGGCAGGACAGAGGCATGTCAGAATGAGGAGTGAAAGGTGAGGAAACTGGAGTAGAGGGGGTGACAGGTGGCAGGACGTAGGCATGTTAGAATGAGGAGTGAAAGGTAAGGAAACTGGAGTAGAGGGGTGACAGGTGGCAGGACGGAGGCATGTCAGAATGAGGAGTGAAAGGTAAGGAAACTGGAGTGGAAGGGGTGACAGGTGGCAGGACAGAGGCATGTCAGAATGAGGAGTGAAAGGTGAGGAAACTGGAGTAGAGGGGGTGACAGGTGGCAGGACGTAGGCATGTTAGAATGAGGAGTGAAAGGTAAGGAAACTGGAGTAGAGGGGTGACAGGTGGCAGGACGGAGGCATGTCAGAATGAGGAGTGAAAGGTAAGGAAACTGGAGTGGAGGGGGGTGACAGGTGGCACTACAGAGGCATGTCAGAATGAGGAGTGAAAGGTAAGGAAACTGGAGTAGAGGGGGTGACAGGTGGCAGGACAGAGGCATGTCAGAATGAGGAGTGTAAGGAAACTGGAGTGGAGGGGGTGACAGGTGGCAGGACAGAGGCATGTCAGAATGAGGAGTGAAAGGTAAGGAAATTGGAGTGGAGGGGTGACAGGTGGCAGGACAGAGGCATGTCAGAATGAGGAGTGAAAGGTAAGGAAACTGGAGTGGAGGGGGTGACAGGTGGCAGGACAGAGGCATGTCAGAATGAGGAGTGAAAGGTAAGGAAACTGGAGTGGAGGGGTGACAGGTGGCAGGACAGAGGCATGTCAGAATGAGGAGTGAAAGGTAAGGAAACTGGAGTGGAGGGGGTGACAGGTGGCAGGACGTAGGCATGTCATAATGAGGAGTGAAAGGTGAGGAAACTGGAGTGGAGGGGGTGACAGGTGGCAGGACAGAGGCATGTCAGAATGCAGAGTGAAAGGTGAGGAAACTGGAGTGGAGGGGGTGACAGGTGGCAGGACGGAGGCATGTCAGAATGCGGAGTGAAAGGTAAGGAAACTGGAGTGGAGGGGTGACAGGTGGCAGGACAGAGGCATGTCAGAATGCGGAGTGAAAGGTGAGGAAACTGGAGTGGAGGGGGGTGACAGGTGGCAGGACAGAGGCATGTCAGAATGCGGAGTGAAAGGTGAGGAAACTGGAGTGGAGGGGGTGACAGGTGGCAGGACGGAGGCATGTCAGAATGAGGAGTGAAAGGTAAGGAAACTGGAGTGGAGAGGGGTGGCAGGTGGCAGGACGGAGGCATGTCAGAATGAGGAGTGAAAGGTGAGGAAACTGGAGTGGAAGGGGTGACAGATGGCAGGACGTAGGCATGTCCGATTGAGGAGTAAAAGGTGAGGAAACTGGAGTGGAGGGGGTGACAGGTGGCAGGACAGAGGCATGTCAGAATGCGGAGTGAAAGGTAAGGAAACTGGAGTGGATGGGGGTGACAGGTGGCACTACAGAGGCATGTCAGAATGAGGAGTGAAAGGTAAGGAAACTGGAGTGGAGGGGGGTGACAGGTGGCAGGACAGAGGCATGTCAGAATGAGGAGTGAAAGGTAAGGAAACTGGAGTGGAGGGGTGACAGGTGGCAGGACGGAGGCATGTCAGAATGCGGAGTGAAAGGTGAGGAAACTGGAGTGGAGGGGGGTGACAGGTGGCAGGACGGAGGCATGTCAGAATGCGGAGTGAAAGGTGAGGAAACTGGAGTGGAGGGGGGTGACAGGTGGCAGGACAGAGGCATGTCAGAATGCGGAGTGAAAGGTGAGGAAACTGGAGTGGAGGGGGTGACAGGTGGCAGGACGGAGGCATGTCAGAATGAGGAGTGAAAGGTAAGGAAACTGGAGTGGAGAGGGGTGGCAGGTGGCAGGACGGAAGCATGTCAGAATGAGGAGTGAAAGGTGAGGAAACTGGAGTGGAAGGGGTGACAGATGGCAGGACGTAGGCATGTCCGATTGAGGAGTGAAAGGTGAGGAAACTGGAGTGGAGGGGGTGACAGGTGGCAGGACAGAGGCATGTCAGAATGCGGAGTGAAAGGTAAGGAAACTGGAGTGGATGGGGGTGACAGGTGGCACTACAGAGGCATGTCAGAATGAGGAGTGAAAGGTAAGCAAACTGGAGTGGAGGGGGGTGACAGGTGGCAGGACAGAGGCATGTCAGAATGAGGAGTGAAAGGTAAGGAAACTGGAGTGGAGGGGGGTGACAGGTGGCAGGACGGAGGCATGTCAGAATGAGGAGTGAAAGGTAAGCAAACTGGAGTGGATGGGGTGACAGGTGGCACTACAGAGGCATGTCAGAATGAGGAGTGAAAGGTAAGGAAACTGGAGTGGAGGGGTGACAGGTGGCAGGACGGAGGCATGTCAGAATGAGGAGTGAAAGGTAAGGAAACTGGAGTGGAGGGGGTGACAGGTGGCAGGACGGAGGCATGTCAGAATGAGGAGTGAAAGGTAAGGAAACTGGAGTGGATGGGGGTGACAGGTGACAGGACGTAGGCATGTTAGAATGAGGAGTGAAAGGTAAGGAAACTGGAGTGGAGGGGGGTGAAAGGTGGCAGGACAGAGGCATGTCAGAATGAGGAGTGAAAGGTGAGGAAACTGGAGTGGATGGGGGTGACAGGTGGCAGGATGGAGGCATGTCAGAATGAGGAGTGAAAGGTAAGGAAACTGGAGTGGAGGGGGTGACAGGTGGCAGGACAGAGGCATGTCAGAATGAGGAGTGAAAGGTAAGGAAACTGGAGTGGAGGGGGGTGACAGGTGGCAGGACGGAGGCATGTCAGAATGAGGAATGAAAGGTAAGGAAACTTGAGTGGAGAGGGGTGACAGGTGGCAGGACGGAGGCATGTCAGAATGAGGAGTGAAAGGTAAGGAAACTGGAGTGGAGGGGTGACAGGTGACAGGACGTAGGCATGTCAGAATGAGGAGTGAAAGGTAAGGAAACTGGAGTGGAGGGGGGTGACAGGTGGCACTACAGAGGCATGTCAGAATGAGGAGTGAAAGGTAAGGAAACTGGAGTGGAGGGGTGACAGGTGGCAGGACGGAGGCATGTCAGAATGAGGAGTGAAAGGTGAGGAAACTGGAGTGGAGGGGGTGACAGGTGGCAGGACAGAGGCATGTCAGAATGAGGAGTGAAAGGTGAGGAAACTGGAGTGGAGGGGTGACAGGTGGCAGGACAGAGGCATGTCAGAATGAGGAGTGAAAGGTAAGGAAACTGGAGTGGAGGGGGGTGACAGGTGGCAGGACGGAGGCATGTCAGAATGAGGAGTGAAAGGTAAGGAAACTGGAGTGGATGGGGGTGACAGGTGGCAGGACGGAGGCATGTCAGAATGAGGAGTGAAAGGTAAGGAAACTGGAGTGGAGGGCGGTGACAGGTGGCAGGACGGAGGCATGTCCGAATGAGGAGTGAAAGGTGAGGAAACTGGAGTGGAGGGGGTGACAGGTGGCAGGACAGAGGCATGTCAGAATGCGGCGTGAAAGGTAAGGAAACTGGAGTGGATGGGGGTGACAGGTGGCACTACAGAGGCATGTCAGAATGAGGAGTGAAAGGTAAGCAAACTGTAGTGGAGGGGGGTGACAGGTGGCAGGACGGAGGCATGTCAGAATGAGGAGTGAAAGGTAAGGAAACTGGAGTGGAGGGGGTGACAGGTGGCAGGACGGAGGCATGTCAGAATGAGGAGTGAAAGGTAAGCAAACTGGAATGGATGGGGTGACAGGTGGCACTACAGAGGCATGTCAGAATGAGGAGTAAAAGGTAAGGAAACTGGAGTGGAGGGGGGTGACAGGTGGCAGAATGGAGGCATGTCCGAATGAGGAGTGAAAGGTAAGGAAACTGGAGTGGAAGGGGTGACAGGTGGCAGGACGGAGGCATGTCAGAATGAGGAGTGAAAGGTAAGGAAACTGGAGTGGAGGGGTGACAGGTGACAGGACGTAGGCATGTCAGAATGAGGAGTGAAAGGTAAGGAAACTGGAGTGGAGGGCTGACAGGTGGCAGGACGGAGGCATGTCAGAATGAGGAGTGAAAGGTAAGGAAACTGGAGTGGAGGGGTGACAGGTGGCAGGACGGAGGCATGTCAGAATGAGGAGCTAAAGGTAAGGAAACTAGAGTGGAGGGGTGACAGGTGGCAGGATGGAGGCATGTCAGAATGAGGAGTGAAAGGTGAGGAAACTGGAGTGGAAGGGGTGACAGGTGGCAGGACAGAGGCATGTCAGAATGCGGAGTGAAAGGTGAGGAAACTGGAGTGGAGGGGGTGACAGGTGGCAGGACGTAGGCATGTCAGAATGAGGAGTGAAAGGTAAGGAAACTGGAGTGGAGGGGGTGACAGGTGGCAGGACGTAGGCATGTCAGAATGAGGAGTGAAAGGTGAGGAAACTGGAGTGGAGGGGGTGACAGGTGGCAGGACAGAGGCATGTCAAAATGAGGAGTGAAAGGTAAGGAAACTGGAGTGGAAGGGGTGACAGGTGGCAGGACGGAGGCATGTCAGAATGAGGAGTGAAAGGTGAGGAACCTGGAGTGGAGGGGGGTGACAGGTGGCAGGACGGAGGCATGTCAGAATGAGGAGTGAAAGGTAAGGAAACTGGAGTAGAGGGGTGACAGGTGGCAGGACGGAGGCATGTCAGAATGGGGAGTGAAAGGTAAGGAAACTGGAGTGGAGGGGGTGACAGGTGGCAGGACGGAGGCATGTCAGAATGAGCAGTGAAAGGTAAGGAAACTGGAGTGGAGGGGGTGACAGGTGGCAGGACAGAGGCATGTCAGAATGAGGAGTGAAAGGTAAGGAAACTTGAGTGGAAGGGGTGACAGGTGGCAGGACGGAGGCATGTCAGAATGAGGAGTGAAAGGTGAGGAAACTGGAGTGGAGGGGGTGACAGGTGGCAGGACAGAGGCATGTCAGAATGAGGAGTGTAAGGAAACTGGAGTGGAGGGGGTGACAGGTGGCAGGACAGAGGCATGTCAGAATGAGGAGTGAAAGGTAACGAAACTGGAGTGGAAGGGGTGACATGTGGCAGGACGGAGGCATGTCAGAATGAGGAGTGAAAGGTGAGGAAACTGGAGTGGAGGGGGGTGACAGCTGGCAGGATGGAGGCATGTCAGAATGAGGAGTGAAAGGTAAGGAAACTGGAGTGGAAGGGGTGACAGGTGGCAGGACGGAGGCATGTCAGAATGAGGAGTGAAAGGTGAGGAAACTGGAGTGGAGGGGGTGACAGGTGGCAGGACAGAGGCATGTCAGAATGAGGAGTGAAAGGTAAGGAAACTGGAGTGGAAGGGGTGACAGGTGGCAGGACGGAGGCATGTCAGAATGAGGAGTGAAAGGCGAGGAAACTGGAGTGGAAGGGGTGACAGGTGGCAGGACGGAGGCATGTCAGAATGAGGAGTGAAAGGTAAGGAAACTGGAGTGGAGGGGGGTGACAGGTGGCAGGATGGAGGCATGTCAGAATGAGGAGTGAAAGGTAAGGAAACTGGAGTGGAAGGGGTGACAGGTGGCAGGATGGAGGCATGTCAGAATGAGGAGTGAAAGGTAAGGAAACTGGAGTGGAGGGGGGTGACAGGTGGCAGGATGGAGGCATGTCAGAATGAGGAGTGAAAGGTAAGGAAACTGGAGTGGAGGGGGGTGACAGGTGGCAGGATGGAGGCATGTCAGAATGAGGAGTGAAAGGTAAGGAAACTGGAGTGGAAGGGGTGACACGTGGCAGGACCGAGGCATGTCAGAATGAGGAGTGAAAGGTGAGGAAACTGGAGTGGAGGGGTGACAGGTGGCAGGACAGAGGCATGTCAGAATGAGGAGTGTAAGGAAACTGGAGTGGAGGGGGTGACAGGTGGCAGGACAGAGGCATGTCAGAATGAGGAGTGTAAGGAAACTGGAGTGGAGGGGGTGACAGGTGGCAGGACGGAGGCATGTCAGAATGAGGAGTGAAAGGTAAGGAAACTGGAGTGGAGGGGGGTGACAGGTGGCAGGACAAAGGCATGTCAGAATGAGGAGTGAAAGGTGAGGAAACTGGAGTGGAGGGGGTGACAGGTGGCAGGACAGAGGCATGTCAGAATGAGGAGTGTAAGGAAACTGGAGTGGAGGGGGTGACAGGTGGCAGGACGGAGGCATGTCAGAATGAGGAGTGAAAGGTAAGGAAACTGGAGTAGAGGGGTGACAGGTGGCAGGACGGAGGCATGTCAGAATGAGGAGTGAAAGGTAAGGAAACTGGAGTGGATGGGGGTGACAGGTGGCAGGACAGAGGCATGTCAGAATGAGGAATAATAATAAACCTGATAGTAGGGTGAAGAAATAATTGATTATCAAAACCGACCAATCACGGATTCATATCAAACTACTTTCACAACAAGGCTTCTTCCAGTTTGATATCAATCAACAATAAGTGCGTCTTTAACTCTATGGGCGAAAGGACCTTGGATAAATATATGTATCAGTCTACTTGTATCGTATGTTGATTACACAGATTATGTACCAGAATTGCTCATCAACTGGAAAAAGAAATACTGTGTTACATTTTCATTCAAACTACTTTGGAAAGCCATTACTATGTTGGTGCACATAGCTTGAATTGGGAGAACGCATCATCATGGATTCTTACCCATGGTTTCAATTGACGATACCTGGAAAACGGATTCCCGATCCCCAATAAGCGTTATAAGTCTCAAGTCGGTACCTCAGATGGGGTTAGAAAGGTAAACCCAGGTAGTCACCCTGCGTGTTACCAACACGGCGCTGCTGTTATACGGAGTCACTAACACTGTTAGAAAGTTTCAGTGTCGCCATTTTGTTCTCAAAAGCATCCGATCAATTATGAATTTTGTGTGGAAAAAAATCCATAATATGACGTCACAGAAGGGACATTTTGTGTAAAAGTGATGGGTGAACAAAATTAAAAACTTCTCGCCGTGAATATGGCCTGGACTGCCGATACAGCTAAAGAACCCACCAATCAATCGATCAGTCAGCACGCGGGTCCGGGATCTGTGTTCAGCTCTATTTAGAACGCGCTTCAAACAGGTTATTTATTTATGCACGTGATAACATCTGGGCTCTGGGCTACCCAGCGCATTTACTATTGGCGACATTTTGATGTCTGACCTGGCTAAATGTTGTCTGCTGTCAGTCACATTAACTCAATGTGGCACGATGCAAATTCAATGATCACTACAAGGTTACTATTCTTGATATAGACAATAGATCATAGGCCACATACAATGTTCATATCTATGACTTCAAAGTTAACACTGTCCCCATTTCTTTGCGTCAAACTCTTGAAAGAAATTTAACTCGGACTGCCATCTGTCAAAATGTACTCTCTGCCCACGCAGAGATGTGACCTGCTCCCCTCCACCTCCCCCCTCTTGGCGAGCTGTTTCCGCCTGTTCCCGCGCCGTTGTGTCTAACCTGATTGTTTAAACTGTCCGTGGGCAGGTGCCTGTCGCACATTTCCGAGTGAGTCGATAGTTGTCGGGTGTTTCCGCCCGCCGAACCTGCTCCCGGGCCCTGCTGGTTCATGGGCGGCGTGTGTGCCTTAATGTCGATGTGGGCATAAGATTGGTCGATTGTTGAAGTTTGTACGTACTGGCAACATCGAAGGTCATATCAGGACTTGTGACAGTGCATAGTCATGGTGACTTTATAGTGCTGCCCCACTGAGAGACCAGGCCACCAGTACCATGACCTGATATCTGACTTAGTCACATTATCATGACAGTGAGTCAATTGCCCTATCCTAATAATGCTGAGCGCCTGGCTAGGAAGCAACAAGTATCAATTTTATAAGTTGTTGGCTTGACTCGACCGTGAATTAAACTCCCGACCTTCCAATTCGGCCACCGCGTCTGATGTGGGCATAAAAGGTTGAATGCAAAGTCAGCTTCCTTCTAAACAATGTATTAGTATTAATGTGGTCAAGTGCCCCTCTACTTAGGAAACGTCGCGTTATGTCTCTTAGGATTTTTGTCAATTGGCTTTTATTATTGTTAAATAGTTTATTCACAGCGGAAATAATTACATTAATAACAAGGGATCTTACATTGTCGCTGTACCAATATTCACTATATATTTAAATGAGAATGTACGATACAATTTAGTGAATGTTTTATGAAGCAGATAAAATCGTGATACCGGGTATGTATGTGGGGGAACATCTGTGACAGACAAATTGTGATAGACAGTTGGGGAGTCTATTAGCAAGGGATAAATAGTTCAAGATAATATCATTATATACATTTAACCGTTATTTAAGGCTAGGTTAATCCGCAGTATTGCTATGGATACTCCAGATACCACATATTGTATGAAGACTGTATGTAAGATGATTCACGATGATTCTCTGTGGTGGAGTGGTTAGAGTGTCTGACTTTTTTCTAGGTCAGACTCCTAATCTGAGGGTCGGCGGTTCGATTCCCCATGCCCCCAGCTCTGCCAATTTGGATTTCTACTGCTGTGTATAACTTACAGCATCATCAAAGGCCGGTTGCTCTCATACCATGTCTATGTGGTGTGGGAGGTTAAAAATCCCTTGGGTCAGTAAAAGTGTAGGCTTGGGCTTTCTATCGACCAGCAGTGGAATGAGGAAGACCAGTCGTCTATGGCTGAAATTTCCCCTGCTTAAACAACTAATGGACAACAACAAAAAGACCAAAAAAATATTATTTGAATTTATACGGAACTCGTTGGCCGAATTGGTATAGCGGAAGGTTGGGAGTTCAATTCGCCACTGAGTCAGACCAATGACTTACAAAATTTATACTTGTCACTTCCTGGCCAGGCGCTCATCATAATTAGGATAGGGCAAGGACTAGTCAGCTCAGTGTCAGGATAATGTGCCTGAGTGGGATATCAGGTCATGGTGCTGGTGACCTGGTTTCCCAGTGGGGCAGTACTATAAAGTTGCCATGAGTGTGCACTGTCACAAGTCGGTACCCATCCTGATATGACCTTAGATGTTGCCAGGACGTAGAACTCCAACAACCAACCAACTATTACAACTTTATTCTGTCACTTTAGTTGAATGAAAGAAAAGTGTTCCTCACATTTAATTTATGTTTATATTAGAATTTACACGAAATTCTGAAAAAGTCTAATTTGTGGCAAATAACAGAGATTGATTGATCTCAGATGCAATGTGGTAGAAATTATGCAATTCATGTGAATGCGCAATGGCATGCTTTGAAACCAGATACACTACATTGCTTCTCTATATTAGTATAGTATATTAGCCATGTTTGTTCATGCCTTTGTGAAGTTTGCATCGCCAATGCTCGGAGATATACAAGGAACCGTGCAGTAAAAATCATTGTAATTCGCTTCAATCGACTCGTATGTTCAAAGTGGAGGTCGGCACTTGAGATGTCTGATAAATCAATAAATGTTGCCATTGTGCAACTGTAGTGAATCATCTTACCAATGTTTAGCTTAGTAGTTTATAAATCCTTGATATTTTTTGACCAAGCCACTTCATTAATGCTTAGATTAGTAGGCCTACTGAATAACCGGTTGGGAATTATGTTCGTATTAAACATTGTGGCGATGTTGTGGAGGGTTTTGTGTGTGTTGGGATTTCCTTACCAAATCACATTAACACTGTTTACTTAGTGTTATTCCACAGTGAGTGCTTGAGACCCATGTGAGTTGCAAGGCATGTCCGTGATGTCGCTGCTGGAAGGAAAGCCCTGTTTGCCGTACTACCTACACTGCCACCCAGTCCACCTGGCGGCCGACATCACCTGACGAGGGAGACTATGTGGTGTAATGGTTAACACACTGGCCCAGAATGCAAGAAAAATGTGGGTTCAATTCCCACTTTAGGCGCAACATTTCCAATTTTCATCACCCCCACGACATATACCAATGCCTGGTATGCATTAACCTGATTCGTATGTACCGAAGTTTGGACAATGAATTCACCTCTACTGGTAAGCTTCGAGTGGTTCAGTGGTGACTTTTTAACTATCACATTTATCCACACTGCTCTATATCAATCATATAACCACAGTGCCCCTGCGACCAGATATTCGGGAGGCACAGTGACGGGGTCACGGAACCTCTGCATCATACATGAGGACCTTGTAGTCAGATCACACGCCCTGCATCGAAGATCAAACCGCCTGGATCGCATGTCCCTGCTAGTAAGGTAGCATGCCCAAATCTGGTCATTTTTTATTAATGTTCATGTCAATAATAAGTAGCTTTTTCCCGATTTGACCCAATTTATCGAAAGTTAGCGCGTCCAAAATGAGGTCATCCCGGCCATGTCGTCATTTATAGACAAGGTATGACAAACTTGAGATTATATAGCATCACATATATGCTTGATCTGCAAATATCACAGATGAAAGTGATCTTTGAGAGAAAATAACGGAAATTGATGGCTATGTGAGCGATAGTATGGTCAGGACAACATCGGTGGAACGCTCTCCGTGAATAGTCTGCACTGACTCATCAGTGGAATCAGCTAGTTCTTTCTGAGGAGAATATTAAATGAAACCTGACTTCCGACATGTTTCCACGATTCCCTGACACTGCGATTTGAGACTCCACATTTTCACAGAAATCCATCCGCACTCCGAACAGGGGAGGCCGAACACTGGCCGACCACCAACACTGGTTGGCTGCTGACCAAACACCTGCTGACCACTGACCCAACACTGGCCGGCCGCTGACCCAACAGTGGCCAGTCGCTGACCCAACACGTGTCGGCCACTGACCCAACACCTTCCGGCCGCTGACCCAACACCTGCCGGCCGCTGACCCAACACTTGCCGGCCGCTGACCCAACACGGGCCGGCCGCTAATCCAGCACTGGCCATCACAGAGAGTCTGGGACAGAGTTAAAGGTTTCAATACTTCCTGAAGTGTTGTACTGAGATTTTGTAGTACATAGGGAAACTGCGCAGAGTTAGATCATTTCTTTGTTGGGCTTTTATGTCCTAAATATTTTAGAAACAACACAAATCGCTGATTGCAAAGAAATTCGCGTAAATCGCAGAGGTCGGTCATCCCTGAATTATACACCTGTTCAGACGATAAATCCCAATGTGACTTTCAACATGGGGAGGGTAGGTTCAACAAATTCACTAATACAAGAGTCAGGGTTGTGGGTGGTTCATTATAACACTTATTATTTATATTGACTGAAATTGTATCTGAATTGCGTGGATACTTTTTGAAAAAATTGTCATAATTTAAGGGTAATTATTATCCTGCTTGAGAATCAGCGAGCAGCTCTGAATATCAGTGTTTTTGTTGTTAGCTGTAATTCTTTGTTTTTTTCGGGTGGATTTGTTGTTCTTTTGTTTGGGAGGGGGTTGCCTGCTTGGTGTTAGTACCGCGGAGAATTAACTCGATCTGAGATCAATACGAGAGCCTGGAGCACCCGACAGTAAGTATCAGCTATCAGATGCGGGCCCTGTGAAAGGGCACCAAGAGGGGATGCTTGCTTTGGTTTATTGGGGTTTAACTTGCTAACAAATTATAAGTTCATACAAGATCGGAATGGATACAGTGCACATTCATGGCGACGTTATAGTGCTGCTCTACTGGAAACCCACCCCATATCTCACTCAGCCACATTATCCCACCACTGAGCCAACTACTCCACTACCTGCCTTAGCTTAGTCATTTTGCAAGTCTTTGGTTTGACTCAGCCAGGTGTCGATCCTATGACCTTCTTCGCAGCGCTCCACCCACTCGGCCACCCCAGGTAGTTAGAAGGAGGTGAAAGTAGGTCACAGCAAATTGTCGGGGATTGCAAGCTGCCTTCAGGACACTGGTCCGGCTTTTTCCTGACCATGTTTTAAGGAGTCATGTGACCCGGCCATGTAATATATGCATAAAAGATATCCAGGCATGTGTGGAGAACAAAGGAATATGTAAATGAGATGACGTCAGAGTTGAAAGGGTGTCGGTGGTCTAGGGCCCTGGACGTGAATAAAGCATTCAGTATCCAGAAGTCAAAGTGTTCAGACGTCGTACTTTCACATGGTGTCAGATAAGGACGATGCCGACTGCTAACACGCTGCCAGGCCTCAGGCCACCAGGTCAGCTCAACCTCTGCTACAATGCGCGATCGAACTGGAAAACATGGATCAGAGCATATAATATATATGCCACAGCCGCAGAAGTCGTAATGAAGACATAACAAGTGCAATGCTGTATCTTTCTTCACGTCGTGGGCGAAGAAGCCCAAAAGGTTTTCCCCAACATAGCCATCACATTTGCTGAGTAAGACAAGATCGGACCGCTCCTGGAGGCATTTCAAGCATATTGTACCGGTAAATGTAATTTGATAATAACATGCTACGGTTTCAATTCTCATAATCAAGCCACAGAAAACATGTCCATGTATATCACGGCCCTTAGAGACCGGGTTAAAGATTGTGATTATGGGCCGGTGGAAGAATTGCTTTTGAGTGATCGGTTGGTGGCTGGTATCAAGAACATTAATTTAGAAACAAAATGCTTTAGACATCCGATCTTACTCAGTGAGTTCAGTTCTGATCAGTTGGAGAAAAAGAAATCGGACGTGGAAGTTAAGGAAATTGATTTTCTGAATAGATATACAACTGTGCGTACCAGTGGTTCGTCCGTCTGGGCCTCCATCTTAGAAGTCACCATCTTGGAAAACCGGCAACAGCTGATTGATTGATTGATTGATTGGTGGTTGCTATACGCCGTGTTGGCAGCATAAGCGATATTCACGGCGAGAAATGTTTGTTTTTTGTTCAAACCATCGCTTTTACATGTAAAAGCAGACAATCAATTATGTGCCAATAGACACTCATTAAATTAGAAAGCTCACAATCATATATTTGTGGTCAAGGGAAACAAATTCCCATAGAAAAAGAAAAGTTTTATTAAGAATTTATAGAATTTATTTAGTAAATTATATGAGGTGGTACAGTCCAGCTGCCCTCAAAAAGGCTAAAATGTTTTCTTGTTTTACTTTAGTAAAAAAGTCATGCATACTGTCTGCAGTGTAGAATTGTTGGCGCAGGGCCAAAAAATCAATGCAACTTAGTCAAATGTGTTTGAGTGTCAGTGGGGACTGACACCCAATACATTCAGGGGGAGGTTCCCCCATGAGCAGAAAAGCATGTGTAAGCCACGAATGGCCAATACGGCAGCGGCTAATGACCACTTGGTCCCGCCGACCTCCTGCATGAGTCTGTGGTGCTTTTCCCACAGATGGTTCAATTTCTTTAAGTTTATTAATGTTTTCCTCCCACTCATGTTGCTATTTGGATTTTATGTGGGTGGCTATTAGTGGTTTCAGATCAGAGTGAGGGATCAGACACGGTTCAAGATCACAGTTCAGGGCCTTCTTCGCAGCCCGATCAGCTCGTTCGTTTCCTTGTATGCCGGCATGGCCAGACACCCAGCACAGGTGGATGTCACACCCATCCGTTGCCAGTTGGTTCATTTTATAAATGACCATTGCTAGAATAGGGTGATTCGTTTTCAGTCCAGCAACAGCCAGGAGGCAAGAGAACCAATCACTGTATATAACATAGTTAGTGTGGTTGGATACCTCGATACACTCCAACGCGTGAAGGCGTGTTCGGGCTTCCGCAGTGAAAATTGAGCTCTGATCGGGCAAACGTACGCCAAATTTTTCCCGTTGGCAAACTGCCACAGCCGCTTCCTGGCTTTATACTTTCGAATCATCAGTGTATATGGGGAGGTGGTCTGCAAACTGGCCTTGAATCTCTGTATGCAGTCCTTGGTACTCGAGTGGATGTGTCCCAGACTTCCTCAGTTCCGTGAGTCGGAGGATAACCGATGGCTTCCTCAACAACCACGGGGGATGTTCTGGGACTTTGGCATCCTCCAACACGTCCAAATCCACGCCCAAGGCCTCCAAATGAGGTTTCATTAGGAGCCTCAGTGGCCAGATGTAATTCGGCCTGGATTCATACCTGGATTTGTCATGTTGCTCGAATAGACTTGTGTGCAGGATTCAATGCATTAGTTTTTTATCTTGACTACATATTGCATGGCCAGTTTGATTCTCCTGTTGTTAAGTGATGGTTCATTGGCTTTGACATAGAAGCTCTGAACTGGTGAGGTGCGGAAGGCCCCAAGGGCCAGGTGCAGTCCCTGGTGGTGGATCGTGTCTAGCAGCCCAATATATGATTTCCTTGCGGAACTGTATACTATGCTGCCATAATCCACTCGTAACCGAACCAAGGTTCTGTACACGGAGAGCAGAACATCTCTGTCCGCTCCCCACTCTGAGCTGGACAGCACCGTCAGAATATCTAGTGCTTTCAGGCATCTTGTTTTCAGGTATTTTATATGTGGCACGAAAGACAGTTTTGCGTTGAGAATGAGGCCGAGAAATTAGGTTTTCTCAATGACTTTAATGGGATCCCCATCAACGGTCAGCTCCGGTTCCGCATGCATTCTACGCAGCAGGCAGAAGTGCATGCAGACTGTTTTGGTCTTCGAAAATTTGAATCCATTCACAACTGACCATTGATGGATCAGTTGCAGCCTGCACTGGCAACAGCACCGGTGCAGGCGAATTCAAGGTTCAATGCCAGAATTGTGGATATGAACACTGCCGGGGAGTCTGTCCGGCTAGGGCCAAGACCTGTGTTGCCTGCAAGAAGGTCAGACACTTCGGGAACGTTTGCCGGAGCAAACTTGGCAGAGTCAATGAGTTGACCGTGGAAGAACCCGACCCTCACAACACGGGACAAGACCCAAATCCGGCGGAAGTCAATGTGTTGATGACGGATCTGTTTGTCAGTGCCATTGACCGCAGCACCAAACAAGATGCCAAACTCTGGTATGCGACCATCCGAGTGAAAGGTCATCCAGTCAAGTTCAAGCTCGACACAGGATCTGAGGCAAACGTTCTTCCGAGGAACATCTTCGACAGGGTTGCACTGGCGGCTGGCGAACACCCGCTGTTCGCTTCTGACATTTTCGGGGCATCAGATCACTCCCGACGGGGAGGTGGTGATCGTGATCGACGGCAGAAACTTTACGTTCTAAGTGGTTCGGGGCTGCCAGCCCATCTTGGTTAAACAGGCTTGTGTTGTGTTGAACCTGTTGGCGCATGTGGACGAGGTTTAGGTCTGATAAAGTTGAACGCTGTCATTCATGTTGATAAATCTGTACAACCTGTTGTCAACCCGTCTAGTAGGATCCCATATGCGATTCAAAACAAGGTGCACGACGAGCTTGATCGTATGGTAAAAATGGGTGTAGTTGTTGAACAAGATGAACATACTGAGTGGGTTAATTCCATAACAATCGTAAAAAAAACTAATAAGATAAGGATTTATCTGGATCCGACTAAGTTGAACAAAGCTATCAAGAGAGGGCCATTCCCTACCAAACCTATTGACGAAATTATCACCAAGACGGCGAACACACAGTATTTCTCAGTTTTGGACACTATGAGAAGGGTATTGGCAGATAGAACTAGACTATGAAAGTTCACTATTGTGCACGTTTAACACTCCATGGGGCCGGTACAGGTACACCCATCTGCCTTTTGGCATCAAAAGAGCCGGTGACATTTTTATTCAGGAAATGCACCGTGTCATGGGCGATCTACCTGGTATAGGTATAGTAACGGACAATATTTTGGTATTTGGGTCAACCATGGAGGAACACAATGACAGACTGAAAGCAGTGCTGGACCAAGCTAGGTCGGTAAATCTTAAGTTAAACGATTCAAAATCTTTGATGTGCAAAACTACAGTATAATATGTAGGTCATCAACTTACCCAACAAGGCGTGAAGCCAGATCCAGACAGAATACAGGCGATTGTAGACATGCCAGAACCGAATGACAAACAAGGCGTGCAGAGGTTCCTGGGCATGGTTGGCTATGTGCACAAGTTCATACCAAGCATGTCCGAGATCGCTAAGCCACTGCACACGCTCCTTGCTAAGGATGTCGCCTGGCACTGGCAAAGCGAACAACAAGTTGCGTATGACCAACTCAAAGAGAAGTTGAGAACTGCTCCTGTATTGGCGTATTACGATGTTGAAAAACCCATTGTCATTCAGGTAGATGCTTGTCAGTCAGGTCTAGTTGGTGTCATAAAGCAGGATAACAAACAAATCGCACTCGCATCTCGTGCGCTCGACTCAGCCCGGTGTGGAAATGCCACTATTGAAAAAGAAATGCTAGCAATATGTTTCAGCTGTCAGGGGTTTCAGCAAAGAAGTTCAATTTCAAACTGACCACAAACCATTGGTGGCAATAATGCAGAAGCCGATACATAAACTGTCAGCATGGATGCAAAGAATGCGAATGCGATTACAGAATTACAACATACAGTTGTGTCATGTTAAGGGTTCTCTAATGTTCTTTGCAGACACGTTGTCCAGAGGACACAGTGCTAATGTAGGTCATGCTGACCTATTTGATGACACACTCAGCGTTGCTGCAGTGGACATGCAATCATCCAGTCTGTTAAGTAAAATTGTCAAAGAGTATGAGAATGATGTATCCATGTCCATGTTAATAACACATATCGAGAACGGTTGGGACACTACACGCATACAGACACCGCCATGTCTACAGCAATACCTTCCACACAAAGACGAACTAACTGTAGAGAACAACTTAGTGATGAAAGGCAATCAGGTTGTGGTACCTCCAAAGCTCCGCGGTGAAATGATTGAAGCATTGCACGAAACGCACTTGGGTATTACTAAGTCCAAGCAGTTAGCGTGTGACTGCATGTTCTGGCCTAACATCAATAAACAAATTGAGGAAAAAGTCAGTTGGTGTCACACATGCCAAAATAACCGAAAGAATTTGCATAACGAACCATTGATAAATCACCCGATAGCATGTCAACCTTATGAAAAGATAGGGGCAGATTTATTTGAAATAGATCATGAGAATTACACAATAACCGTAGATTACTACACTAAATATCTAGAGGTAACTTTGTTGAAAGATATTGGGTCTGCCACGGTTATCGAGGCCATGAAGGATAACTTCGCTAGGCATGGTATTCCAAGCCAAGTGATTTCGGACAATGGTCCGCAGTTTAAGAGCCATGAGTACAAAGAATTTGTACAACACTATGGGTTTACATCCACATATTCAAGTCCGCAGTATCCCTGAAGCAACGGCCAAATCGAAAGATTTGTGCAAACAATCAAAAACATGTTAAAAAAATGCCTAGACACGAAAACAGATATTCAGCTAGCATTGCTTAACTACAGGAACACTCCCTTGCCCATGCTGAATGCATCTCCGACTCAGCTGCTCATGAGCAGAAGGTTAAGGGGTAGGTTGCCGATGGTGGAAGATAATTTTATACCCGAAACACAAAATCCAAAAAGGGTGCGAACGGCGAAACGATAACAAAGTCAGAAAAGTTTCCATGACAAAAAGTGTGGCAAAGCACACAAACCATTGAAAACTGGCGATAGCGTCAAGAACAAAAACCATACAGGCGAATGGAAGAAAGGGGTGATTTTGGGTCGTACAGGAATTTCGGGAAGGGAGTACCAAATTTTAAATGAGTCAGGCAACATGTTGTATAGGAACAGGGTTCAAGTTATAAGGGCTCCAGAAGTGGTACAGCCCAAGCCAGTCGGGCAAGCACAAAGTGTGCCGACAGTGCAGCAAAATGTAAACAACACAGCTAATCTAACTAGGTCAGGTCGGGTGATTAGGCCGGCAGATAGGCTAGACCTATAAGTTAGTCAGCTGCATACATAATCACACATGAACACATCTGCATGTTAGTTTAAGTCTTGTTTGCTTTCAGAGTCGTTATATAGTGGATGTCAAAGTGGACACTGTATCGGATAGGAGGCTAAGCAGCCAGACATTATCCCAAAGCACATGAGTGACTGGGTACATTTGAACATTGGCTAACCTGTGGTTGAAAGCTAAGTACCTGGATAATACCTTTTTATTACTGTATTATTGTATTTTAACAACCTTAAATAGTACTACGCAATGGGTGCCCACTCGCTGTGTGACATAAGAATGCTATGTGTAAATGTTATGATGCGCAGTGACCGTGATTGTGATATGATGTCCAGATATAGAGATATTACTGTATTATTGTATTTTAACAACCTTTAACAATGCAGCTAATCTAACTAGGTCAGGTCGGGTGATTAGGCCGGCAGATAGGCTAGACCTATAAGTTAGTCAGCTGCATACAAAATCACACATGAACACATCTGCATGTTAGTTTAAGTCTTGTTTGCTTTCAGAGTTGTTATATAGTGTATGTCAAAGTGGACACGGTGTCTGATAGGAGGCTAAGCAGCCAGACATTATCCCAAAGGACATGAGTGACTGGGTACATTTGGACATTGGCTAACCTGTGGTTGAAAGCTAAGTACCTGGATAATACCTTTTTATTACTGTATTATTGTATTTTAACAAACTTGGTATGACGGTGACGATTTTTAAGATATTGCATATCTCAAAAATACTTGTGAAGGGGGGATGTAATATCTGCATAAAAGACATCCAGGCACGTGTGGATCACAAAAGAATATGTAAATGAGATGACATCTGGGTTGAAAGCGTGCCGGGGGTCTAGGGCTCTGGACGTGAATAAAGCATTCAGTAAGTATTCAGAAGTCAAAGCGTTCAGACATCGAACTTTCACAGGCCGTGCAAGTTGGCGCTTATTTTGTTCCATAACTACAGTGGGGGAAGCATTCAGTAGCAACTTGATTGCATGTATTGCTCATGTATTAGGATCTAATTAACTGTTTTATGAGATCAGACAGAATGGTCGAGTCAATAACAAAACTGGCTTCCCGCTGGAACGTCATGAAATCGAGTCAAACCAAACACTTACACAATTGATACTTGTTGCTACCTTGGCGTTTGGAATTTTCGGCATGATTAGATGATCTGATATGATCTTAGATGTTGCTAGGACGTAAACTGACCTGACCTAACAAGCAAAGAAAGAATTTTTCCATTATTAAAACCTATGTGGACGATGATTTTCCTAATGCACTCACCTGACATGTTGAGGCGTAATTCAACCATAATATAATGTCCGATTATTTAGGAAGTTAGTTGTTTTAGGATAGTGAGTGGAGTGTTGGGTCGTTTTTTGGGGGGGTTATTCTAAGCATATTCACTTGAAGTTCATCAGTATGTAAAAATATAGTCTTTCGGTGATGGTAGACGAGTTGGGAAAAATATCAATATCTCAGGCGACGGAGTTGCGGATCATTGTTATGTAATAGCGACGCAATAGGTGCCCACTCGCTGTGTGACATCAGAATGCTATAAATGTTATGATGCGCAGTGACCGTGATTGTGATATGATGTCCAGATATAGAGATACTGTTACTTATTACAGAAATGTTCTCTCCATGGACCAGGAAAAGTGCAAATGGAGTGAGAGCATCTATTAATGTTTACTGTTACTGACGACTACTTGTTACCACGGGACCGCTGGGCAAGCACATCAGCCATTCTGCATACATTATGGACACAACCTGCACTGGGGTTGAGTGACAAGTGCCTCTCTTGGGTGCAGCCCCTTCCAGGCTTCAGGGAGTGTCTGATTGGCTGGTTGTGTGAGCCCAGACACCTTATACTCCTTGCACTTGCTATGCAGACACAGAGAAGCAGTTCACCACTGAGCTGTGTGCAACAACCATTGGACTCAGGTTTTGATTGAGCAAGCAGGAACCATGTGGGTCTGTGTAGCAGGTTGTAAGTGAGTCAGGGTGGCAGGTCACTAGTAGGTGAACAAGAGTTATAGCCAATAAAGCTCAACCTTATCACTGTCAATATTGCGTGACTTGTCTTCCCTTTCTTCCTTATGAGTTGTTTTCAGTACTTTAAAGGTGGGGACTGGCAGACAGTTGTCAGGAACTGCCTGAATAGTAGTGAGTACGAAGAGTTGTTTAGACGGCCATCGACAAACTTTTCAAGTAGGTTATCTTTCAGGCACATTCTATTTTTATTCATTCCCTTTTTCCTGAAAGTAGTTTTAAATCATGCAGCTGTCGATAGTTCATTTAAATTATATCAATTATATGTATATATAATGAAAATATCGCAACCTCAACCAACCCGTGTAGCACTGTTTCTAGGCAGTCACTGAACTTTTGCTGCCGAGAAATGAGTAGGTCCTGCCTTTCCGGAAGTACACCCAACGCGAACTGGAAGTTTGGTTGTTGGTTTAGTTGTTGGAAGGTCATATCAGGACGGGAACCAACTTGTGACAGTATTCATAGCAACTTTACAGGGCAGCCCCACTGAGAGACCAGGCCACCAGCATCATGACCTGATATCTCACTTAGTCACGTTATCCTGATACTGAGCTAACAAGTCCCTGCCATAACCTAATAATGTTGAGTGCCTAGCTACGAAGTGACAAGTATCAATTTTTAGGTCACTGGTTTGACGAACCAGAAATCAATAGTGGTTATACTTGCAGTCTTACTTTAAGGCCCGGACGTAGTTCAATGTAGTTCAACATAGTTTAACGTAGTTCAATGTAGTTCAATGTAGTTCAACGTAGTTCAACGTAGTTCAACGTAGTTCAACGTAGTTCAACGTAGTTCAACGTAGTTCAACGTAGTTCAACATACCAGAATCCGTACTTCTCCTTGGTAATAACGTGGGTTCCGATTTAATCTTTGGACATGTTCACAAGAGGGCTATGTTATAGCCCTGTCACACTACGGCGTATCTCGCTGGCGTGCCGCCAACGCGCAAAATCACTTTTAATCGTCGAGCCACTTCAAACTTTTCAGTGTCAGCGCAACGTATTGGAAGCGTGTTTTGGCATGCCATCCTGATTTGACCTTAGATGTAGCTAGGATGTAAAACAACGACAAATTATTTAAGCAATAGTTTGGCGCAACATGTGGAAACAACCCTCATGCATGCGCGGCGTCAGTGAAAAAAAGTATACATACCTCCAATGCGCTTCTAACATATCTCGACGACCCCCTAACATCGCCATAATATTGGCACCCGTACATTGTCACGTGTTGTCGCACGTCCAAAGTTTTGTGCAAGCACAAAACTTTGCCGATACCCTGATGCGCCTCGCCGACCGTCGCCGTCCATCAACGAAATCCAATGCGCGCCTAATGCGCACGTAACGCTTCCAGACCTCTCCCGACGTTTCGCCAAAAACTGACACATGTCGACGCGCATTGGCGAGAAACGTTGTAATGTGTCAGCACCATTAGGGGCTGACTTTGAATCCGTGATGGTAACGAACTCTAGCGTACTCTAGCATACTCTAGCATATTCTAGCATGCTCTAGCATACTCTAGCGTACTTGGACGAGGCCCTGGTCACATAGCCGTTAGTGGACATAGGAGAACGTAGTGGAGGCTAACGTAGTTGAACATAGTTGGACATAGTTGAACATAGTTGGACATAGTTGAACATAGTTGAATGTAGTTGAACATACCCGCATCCATACCATAACATATTATCCATACCGTAACGTATTTATCCATACCGTAACGTATTTATCCGTACCAAAACCTGCCATACCTTAACGTATTTCAACATAGTTTAATGTACTTACACAACGTTTGACCCACGTTAGCCTCCACTACGTTCACCTAGGTTCAACTACGTTCACTGACGTGTATGTGACCGGGGCATAATAAAGACCCCCTACGTGACACTGGTAACACTGCGTGTGCGTTGATGGTCAGTAGTATAATGAAACGGGACTCGTTCTCAGCCACTAATGGGGAGAAGAACCTGAATCGCAGTATGCAGCCCCGTGCAGCTGTGAATGGACCGATTAATAATGCATGGATGCTATAGATCGGGCAGCAATTATTGGACAGACATTTGACCCGATAGGATAGTGCTTTATGTAAATAGGAAGGATCCTGGACAGGAAATGAACGCAACACGGGTGCCCGCATTAAGGCTGCAATGCCGATGAAATCATCAACATTTTCTAAACTAAAACATTTTAATAGATTTGCTCCTACATATCTAACTTAGACACTGGTGTACTCATTAAAGATGAGGAAATAATAGAGGGAAGTTATAGAAATAGATCCCGACATCTACTCGGACCCGTCCTTAGTAGTACCAGGTGGGACCAGGCCTATCTGAGTCAGAATAATGTGACTGAGTGCAATATTGTGTTGTGGTGCCCGCAGAGCCGTGTCCTGGTGGAAACATCACTGTGATTTATATAGCCGCCATAGGTGGGCACTATCAGTCAGTGACTGACCTGGTGTTACCGTTGATGGTGGTAGGACGCAAAACCCCAATAGGCAATCCAACCCTTGGCTACGGATGTTGTCTGAATTGCAACATTCAATATTTGTGTTAGCCTACACCACCACATCACGTGTCAAGAAATAAATAGGACTATTGATTAACAACCCCCCCCCCCCCCTGGTGAGGAATTGGGGAAAGGCGCACATAGCCTCATATCATAAACATGGTTGTTGGCCCCTCGGAGCGACTGGAAATATATACGAGAACACGCCGCGTCTGGTTAGTAGCACCGTGCGTGCAGGAAAAGTGAGAGGTCAGCAGCAGCTACACACAATACCACGAACGTGGGTAGGTACACTTAAAATTAATAGTTACACCATGCATGGACTTACCCGTGGAGTAAGTTGCCCGCTCTTCACAGAAACACCTGTTGTTATTATCCTCCTGTGCCTATGGTACAATTGACCAGTACGCCTGTCGCCTGCGTCTAGTCCTCCAGGGTATCTCACCAACAGTAAAGTGTGGTTTATACCAGCGACAACACTCCAGAACCCGGGACAGTGGTTACCTCCAAGATGGGGCGGGTTGTACACGTGATCACAATCAATTATAGATCTGATGATTGAAGTATGAGGGCAGCGCTACACGGCGCAGGGGGCGGTGGTGTTGTATAATACAGTGAGTAGCTCGGTGAGCTGTTTGTGAGTCACACACATGCGCAGTCCGACTAGCCGGAAGCACGTGTCGGCACAACAACAGTGGCGCCGGTGTACCCGCCGGGGGTTCAGCCTCCCCGCAACACACCGTATTCAGGCTAATGGCAATGAGCAGCTCTGAACAGCTCAGAGAAAGACAATGTGTACCTCTAAATGTGAATTGTGTGTATGTAATGTTACACAACCTGATGATTCCTGCGTTTCCCAATTAGAGAATGCAATTTGTACAGCTCATGTATATTATACACACCGTAATGGATTTACAACTGTAGCCAAGTAACACAGGAAGTAGTGCACGTCTGTGGATAGAGAAATGCCCTATTGGGTATTATAAAAGCCCTCCGCATTGACTTCAGTGAGAAGTTCTACCAGCAATGTGCAATTCCTATTCTAGGCAGTAGGTATTGGCGGTGAAGAGTTCCTATTATTTCTAGTCAGCAGTTCCTCACACAGGAAGCTGTTCCTGAGCGGCGCGTTCTCAGAGTCGGTGGTTACTCAAAATAGTAGAATTCGCGATGAGTAATTGATCACCCAATGACCAAGTCCTCGTGCAGCGAGTAGCAGTCAGTTGCCACAGCTCCGTCTCGTTCCGTGGGTGAACACAAAAGAGAATGATGGGTGACCCAGATCCGCAAAACTTACTCAGTGCATGGATCCACGTGCCGGTGGCGGGAGTGGTGGACCTGGGAGAGTGCTTCTGCTGTTTCCAGCTAGATGCTACGTCACTCTAGTCTCCAGGCGCAGTCCCAGCATTTCCCTGTCCTTCGTAGAGAGGGGACTGCGCCGTTGATGGAAAACCCACCAGCGATTGGGTCAAACATAACAAAATTGTATTATGTATAAAGCGGCCTATCCTTGGGGGAAATCGTGTTATGACGTCATACGATGGGAATTAGCAAATGCTAAGACTCTTGATAATCGTGTGTATGATTCTACATAAGAGCTGTTTGCAGTGTTTGTGTCCTCCGCTTGGAGAGTATGCGGTTCATTGAGCCAGAGACGAACATCATTGATGCGGGAATACCCCGCGGTGAGTCCACTGTCTGGGGCTGTAGGGGTGGCGGGTTGGTGTGTCAGGGAGTGAGTCACGACGGCGGGTTTGTTGAGGGGTGTCGGGTAGCTCTACCGGAGGGGGGTGGGTGAGTCACTAGGAATTGATGACTGAACTGGTGATCTGTCATAGGGCATTTGGTCCCATGTGAGGGGCATTGACCTTATAGTTATACTTATAGAGGGCGACTGGCTCTAGGGACTATCTCCATGTCGTGGGACCTTCCTTTGTAATTCCATTAAAAAGCTAAGAAAAAGCTAATGGAGTATTACAGTCAGGAAGTCCGTATTAGAATCAAATATGATTATACACAGGTTCATATTTGAACAGGTGCCTTAATATTGGAAATTATCAGGTTAGATAATAACTTCTTTTCAACATTTCATTTATTGTGCACATGCTCTACATACGTTCTACCGGCAACACGTGAACAATAATGGCTTAGCCTAAAACAGGAAGGAAGTCCACCTAATGTAGCATATTCTAACTTGACGCATCTTCTACTCGTGTTTGGTGTTATCTACTGAAAGCGCAGTAAATAACAGCCGACCCGTAGTATAAACAAATCAACAGGCAGTGTACTTAGTCAATACGAAGAGAACTTCGGTAAAAGTAAATGCTGTTTTCGTGATTTTTACTGACACCAGACGACATTTACGCTGACGGCAGATAGAGGTGTAATTTCGGCGTTTCGCACGCTCTTGGAGTGCTGCGAGAGCTGCGTGAATGGGGAGTCTACGCCTAGCAGTCGCCGCCCACTGACCGTCCAGGAATGAGTCACCACTGCCCAGGACCCAGTGACATTGTTCTCTCCAACTGATGAATCATTCTGAATAGTTCCGAGCGCTGTATACAGATGAGAGAGGCAATCCGCGAAATCGTACACAGCTACAGTGGGTTCCTGGCGGTTAGTGTTGTCAAGCTTTGGTTGCCATACGTGTAGTGCAAAACATGTGTTTTATTCAATAATATGCAAAGCCTGACCTACTGTGAAATATCTTTGTAAACATGTTGTTCTTGGTACTACGCTTTCCCTCTGCTGCTATTCAGCGTTCCACTTTCAACATGTAGGTATATTGCAACTCTGACGAATGATGTGCCACGATATGAAATAAGTTTCTTTGTCCTGTATAGTGGCAAACAAGCTTTTATTCATTTTAATTTTTCTGAGTAACTTCTTTGTTGGTAATCTGTACTTTGATCCATGAGTATTTTAGCGATATACCGTTTTCGTAGTAAGATTCCACACCTTCAACCTAGTGCTCGCTAGTAAAACGTGTTTTGTACAATTTTCCTATAGATGATTGTCAACATGTTCTCTGGTCTTCCATCATGTTTTAGAGTAGAGATTAACGTTTTCTGTAGGAAGATTGCACACGACCATTGACAATGCCTTGAGTTTGACAGCTGTGTCATATACTGTTCAACAACCACCACTTGGAGCGCCACAGTCGGCATCTGTTACATGGTGTAGTATGGGAGTTGTCCCTCTCATCTGTATACACGCTCTCTGCGTAGACCCAGACGCCCGGTGTAAAGATTTCAAATTCCCCCCATATTCAAGTTCCCCCCCGGGAACTTGAAAACGTTTTCAAATTCCTCCCAGGGGAATTTGAAAACGTTTTCAAATTACCTCCCTCATTTTAACTTTCCTCCCCCCCCCCCCCCCATTTATGGGGAATTTCTTTATTTGTACATTTGGTTATTTTTGATTATTTTCATGACACATTTTTAATATACAGAGAATAGCATCATGGAATTACTAGTCATACATATTTAACACAAAGATCAAAAAGTCTCCAAGCTGGTTAAGAAAAAAATAATATAGGTCTGAAATTTAAAACATTTTTTAAAGTTTTTTGACAATTTTAAATTCCGGAGGGGGAATTGAAAATAGGGGGGGGAATCTGAAAACTGTTTTTAAGTTCCCCCCCAGGAATCTGAAACGTTTTTAATTTCCCTGGAGGGAAGTTAAAAACGTTTTCAGATTCCCGGGGGGGAACTTGAGAAGGGGGGAAGTTGAAATCGTTACACCGGCGCCAGCATTACGCTTTATTACGCCTCCTCACCACGAACTAATTGTCGTCTGCAGCCATGGATATTCACTCAAATCTAGTTAATTTGGTTCGCCTAAATCGGAAGGTGACTGCAACTTTTATGTATTGCCGGGCGTGTGATGTTATGCTATAGAGGGAGTGCACTTGACGTTATCACTCAGCAGTCAGCGGTCAGTGGCCAGCCATCTTGGATAATGGTGCTGTCACATTACGAGGCTTCTAGCCAACGCGCATCGACGTATGTGATTTTTTGGCGCAACGTCGGGATACGTCAGGAAGTGTTACGCGCGCGTTAGGCGCATGTTGGTATTCGTTGATGGACGGCGACGGTCGACGAGGGTCGGCGGCGCACGTCATCGCACGTCGAAAGTGTTGCGCTTGCACAAAACTTTCGACGTGCGCCGACGCGCGGGTGCCAACGTTATGGCTACGTTAGGGGCGCTTCAAGATATGTTAGAATCGCTGGAATAACGTTATGCGAACGCTAGGCAGACGCCATGCGCATGTGAGGGTCGTTCCACCATGTTGCGCCAAACTGTTGCTTTTTGTTGTTTTATGTCCTAGCAACATCTAAGGTCATATCAGGATGACACGCCAACCTTTTACCACAACATCGGCTGCACGCTACCAATACGTTGCGCTGACGCCGAAAAGTTTGACGTGTCTCGACGATTAAAAGTGATTTTGCGTGTTGGCTGCGCGCCGGCGAGAAGCATCGTAATGTAACAGCACCATTACGGGCACCCTCCCTAGCCATGTTGTGAATGCATGCAGATGCAATAAAACAGAGTTTTCTTGTGTTCTGGGAGGTTCTGGGCAGTTTACATCCAATGTGTTTACTTACAGCACTTTAGCAACAATTTCTGAGACCAAACTGCTCAAAACAGTGACAAATAGACCAACAAATCAGTAAATAAGCACGGTGTAGGCAGTTGCAAGGCTTCTGTATGTAGTCCAATATGGCCACCGAAAGTTGTCTTGTGATGTCATTACACCCCCTCTATATTAATATTATGTTCTGTTGACACTGGTCAGTTAATACACCTGAGAGAATACCCTTGTTGGCGCTCAGACTGACAGACTTTGTGATGACAGTTATGACAGCCATTAGATTCGAGACGGGGATACTCAGAGCGCCCGTCTGGGTTTTAGTTGTGTCATTTAGCGAGCCATGCTGACTGGGAAATATTTCAAATTCCCGGAATTAGAGCCTAGTCTTTCTGGTTGCCATGGTAACCATGCCATAGTAGAAAGGGAGGTGGTGTGAAAATGTAGTAGTTATGATAGTTCCTCGGTCATTTTTTAGCTGAATAATAAACCGTCAAAGAAAAACGTCAGGAAGCTGCTGCTTAAAGGTGCATAATCGTGCAGTTGGTCGGGCGGTTGTGTGTGTATGTGTGTGTGTGGTGGGGGGGGGGGGGGGGGGGGTCAAGATAAATGTATTTAGCTTCTAGTTATTATCTTCTTTATTTGGTTTATTTGGTATATTGTTATAATCTACTTATTTATTCTACTTTACTTATTTTGAAAGGCTAACATTTGTAGATATATGAAGTGAAAACATAAGAAATTAATGTTAGTGTTCATACTGAAAAGCTGAATATGGGCTATGTATAAACATCATTTACCCATTTTCGAACATTGCAGCATGGCACAGGAAAAGAAAACCGCAATAAATGTTTAATGAGTGCACCAGTAGCTAAAGGGGCTGTCACATTACGATGCATCGCGCCAAAGTATGCCGACATATGTGATTTTTGGCTGCTATGTCAGGATAAGTTGTTATGCATTAAGCATGCGTTAGATGCTCATTGGTATACGTCAACGTACGTCAACGTTCGTGGAGATACGGCATCATGTGTCAGGGGGCTGGCAAAGTTTTGCGCATGCACAAAACTTTCGACGTACGACAACGTTCGACAACATGTGGATTTTACGTCGGCCCTATGTTATGTGTATGTTAGGCGTATATCGATGCACATTAGACGCACATTAGACAAACATTGTTCACTACGTTGCACTACATTGACCTCTGTTAAAGGCAGTGGGAACGTACAGTCCGCATACTGAAAATGTATGGATAATGTACGTCTAACATATGTCTAACGCACATTTAGTGTACGTTTATTTTTTTCCCAGCATGTCTTGATATGAGGCGCGGTTCTGGTGATCGAATAACATATATAACGTTCACCAGCATTCTGTGAACGTACCGTGAGTGTAATTCAAGCGTTTTTCGCCCGGAAGCGCGTTAGCCATGCGTTGTTCATACGTTAGCCATATGCTATGTAAATGGTATGTGTACGTTCAACTTTGTCCCCCGCGCCGAAAAGTTTGGCGCTTCTCGATGTAAAGAAATGATTTTACACTTTGGCCACCCGCTTGCGAGATGCGTCGTGATGTGACAGGGCCTTAAGTTGGATGTGTAGATTTAAATCTAGGTAACTGTTTGCGTTTCGAAAATATAATGCTTTCATTGGATTATGCAGCTTTAAAATGTCATCACTGTGGATATAATCGCGATATTTATTGACTCCACAATCCCACACAAGCTGCCACACGGTTATTCACCCCGGTGGGTTCAAGACCTGCATGTGAATTTCCTTGATGAAGGTATTCCTTATTTTGGCATGCAGTGCGTCCTAACTCTCACCCACGGCGTCTGCTCATGCGTGATCAGGTTCGAGTTGATGAGCGTTAACAAACAAATACTTCTCTGCCACGGCTTTTGTGGCGAATAATTTCTGAAACCATGTCGATTAAAAGAATTTTTTTTAACGAATCAAGAGCTTTCTGTGTCCGCCATCTTGTTTTGGGGTGGGTTTTTGTTTGGCACTCTCTATCAATTTGTCAACTTTATGGTAACGGTAACCATCACCTCTGCAGTTAATTCCTACTGAAGCAGATTTTGTTCGGTTTTAGGCGGGCTGTCATTGACCCTGGCTTGGGGTGAATCTTTAATCTAGATTTGGGAGTGTTGAGGGGTGGCTAGTTCTTAACTGATCTGTACGTTAGTGTATGGTCATAATCAAAATGAGCAATGTTTCCCGCACCACCTGCTCCACCTACTTTTAGGTTGTTTTTGTTGTTGTCCTTGTATGCTAACATTATTGTAGTGTGTCTTTAAAGTTGCATAGACCGATAAAAGCATAACATTTCAAAACCCAAATAATTCCCTAGATTTGATCCTCCATATCTAACTTATACCCCTGTCACACTATGACGTAACAGGCCAGCGAGTGGGGAATGTAGAAATCACTTATTTATGTTGAGATACGTCAAAATTCTCTGCGTTTCAGGGCCAAGTTGGATGTCAGTGCAGCGTAGTGGAAGTAGGTGAAAGATCGATCCAACATAGTGGTAACACTAACACATGAGAACATTAAGAAAACACTCACGGAACCCTCGCAGAACACCAGTGAACATTATATACGTTATTTGATCGCCAGAAGTATGCCTTTATACGTTAAATACATCACAACACGGTGGAGAAATGCCAAACATACGTTAGACATACGTTAGACGTATGTATCAGTACGGTTTAAATATGTTGTCAATACGTGGACTGTTCGTTTCTGCTGGGTTGACTTACACCTGACATAGTTCAACGTATGTGCAATGTATGGGTAATGTATGTCTAGCATACTCAACATATGTCTAATGTATACATAGCATATGCTAACATATAAGCCACACATTGTCTTACATCGAACTACGTCAAAAGTTTTGGGTATGTCCAAAACCTTGACATGTGTCACCGTATCTCGACGTAACTCGACGTATCTTGACGTACCTCGATGTAGGCTTAATGAACGTGTAACGTATCTCGATGTTATTCGACGTATCTTGATGTAATGGCCAAATTTCACCTATGTCGGCTTACGCTACCATATTACGTTGTAGTGTGACAGCCCCATTATATACTGATGCACATATTAAGCATTTGTTGCCACATAGAAGGGAATGATGAGTCAATGTAATAGAAGATATTACTGCTGAAGCCTTTTGTGTCAGAGTTTGGGCATACTTGCCAAAATTAATTGTGAATATTTGCACTTCAAATTTCTCAAAAGTTAGCCATTTAAAATAGAAGTTACTTCAAACTGAAATAAAATAGACTGTAATAATCAATTTAATATATTTATCTAAGAAAAGTGACAGAACAAACTCAAAAGCATCGGATTATGAAACTTTAATGACAAAGACGCTGATAACACAGTGTGTTTCCTGGATTGCACGGCTATATTAGTGGGATTAGTTCTATTGGCAATTGTTGATTCCGCCCCTGCAGTTGGCGTGTACATGGTCGAGGACACGTAAGGAATACATAGCCATAAAGCGTCGTAATTGTAACAAAACAGGTTTGTTTGTGGCTCAGGAGCCTATAGTTTGTAGGATAAACGAGGGATGTGTGGCGCGGTTTTTGCTGCCACCTGACATAACTAGGGGGCGCTGTTCGGACGTGGGCATGCTATTATAGTCACGATGGCGACTAACCCTTCCCGGACAACCTGGTGGGATGTCGCCCGCTGCACACAACCTATGCCCCTGGAGACCTGTTTTCTGTCGGCAAGAAATATCGTTTTTATTACCATACTGATCAATACAGTGCCAGGTTTGAGACGTGGTATAAGAGTGTAATATATCAGAGTGTAATGTGTCATGTGTGCACATTTGTACAATTATCGTCGCTATATGGTGGGCTCCTGAAGGGCAGGGTTACCCGTGAGACACTGGGGCGTGGTGCTTTCGTGATGCGGCCACCGTTGTGCTATTAAAGCATAGTTATTCATCAGATCCGCACAGATATGCAGATTATTTAACCGGGTCTGTGGTTATGTATTGCCTACACACTACACCATATTTAACGCACTAATCATAGTGGATGAATGCGCTTTTTGTGTGGCTGTTTCTTGTGTGGTTGTTTGTGGATGTGTGGACCTTTGGTTGTTTTAATAGTATATAGACCGCCAAATGGAAACATCGAAGACTTCATCGCACAACTGGAGACATCCCTAGAAAGTGTGTCGAAACTGACGAAGGCGGAGATATTCTTACTAGGGGATTTCAACATAAACTACAAAACAAACAACAAAAACAAACACTCACTAGAGAACTTAATCAAAGGCAGAGGGTTAAAGCAAAAAATGAGTGAGCTAACAAGGCTTGGAGAAAACAGCTCGATAATAGACCTAATAATAACAGATTCAAATCATACCCACACCTCAGGAACAAGAAACTGGGGCATTAGCGATCATGAATTGATATATGTTACTAGAAAGAAAATAAAAACTAAAAACTAAACTACTCCCCGTATGGGTAGATCATACAAAAACTACACAAAAGAGGCACTAGAAACTCATCTGAAAGAGAAAATTAAATTGTCATTTCCAACTAAGATAGGTGTAAATGACCAATGGAACTATATCTGGGAAGTCAGAAAGCATCTGGACACTACCTGCCCAATAAAAAAACTTAAAATCAAAAACAACCAAGACCCATGGGTAACCCCAGAATTAATCAACCTAATTATGGACAAATATAAAACAGGCAAATTAGCCAAAGCAAGCGAGCGACTACTAGACATAGAAAACTACCACAAAGCAAGAAATCGTAGCCAGAAATCAGTGAGAAAAGCCAAAAGACGGTACATTGTCAAACAAGACCAGCAATGGGGAAAAAACTCACACAAATTCTGGAACAATGCGAAAATACTAATACCAAATAATAAAAATAAAGAATGGATTACCCTTTACAACAACGAGGGGGTGGAAATCAGCAAAAACGATACTGCTAATATAATGAACAAACATTTTTCAACCATAGGCAATAAACTATCCAAACAATTCAACACAAACTGGACCACGAAAGCGCAACAATTAAACACAGACATTGGAGATTGCACAACCACAATAAAAGAGATAAGTGAGCTCATAAAATCAATCGATTGCAACAAGCCTTCGGGCATTGAAAATACCTCGAGTATAGTATTGAAAGATGCATTCGGATGCATCCCAGATGTTATATGTGAGCTATACAACAAATCGTTCACAGAAGGTACTTATGTGGACTGCTGGAAACTAGCCAAAGTAACACCGCTCCACAAAGGAGGGGATAAACAGGCACTGGGAAACTATAGACCGATCTCCATACTCCCACTGCCTGGTAAACTAATGGAAAAAATAATGCATAGACATATTATGGACCACCTAAACGAACACAAAATATTAAACAGTAAACAGGGCGGTTTCAGAAAATACCACTCGACAATAAAAAACAATTGCTAACTTAATAACTGATATTGCAAACAGTATCAATAAAAAGAACCTAGTGGGTGCAGCGTTCATAGACTTCAGCAAAGCGTTTGACACGGTGGACCACCCTATCCTAAGGAGCAAACTAACCCAAATGGGAATAACGGGAGTAACAGTAAAATGGCTAGCGAGCTATCTAGAAAACAGAAAGCAATGCACCACAGTAAATGGATCCATATCCAATGAGGAAAAGATAACTTGCGGAGTACCCCAAGGGTCAGTCCTGGGGCCACTTCTCTTCCTCATATATATTAACGATCTAAACAACTGGCTAGAAATTGAAAACGTCCAACTATATGCAGATGACACCGTGGTATATGCTGCAGGCAAAACAACCGAAGAAATAGAAATGAAACTGAATCTAACACTATACACAAAGTTTCTAATCGAGTGGTGCAACTAAAAAGGAATACACCATAGAACAATAACAGCAAAGTCAAACAACAGTACTATTTTGTACCTAAAGGCTACCAAGTAATAGAGAAAATAACAGTTGACTTCTGGGAACCCCGAACTAAACAAGCGTAGAACAACTACGATATACTGGGAGAGATCATAGACAGACACCTAAATTAATGCAACCTCTTGCATAACAAAATACTATAAAAAAGTAAACCATAAAATATGGCACTGGCTAAACTGAAGTTATTTGAAACTACATGTAAAGTGAATTACACTATAATAATCATCAGAGATTCCTCCCCTCAGTCTTTGACTATGGCGATGTAGTATACATGGGAGGAAATACTAAACTATTAAACAAACTACAGGTGCTACAAAATAGAGCCCTCAAAGTATGCCTTCAGGTGAACAAAAGATATCCCACAATCGAATTACACACAAAATGCAATGCAACACTACTAACAAGTAGAAGGGAAACGCACCTCAAAATACTGGCACACCATTACACCACAAAACCAGGCTACACAGCAGCCCCCCGTAAGGACACCATGCAAATGGCAGCCCCAGTGCTACTGACAGCAATAAGTAACACCAAAATTTATGAGAGAAGTGTGTTTGCCATGGCGGCACATGCCTGGAATAATCAACCCACACAACAACGGGCAATCAAAAGCATGGACCACTATAAAAGGTCCTTAAAGAAAACCTAATACACAACCACCCACTGAAGAAACAATATCTCACCTGATCTTGGGCGCAGTCACTGCTTGCTGTGTTCTGGCACAAAAAGCAAAAGACCGGCCAGAAAAGATGGTAGATATTACAAATACGGAAACTAGCCCTACTAAGTACTAAGGAATTCGAAATGACTATCACCAAAGGGCGCAGTCCGTCTGGGTATGTGTACTGGCACAAACCAAAGCAGAACCAGGCAGGCCACGGGTCACTGCATCCGAGAAATCACACCTGAAAACTATGTAATGGTCTAAACCATACACATAGTCCCGGTCGCCACCTAAGTCGCAGTCCTGAAGAGGTCAGGGAGAGTATTACTGGCACACATTGTGTACTATCTACGGAGACAGGCCATGGTAGGTGAAAGGAGCTGTAACCTAAACCCCATGTGCAAGGGATCACACTCCCACAGCCTGTAATGTCATCTGCGTAGATGTACAATAGTATGCACCGTTATCATATAACCGGACAGGAAAAACTTGAAAAATTTTAAAAAAAAAACTAATATAAGAAACTACTAACGCCCACCAAAACCGCAAAGGCGTTGGACCCGAGAAAGATCAGGTAACGACTCCTGTGCGGGACCGAGGACCAATCTAGTACACCGCTGTCCCAGCGTATGAAAACAAGGCATCCCCGTCACGAGACTTATAACTGAATACCAAGTCAATGAAAAAACTTGACAACAAAAAAAAAAGAAAAAAGAAAAAAAGGTCTGTATTGAGACAGCAATGACGTGCACAATCACGACTGACAGATTTAAATATGACTAGTCAGGTGGATAGTCTTAACTTTAATTTTTCTAAAATGTCAAAAACAACTGCTTCTGGAGGAGTTCAGGCTAGTTCAGTAGCAGCAGGAGAGACTCGGGCTCTAAAGTCGCTCCAGAATGAGGTAAAATCACTAAGAAAGTGTGTAGAATGCTTAACGGTAACTGAAAATAAATGTACACGTGCAGATATTCATTCAGTAAATGTTGCGTCACAGTATGGTGCCGGTTCTTATGCAACAGACGGACATCTTGAGTCGCCACGCGTAAACGTAGCGCCGAAGGGGGAGGTAGCTATTGCATCTAAGAATAGATCAGGTTCAGTCACACAGCACACAGGAAAGTATGCGCTATCAACAGCGAGGAAGCAATGGGAAAGCGACGCCAGCTGCGCAGGCGCAGTCGTCGACGTCTAAAAAAGGACAAGTGTATCGCCAATGACCGCAGGGCACTGGACGTGGTGGTTTGACTTGCTATTTATGTAACGACTCACATGTAATGAAAGATTGTCCACATTTAAAATTACTGCATAGTAAAATTAGCTCTACTGCTTCGGGAAACTAAGTTGCGCACTTGATACTCATCCGAGTATTGACATTGATTTTGTTCAAGTTAAATTAACTGGTCTGGTAGACTCAGGTGTGGCTAAAAGTTTAATACATGTAGATGCATTTCAAAATTTGGTAGATATTGGAATAGCACATAGGCAATTGTATCCAGGTAGTAGGCTGAGATCAATCTCAGGTAATTTAACTCCAACTTTAGGTGTAACTTACATTTCTATTTATGATAAGTTATGTCCTTTCTTTGTAGTTGAATCATTAGCTTTTGAATTATTAATTGGGACAGATATAATGGAAATGTGTAATGCTGAGATTTGTTACAGAAATAAGTTTGTTTCCTTATGTAATATTGTACATCCATGGAGTAGTTTAGAATTAATTGATAGAAAAATAGCAGGAATAATTCTAGAAGTAGACTATTGGAAAAAGCATTTTCCCTTGTTATTTCCTGATTCTAATGAAAAACTCAAAGCTATTAAGGTAGTTGAGATGCATATAGACACAGGTAATGCATATCCACTAAATCAAAGACCTTATAGAATACCTTTAAGTAAAAGACATATAATGGAAAAAGAATTAAATAAAATGTTAGATGATGATATTATTGAAACTAGTTGTAGTCCTTGGGCTTCACCAGTTACTTTAGTGCCTAAGAAAGATGGTACTATACGTCTTTGTGGTGACTACCATAAATTAAATGCAGTTACAATTAAAGATGCTTAACCTTTACCTAGGATACAGAACATTTTTGATCAATTGCATGGTGCTAAATTTTTACCACCATTGACCTTAAATCAGGGTATTGACAGGTAATGGTAGATGAAGATAGTAGACCTAAAACAGCTATAAACACACGCATGGGATTATTTCAATTTAAGTGTATGCAATTTGGATTATCGAATGCACCTGCAGTATTCCAAAGAATGATGAATGTAATTTTTGCGGAACAATTAGGTAAATGTTGTCTAATTTATTTAGATGATATTATTATTTATTCACCAGATGAGGAGAGTCATGAGAAAGATGTGACTAGTATATTGACTATCTTGGAAAATAACAATATGACTATTAAAGAATATAAATGTGAATTTGGAGTTACTGAAGTAAAACTCTTAGGTTACGTTGTATGTTCAGCAGGACTGAAACCGGATCATCCTGAAAAGATTACTGCAATATGAGATATGCAGGATACTATAGACAATTAATTCCTAATTATGCTGATGTTGTCGCTCCTATAACTTATTTAACTAGTAATAAATGTAGTTTTGAATGGACTATGGAATGTGAAATTGCATGGAATGAGTTGAAGACATTATTATTAGATTGTGTATTGTTAAAATTTCCTGATCCTTTTAAACCATATAAATTGTATACAGATGCTTCTGAGTACAGTTTAGGTGCTGTGTTGGTACAGGAGGATGAGAACGGAATAGACAGGCCAGTGCATTTAATCAGTACTAGATTTTCTCCTGCTCAACGTAATTATTCATTAATAAATATTATCTTTCTTCATGCTCACCTAACGTATACTCTCTCATCTTTTTCTGTTCATTAATTACCTCATTATATGACAGTTCATAGTGTTCAAAAGGAATTGCCTGTTCTGCTAACAGTAAATCAAAAGCAAACATTTCTACTGGTTCTTTTGCTTCTGTATTAGGTCTCAATCTAGACAACATATCAGCCCAGACATTATCTACACCTTTCATATATACAATTGGTGCTGAAAATTCTGCTAATAATACTGCCCAACGTTGTATACGTGTATTACGGATTTCTTCAGTGAAAAAACATGTCAATGGAGCATGATCTGTATAGATAGTAAATTCTGTACCATATAAGTAAGGTCTTAATTTTACTAGAGCATAAATAATAGCAAATGATTCCTTCTCTATAGTAGGATAATTTGCTTTATTCTATGATAGCTCCTGCTAAGAAAGGTACGTATCCTAGATTAGTGTTACTGAAAAAATACAGGAATTCTGTGATAAAAATAGCTCATACTGAGGTAGGTCATATGGCTATGTCTAAAACATTAAAACGATTACAGGAACATCTTCGTTGGCCTGGTATAGCTGGAGATTTCCATAGAGTAATTACCAATTGTCCAAATTGTGTGGTTAATTGTAGTAAGCGCACACGTGCGTATTCCACAATCGATGCCATTGCCTAGTGCACCTGGTATTGTGATTGCTGCGGATCTTTCTGGTCCATATCCAGTTAGTACTAGTGGTAATAGATATTTGTTGTCTATTATAGATCATTGTAGTGGTTGGGTTGAATATAAAACATTGCCAGATAAATCATCGAAGGGAAATCATGATTATATATTTAATGATTATATTCCATCCGTGTCTTTATTATATACTGGGTGGAGGTATTCCGATCTCTCCGATCTGCCCGTCGTGCTGTCAATCTTCCTTGCCGTGTTGTCGTCGGTGTTGGTCCGATGTGTCCTTTTACCATCGAGGCGCGTGCCCTCTACACACGCGTCCCGGTAAACATCTTTGATGGCGTATTGGTCTGCACAACCGTGCGGCAGTCGCCCATCCGCGATCATGGTGAAAATCTTTCCGACCACCGTCGGCATGTGGGCCAGTCATAATGGGTTGCCATAGTGGCTAGTTGTAACTGATGGTCCAGGAGGGGCTCTCTCCAACTCGTGGGCATCGCCTGATCCTTGATCATGCAGCACATCGCGGCCACATACTCAGCCCATTTCGCCTGATCGAGCCCTACTTTTGTACTCCGGTGGCCTCTGATGACATATCTATGGGGTGCTATGACGTTATTACCTCGCTTATCTCCTAACGCGGTCCCGGCTGCCGCCAGCAGCTCATTGACCACGTCGCTACGATCATTTTCCTCCTGGTTGCCAGCGGACGCAACATCATAGAAGGGGTTACGGGTTGTAGCACGATCACGGGCAATGGAAGCGGGAGTACGAAATGGGTTGGCAAATGGAACAAACTCACGTTTTTTGGTTGTGTCGCTTGGAGTGGCGTAGTAATAGTGTTTGGGGTGCGTAGCGGCCGGTGGGTAGCTGTCGTTGGTCCAGTCGCGGCTGCTGCTCTGCGTCCTCCTCCTGCTGCTGGTGGAGCAACGCCTGCTACGGCTGTGGGCCGGCCACGTGGTCTGGGGACGCGTCTCGTGGCTGCCATCTTGGATTTCCGCGCACGGCGTGCTGTTTCGTCGCTTGCTCGTTGCCGAGCGCTCGATGTCGTCGAGCTGCTCGGTCATCTTTTCTAGTTTCTCGTCCATCTTTTCCTGGAACCCATTGAATGCTTCCAGTAGTGCAGACGAGTCGGATTGCCTCCGCTTTCCGGCTGCCCTGTCTGGGCTGTTCGGTGTGCGGCCTCCTTCGTGGCGTTCCTCGGTGCGGTTAGATCTCGACTGTGTTTTGTTCGATGTTTTTTCGCGTAATACTACTGATTTGGGTCGTCCCCGGGTTCTCTTAACTGTGGGGGGCGCTGGTGTTGTCGGTGGGGTGTCCTCCCTTTGTCTTTTGGTACGTGTAGACGGCATTTTCCAGGTATTTTGATGAATAATCCAGGCTAAGACTCGCATCAACCACGCGGCAGCTTCGGTTTCACTGGCGGAAGTGAGCTGCTCCGAGCTCCAGGTTAACGCCAGTGTAATCCGCTAGGGGGTGGGAGTTTGCTGGATTTAGAACATAGGTGGCGCCACCATCGCATAGAGTTCAGTGGTTAAGGCTTAAACGGTCCTGAGTTCCAAATTACCCATGTTGCTCCGCAACATGAACAATTCAAAAGCTAATGATTCAACTACAAAGAAAGGACATAACTTATCATAAATAGAAATGTAAGTTACACCTAAAGTTGGAATTAAATGACCTGACATTGATCTCAGCCTACTACCTGGATACAATTGCCTATGTGCTATTCCAATATCTACCAAATTTCGAAATGCATTTACATGTATTAGACTTTTAGCCGCACCTGAGTCTACCAGACCATTTAATTTTACTTGAACAAAATCAATATCAATACTCGGACGAGTATCAAGTGCGCTATTTAGTTTCCCGAAGCAGTAGAGCTAATTTTAAATGTGGGCAATCTCTCATTACATGTGATTCATTACATACATAACAAGTCAAACCACCCCGCCCTCTACTCTGTGGTCGTTGGCGATACGCCTGTCCCTCTTTAGACGTCGACGACTGCGCCTGCGCAGCCGGCGTCGCTTTCTCATTGCTTCCTCGCTGTTGCGTTGACAGTGCATACTCTCCCGTGTGCTCTCTGACTGAACCTGATCTATTCTTAGATGCAATAGCTACCTCCCCCTTCGACGCTACGTTTACGTGCGGTGACTCAAGACGTCCGCCCATTGCATAAGAACCGGCACCATACGGTGATGCAACGTTTACTGAATGAATATCTGCACGTGTACATTTATTTTCAGATACTGTTAAGTGTTCTACACACTTTCTTAGTGATTTCATTTCATTCTGGAGCGACTTTAGAGCCTGACTCTCTCCTGCTGCTACTGAATTAGCCTGAACTCCTCCAGAAGCAGTTGTTTTGAAATTTTCGAAGAATTAAAGTTTAGACTATCAACCGGACTGGTCATATTTAAATCTGTCAGTCATGATTGTGCACATCGTTGCTGTCTCAATACAGACCTATCACTCAATATAGCTAGAGTAAAAGCTTCCTCCAATGATTTTGGTCTATTGGTCTCTACATACCACATAGTGTTGTCATCCAACAATGAATCAAGAAATGGTGATAACAAAATTTCAAAGGTGTCAGTCCCCAAGGTAGCAGAAGGTGGTTTCCACCCCTTACTAGCACCTGTTTTAAACCGTTAGCAATATGCCGCCACTGTCTCACCCTCATTCTGTACCATAGTCATTACTATTCTTTTTAAATAGGTTCTTCATCTGCAGTTAACAAAGTCTTAGCAATTTCCTCTTTGATATCATCCCATGACTTAGCACCCTTAGTTGTGAAGGCAGTGAATAACACTTCATGCAGTGTACCTGTTGCATTTGAAAGTGCGAAGCGAATTATATCTAAGTCTGACACATCTGCAAGAACTCCAATCCTCTCAATAAGATCTACCCACTCTCTCAGTGCACCTCTGTCAGTCCCATCCAGCATAAGCACAGACTTCCCATATGCTTTAAGAGCTCTTATTTCAGTTTCATTACTTTTATGCTGTAGACTAGCTAATTCCCATCTCTCTCTATGCTCTTCCCTGTCATTATCAGCCTCAGTACGTTCAGTAATTTGCAATATTCTTTCTTCATCTTTGTCAGTAATACTTTTTAAGGTATCAGCCATAAATTTAGTCCATGCTTCCAACCTATCACAGTCAGCACTAAGAATACCTATATCTACCTGACTTTCAAACTACAACCCAAATTGTTCACGTAATGCATCCTCTTTTAACCGTGTTATAGGCATTGTGAGTGTGTAGTGTAAGTGTATTTAATACAATATATAACTTACCACCAGTCAAATATGTTCACGCTATTGATATCCTCCTTGTAGCAGGTTATATAGGAATTTTAGTGTGTTGTGAAAAGCGCGGTAGAAATTAATTTAAAGAATTGTATCCAACCGATAGATATACCTATAAAGTAGCAGAAAAGTGAAGTCTCTCCCGTATTTATTAATACGCTCTCATATACTTCAGGGTTAAAGAAAATTACCGAAAGTAGTCCAAAATGAAAAAAATTCTAGCGGCGACACGAGGCTTCAGACGTGCGACATTACAGTAATATCGACGCCAAAGACTAATGCCTCCCTCAAGAACTGACACTTTCGTCGGAAAACTCGTCGACAAAGCAATTTAATTAAATTTAGTCCCTGTATAAAGCAAAAAGATTGGAGAATTAATAGAAGAAAAACTAACTCATCCACTCCAACAACACACCAGTCGCAGTCAATAGAAAAGTCCTTTTTTTTTAGAATTTAGAATAACATATCAAATTAAATGAAATAAAAATACTACGTATATAATATATAATATATAAACCACTAGGCAATAAGGTTAGACAAAGCAGAGTTGGGCTGAGTTCTTTATTAGTTCTCTGGCTGGGACTAATATGCCCTACCAAAAAGAAAAATGCGAGCGAAGTGACAGTGGTTTGAGTCATTTCCGCACCAAACATTTGGCGCCCCAATCGCGCGCATATAACCGGGTGGGTGCATGAATCCCGAATACACTCAAATAATCGTACAATGAATATGATATCAATATTGGAATTGCTCCGTTCCTTTATATTATTATAATACATTATAATACACATAAACCACTAGGCAATAAGGTTAGACAAAGCAGAGTTGGGCTGAGTTCTTTATTAGTTCTCTGGCTGGGACTAATATGCCAAAGACCCGAGTCCGGGTCCCCCAACCCAACTCTCTTAATTAGTCAGCGCTAGCTTTGCTGCCACGCGCATATCATTCATAATACGAATGGTTAAAGGTGTTTTAAGGTATTGAAATACCGCGTTACTTGTCCAATCACCTCTTGTCTTGATCTCTTCCAAGGAAGCACTGCACATTGATAGATACGTGCATCCCCCCCTACGCAATGAGTGAGAAGAAATTAATTCCCTGTCAAGACCAGCAAAACCAGCAAACAATTTTAAAGTTGTTTGATAAGTCTTATATGTTAACGGAGAGCTTCCTCCGAAATCATTAGGAATAAAAAATGCGGGTGATGAGCCTATCGCCGGTTGAGTACGCAAATGTTTTTCCGTCCAATGGACTGCACAGATGTCTAAATCTGGGCATCTTGCAATAGGAATATGCAACGACCTTTCTTTAAATTGTATCGTCTTAGTTTTACTAACTCTTAGCAGCATCCCCCAAGGGTAGAATTTTATATCCTCACGCAGGAGCATAGCATCAGAAAAAGTTACATTCGATTACCGTAAAAGTCCTCTAAAGCTACATAGCACTGCAGCCCGCCAGGCGATATGCCCCGGGCTGTCTGATAGAAAGGAAAATATCTGCTTCAACATATGTGGCAATAATGGCATCGCCTGCAGTTGCGTGTCGCCTAAAGTTCCACGTATTCCTCGAATGGTGGAACTAACTATAAAATTGTCATAATCTATAGGCGTTGCTCCTTGACATTTTAGAAAATAATTAAGACCACTCAAGTAATTAATGACCGAGGAGTATTTAAATGTCCTAGACAACCAAGTTGCATACAGCGCTACTTGCATAGAATCACAAGGTAAAGGAGAATGAGTATCTGAAAATTCCTCTACAAAGGAAAGATACTTGTTTACTTGCACACGCCTGCCTGGCTGCCCTAGAGTTTGGAGCGTAGCATTTTAGTTGGAGAACTTTCTGTTCTGCTTTGAGTTTATCGAGCTCTGGAAAGACAAATGTTGCCGAAATAAGTCACTACAACATAGCATACCTTGTGGGTCCGCATTAATTATAATACTAGCCATGCCCGGAGTATTTAGCCTGCTTAGGGCGTCCGTTATTATATTCAGCTCGCTGTTTATGTGTACAGAAGCAAATACAAAATTATATTTTATTGACATCCAAAACAACCGTCGCAAATAGTACATAATCAATTTACATTTCGATCTTCCTGTGTTTAATGCCGATTCTACTGTAGCATTGTCTGTAACTATCATTATAGCAGCTCCTTCCCAACTGTGACCCCAATGCTTTATGGCTGCATATATGGCCCACATTTCTTGTTCATTAATATGCACAGCAAGTAGCCCGTCATCTGGTTGATCGTAGTGGTGTTTAACAGTCAAACTTAGAGGATCTGCCTGAATTGGGTCAAAACAACCTATTAACCAGTCGGTGCCATGCATAGCTCCATATCCCCATTTACTGGCATCACTATAAATAGATTTTATGGGAGCAAACTTGCCGAGTATTAATGCCTTGCCATTAAACGTGTCTACAAAGTCAATCCACCAATTCAAATCCTCTCTGAAACCCGCGTTGAGTCTTACTTTATAATAAGGTTGAGTCACAGAGTTTACCAAGTCATATACTCTACGCGAAAAAGTTCGCCCACCACGCACAGTCCCCGCCAGAGAACTAATAAAATAGATCTCAGCCCAACTCGTGTTGTGTCTACCTTCCCTGCCGTAGTGAATTTATATTTGTTATTACTGATATTTGATGCTTTATCCTTGTACAGGAGGTACAAAAAGACATTGATTCATCTTTTGCCATTATTTCGACACAAAACGACTTAAAATTGGTGAAATCAAAGATTTTAGTCTTGAGTTGCAAGAAAATAGTTCCTAGAACTAGGTCATCGATTCAAACCGCTTAGGCCTTGTTTTCTCATTGGATTGAGTTCCGTAATGTTAATCCTATGAAGACCTGTTGAGCAACCACGCGTCTACCATCAACGTCCCAGGTTTCTTCTAGTTTGACAGTCGGTAAAACAAAAACCTTGTACAAGCGTATCGATGTTGGAGTAAATGAGAGCAGATACCAAATCCGATTAAGCACTAATGTAAGATCGATGCTATGTGACTGGAGTGTACCTTTGAATCGTTGCAAAACGACCTCTAAACCATCACAAATCTAAAAAATGCTTCGAATAAGCTAAAAATGATGGCAAATGAATCACATGCTTCTTAAGACGTCATATGAGATATCAGAAGAATGATATAATATTCGAAACATGGTAAAAATTAAGATTATAAACATAAAATAAAAACTTATTTTTATTCAAAGTTTTTTTTTGTCTCTCTCAAAGTCAGATATACCTTCCATTAACGCGACTACTTAGACTCAATTTATTATTTTTTTGGTTGATAGAAAAGATGTAAAGATGATGTAACTACAACGTAGTACTGTGCGCTTCTTTCTACGCTGCTGGGCAGGTGGTAAGATGTGGAGGGGCGGAGTACGTTGTAAAATTTTCCGATATGATGACACATGAGGATATATGAACTCTACTATAATATATTACAACTTATCTATATAATGGTAAATGGTAATATATAAAACCCAAAGGCATATGAGGGATATGTGGAGTTGGTAAACTATTACCCAGATAGCACACAGCCGTCGGCCCAACGTCGGCCCAACGGCGGCCGCTCTGGCGGCCCGACGGTGGAAACCGCCGTCGGGCCGACGTTGTTTTGTCCAACCTCCCGCCGTCAGGGCGACGGCGGCTGCCGCCGTCGAGGCGATGGCGGAAACCGCCGATGAGCCGACGGCGACAAACGCCGTCGGGTCGACGGCGACAAACGCCGTCGGGCCGACGTTGTTTTGTCCAACCTTCCGCCGTCAACTCGACGGTGGATGCCGCCGTCGACTCGACGGCGGAAACCGCTGACGAGCCGACGAGAAGACACTGTCACTCTAGTGTCAATACGAACAGGTGTAAAAATATTAGTTTTATTCAAAATTAATAGAAATCGAGAACCCTAACCTTATAAATTTAATATAGTCTGTACGTATTGACACTATAGTGACAGTATCTTCTCGGAAAAAACCAAGATGACGGTTCTTGGTCAACCTTCCGTACATGGTAATTCAAATCGCATTAACACGAATAATTCCATTAATACATCCTAATAAATTACAAAACTTTTACAAAATAATCTACACATATTAATAAACAAACCTGTTAAATAATTCCTTAAAATTCCTCCGATTTTTGGAGTTATTTGTAGAAAAAGAACGCTGCTCAACGATTGCACGTGTTCCGGTGGCGATTCGAAGTAAACAAACAGTATCGGAAAATTCAAATCGTATTAATACGAATAATTCCATTAATACTTCGTAATAAATTACAAAACTTTTACACAATAATCTAAACATATTAATAAACATACCTGTTAAATAATTCCTTAAAATTCCTGGTATTTCTGGAGTTATTGGTAGAAAAAGAACACTGATCAACGATCGCGCGTGTTCCGCTGGCGACTCGAGTCGGAATCCAAATTTAAAGAACTGCACATGCGCGGCCCACCACCGTCGGCTCGACGGTGGCTCGACGGTGGACCAAATGTGGAAAATGAATGCAAACCTGCGGCGGCCCACCACCGTCGGGCCGACGGTGGCTCAAAAGTGGAAAGGGATTGATTCCCAACGGCGGAACACTACCGTCGGCCCGACGGTGGCCCGACGGTGGACCAAGTGTGGAAAATGAATGCAAACCTGCGGCGGCCCACCACCGTCGGCTCGACGGTGGCTCAAATCAGGAAATGTGGAAAATGATTGATACCCAATGTCGGAAATCCACCGGCGGCCCGACGGTGGACCAAGTGTGGAAAATGAATGCAAACCTGCGGCGGCCCACCACCGTCGGGCCGACGGTGGCCCGACGGTGGCTCAAAAGTGGAAAGGGATTGATTCCCAACGTCGGAAATCCACCGGCAGCCCGACGGCGGCCCGACGGTGGAAAGTCGATCGCGACGGTGCGACCAATAGCCGACGTCGGCCCGACAGCTGTCTACTATCTGGGTACTCATTAAGTATAGAAATTGTATAGTAAAATAGTAGAGGAGGAGTCACTTCTTAGATACAGTCTTTGGAGGAGTTGCCTCACATACCCCCTCCCCCCCAGGTGTTATTTATGGATCACTACACACCACAATGCACTGTGGCCAGCATGACAAGGCCTTGGATACAAGAGATTGAACTCTGATTGGTGGGTAGATGAATACTTATTAGGGATTGGGAGATCAACCCATGTGACCACCACCATCTTGGATTCTAGAAACTTATATAAGATAATAAACCAGGGAGTCGCACTCTCCTACTTTTCACTCTTTCTCTACTTTCCTTCATTACCTGTATTGATTTCTCATTAGCCTGTCCACACCACTCACACCACCAGCCAGCGACTTTACACCCCGTTCCATAGCAGGTTTAGCGCTAAACGCGGCAGGGTAGTTGTCAATTCAAGATGGAGTTGTTTGTTTATCGTGGCTACCTCCAGAGAAGACAGTTGGCGAGGAACCGGATTTTCCATGACAGAACAAATCCGTTCGAAAAGATTGACATATCCGGACGGGCCTTTCGACATAACGCCAGGACCTATAGGAACACCACTTCTTACCCACATGGCTACCTTCTTTGGCTGCGCTGACGGGACCCACGTGGTGTTGTTTACAGAGGGCGCCACCGTCCAAGTGCGGACTTATGGGATAGATTAGAAACAACATGGCTATCAGTATCACAGAACTTGTTTTGGCACTCTACATTCTCGTATTTTGTCTCTCCTATGTACTTGGTAAGCTGTTTTCCGTAAAACAGAGCTATTCAAAAAGTTTCGATCCACCGACACAGCATTCTGGCGATAACTGACAGTGTGCGAGGTGACATCGAACTCGTGAACCAGAGGGGAGCACTGACGCCGCTCTTGCAATAAATTAGCTGCGAACACACTGGACGCGTATCTCGCGCGTGCGTCAAGCGTCACGCGTGCGTAAAAAAATCAAAATGTATGTAATAAAGAGAACCCAAACACACTGGCGCGTGCGTTTCTCGCGCGTGTGTCGCGCGTGCGTCATGAATCGCTTTTGGAGCGATTATTTACGCTTGACGCGTGGTGACGCTTGGTTTTTGACCGACTTTGCCCGACTTTGCCCGACTTTGCCTGACTTTGGCTGACTTTGCCCGACTTTGCCCGACTTTGCCCGAATTTACCCGACTTTGCCCGACTTTGCCCGACTTTGCCTGACTTTGCCCGACCACATAGTGTGTTATGTGTGTGTCCTTCCATTCCCCCTCTTCCATTCCCCCTCCTCCATTCCCTCCTCTTACATTCCCTCCTCTTCCATTCCCTCCCCTTCCATTCCCTCCTCTTCCATTCCCCCTCTTCCATTCCTCCTCTTCCATTCCCCCCTCTTGCAATCTCCTCTCTTTCATTCCCCCTCTTTCGTTCCCCCTCTTTCGTTCCCCATCTTTCGTTCCCCCTCTTTCGTTCCCCCTCTTTCGTTCCCCCTCTTCCGTTCCCCCTCTTTCGTTCCCCCTCTTTCGTTCCCCCTCTTTCGTTCCCCCTCTTTCGTTCCCCCTCTTTCGTTCCCCCTCTTCCATTCCCCTTCTTCCATTCCTCCTCTTCCATTCCCCCCTCTTCCATTCTTCTGTATGGTGCAGAGACTTGGAGAACAACGGTCACCACCATGAAGAAAATCCAGTCTCAGACGAATCCTAAGAGTACGCTGGCCAAACACCATCAGTAACCTAGAGCTGTGGCAGCGAACAGGACAGCAGCCTGTTGAGGAGGAGATCCTTCGGAGACGCTGGAGATGGGTTGGCCATACCTTTCGCAAGCCTGCATCCAACACCGACTGCATTGTGAAGTCGCCCAGCAGTGTCCATGATGCTTGAATTCTCAGAGAGTCAGATCTATTTGAAGCATTTGAGAGTGAGGATGAGAAACCAGTCAGAAGCCGTGTTTACACGGGGAATTGTAAAACGATCTAGACAAAGCGATTTATATGAAGCGTTTTAGTGACGCATTTACACGACCAAGTTTGAAAGTGTGTCGGCGCCGGGAACCAGCAGCCTTAGTGGGGAGCCTGTAGCCAACGAGTACTGCTATTTTACACTATCACCGCCCGGGAACCAGCTAGATCACTTCATCTATACTACTTCGCGAGGTGGTTTACATGTACCGATTTATATGAATCGATTCAGCCTTAAAACGCCTCAGAGTCGCGTTTACACGACAAATGTAAATCGATCTAGGCAAGTCATTTTATATGAGGCATTTTAACTCACCCGTGTAAATAGGGCTTATGGCATGCTACTTGGGGACAGTGGCTACATGCTGCGAGACTGGCTGCTTACCCCATTCCTAAACCCTATCTCCGCTCAGCAGATTGCCTATAATGTCCATCACAAGTCAGCTAGATCCATTGTAGAAAGGTCGATAGGTATCCTAAAGTGACGATGGCACTGTCTCCGCAGGCTGCGCTTGCAGCCAGTCAAGGCCTGCAATGTCCTCACGGTCTGCATCATTCTACATAACAGAGCTAGACAGCTGAACCTGGCTGAGCCCTCAGACTCCGAATCTGATCCAGAATCAGAGAACGACGATGGCGCCAACTATGAAGGTGATCATGTTGATGGCGCCCCCCCCCCCCCCCACCGAACTACCAACAGTCTGAACGAGTCTGTACTGTCGTCGGCAAAGCTGCCCTCCAGAGAATGGTTGACAACTACTTTTCATTTGGTTTGGTTATATAGAATACAACCAATGCTTGTTAAAACTATCACAATTTGCAGCCACAGCTAGAGTCCCTTTTAGCGCAATTTTGTGTAACGTTTTGAAAAATAGGTCGACAAAACGTGTATTGGTTTTTGCAACAAATTTATTTTATAAAACCATGCGGAGCACAACATTACAACATTTCTGACTGAAACTTTCCCAGCTCCTTCTCCAGCTTGTCAATCTCCAGAAGTTCCCGACGATACTGTGCCTCCAGTAACATGGTCTTTTGTCGTGTCCCTCCAATACTGGGCTTCCAACAAAACCGTCTTAGCTTTGTTCTTCACAGAGGAACTCTGCAGGAAATCGACGAAGGAAGCCCGCTCCTCGGTGTCACTGGGAAAATCCCTTGTGGTTGTTCTCCTCACTCTACCTCTCCAACGCCGGTCCTTGCCTGTTGCCGGGGTTCCTGTGACATCGTCACGGTCAGGAATCAAAGTGGTGCTGTGGTCCGGCTGCCCAGTCACAGCAGACGCCTAGACTGTGAAAATCAAGGAGCCTTTTATTGTAACTGTGTGATCATGAACCTTTTATTTTACGATCAAGGAGCTTTTACTTTTATCATCAGAATATTAACATCTATTATCATCATAGATGTTTTGTCCATTCATGGAGGTGGTCAGTGATCAAGGAGCTTTTTTTATTGTATGATCAAGGAGCTTTTACTGTATATAATATGTGCTTACTATGATCGTCACAATATTAACATCGATTATCCCCAAACATGTTTTGTCCAATCGTGGAGGTGGTCAGATAGAGAGCTTTTACTGTATATAATATGGGCTTACTATTACATCTTTAATCAAAATCACTCCGGACTAATGATTAGTAGCTTGTAACGATCAATTTGATATAGTTATCTAAAAAATAAGACAAAAATTCAAAGGCCATCGGACCATGCAACTTTAATATAACAAAAAGAATCGGGGGACTCCCAAATGGGCAACTAAGGTCACGTGGATGTGAGAAGGGGACTTGGCGGAACATTTACACACACATACAACTTGACTCTGGTGGTGCTGGAGATGGCGGTAGTGGGGTCGACATACAGCAGATGGGTCGCCTTAGGCTAGCCATTGAGAAGGCTGCCGACATCCCATACTCGGGCTGGCTCAATGTGAACGTGCTCTCCTCGTCGGTTGTCTCAGAGAAAGCTGGCACTATTTGGGACCAGCCAATCTCAACCTCTCCAGCCACAGGCAACACAGAGGGCCCTGAAAAAAAATACATCATTGATTTATAGGCGGTTCACTTTCTTTTGTTTTCTTGTGGGCGTGGGTGGCAGAAGTGAGTACAGAGACTCACTAGCTGTGGTGGGTGGGGTAGGTAGCGGTAAGAGTCAAATATATGTAGTGGTGGGTGAAAAGGGCATATTTTTCTGAACGTTATATTGTATATGTATGTACTATGTTAAAAATAGGAAATGTTATTCGTAGCCTCGAAAGAAGAAAAACTAAGGTTAAATTTTAATTTAGGTCATGTAGTGTTTAAAATAAAGAGGCTGCAAAGAGCGATTTTGCATTTAAACAGATAGCGGCATCGCAAAATGTTGGCGTTGACTACTAAATAATATTGTATATAAGCTTTGATTTGATTCCTAACATTGCTGCCAAACTTGGTTACAAATTTGGTTAACCAAATGTAAAAGCAACTAGCATCTAGCAGCACATCTGTAGATGTTTTCCTGACCTCCAGCTGTAGTCTATTATGAATAATACACAATGTACTCACTGACAAAGCTGGCCGGACAGGGTGCTGGAAGAGAGGAAGAGAGAATTAGGATTTTACCTTTAATTCTTTTTAAATTGTACACAATTATAAACTGTCAAATAAAACTATTTGATTCAATTCTGTTGATGGGATATTGATTCCTTACTTGGATATTGTTTAAATACATGCATAACTAATATACATATACCTTCACTAAACATTTCCTGGATAGCCTGCGAATTTAAAGAAATAAGATTGTACCCATGAAGTAACACATCATACTACCATTATTCTACTTGCATAACTTACATACATGTATATATACACTCACTAAACATTTCCTGGATAGTGTGCACATTTAAAGAAGTAAGAGTGTACCCATCACACTACCATCATTCTATATGACTTCTAATTCAAATACATATTTATAAGCGCTATTTAATTATTTATCAACTTACCCATCACTCCCTTGTAGAGGTTTGATTCATACCCGATAATCTGCTGAACACTCTCCTCGTAGGGCAGTGCAGGCTCCAGTCTGCATTGCCCTTCTTTGTCGGCCGAGCACCTCCGATTTCATTGCCTTCCATTTCTCCTTTATCTCGGAGCGTGACCGCTTGGCAACTCCACATGCGTTGATCACAGCAACTACCGTGTCCCAGGCTTTGTTCCCTTCTTGGAGGGTTATTTTGTTGTTGAAGGCTGAGAACAACACGACCCTCCCCAACATCACCTCCTCGAGTAATACGTGCACTTCGCTGTCACAGTAGTTCGCTTTCCTCTGCCACTTGCTTGTGGACTGACACTCAACAGAGGCCATGGTAGTAGTTGTTGTTGTAGTAGTTGTAGGTGGATTTGTAGTTGTAGTAATAGTCGTAGTTGTAGTAGTTGTTGGGAGTCGGTTAGGTCGTAGTTGAGTCGTAGTCGATTGTAGCTGAGTATGTAACCTAAAATCCAAGTCACGCTGGTGCCAATGGATAACAACAGGCTTACAGCGGTCCTGTTGGAAACCAGATACAGGGGGGTACCCCAATCTAAAAATAACTGCCAGTTTAGATACCCTGAACGTTTTATGCGCCTCTACATACAGCGTGAGCTACTTTGCCATCCCGGTGATAGCTACCCTGGCTTTAGCTTTTAACACCACACGACGCAAACACCGGTTCATGCATATGGTCCCAGGTCAGTGCACACCCGGCCACCAGTTTGTGTTAGTTGTGTTAGGTGGGTATGAATCACACTAGCTGTCCTTGTATGCTTGATTGTGTTGAGCATCTCCCACATCCCGTCCACCTCCACTCAGGCCGGACACACACAAGGGGGGCGGAGGGGGAGGGCGGGGCAGTGTATGGGCTGCGCTGTTTGAAACACAGGTGTACAGACGTGTGTGGGTGTCTAGGGTGCATGTGATGGGGAGGGGGGGGGGGGCGATGGTTAATATGGGCGGTCAGTGTGTAGTTGACCCAGGTCAGTGTGTAGTTGACCCAGGTCAGCATTGTGACTGGGGTCACAGCTATCAGATCAAAAGTGTAATTAGACAGGTACAGGAAGTGGTGCATTTTATGAATTACAAAATGTACCAGCACAATTATTCAACAATTCACATCAGAAACACGTGTAGGCCAATAACCCTACACAGTTTGGTCATCGGGAGCGATGTGCTTATTTATTGTGAGGGTTGTCTGGGCGGGACCAGCACCCTACTTCCTGTATGCAGACACGCCAGGTCGCAGCTCTAGACCTGCTCCTCGATCCAGAGAATGCTAACCTGGGGTTGAGATTTGGGGGCGAGGGGGGTGAATTATACACGTGAAGAAACTGCACCCGAGCGTCAACCCAGGACACACTCTGCTCACAGTGTGCTTGTCTACACCGGTTCGCAGTTTTAAATCTCTGCTGGTTTAAAACCTACACCTTCGCCCTGCGCATGCGTCAAAATCGAACAAAGCTATCAAACTGCAGCATGTTGTGGTTTTAACACTCCTCTGGTTTAAAACCTACACTTTCACCCTACGTGTTTTTAGCATTTTGTCTATTTCCTACCTGTAGTTGGGGGGGGGGGGTATTTTAATTGTTTTATATATTCGGAGAGGGTTGTGGGCACTTCTTTTTTTTTTTATCAGGGAGGCATTGTAGTGAATATTTTGTTGAAAATCACTTAGCACGCATGCCATTTTGCGACACTGGAGTCGCGGGTTGATCGTGAGCGTGTAAAGCGTGTGGGATGCCAATGATGAACTAGTCATGATGTTGATATTTTGTTCTACAAACATACCCTAGTTTCAATATATTTGAGAACATAAACTGTCTTAATCTTAACATACACTATCTTGGTCGTAATGCTTGCATTGCACTTGATTCGCGGCGAAGGAGGAGTGTCCGCCCCTCTCTCCTGCCCCCCCCGCCGCTGACCATTGGGTTATGCAATACCATCCCCTCAGCCCTTATAACTGGGCCCTGCCCCTGCCTCCAGCACTTGCTATCCGGGCCGCACTCTGTTCACGCCTCTCTCTATCTCCTCTCCGACGGCCTTGCTCCTCCTGGATATGTCTGAAAAGAGTTCCAGGAGGTGGAGCCCGCCGGCATTTCACTTTCAACTGTTACTCTGTCTGTGTCTATGGCTCGCCGGTTGGTCACCATAGAGCAAATAGACACGTTCCTTTCACTCAACTCTCCTCATTTCTCTTTCCTAGACTCTGCCCTTTCGATTTTCTCCCAGGCATACTTCTTCCCCTGACCAGGGTAGTTGGTGTTCTTGGGTGGGGCCGCTCACCTTTACGATTTCTCTGTCTTGTTCTCATTGCTGGAACCACCGCTGCACCCATCTTTACCCGCCCTTCCTCGAATCCCTTGCTGCTGACTGGATACAAGTGCTCAACTACATCTACCGCTCAACTAATGCCGGACCGAAGAGATTCGTTGCCGCCCCAATGCCTCGCCGTTACAACATTATAAAGATGTCCCCAGCTTCTACAACACTCCCTACTGAAGTTAAGTCTTCAACCAAAGATTGGGCCAATATATCAGAGCCTCTCTATTAATGTTGCAGTACTGCAACCGGTAACCGTCGTAAGGTTACAAACAACCCTGACATACATACATGCCTCCAGCCATTCTGCCTCCTGCCGCCTCCAGTGGCGCTGCCCTCCCATTTTTCTTTCTGTGGCCGATCTACACCACGCCTCTACACCTCCCTACACACCTCTACACGTGGTTTCTGACTCCCCTGGCCTATCTTCACTACCATCGGCCTATCTACACTGTCGTTGGCCCATCTACACTACACTATCCCGCATGACTCACCTCTCACCGCGCCTCTACATGCCTCTACACGCCTCTACACGCGGTCTGTGCCTCTCCTGGCCTATCTTCACCACCATTGGCCGATCTACACTATCATGGCCCTTCTAAACTATTGTGGCCCATCTACACTATCCTTGGCCGATCTACACTGTCAAGACCGCAGCCCCGTCACTCCCGCGGTGGGCCGTTGCCGGCCCCCCACCACCGACGCCCCCTAGGGGGAGTCCCTTCACACAGCCGCCGCGCGTCGGATGGGATAACCATCACAGCACACGGCGGCCCACCCGGTGACGTCATCAATGATGCCAGGGTGGGGGCCACTTCACACAGCCCCCGCGCCCTGGGTGGGCTAACCACTGCCACCACAGCACCCGGCGGTGTCATCTGTGATGTCATCACAGCCACCGCCTCCCGGGTACTCCCGCCACCCCTGACATCGCAGGCCAACCATTGCCGGCCCCCCACCACCACCGCCATCAATGACGCCTCTCACCATGCCTCTACACGCGGTGTATGCCTCCCCCGGCCTATCTTCACCACCATTGGCCGATCTACACTATCGTTGGCCCTTCCAGACTATCGTGGCCGAGCTACACTGTCGCTGGCCCATCTACACTGTCGCTGGCCGATCTACACTACCTTGCACGACGGCCTATCTTCACCACCATTGGCCGATCTACACTCTCGTTGGCTCTTCCACATTGGCCCATCTACACTACACTATCCTGCATGGCTCGCCTCTCACCACGCCTCTACACACGGCCCCCCACCGCCTCACATCATGCCGCCCTGCACACCGCCCGCTGGGGCTGTCACACAACCAGCTCCACACCGACGGCCGCCATCCATCACCACACTCACTCCTGTCATCCCCGCCGCCGCCCCAGCGGCCGGCCACCAACAACCGGTAGTCGCATGCCCGCAACTGGAAGTCGCTCGCCCCGGCCCCGCCATGGGCGGCGACCCCCGCGGCAGCCCACCCACCCTCCACGGCTACACACACATGGTGTTATGCCACAATCACGGCGGCATCGGCTGTCAACACAGCGGCGTCACAGCCACTACCGCCGCCCAGCACCTCTGCCACCCCAGCCCTGTCATCTCCAGCGCCCCTGTTGTTTATCAGGGCACTATCTCCAGCCCCCCTGCCGCCCCTGTCATCTCTGCTGCCCCAGCGGTCGCCCACCAACAACCTGTAGCCGCAAGCCCCGCCCCCGCCATGGGGGGCGACCCCCGCGGCGGCCCACCCGACCTCCACGGCTACACACACATGGTGTTATGCCACAGTCACAGCGGAAACTGCCATCAACACAGCGACGTCACAGTCACTACCCCCACTGCCGCCCAGCCCCCCTGCCACCCCTGCCCTTCATCCTCAGCGCCCTTGATGTTTGTCCGGGCACTATCGCCTGCCCCCCCCGCCGACGAAGTCAAGCCTCAGGCCCGCACTCGGGGCTCGGGGAGAGCAGATTGGATTGCCTCAGCATCCCGTAGTACCGAGGCTCGTCACCTCTGTCCTCCCCGCCGCTCGGGAGGCCGCCCCCCACCGGAAGTCGCCCGACCGCAACCGGAAGTCGCCCGGCCCGGCCCTCAACACCGCCATGCCATCCGCGGCGACCTTGTGGTGGCCCGCCCGCTTTCACACATCTGGTGTTACACAACCAGATTGGTGGCGGGCACAGCCGTCCCCATAGTGACGTCACACCCCAGACCACCCACCAGCCCCCCTGCCATCCCAGCCCTATCATCTCCAGCCCCCCTACTAGTGGAGTCACGCCTCAAGCTGAGATTCCTTACACGCGGTATGCGATCTGCGAATGCGAATGCGAATGCGAATGCGGCAAAAAATCGAAACGCCTTGAAGTCAATGGGCTGCAACCCTTACACGCGGTATGCGAATGCGAATGCGAATGCGACAACTCGATCGGTCCCTGTAGCGATCGGTCCGGCATGCGGCATGTTGTATGCGAATAGAAAATCTCAGTCGGGTGTGTCCATTAGGTTTAGGCGAGGGGAGGCGACTGAGCATTACGGAACTGTCAAACACAGGCTAGAAGGGTTCTGGTCACCACGGAGGCGGACGGTTATAGGCTATGTAAACATGTCATATGTCAACATGTCAGATGTAAAAATGGTACCAGATGCCTCTGCTGATCACCCGCTGTGATATGTGCCCGCTGGGGTGGTTCAAACTTGTGACCACTACAATCGCTCACTGTACACTACACACTACACATCACATTATCGTGTGTGCAACGTTCAGAATTCGCTCAAGATGCCCAGGAGTGCCGTTAGCGACGATAACTGTGAGAGATTCATTGAGTTGGTGCGAAGAAATGCAATACTCTATGACCCAGCATGTCCTGAACACAAAGATGCTCAAAGGATGTTCAACTTGTGGGCGAGTATAGCGAACGTGATGGCCAAAGACCACAATATGCCAGGTAAATACACCACTCTTAAGGGTTGTAATAATGAGCGGGAGATGGACGGTTCTGTGCAAATACATGTACATATTATTCAAATACAGTACATATTGTTCAAATACATGTACATATTGTTCGGTATCATCATTGCTCAATAGTAAGGATTCTTTGTTGGTTACTGGTGTTATTTAATTACAGCTATGGAGTGGAAAAAAAAATGGAGGAATTTGAGGGACACCTATGTAAAAAAACAACGCGAGATCAGGAACACAGTCAGCGGGCAGGCAGCGCAAAAGGCACGGAAGTGGAAGTATCTGGGCATACTGAATTTCCTTGACCCGTATGTAGAGGAACACAGGTAGCACAAAACATGATGATATATCTAAATCTATGTCCTTTATTTACTCGTAACTAAATCTCTGTCCTTTCTTTACTCATAGCCACACTATCGGTTGGACACAGGTGACACATTCTCAAAATAATCCATAAAAATATAAGGTTCATTCATGGTACTGCCCGGTAGTTAACCGTGTGGTGTATCTTTCACGAATATCTACAATCGATGCCGCACCACATATGGTATATCATTCATAGTAATAATTATCATTCATAGTAATAATTATCTACCGTCACATTGTCCTACACCACTACAATGTTTATCATGTGACGTACCATATTTTCCTAAATTTCGCAGCACAGACACAAATGTGCCCTCACCACCAAACGAAGAACTTGACGGATCAAACTCGGAAGCGACTGGTGACGAATATGCCAACACTAGCACCTCCAGTCTCTTCACCAGGTATGTACCGCTCACTCTGTGAAGATACCTCTATTCACATGGTCATTTTGCCAGGACACAGGTGATACATTCTCAAAATAATCCATAAACATATTTCTTATGTTTACTGCATCAACACCGGCTCTGTTGCCGTGCTGCCCTAAGGCCTCGAGACCTTCACAGTCCAAATCGGCTGCCTCCTGCAACAAGGTCGTTACCTGCGATGGTGTACTTTCAACCTGAAGGAAGTTATGTAGCACACATGTCGCCCGCACAATTGCATTGATCCACTCAGGTCTCACAGCCATCTTTGTGTGATACACCCTCCATCTGGCTGCCAGCACACCAAAAGCGTTTTCGACAATTCTACGTGCTCGTGACAACCGATAGTTGTAGATCTGTTGTGCTTTTTTACAGCCTCTACCAGGGAATGGTCGCATCAAGTTTGTATGTAGAGGAAAGGCTTCATCGCCAATCATCACGTAAGGCATAGGGCCTAGATGAGCACCACCTGGTAGAGGAGCGTTGTCAGGAATGTTTAATGTTTTTCGTACCAGAGATTTGCCGAGATTCGAGTTGGAAAAAATTCCACCATCACTGTTGCGGCCATATGCACCGACATCTATAGAGATAAATCTCAGATCAGCATCTACCAATGCTAGCAGAACTGTCGAAAAAGTACCTTTATAATTGTGATACAGAGATCCGGAATTCCACGGGGCTTTCATCACAACATGTTTTCCATCCAATGCACCCAGACAATGTGGGAAATTCCATTTGCGATCAAAGTTTTCAGCAATGACTTTCCAATCGTTGCTGTTCTGTGGCATTTGCATGTGTATTGGAGCTAGTCGGTCCCACAATACTTGGCAGCCCCCAGATACTATGGTGCCAACAGTGGTCGCTCCCACACGGAAGCTGAAGGCAAGTGAACGAAAGGTTTCCCCTGTGGCCAGGAATCTGAAACAAATAAACAAATAAACAATTAAACAAATATTCTTAACTCATGCTAGGTCATCTGCACACATCCACATTCGGTATAGTCAATACTGCTTCTATTTAACACTGCTTTAATACTGCTTATATTTAATACTGCTTATATTTAATACTGCTTATATTTTCAGCCAAAGTCAAGGCCAAAGTCAGTGGGCTCCCAGCCCACGAACAGAGCAAAGCACCCCCGTAGGATCTCCCAGAGTTACCACGCCTTCCCAAGCCAACCCAGTACTCAGAAGACAGACAAGGCAAAAGAGGAGAAACAACGAGGCAGGCGAGGCAAGCGAAATGGAGCAGGCTTTAACACTAATGATAAAAACCAACACTAAAACACGGCAGGACATACAGCAAATAATAGCCATAGACAAAACAGCCGAAGAGGCTTTCTATGACAGTTGCGCTATCCGCAGCAAAGTGCTACCAGCTGCTACGCGCGCCTTCCTTCAGTTGCAAGTATCGCAGCTATTTATTAATGCGGAAAACCCCCAATTGACGCCTGTCCCCATAACCCCTTTACCACAACATCAGCAACAGCAGCAACACCAGCACTATCAACAGCGTCAGCGGCAGGGGTACTATGCAGAACCCCCGGCCGCAGCGCAACTCGCTGAACCACTGTACAGTAACACAGGTACGGAAAATACGGGAGACATGGTGTCGACAGCTTTAAATGTGTCGTACATGATGTAAGAAATACGAACAGTTAACACGAGACGGACGGTTCTTTAAATTTGGCATACATGATGTTACGAAATACGAACAGTTAACATGAGGTTATTTAAATTTGTTCATGACTAGATCTGCTTGGGGAAAAATAAAATATTCTTACAGTCCATTATGGAGTATACTTGTTTAATTTGTCACACTCACCTTAAGCATATAGCCAGTCGTTGTCTGGGGCAAATGACCCCTCTGCTCAACGAATACTTCGCCAGATCTTCCTCAACAAGGCACAGCACCTGCCCAAATTGTTCTCTGCTTAAGCGAAAGTACTCTCTAAATTTGGCACCATCCGCATGCAGTAGTAGCTCATTCACTAAATTGTGGTATGCTCCTTGTTCCAACCTTTGGCGTAGTATGCTGTGAACCCACCAGCGGTGTTTTCTTTTACCACGTTTCTTCTTCTGCTGAAGCAAATGATATGCCAGGCCAATGAATGTACTGTCTTCCTCCTCCATCTGCCGCAATAGAGCCTTCAACAACTTCGACTGATTTGCCATGGTTCTCCGGTACGATTGGTGACAGAAAGAATGAAAAGCACATGGGTGCACACTTTTATATGCTGCTTACCGCAATGCCGCATGCCGTGTAGAAGGAATCTTCCCATTCGCATACCGCATGCCGCTTGCCGCATGCCGCATGCCGCTTACCGTGTGTAAGGAATCCTAGCTTTAGGCTCGCCGGCACCTTCAGACCCGCCGCCTTGGTGACGTCACACCTCAGACCCGTCTGCCCGAACCGAAAGTCACCCGCCCGCCGGAAGTCGCCTGCCTGCCAGGCCGATCTACACTACCCCACCGACACCCCCGCCACCCTTGTCACCCCTGTCACCCCCATCAACCCTCTCACCCCAGTCACCCCTGCCGCCACTGGCCAACTGCCTGAAGTCGCTTGTGCCCGCCCGGATGTAAACGTCCAGGTTGCGGGACTACATAATTTTTGGCCGCCCGCATCCTCCTTCCTTCCTCAGTTGTTCGCGCTTTACCGACGCGCCTCCAACAGGCTCACCTTCGCCATCCTCCACGCCTGGCAGCACACACTGCTATCACACACATCGTAGCACACCCAGTGGTGGCACACATGGTGGTAGCACACACAGTGGTAGCACACACAATGGTAGCACACAGTGGTAGCATGCACAGCGGTAGCACGCACAGCAGTAGCATGCACAGCGGTAGCACGCACAGCAGTAGCACGCACAGCGGTAGCACACACAGCGGTATCACAGTGGCAGCACACACAGCGGTAGCACACACGATGGTAGAACACACGGTGATATTACACACAGTGGTAGCACACCCAGTGGTAGCATGCAGTGGTAGCACGCAGTGGTAGCACACACAGTGGTAGCACACCCGGATCACCTGTCTGCCATCGCCTCCTACCTCGCCACGACCGCTGCCGTCGCCCTGGTCCCGACCACGCCTCCCGACCCGGCCCTCACCCCGGCCGCTTGACCCTCCGACCCTGACCTCCATCCACGAGCTGGACGCTCACCTTCATCGCGGCCCGACGACGTGGCAGAGGCCACCCTGCTGATCAACACCATAACATGGCCTCCGCTTGTGCCAGCGGGTGGGCCTACCCTTCTAAGACATCATGGGGCAGGGCACCTGGACTTCGGGTGCGGTACATGCCTACCTCCCCCGCCTCGCCCTTTCTGACGCCCTTCGCCCCCTCTCCTCCTTTTTGGTGGAGGGCTCTTCGGGGCTTTCCATTCCCCCTGATGAACATTGACTATTACTTCATTGCATTGCCTTATACCTTATTGACTATTTCATATTGACTACCATGATTGTACCCTATTCATTTGCACTGTCTTTATTACCTTCTCGCACTATGAATAAAGTGTTCTTTTTTCCACCCATGCCTTGTCTTCCTCCTTCGCTGCATATCAATCTAATGGAAATGCCGTTCGATTTTGACGCATGCACAGGGCGAAAGTGTAGGATTGAAACCCATGGAGAATTAAAACCGTGACACCTGAACCGGCCTCCTGCCCGCCTATCCACCGGGTCTGAAAGCACCTGGAGGTAACCTGTAGTGATGGCAACACGGGTTCATTCCTATAGCTTGGACCCTGGTGCTGCCACCTAATGACAAATCATTCACTCCAGGCGCAAAGAGTAGTTAGGTTATGGTATCGCTTATAGCATCATGTAATATCTTGTACGGTTGTTTGTTGGGGTTGGCAACGTATATGGTCATATCAGGGCGGATATCGAGTAGGACCTATTGTACTAGAAGAACTGGTGAAGCCCACCAACGGTATCGGCTATTGTTTGCTGTAATCTCCAAAACTACAAGTATAGGCATCTAACATGGCATTTCGGTCTTTGCTCCTAACCGGATGCAGTAGCCGATTCTGTAAGAGAACACGAGCTTCCCATGCAGAAGGCCGGGTTTATATTGATAAATCATTACAACTTACGAACACAATTCTTCTAATGTCCATTCACTTAATCTTTTAATATAAACAGTTGTGCATATGTTGAATCCAACCTTAAATTTAAGAATGTTGAATGTAAAATGTAAATTATGTTAATGCATGCCAAGTGATATAAATTTTATCAGTGGGAAATGCAAATCAACAGAATGCGCCACCAAGATTTTGTGTATATATATATTAAATATATACTTGTCAGGCATGTGATTTGGTGCAGGGGGAAAAGAATGACCTTTTTCTTAGGTTATCATGGGGACACACAGTATCCCACTGAATCGCGAGAAGGATGCAAATAGTGTATTTCAGAGGTGTTTCGGTGGCCAGAACAGAAACAGAATCTTTAAAAAAAACAGGATTCCGGGTTCGGCAGACAGAGAAAAAAAAGAATTCCGGTTAAAACTAGAGAAATCACATGCCTGACTTATTTAGTAATGTTCATGCGTGGTATGTTTTACTCACGCTGCTGTATTGATTAACCTGATTTTCCTCATTTCCATACTCTGATTTAATATCACCATCAGCTGCACCAGGCGGTTTGCGGAGAATACTAAGGATGCGATTCTTACTAAATGGGAAGTTCCAGCTATAACAAACAGGGGGGAAACGAAAGGTGTTTTGAAAGCAAAGTAATGTTTATTCTGGTTTCCGACGAAAATTTAGTAACTGGCTTGCTGGCAGAACTTGACTGTCCGGTGTGAGCTGGCGAACAAAAAGCAACACACTAAGATCCAAGTTGGTCTTTGCCATGTATTTGACAACCATTACATACAGACGCAAGGCAAGCGTTGCAGTTAAACCGTGGGTTTAGACGATGTTACACTGGTGAATTCACAATTCATCTATCAGAGCCCCGTAGCTGGTGTTATATAGCACAATAGTAGGGGTGAACATTGAATGGGGTCAAAGCTTCTTTTTATAGCAAAATCGCTACGAGACAAAACAAACAAGGCACCACATCAGTGGCCGCATAAAATAATAACATATTAAAAACACTTCATATTACATAACTGACAGAAAACAAGGTGACAGAAGACGTAAGGCTCCCTAGACTAGACCCAAATAACTTTGAATATGTTGAGTTAACAAAAAACAAAATGCCCATCACTGTTGAGTCCTCAACTTGAAACAGCAAAATGATGATTAACGGATAAAAGATCTAGCATTACCACGGAAAAGTATGGACAATCGCTCGAAATGTATACGAATAGTAAATTTTCAGGCAGTTTTAATAACTATAAAACAAAATTAATAACTGCTTCCCCCTTCTTTTATTCGTATTTTACTCATTCTCACTTTTACTTATCGCGAGAAGTGAACGACCTTGTTGGTGCCCAAATGATGTGCGTTGTTTAAATCTTGTGACCCTTCCACAATGAGTATACGATCATTGCTAGATGCGCTTGGCGGAGGCCTGGTGCAGCGACCATGCTTTACGCATTACAAACTCAGATAGGCACACTCATACTTAGTCACTCAAATGGTCACTTATGGCTTTAGAAGGGCTAGTCACACCGCAACTTCCACCAAATATCTAACATTGCTGAATCAGATAAGCGTGACATTTATATATATTTTTTTTTATTTTAAGAAATTTAATTTTTTTAACTTTAAAGGGAAAAAAAGGTTAACTCATAACAGGGAAGGGGGCATGACCGTGGGATACATTTTACCTTGGCGCAGAAGTCGCATGACCTTATCATGACTTGGATACCAGTCAAAAACAACAAATTATTAATTGCACCCACCTGGAAATATAACTTTTTTTAAAGAATAAAATAAGTGACAAGCATCCAACACAAACCACCGTTTTTGCTAATTGAGCCCAACTTTGTCTTCACAGAATATCGTCATCGTCATGGACTATGGCGCCGTTCAACAGGTGTGAGTGATGGAATAGTAAAACATTCAATAAAACAGCTACACCATTTGTAACTATAACCTGTACATGGATGTAAGCTTTCCCAATCAATCAACCAGCAAAATCAATAATTACAAGTTGCAATCCAGGAGGTTCCGCCACTCCGCTGGCACTGCCTGCCCCGAGTCTTGGTCGCACCATCTGACTCATGTGTATAAACAGGCCCTTGTTGTCATTCACCGCCTGCCCCGAGAGCTGGTTGCACCATGTGACTCATGTGTATAAACAGGCCCTTGTTGTCGTTCACCGCCTGCCCCGAGTGTTGGTTGCACCATGTGACTCATGTGTATAAACAGGCCTTTGTTGTCGTTCACCGCCTGCCCCGAGTGTTGGTTGCACCATGTGACTCATGTGTATAAACAGGCCTTTGTTGTCGTTCACCGCCTGCCCCGAGTGTTGGTTGCACCATGTGACTCATGTGTATAAACCAGCGCTTGTTGGCAGACATCGAAACTCCTCTAGCAGATGTAGATGTTTTTAGTCATCTTTTTTTTACATTCATTGATTAAGCAGAGGTAATTTAAATCGCAGACAATTAGTCTTCCTCATTCCACTGATTCTTACCCTATCCTCGTAATGCCGAGTGCCAGGCTAGGTAGCGACAAGAATACATGTTTAATTGATTGGTTTAACTTTAAGGGCTGAGTATGGACACAGACGGCGGTCACGTGATGAGAGTTCTGCTGGGTGCGTGAGTAAGCCAGCGGTGTAGGGAACCCACGTAATAAGGCAATGCACCAAGGGCGCCGCTCCGTCAGTGTGGGGAGGGCGTGCTGCCACCTGGCGGAGGATGCGGAAACCAGTCAGCAAGCCGATCAGCAGGACACGCCGCACACGACACCACCGGGCACTGCTGCACGAATACAATGTTCAATCTATGTTCTGTGTGTTCACCTCACTATTACTCAAAAATTCAGTTGTGAGGATGGTTTGAATGCAGGCTTACTACACGTGTGAATGTCAAATCCCTTATGGGTGAATGATATAGCGCGTTTACAGTAATTACATGTTGGCGAAAATCGTGGCTACGTAGGTGGTTAGTAAAATGAGGTGCTCTGTAAGCGTAATAGTAGTAAGACATGTTCACCTCTATATATATATGCACATACATAATTATCAAAGTGTTCCTTACGGTATGCGAAGTGGAAGTATTACCGGTGCTCAGCATATATTGGAGACCCCACCCCCGCACTCGCCCCTCCCCTCCCCTCCCGTCCCCTCACCCCGCCTTGCCCGGCCTGGCCGAGCTTCTGTACACTACACAGAAGCTAGCAGTGCATAACTCAGGACTCCACACGGGATCCTAGTGCATTACTCAAAGCGATAGCATCACTCAGTCGGATTCCCAATCGTGAGATCAGGCATCAGGTTTACATGAAACAAAACTAAAATAATCTCTTAAGAAAATAAGCATGAATAATGTAGCCTGTGCTTTCAAGCAGAGAAATAGTTGCAGCTCCTAAGGTGGGTTGGGGGTGGGGTTGGAGGTAGGGGGTGGTGGGAGAGAGGAGGTAGTGGGAGAGGGGATACTGTCTTACCACGCCATTTCACCACGTTGCTCACTAGTGATGTGCCATCTGTCATTATTGCCGGTTTGTGTTCTTTTTAATCATAGCGGTCCCAGGCTGGACACTTGCTTACATAGTGCTGCATTTAGTGGGTCAGTCCGACAAGGCGAGGTGTGCCCCAGGGAGGGGTGTCTCCTGACGGTACAAGCCGCCTCACCCATCCAGGGGGAGCCCATCTGGTCCTCAATGCACCACCATACACATATGCACAGGTTTGCATAATAATATATCTCACGTATTGTTACGCTTAACCTCCCCAAAAATAAAAAATAAATTTAATTACCAAGCAAAAGAAATATTGTTCTTTCCCCCCACATGTAATCAGAATGGGGGGGGGGGGTGCGAGCGGATGTGGGTTATTTTTTTAATTATTCAGTTCGATAAATATGGGGCCGAAGTATTTAAAAAAAAGAATTATTTGGTTAGACACTGATCATGCAATTGACCAAAAAAAATTAATTTAATATCCGGACGTTAAACCCTCACAAATGAACAACAAATCTGCCATAGTGGCAATTGAAATTCAGTACGGTGGCATTTTAACTAAATATTTTCAACCTTTCTTGAAAATTGCTATTATAAAAAGACTAAAAATGAATGCAGTGATGCCCGAGAAGCAAGCACATTTATTTTGCTTGGCATTAGTTGTACTTTTTTTTTAAAGCGCCTTTGTCAAGTTTTTGCTTGAACACAGACAAACAGACACACGTAGATTATGTGCATTACAATCAATGACGGTTTCCTGTACACATACACACACATGCATCCATAAAGCACGTCTACTTCTAGCGTCAGCATGTAATACACGATCAGTAAGTGTACTAGCAACCTTCAATGCAACATTCGCAAACAAACCACCCCAACAAATATATATATTAAAAATTGCTAAAATCTCCGATGAGGTTACAGCGATTATCTAAGACTGCGGAGCCAAATACCGGGATTGTCTTGCTGTGCATGAATAGTGGGTTTTCGTTGATACGTGATAATATGTAACTGGTCGTCACTGGGACGCTCGTGTCCCGGACCTAACTACCCTTCATCCACAAGCTGTACATACAGACGTAACATATACGATGCAGCTGTCGCCACGGACTGCCTACACTAAAAGCCTTCCACTTTGTACACTACTACCCGAACGAACAAAACCCAAGCCTTACCACTGCTTCTCGTTATCATGACTAGCAACACAACACTGAGGCACGGCCCGAGACACATACCGAGGCACGGCCCGAGACACATACCGAGGCACGGCCCGAGACACATACCGAGGCACGGCCCGAGACACGGCCCGAGGCGCGGCCCGAGACACATACCGAGGCACGGCCCGAGACACGGCCCGAGACACATACCGAGGCGTGACCGGAGACACATACCAAGGCACGGCGCGAGACACATATTGAGGCGCAGCCCGAGACACATACCGAGGCATGGCCCGAAACACATATCGAGGCACGGCCCAAGACACAGCCCGAGACACATACTGAGGCACGGCCCGAGGCACATACCGAGGCGCGGCCCGAGGCACATACCGAGGCATGGCCCGAGACACATACCGAGGCGCGGCCCGAGGGACATACCGAAGCACAGCCCGACATACATACCGAGGGGCAGCCCGAGACACATACCGAGGCACGGCCCGAGGTACGGCCCAAGACACAGCCCGAGACACATACCGAGGCACGGCCCGAGACACATACCGAGGTGCAGCCTGAGGCACATACCGAGGCACGGCCCGAGGCACATACCGAGGCGCGACCCAAGACACATACCGAGGCGTGGCCCGAGACACATACCGAGGCCTGGCCCGAGACACATACCGAGGTGCGGCCCAAGACACATACCGAGGCGTGGCCCGAGACACATACCAAGGCACGGCCTGAGACACATACCGAGGCACGGCCCGAGACACAGCCCAAGACATATCGAGGCGTGGCCCGAGGTACATACCGAGGCATGGCCTGCGGCACAGCCCGAGACACATACCTAGGTGCGGCCCGAGACACATACTGAGACACAGCCCGAGACACGTACCGATGGGCGGCCCGAGGCACAGCCCGAAGAGCGGCTGGTTGTGGGTGGCCTCTACAGGGTGGCAGTGTCGAAGCGCCCCCTACCCACACTGCAGGAACCAGCGCCTCGTGCAGGGCGGGCTGCCAACCTCGTCCCTCCTCACACACAGCAATGTTTACCGGGGACACACACACACGCCCTCCCCCTGTGAACCCACGTAAATCAGAAGCAGTAATAATAAGGTGGTGTCTCCTTAGAAAATATATATATTAAAAACAAAAACTCCTCACCATTCCCCTGATCAAACATCACATGACGTACACTTGAGAGCACCTAGAGCTTTAACTTTGAAGCCTGTCGGGGGCGGCGCGGCTACGTGAGGATGTAGCGATCAAGTCAAGGCTATGTACAGTCGACCTTAAGAGGCTTGCTGGTCGCCACCGCCACTGAGTTGGGGAAGGGGGGGGGGGGGGGGGGGGGGGGGGGGAAGTAGGGGCGTGAGCGGGAGGAGGCGGTGTCAGCACTGAGTGAGTGGGTGTTCTGTGCACTTCTCCACCCATGGTGTCCAGCTATGAACGTGCGCCGGCCGCTGCTTAGCACACGCCAGAGAGAAGCTGTGTAGATAGGTGCAGCGCTGGCCAGGGTTTGTGGATGGCCTGTTCACTCATCTCACATGGCATTACGACACACAACCAGGGCGACAAGCCTTGAGGTGCAGAGAGCGGTGTACTGCTCGTGTAGGCGCTGCCGCCATGTGCTGAGGGTGCCGGCCACTCCGAGTAGACGTGGACAGACTGAAGCTGGTAGCTGGTAGTTGGTCATGCCATGGTTAAAGTACACTTTGCAAAGTAAGACAACTGGCGAAGCGCCTTCTCCTGACGCCCGTGCCTGTCTGTCACTCTCTGACCGACCACTGCCCGCCGTCCCGTCTCCAGGCGAGCCTAGAACAAGCCCACGCGCTTCTTCAAATCGTTTTGTTTCCACTCTGCGAGCCGGTAGAATTCTTGGTGTGTCATATGGAATATAGATTCGAATTCATCCTTCGATAAATGTTTCTGAAAAGAACCCAAGCATTCATTATTAGTTTATCAATTCGGAATTCTAATTAAAAGTCAGTATTTATAGTACACATGACATGACCGCCAACACCATGACCTGATATCCCCAATCACATTATCGTGACACTGAATTACCAAATCTTTGACCTATCATAGTAACGCAGTGCAACAGGCAAGAAACCAACAAGTATCCATTCTGTAAGTGTTTAATTTGACGCTACTGGAGAAACATAACACTACCTCCCTCGTGGCGCTCTACTCACTCCACCACTTCACCTGATTCACTGTAAGAGAAGTCCTATAGTATTTATGACTAATAGTCTTCAGGCCTCACCGAAACATACTGGCGTTGGAAAAGAAAGTTCACATTCACTATGTAAGTTTGGTTTGTAAGACCAAGGTGATCATACAGAGGCAGCGGCAGCAGCAAACACGAGGAATACTCTGAGCAGTACTCCATGCTCATTGAACCTGGTTTTGTGTGGTGACATGACCATTAGCCAAGCTGGCCACCACACCTATTTACACAGCTTCTCCCTGGTGCAGCAGCCTGTGCGTGTTCTTCACTGGACATGGTGAGTGCAAAGAACAAATGCGCACTCTTATACTGACTATTATACAGTCTGAAGATTAACCCGACCTTCAACAGTTGTATTGTTAATAAATTAGAAACAAAAGTGGCTTATATTTACAAGGTTCATGCACCTATCAGACAATACTAAGTTAACTAACACTCTACTCAGCTCATGTCATTCCTCTTACCTTCTGTGTTTAATGCAGCCATAAGTGTGACAGGCTTGGTCGTAATGCTTGCATTGCGGTTGATGCGAGGCAGGGAAGGAGACCCTCCTCTCTCACCCCCGACCCTTGCTCATTACATAATCTCCCGCGCTTCTTCCCCTTATAACCTGCCCCCCTGGCTGCTTCACGCCACTCGCCTCCCTCCTGCCACACGATGCCTATCTACCCTTTTTTCCCCACCCACCATCCCTATCCACTACTCTCCTTCCTTCTAGGGTGGAGGGCTCCTCGGCTCCACCTCAAGGACTCACCTCATAGGCTCCCTCTGAGCCCTTATCTTATATATATCCATTACTTGACCTTATACATTGCTACTTCACATTGATACTTCCTTTATTATCCTGTACACTGCTGATCTCACCTGACATTATCCTGTACATTATAAAATGGCATTTCTAAATAAAGTGCCTTTTCTCCACCCACACCTTACTTCCTTCCTTGTCGCGCATCATACCATCATGCCAACATGGCATTCATCAAGCTTATATTCAACAACACTGGAAGAACCAGAGAGGCAAGGTACTTACCATCCCCAGAGCAACTAACGAGATAGAAAACAAATATTTTGAAAAACACTTCTTGTTTTGGGGTTTTGCTGTTTTATTTTGCGGTTGATGCCATGACACGCACAATGAATCCAGCGCATTGTCCAACATTTGAAATAAATTGTGTTTACTTAGAAAACATAAACATGCCATCTCGCCTCCCGTTACTAGAACTTACTTCTAGAGAGTTGCGGTCGATTCCGGGGGGGACGTTGAAGTCTGTTATGATCAGCTGGTCGTACGGGTACAGCTGCAACAAAAAAGTCACCCCGTGAACAGCTCTTCTGAAACGGCAATACTGCCAGGGGCAGCTGTATTTAAACGGCAATACGTCTTTCTTGTTTAAATTACAAAACAATAACAGGTACATGCATAGATGCGAATGGCCTGACAACAAAAATCTGAAAAATATTTTATGAATTTTTGGGACTTCTAAAGTGATGGAAGAAGCCGGAATGGTTGGAAATTTTGACCATATCTGGAATTCCGGAAAAATCTGATAGATTCTCATCTATGTACATGGCACATTCTGAAACACCAGATGTGACTGGATGGTGGCCTTTATGCGATACCTAAGATCACCTGAAGTAATTATGCAATACCTGGAAATGCCCTATATAATATATGCAAGCACCGTGCATGGCTACGTTCGAAATAGGAAAGTTTCCATCAGGTACAACATATAATGTATATAATATTAAATGAATGTTGAGGGCCATGCTGGAAACTTGCTGTTAAACTACTCAACATTCTACCACTCTTACAGGCCTCTAGAATGCAGACCAATACTCACCCTAGACACCATCAGGTTTCAAAAGCCATACCTCTACTGCTTAATATGCTAAGTCGGACATATTAATATATCCAACACAATTATTTATATTTACATTCATACTCAACCCAATCCACCGGTGTATTTGGTTTAATTTTCATATATTTCATTACTTCAGTTAATGTATATGTGATATATAATTAATTATATGAGTATCAAATGGGCGGCATAGGCTTATGATATTATTTTGTAATTATCTGCATGCTATTTATTATTCAACGTATGGATAGATTGTACCATTTACTGTGGGCTGGAACCCGCCTAGTCACACACCAGCCAGTACCGCGTAGGCGTCACATGAGCGCCAAAGTTTAAACTTTATATAGGTAGGGCCTATATATTGCTCGACCAAGGGCCTCTGGAAATAAAGTTGAGGCTTCCCACCACTCCTCCTTACTAGGGCGTAGCCCACTTCCTTATAAGCAGCAAAGTGATCGATACAGCGATACTTTCGCAGCAAAGTGATTGATACAGCGAGTGAACATAAGTACCAAGAACTGCTGGTGGTGGCGCCACCATAGGCCAGCAGGCCGAAGTTAATCTATATTTGTCCGTTATTGGACGTTAAATATATTATACAGTGACAATCATAATAATAATAATAAACCTCATACCGATGATTTATACCCGTATATTTATATACTAGCTATATATATAAATATATAGTATAGTTATACAAATCTTACCTGGTACAGATGATGGATAACTCTTGTTTTCCCGGGGTACAAGCCTCAGATGGTCGTGGGCTAGGGAGAAGGAAGCAACATCCAGGTTCAGCAATCTTCACCTAATTAATCAGGATAAAAATGAGCTTAATAATGGAAATCTGATGTTTTCGTTTGGCACAAGCGAATGTAATGGTCGTGGCAGGGTGTGGTGGGTGGGCCCTAACCCACGACCATCCGAGGCTTGTACCTCGGGAAAACAAGAGTTATCCATCATCTGTACCAGGTAAGATTCGTATAACTATACTATTTTACCTCGGTACTAAGCCTCTGGCTGCTCGTGGTCGAGGGAGACCTTTACGTAGCCTCATTTTTATCCTCAATAATCTGATGAACATGTTAATGTATCAGTAGTAAAATTAAAATTGTTTACATCTCACCGGATCTTGTTAGTTGGTGAGTAGGCGGGTTGTCTTGTCTAGTCGTTTGTTATGTTTTGCAAACGACCTGGCCGTCTTCCAGCCGGCGTGTGTTAGGATTCTCTTTACTGAGATCCCTAACTTTTGTGTTTTAGATACCATCGCACCTCGTGTAGAGTGCGAAGCATAGCTTCCCGTGTCTATGCCTGCCGACTTGAGCACTTTAATCATCCATCTTGCGAGCGTGTCTCGGGAGATAGCTTTGCGTGGCTTAATAAATCTCACTAAAAGCTGTTTGGAATTACGTATTCCCTTAGTCTTGGATATATATGCCCTAATGGCCGATACTACACATAATTTCCTATCCTGTGGGAAACTAGTTAGATGTATTGAGGAGAGTGGGTCTCCTGTCCTGTTTGATTTTAGGAGTTTGTCCAAATCAAACGTAGCCTCGTTGGTGTCTATGTCGAGGCCCCGTAATGAGAGGGCTACAATTGTCTGTCCTCTGTGTCCGGTTACTAACAGTAGTAGTACTGCCAACTTGTATCCTAACTGTTGGATAGAAAGTAATTTGTTTTCTGGCCATTTCTGGAAAAGCTTGAATACTACCAAAACATCCCAAAACCGACTGTATTTCGGTTTTGGAGGGTTTCGTTCATACACTGATCTCATAAACCAATGGATGGATGACTTCATGTTTTCCAACAGTTTGTCCGTCTATCCTAGGTAAAATGATGGATAATGCGCAATGGGCTGCATTAATAGCACCATAACCTAGTCCCTCATCTTCCAAGAAGCGTAGAAAACGTCCTACTTGTGCGATGGAAGGTTCCATTGGCTTCACTTTATACAATAAACAATGGAGGCCCCATTTCTTTAAATAACTGGAGTATAGTTTAACGGTACCCGGCCTCCACGCGTGTGACATCAGCCTGGCTTCGGTGATTTTATCCAAACCAAACCTAGTCCCTCATCTTCCAAGAAGCGTAGAAAATGTCCTACTTGTGTGATGGAAGGTTCCATTGGCTTCACTTTATACAATAAACAATGGAGGCCCCCATCAAGTTTTTTGTTTCTACAAGAGGCAAAAAAATCTATGTCTGGTTTTCCCCATTTTTGACAAATTGTGTTAAATATGTCTGTACCTAGGGACCATTCCAAGTGATCATGGGAATGGCGGCTCTTTTTATCTGCTAATGTGTTTTGAGTGCCTGGGATGTGTGCGACTGTTATCCAAACTTTTTGTTTTTCAGCCCAGTCCCAAATGAGTTTTGCAATGGTGTTGCAGGCTGAGGATCTTGTACCTCCCATGTTTCTAATGTAGGCCATTGCGGTAGTGTTATCAGTTAACACTTGGACAGTTTTGGCACTTTAACTAAGCTTGTTAACCCTTAATATACTGCTCGTAACTAAGACATTTATGTGGTCGTCTATTTCGTCATCTAACCAACGGCCTCCTGTAGATTCATTATCTCTATGAGCGCCCCAACCCTCTAAAGAGGCATCTGTGGTGACTATTGTGTTAGGTTCATTCATACGGATAGGATTGTTGGAATGCTTAATGTGTGTTAACCACCACTGGATATTAGCGTGGCCTTCTTTGGAAATGGTCATAAGCATTTCAAAATTTCCTCTGGCTTTGACTAGTGCAATATTTTTATCTATTTCAAGAGATTTAATATGAGCTTTGGCATACAGAACTGCTGGTGCGTAAGCTACCATCAGTCCGATTAGGACTGCTACTTGTCTTATCTTTGGTCTCTTTATTTTTAATAAGTTTAATGCTGTGGTGTTAAATTTAGCCACCTTGTCAGAAGTCAAGGTGATAGTCATTTGTTCCGTATTTATAAAGAATCCCAGAAATTTTAAATTGGTGGTAGGTGTGAGAACCGATTTCTTATCGTGAATGTAAAACCCCAGATGGGTTAAAGTATCACATAAATCATTTATTGCTAAATGACATTCATTTTCTGTGCGTGCCACAATGAAGGAATCATCAATGTAAGGGAACATAACATGGCCTTTCTTGGCCATTTCAGCAAAAACAGGTTTTAATAGTTTCGTGAAAAACCTAGGGGCGCAAGCTAGACCGTTAGGTAGACAAGTAAATTGATATAATTTATCTTTCCAAATAAACCGAAGAAATTTCGAGTGTGCCTCATAAATTGGGACTATATAATAGGCATCTTTGAGGTCTACACTAGCCAGCCAAGCCCCCAGCATTACTAGGTCCCGGGCTGTCTCTAAAAGAAAACATTTTGAAATGTTTGTATTCGACTAACTCATTAAGGATAGTTAAATCCAGAATCATTCTGACGTCCCCATTTGGTTTTGGTCTGGAGAATATATTAGAAATATATTCTCCGTGTGTATGTTGCACTGCTGTAATAATACCTTTATCCTCAAACGTTGTTACTTCTATATCTAAAGCTAGCTGTTCATCTAAAGCTAGGCGGTAAGGAAACAGCACTTTTGTCTGGACGGGAGTTTCTATAAAGGGGATAATAACCCCTCTAACTATCTGTAGGACCGTCTGGTCTGATGTAAGTTGTTCCCATTCATTGATACGGTTTGTAATATTACCCGCTTGAAAAGTGCTTACACTGTTGTTGGACTTTACTTGTTCCCTGGTTTGGGGAACTGCCTCTGGGAGGGAGTGTCTCTCCGGAAGGGGCGATTCCCGTCGTTCCAGCCGTACTGGTTCCTCTGGCCGTGTCCCCTCGGCTGGTACTGGTTCCGGTTCCCGAATCGGCTGGTTGAGAGGCCAGTTTGGCGTCCCCGAAAATCCGATCTGGATTTCTTGAACTTTGACTGGTTTGAGTCCTTCTTGCCATCTAGATGCTTGGACTGTTTAGCTGCCGTTTCTACCTGTTTGAAGAGGTACTGGAGCTGTCCTCCAAACATCTTCGTGTGGTCAAGTGGCTTCCCTTTGATTGGCTTTGGGGCCAAGAAGAGTGTGTACTCTTTGCCATCATTGTCGACTACCTTTTTCAACCTTGCCACTTGCTTCCTTGCGTTGGTTGTGACCGACGGTCTACGGTACGAGAGGAAATTGCTGGTAGCTGTAAGTGCAGCAATAGCGGAGTTCATGTCGGGGGTGACGCTGGTGAACTTATTACCCACCATCATGCGGTTGGCAACTGGCATGATAGCTGCAAGCGCTACCAGGACCCCTTTGTGGACCGTGTGGAGACATGTCTCAAACTTTTTATGGTCCTCGCTCATCGTCACGTCGTCGTCCATTTCTTTGATGGTTGCTTGCGGGATCCCTTTGATGCCGGTATATTGTTTGGCAAGCTTAGTGAGTGTTTCTGCGGGCTTGAAGGTGTCAAAATGGCCCTTCAAATTCTTACGCATAAAGGAGCAGGTGTTAATTTGCCTCTTTTTATCTGCCCTTATTTTCTTAGCCACTTTTTCGGTTATGTCCACGAAAGTGCCTGGATGCGGGTCATCGGACTCCGAGTCTGTTGTCGTGGAGTCATTGGAGGAATCCGACGAAGAGGATTTAGCCTTCTTCTTCTTGGACTTGGATTTCTTTTTCGTCCTTTTGACCTTCCTGACCTTGTTCCTGGCTTGGTAGTATTCGTCGCCTACTTCTTGTGCCGCCTCTTTTTCCCTAAGGCGATTTCCGAGTCGGTGGTCTGTGCGTCCGACAAGTCCTCCCAGTCAGATTGTTCGGACGGGGAAGCATTTTTCGTGGGAGTCTTAGGCGGGTGTCGGGAGCAGCTGTTCACGAATGAGCCGTACCATCTGCTCGTTCAGGTTGGGAAGGCCCTGCCTCGGGTGAGCAGTCACGTGACGCGGCTGAGAGGCGTCCAGGGGTCGCATCCCCCTCGCTCAGGGTGTGTGGTACACCCTTGGTACCCCGCTTCACGGCCATCTCGAGTCGTCTGAAAACAACCAAAAGGGGGTTTTAGAACATACTCAAGGAGCATCTGAACTCATGGAACAGTGCTATAAAGAGCCTATGGCCCCTAAAGGGTAATAAAACCGTATTTACATCAGTTTTACACCAGGCGTGAGAAGCTAAGGTATGTCGAAAGTGTAATGGTCGGACAAACCGAACCGAAACCAAACAAGGGGTCAGGACCAGTGTACTGTTCCCGCCCACTCTCTGTAACATACACTTCTCCCTCCCGTGGCTACTGCACCTACGAGTTGGAGAAAATGCTATGAAACTCAGAGGTACGCCTTAGAACCTAAAGTAACGACGAAATGGCTCCAGCCAACATGTCTCTCCGTTCGGCAACGGGCGGCAAAAAAAGCTATCTAAGCGACGAAATGGCTCCAGCCAACGTGTCTCTCCATTTGGCAAAAACAAAATGGATGCCTCCAATCTCTACGGCACCGGAAAAGCACAGCTTCAGAGTAGCTCTGTTAGTAAGAGACAACCCTATAATGGTTGTTAAGCATGTGCTATGATGGTTCATAAACATCTATACGAGTTTATGGCATGGTACTGCTATGGCATAGAAACTGGGTAAATCCTTGGTAAAAACTGCTGAGCTGCTTGTAACATCCTTCCATTAAGAGCGGAATATGCTAATTGCTGAACCCGGATGTTGCTTCCTTCTCCCTCGACCACAAGCAGCCAGAGGCTTAGTACCAAGGTAAAATATATATATATAAATATATAAATGAGCACTGTGTGCAAACTAACATTGTTAAAGACACTGGTTGCAAGTTTGAAAATGCAGTCCATTTAATTGTCAAACTATTAATCACATGGTGAGAACAGGTCAGACCTAAAAAGGTGGGTCATTGCCCAAAAGTCGGAAAAACTGCCAACTGGCGGGAAATTCTCATCCTTGTATATAGGACTATATAGATGGGTGATTGCCCAAAAGTCGGAAAGACTGCCGACTGGCGGGAAATTCTCATCCTTCTATATGGGACTATAAAGATGGGTCATTGCCCAAAAGTCGGAAAACTGCGGACTGGCAGGAAATTCTCATCTCTGTAATCAGTTCCACTTTATTCCTTTACGGCTAACTTGAGCAACTAGTCTGTAGACCCCAAGATGAGGGTAGAACCGCTGTGACGTCAACTACACACGCGAGAGTGGTGGTGATATGACAGCTACAGGTACGCACCTGGGGAGGTTCCTCCGTACGAAGCATGCTGGGCAGAGACCGGCGGAATGACAGGTATGTGTTGAAGTTACTCGACAATCCAGAGCTGCGGAACCGACTCCGCTGAAACCGGCACACCGCATCGTTAACACAAACCTACCGCAGATTTACATCACATAGAGCTCTCGTCCTTAACATTCTATAATCCAATAGCTTTAAATTTCTGTTAGTCTTTAGATAAATATATCAGATTGACCATTATAATCTATCTTATAGCTAAAGTAACTTATTTTAAAGGCTTAACTTTAATATTATATTGACTTAATATTACTTCTATGTAGCAATAGATGTTTAATCAATTTCATAGTATCTAAGCTGAATATTGTAGGTTCAAATCGAGGCAAGTCCTTTGGTTTTGAAAATGTTATGCTTTTATCGGAATGTGCAAACTTACACTGAGATGCTTTGTAAAAACCACTCCACTACGGAACAGTTAGAGCAGGTATTCCTCCACCCGTCTTAATGGCCATCGACACCTTTCTTCACATTTGGGCATTTATTTCTAATTAATGATGGTGCATTATTTACGTCCGTTCAATACATCACGGGACACTTGCATTAATGAGTGACCTCACTAAAAGTGAGCTGTGACGTCACCACGCCCGCATAAGGACCCTATCCGCCAGTGGCCAATCGGTATCCCGGCATGTATAACCTATGATACAATGAGGATATGTTGGACGGGGTAACTGAGATACTTGGTATTGTCACATAGTTTATTCAGATGGTTTAAAACTGTATGTCTGAGTCCTTCCCAGTCTGTGTACACGACGGCCTCCGCACTTACACGCAGTCCGGTTTCAGGATCGTATTCTTCTATTGACGACTGGGATGTGTCTGCAAACAGAACAACAAAAGTAATAACTCAAAGACACAACTCTCACAATGAAACTTATTTAATTATTTACCAACAGCTTAAAAGCGAGTTTCCCAAACAAACTAAATTAATATAACGTTATAGAATATCTGAACATAAATAGGCATACAAAGAGACAGCATTTATCATTCAAACAAAATATGGTCAACTTATCTCGAAGCTAACAATCGCCTTGTAAAAATGTGAAAGATTTCAATCATTCAAATTGAGAGAAAACAGTATGGCCATGAAATATTTTCTGTGTTGTTATTGTAAACTGAGAAATGTCTTAGAAGTGTACTTTCTTCATTTATTAAAGCAAAGGATGTAACCCGTGCATTCTGTATAGAGGAACCGGAAGTGGTGGCGTATCAGTAAGAGCGCGGACTAGTTTCCCATGTGGGAGGTCGTGTGGTCTTAATTAGTAATCATGGTAAACTGCAGCCGTGTAGACAAGGGCCACTGCTATCCCACCAGTGCACCACACACACACTGACCCCTGTGTGTGTCACCACTATCTGTGCCAGTTTCCTGGATTGATGCAGTGTGCTGCATCCCAAAGCCTGACTGGTAGTGTGCTGGGTGTCAGTACCCGGCGTGCTCGTGTTGATAGGAAGGTTTGACACTCACACAGGGAGCGGCGACCTTCGCTGGGTTCGTAGTAATGTCCGTCAGACTCGTACCCACGGCCCTCCTGCAGACAACACAGCCACCGTGAGGCAACGTACACACACGTATACTGCTAGTCAGCACAATTTCCTCTGTGTACTTCATTTAGTGTACGCAATGTACAATATTTGTAACCAGAAGCCACTTTGATGTAACAAATTTGATCTATTTTACAGCTGGAAAACACGTGCTATGGCTGATAAAAGATATTCGACCAATAAAATTAGTCAATAAAAACTAAAATAAATAAATATATATTATACATCATACATGTAAAAAGTAATAATTCAAATGGCTGCAGTGTCTATGTGGGTCATTTGATGGCCACACTTTCGTATACGATACACGACGCCCAGTCTGCTATCACTTGATTTTGTATTCTGGTAATTTGCTCAAATACATTTAAATATCATTTTCCATTACTCAAGACGGCTAAGTTTGAAATTTGAAGTCATCTAAACACTGTACCAAGTACAACCTGCATAGTCCGATGAAAATATAAAATTTTAAAAACCAAAACAATTATCGAGATTTGGTTGTATATATCTAACTTAGATACTGATGCACTTATTAACATTTGCCGCCACATAGAAGGCAATACTTAGGCAATTTAATATAAACCCGTTACTACTAAAAGCCTATGGTGTTAGAGTTTTGGCATGTTTGCACAAATTAATTTGGCATGTTTGCACTTCAAATATCTCTTAAAGTTAGTCATTTAAAATAAAAGTTACTTTACACTCATGAGTGTCTGTCTTACATGACATACACTCATGAGTGTCTGTCATGTAAGGTAAAATGACAGACACTCAAAACTTGATGTAACTTTAATGCACATCTTCGATCCGTGAGAGGCCTGTGGAATGTGCACCGTGATTATATACCTCGGGCCTCCGCCCCATATCGGGCAACAACTGGTTGTGCGTGCGGGACGCCGGCTGGGTACTTACGTAGTATGAGCCATTACGGGACTCTGGGGGCAGCGTCCGGGACTTGGGGGTGAGGCCGTAACCAGGCTTAGGGACTGCAACAAAACACAACACTCCAGGTAAACCCACCCACTTTAGGCACACAACAGGCGCAGTTAGCGCAGCGTACTACACCCTCGCATGAAACCGCATAATTTTAAAGTATAGTTAGATTGAGGAGTTAAATAATTGTGGGGGCCAGGGGGGGTGGGGGGTGGGGGTGACAGCAGAACATGTTGTATTTTAAGATGACTTGTCAGGTGGAATCAGGGCCGACAGGTCGGCACGGTGCGGGCAGAGGGCGGGGCCTCCCGTCAGACACCACGGGGCTCTCAGCATCACACTGACCGCCATCCGGTGTTCACCCATTAAAGGGCACATCAATATGTTAAAATAAGGCCGTCCTGATATGACCGTAGATGTTGCTAGGACGTAGACCCCGAATAAACAAACTTAAAATATGGAGTAAAATATGGAGTAAAATAAACGATGCATTAGTCTGAACGAAATTATTATTTGCCCTTGGTTGAGACCTTTGTGAGTCTGTATGTTGGAAAAAGAAGTAACAGTGATTTTTTGGAGGTATTTTAAATATCTAGGTGACTGGACAGTGAGTGGCGAGTAGTACAATAGAGGTGCATGTACACCAACATAAGCCGGTAGAGCCATAACCCAGTCACACAACAAACCGGCTGCGGTGCGGCTCCACCTCACGCGTACCACCGCACCAGCAAAACAATGAAGCTCATTCCGCCTGCCCGAAACTACCGTCCCCAACAGAAAACCGCAGCAGTGCAATCAATGCCAACTAGAAACAATGCAGGGAGCTAATCTGTCAACAGCTACTTGTAGTATCGCAATAACCATCAACGGGGGCAGTGTATCAGAAAGAAATCAAAGGGGGAAATCTCAATACAAAAATAGGCTCACAATACTATTCTTTTTTAAACACAAATTGAAAAACAGGGATAAAATACATTAGGGTATAAGGAAGCGGTCATCTATCTAGGCATTACCGGTCTCTTGTCTACACCTACGGGATCACAAGTCTCATCTACTCAGGGCACTGTTGTATCCTCATCTACTCAGGGTCACCTCCCATGTACACAGGGCATGTGTGGTTTCTAATGTACATGGGCATGTGGTTTGTCAAGTACATGGGGCATGTATGGTTTGTCACGTACACAGGACATGTGTGGTTTGTCATGTGCATAGGGTATGTGTGGTTTGTCATGTACACTGGACATATGTGGATTTTCATGTACATGGAGCATGGGGCATTTGTCATGTACATAGGTCATGTGTGGTTTGTCATGTACATGGAGCATGTATGGTTTGTCATGTACACAGGGCATGGTGGTTTCTAATGTACACGGGAATGTGTGTTTTGTCATGTACACGGGGCATGTGTGGTCGGTATGGTACATGGGGCATGTGTGGATTGCCATGTACACAGAGCATGTGTGGTTTGTCATGGAGACAGGGCATGGTGGTTTGTCATGTACACGGGGCATGTGTGGTTTCTGATGTACACAGGGCATGTGTGGTCTGTCATGTACACAGGGCATTGTGATTCTAGTAATGTACATAGGGAATGAATGGTCTGTCATGTACATGGGGTATGTGTGGTCTGTCATGTACATGGGACATGTGTGGTTTCTCATGTACATGGGCATGTGTTGTTTGTCATGTACACGGGCATGTGTGGTTTGTCATATACATGGGGCATGTGTGGTCTGTCATGTACATGGGGCATGTGTAGTTTGTCATGTACATGGGCATGTGTTGTTTGTCATGTACACGGGCATGTGTGGTTTGTCATGTACATGGGGCATGTGTGGTTTCTCATGTACATAGGGCATGTATGGTTTGTCATGTACATGTGGCACGTGTGATCTGTCATGTACATGGGGAATGTGTGGTCTGTCATGTACACGGGGCATGTGTGGTTTCTAATGTACACAGGGCATGTGTGGTTTCTAATGTACACGGGGCATGTGTGGTTTCCTAATGTACACGGGGCATATGTGGTTTGTCATGTACACAGGGCATGTGTGGTTTGTCATGTACATGGGGCATGTGTCGTTTCTCATGTACATGGGGCATGTGTCGTTTCTCATGTACACGGGGCATGTGTCGTTTGTCATGTCCATATGGTATCTGTGGTCTGTCATGTACATGGGACATGTGTGGATTGTCATGTACATGGGACATGTGTTGTTTGTCATGTACATGGGGCATGTGTGGTTTGTCATATACATGGGGCATTTTTGGTTTCTAATGTATGTAGGGAATGTGTGGTTAATGTAATATACAAAAAGTTAGATGCATGTTGCACAATATAATATTATACTTAAGGCGCAATAGATTACCTACAAAATTACTAAGTTTTACATTATATGCATCACAGTACAAATGCCTGCAAAAGGCATGGACAATTGTCTATTCAAAAGTAAAGTAACATTCATCTATACCTATTGCTGTTTGATTGCATTATCCAAAACTGGGAAGAATGCATGTAAGTTTCAACAGCATATGGTCACCTAATCGGTTTTACTGCTTTAGTATTAAACAAGACCAATCAAATGTATACAATTGAGGGTACTGTGGTTATTAATCACGTTGCACACCCAATACAGGAGGAAAGAGTGCAAACAGAGCAGGTCGCCACGGCACTGCCACCTAGTGATTTAAATGTGCCTTTACATACACTGCATGTTTTAATGGGGAGCATTCATGAAAAAAGGACCGGTATTTCTGTGCATAGAAATGTAATGGCAGGTAAAGTTGGTTCCACATTTACAATTCTAATGCCGTACATGGTTTGGACACGCTGTCTTTATTTCAGAACCTTTTACAGAGTTGATTATATAATTTTTAAATGATAATTATGCTGGGTATTTGTTGATATTACTCAGGAAGTTAACCCAGGTTTGAATCTCTAAAATAACAACATGCCTTAATTGATATACCAGTTAATACTATATATTTATTTCTTAATTATAAATAGCTCTTTAGACAATTCTGATCATGATGTAAGGACCGGAAAGTAATCTGAGCAGTCAATCGTCAGGAAGAAGGATTTGCAAAACCCTATTCTAATAAACAAATTTACTACAATTTTATAATCAGAAGAAATGTTTTAATCAATTTCAGGACCCCGCACCCCAAATTTGAAGAACCAAAAGAAAAATAAACACAGGCTCTGTAAGGTATGATTAGACATCTTGAATAAGTTACTGTGTTACTATAACCCTTAGCAATCTTACAATTAAAATCTAACTAACCAGGTGGCAGTGTGGTGGTTGCCTCCTCAGGATAATAGGCAGGCTCTATATTGTTGAAAGACAAGGCCAACACAAGGGGGCGTAGAGGAGAGGAGAGGAGAGGGGAGGGGAGGGGAGAGAGGGGAGTGGAGAGAGGAGGGAAGGGACGGGAAAGGAATAGAAGGGACAGGAAGGGAAGGGAAAGGAAGGGAGGGGAAAGGAAGGGGAAGGGGAGGGGAGAGTGGAGAGTAGGAGAGGGGAGAGTAGGAGAGGGGAGAGTAGGGTAAGGGAGGGTAGGAGAGGGGAGGGGAGGGTAGGAGAGGGTAGGGTAGGAGAGGGTAGGGTAGGAGAGGGGAGGGTAGGAGAGGGGAGGGTAGGAGAGGGGAGGGTAGGAGAGGGGAGGGTAGGAGAGGGATGGGGAAAAAAGGGAGTGGAAGGGTGGAAGGAAGGAAGGAAGGAAGGAAGGGGAGGGGAGGAGAAGGGGGAAGGGAGGGAAACAAGCCTTGATACCGAAGTGGCAGCCCAGACGTTGTGACAAAGGGGATGGTTAAAATGCTGTTCACTCGGGGACAAACAATGAGTGAGTAGAACCACACGGGGAGACCTGGATGGGTGAGGCGAGTTTCAAAACACCCGCAGGCAGCATTCAGCACCGGGCTGCACATAGTTACCTATTGACACTGGTATCACGCAATGCGCTTTCTCATAGTTCGGCTTTTCCACTTGCAAAGAAAGGATGGTAGATGCAGATGGCAACCATGAGAAATATAACATTACTTTTTTAAATAAACCCTTATTACGCTGAATATAATAAATTCTTTGTTTTTTAAATCATTTCTCATCTATAAATAATTATTGTAAATGGGATAAATGAACCAGAAAGCTGCCTTGTTTTCTCAGTTACATTCAAAATTCAACTCTGAAGTTTATTATAAACACCAATTTCCCTAGCATTGTCATCAAATTGGTATAAGCCTGCTTAGATGACGTATTGGTGGCTTAACGACAACTTTGTCATCCCACCATTATTACGATTACAGATGACCTCTTTTCATTGAAATCCAGAATTATTCCTCAATAAGAGCGGTAAGTTGCATAGGAACAACTACCAACTGTACAGAGGAACAGCCAAGAATGAATCTAAACGCAGGGGAAGTTAAACATGGCGAACAGGTGCACAACACCATCAACACATTTCCCTCACCTTCCTGCACATGTTTCTATTTCTATTAATAATTTTCTACAGGAAACCCGAACATAAATTACTTTCATTGATGCGAAAATAACATAAAAAGATTTTCAATTGAAATCAGCTTTGAAAAAATATACATTTAAGATAGATTCCACCAATGCCGACAAAGTATAATAAATAATCCTAGCCCTATCAAGCATTTCTCATCTTTTCCACATAAAATTGCTAGGGATACCTGTTCTTCATAAAATCTAGAGGCGTCAGGTTTGCAGTCAACATGGATAACTACAGAAAATAAAGACGTTTGTGAGTGAAAGCCACTCGAAGGTTCAGCTGTACCTGGGAAGTTGGAGATGGGTAATGTTGAGTTGCGGTACTTCTTGGAACCAACCATGTTGTCATCCATAGAGTGCAGACGCGGTCTGGACACGTAGTCAAGATCGCGCGATGGGGCTGAGGATGAAAGTAACCAACATATAATCTAGCAGTGAGTGCATGTGTCTTAGTGGGTGTTACAAACATACAAGACACCGTATCTACAGTGGGATGTGGACATTCCTGTCATTACATGGTAAGTGTCCTAACCATTGTACCACATAGGCTCCCTGATGCAATCAACCTACCCATGCCTACCGGTTGGCTAAGGCAAGTACAACCTACTGTACTTGTGTTAATGCTCTAGAGTGGCAACACGACGAACCTATCAGGAAGACTGGTCATTATATATTCAGCAGGAGGGCTGGTGAAGGAATTAAGCCTACAGCGCACTGGACCAGTTCCGAGTTGTGCTTCGCAGAGTAGAAGAGAAAAGGAGGACGCTCATTAAGCTAATCAGGAAAGAAGGTAACTGAGGCACACACAATACCTATAAACCATTCATGCCAGTTGCACAGATTGCTTATTTTTTCCAGTTAATGTGGCTGTCATACTACGGCGTATGGCGTAAGCGTATGCCGGCGTAATGGTTTGCGTCACATACGCCATCATATGCTACGCATACGCTACGTATACTCTACGCATATGCTACGTATACTCTACGCATACGCCGTATACGACCGGCTTACCCCGTCATACGCCGTCTTACGCGCGTCTGTCCGAAAATGTTTGTGCATGCTCAAAATTTTCAGTGTATGGCGGCGTAAGGCTGCTCATATGCTATGCATACGCCGGCATAGGTTAGGCACACCGGTTAGGGGTACGCCGGCATAGGTTAGGCACACCCTGAAACCACGCCTTCGGCGTAGCTATAGCGTATATAGCATATGCCTAGCCTACGTGTAACGTATTTGAGCGTACTCCTAGCGTATTCACAGCGTATACAAAGCGTATGTGCAGCATATGCCTGGCCTATGGTCTCGGTATATAAAGGCGCCGCAAGGCTTCTTCTGTCAGTCCGGCTCTGCTGCTCAGACAGGATGGATGTCCAGGTACTCCAAATACAGTTCCAGCACCGGTACAGAATTGCCCTTTATCAGCATGAGCTAGGTCTCTACCTCATGGTTCTTCTGGCGGCCCGTCTCGAGAGGAGAAGGAGGAGCGGCGGCGCACAGTGTGGGTCAGACCCTGGATTGGGAGGGGACCACAGTTTGGCTTGTACGACAAGCTAATGGCCGAGCTCCGCAGCGAGGACACCGCGTCTTTCGTGAACTTCATGCGGATGCCTCCCCTGTTGTTTGATGAGATTGTGGCGCGAGTGGGACCGAGGATTGAAGAAAAACGCACCACATTCCGAGTGCCGCTCGAGCATGCGCTGAAGCTCACACTTACTCTGCGGCACCTGGCATCTGGCACCAAATACTCGTCGATGAAGTTCGGGTGGAGGGTCCCCCCACAACACAGTCGCTCATAGTGCGTGAAGTCTGTCAGGCCATCGTCGACGAGTACATAGACGAGGTCATGACGTGTCCGACGACTCCAGAAGGATGGCGTGCCATCGCGGACCTATTTTTAGAAAAGTGGAACTTCCCCCATACATGTGGCGCTCTGGATGGGAAGCACATCGCCTGCCGGTGCCCTCCAAAGTGTGGGTCGCTCTACTACAACTACAAGGGGTTTTACTCCGTGGTCCTGTTGGCACTAGTAGACGCGGACTATAAGTTTATCTGGGCAGATCTTGGGGGTTTGGGATGGAGGGAGGGAGAGAGGGAGGGAGGGGAGGGAGAGAAGGGAGGGAGGGAGGGAGGGAGAAAGGGAGGGAGGGAGGGAGAGAAAGGGAGGGAGAGAAAGGGAGGGAGAGAGAGAGGGAGGGAGAGAGAGAGGGGGGGGGGAGAGAGGGAGGGAGGGAGGGAGGGAGGGAGGGAAAGGGTAGCAGGGAGAGAGAGAGAGAGGGGAACAAAGAGGGGAAGAGATGGGAAGAGGTGAGAGAGGGGGGAGAAAGGGTAAGAGAGGGTAGAGACTTGTGTCGTTAATATTCATAATAATTATTCTTTATTTTCAATTTTACTTTAATTGTACTTTAATTTAGAACAATTACATTATGGCATGCCATTATTGAACGCGGACACAATAATTATAGTTTACAGTATATTTATTTATCCAAGACATTTGTAAACATATATACCATATATACATATGTGCATACAAACATACAAAGATAAACAATACAACAAAACATTTTACAAAAACTATAACTACATATCTACATATCTACACATATTTACAAATGATCACTTGTCGTGCGCCCCGCCCGAGCCCCCCTCAGCTGGTGACGTCGTGGCTGACGGGGGGGAAGAGGTCCAAGTTGGAGACCCCCAACACTCCCGAGATCCCCGACAGCCCCGACAAGTTCAATAGTCGGGGGGGTGGGGGGGTGGGGGGGGGACTTGTGTTGGTGTCAAACTCGCCACGGCACCGCCACCGGAAGGCGACGGCCAGGCCACACAGACAGTGGCCGCACCACCTGGGTGGGCAACGAGTCCTGGAGAAGCCCTGGTGTGGCCTGCCATGCCGAGTGTCCGGAGTTGGGCAGGTGGCTGCGCCATCGCCACAAACAGCCGTTGCACCAACTAAGGCTGAGGCTGAGGCTGAGGCAGGACTGGCTCCTGACGCAAGTGGAGCGCAGAGGCAGAGGTTGAGGCAGAGGTTGAGGCAGAGGTTGAGGCTGAGGCTGAGGCTGAGGCTGAGGCTGAAGATGCGGCTGCGGCTGCGGGTGAGGCTGAAGATGTGGCTGCGTGATGCCGGTGGTGGCTGGTGAGTCCACTGGTGGGGTTGAGGCTGGTATGCCTCACTTGTCGACACAGGAGCAGGTGCAGCCACATGAGCCACCGCAGCCACAGGAGCCACGACTTGTTGCCCTTGCCCCTCCAAATGCTGCGACACCATCCAGTTGATTGGGCCACAGGTCTCCACAAACCGCTCCTCCGGCATGGTCAGGATCATGTCACGGACATAGTTTGCAAATGCCATGGGCTTCGTCATCGCCGGTGTAGGAGGCGGCTGCATCACTTTCAGCATGTCCCCAGACTCGTTGAACCTCTTCTGGATGGCAGTGAGGAGGTTCGCATCGTCTGGGGCTGACCGTTTCCCCTTCCCCTTTCCCCGCTCTCGGACTGTAGTGGGAGGAGTGGCGGGAAGGTCCTCCCCCATCCCCTCGTCCACATCCGTGGCCACATTCTCCTCGAGGCTGAGATCCCGATGCGCAGCCTCAATGGCAGCGGCCACCTGCAAGACAAAATAATAAAATAACATAAGTAACATGAACGCAAATCAATCTTTCCACAAAAGACAACACAAGTCATCAATAAAGAAAAAAAAGTTATCAATAAATGAGAAAATTGATTTATCAAGATTCATTATGCAAATAACATATATCGATTGTCGACTTCTCGATTTAATAATAACACAAGTCAACATTAAAGAAAAACATCAAACATATAACATTAAACAAATAACTTGATTTACCAAGATTATTTACGTAAATAACGGTTTGTCGACTTCTCCAGAATAATCGGGGTTTTATGAGAATCCTAACACCCACACTAGTCAGAAGGATAAAAGATTATGTACTTACACTTTTGCAGGGCTCGGCCGGTGACAGATGAGGGACTGCAGGAAACCAAACTTTCGCATGATCCACTCCTCCCTCTCAGTCAGGGCAGGCGCTCCATCCCCGCTCTTTTTTTTGTGCAGCCGTGTGTTGGTGTCCCAAAGTGACTTGAACCACTTCTGGAGATGGACTGCTGTCGTCCCCAGAAGCGTCGCCTGGTCCTCCCACATCTTCCCCTTCCTGTCCGTGCGGCGGTAGTCGGTGAGCTTGACATTCCAGAAGTTTTCCTGGAGGAACCCAAGCATCTGCCCCTCCTTGAAGACCGACAGAGAACAGTCGCTCTTCTTTGCCCTCCTTCTCTTTGCAGAGGACAGGCCAGAGGTGCTGGTGGAGGCGGAGGCATTGGAGGACGATGCCCGTGAGCTGCCCCGAGAAGCAGGAGATGGAGAGCTGGAGCGGGGACGCCACTGGCACGTCGTCTGCGTCTCCACTTCCATCTCCAGCTCTTCCAATGGACAGTGGTGTTGTGGAGAGTGGTGCTGTGGAGAGTGGTGTTGTGTAGAGTGGTGTTGTGGAGAGTGGTGTTGTGGAGAGTGGTGTTCTGGAGAGTGGTGTTCTGAAGAGTTGTGAGGTGAGGAGGCAGGTGAAGAGGCTGGTGATGGTGAGCATGGCAAAGTATGCTTCTTCCTGCCTCTCCCATGGACTAGTCCTCCTCCAGTGGTGAGACCAGCCCTGGAGGCTGGTGTAGCAGCAGCAGCAGTAGTGGTGTTCCTCTTAGCAGGCATGGTGGCAGAGTGAGGGGAGAGCTGCTGCTCCAGGGTATTTATACCCAGGCGGCCACCCACCCCTGACCTCGGAGAGATACCATACGCTTTTCATATGCCACACATACGCCATCATACATTACTCATACGCTACTCATATGCTATTCATATGCTCATACGCCACACATACGTCGGGTTACGCTTCTCAGACGCCGTAATACGCTAGGGGTATGTTACGCATAGGTTACGCATAGGTTACGCATACACTCCAAAAGACATGTCAGTGCACAAAGGTCACCATACCTCGTCCCACAACATTTTTCAAATTGTTGCGGTAGGTTTTACATACGCCGCCGCCATACGCCGTAATGTGACAGGGCCATAAAGAAAGCTTTAGCAGATAAAAATAATAACCATTATGTATATTATAATCTAATTCGCAGCACTCGGAAAAAGAACAGAACAAGGGTTTATAAACGTAAATTTATTTAATCATATCATTAATTAATCAGAAATAATCAGAATCAATGAGAATTGATCAGTGTCATGAGTAATGTAATCTTAATCAAAGTCAGTGCCCGGAGGCGGTAGAGGCTGGCTCTGCGGGCAGGTGGCTGGCACCGTGCGAATGCGGAAGTCTGGCTTCCAGAAGTTCATGGAGTTCAGATGATGTCAGGATAATCGGCAAGCAAGATGGCAGCTTCAGAGTCAGTAGTGATTGCTCGGATGAGATCAGGATAATGATAATCGGTTATGGCTTCTGGAGCGAAATAAAGTTGACATGGTGAAGATCAAAAACAATAAACAGTCAGAGTGTCAGTAATCAGCACTTAACCCCATTAAGAAAAGGGTTGGGCGGGTGGGTACTTTTGACTAGAGCCAGTACCGAAGTGGAGAGGAGAGGGCGGGGAGGGTCACGTGGTTGGGTTTGACTAGCCTTGTTCGCAAATTAACTATGTTGATGTGTCAACATACGTAATTCGTAGCACTCGGAAGAAGAACAGAACAAGGGTTTATAAAAGTAAATTTATTGAATCATAATCATTAATTAATCAGAAATAATCAGAATCAATCAGAATCATGAGTAATGTAATCTTAATCAAAGTCAGTGCCCGGGGGCAGTAGAGGCTGGCTCTGCGGGCAGGTGGCTGGCACCGTGTGAATGCGGAAGTCTGGCTTCTGGAGGTTGTTGAAGTTCAGGCGATGTCAAGATAATCGGCAAGCAAGATGGCAGCTTCAGAGTGAGTAGTGATTGCTCGGATGAGATCAGGATAATGATAATTGGTTATGGCTTCTGGAGGGAAATAAAGTTGACATGGTGAAGATAAAAAACAATAAACAGTCAAGAGTGTCAGTCATCAGCACTTAACCCTAGAGAGTTAGAAGTGCTGATGAAACGTTTGTAATAGGAGCTTGTTTCAGATAGTTGTTTTATGGCGTCACTTGACCAGGACGCAGCCTTTCAAATGTCTGAGAGGAGAACCTTCGCAGCTAGGCATGCCTGTGCCGCACCACGTGTGAGGCTATGTAGTGTCAGTGCTGAGGCGTGGGGAAGAACAGCAGCAGAGGCTAGGAAGAGGGCACGGGAAAGAGTTGAGGCTGTCAAGTAGGCACCGGACGGGAGGAGAAAGGCAGGTGAGTGTCTGGGAGGGTGGAGACACCGAGAGTATTGTGACCAGGCACCTAGCGGGAAGCAGAGGGAACCCGGGAGTGCCGGTATGGAGAAAACCAGGGCTTGCTGAGAGCGGAACCGAGTCTTGGTAGACCCGAAACTAAGTACGAGGGCATCACAACACTGGAGGACATCATAGAATATGAGTGCATGGGGTCCTACAGTAGTCTCAGTCAGAGACAAGATTGGACTGTCTGACTAAGGTTAAATAACCTAGGAGGAGGGCAACAAGGAAAACAAAGGCTTCTGAGCCGCAACTATCTGGGAAAACCAAGAGGCTTATGCTTGACTAGAAGTGTGCAGTTGCTTTTTGCCGCTATGAGCAAGAGCTGTCGTGCGCATGCACAGAGGAAGGGGTCCATACCTGAGCCTGAGGAGAGGACCTGTTGGGAGGCTTGATTATCAGTATTGATGGAAATTGTGTAATTATGAGGCTAGGAAGGCAGAAGGAATGTCAAGGCCATAACGAGCTTAAAGGCTTCTAGCTGGGTAATCGAGGTGAGCTTTTGTGTGATTTCCCTCGGGTAGGAGACGGAGTAGCAAGCCTCCTGTGAGAACGCCCCTGCTGCCTGAAGGGTAGAGTCACACTCAATCTCTCAGATTGGCGGAAGAGCTGAGGGAAGGAGGATTACATTGTTGAGGGAGGTGGTAAACTTCAGGAACCAATCTAAATCTTTAAGGATGTAAGGCGGGAAAGGATGAAGCGGCCCTGAGAGCAGCAAGTATCCTATTCATAAAACTAGTAGCGGGCTTTATGCGCTTTGCTAAATGTTGGAGCTTCCCTGCTAAGCTTTGGAGCTGTTTGCGTGAGGCTGACTTTTGTCTTTCCAGGAAGCGCATTCTTCGAGGACTTGATCAATCTTGGCTTGGGGTATAGTGACTGTCATAGCTGAAGCATCTATGGAAAAATCTAGCCAAACTAACTGCTGGACTGGGGGAGAACATTTATCAGGAGCCATTTGCCCTTTCGAAGGTTGGCTCCACCCCAACGAAATCGTCGAGGTAGCACAGAGTGTAAAAGCCCTGCTTCATTAAGAGCCACACGACTGCCTCGTCGCGCAGGCGCAAGCCAAGGCGGATATGCAGCAACCAAAGGGAGGAGCAAGATCAACATAATATTGGTTATTTAACATGATGCAGAGAAGGGGGTGGAAAGAGGGCAGACCCTCAGCTGGCGGTAAGCATGGGCTAAATCAGCTGACCAGAGCCAGGAGTACCTACCTATCTTAAGTCAGTTGGTCTGTGAGAGTACTCATGGAAGGGAGAGAAAATGTAAACTGAAGCCCTTGGTAATAACCTTTAGCTATACCAGAGTTAACGCTCCTACCTAAGGGAAAACTGAGGTCTAAGACTCTTTTTGAGTCAGAGTCTTGTCATGAGTGGGCTCACCTGACACCATGGGACAAAGGGAGGATATTCAAACAGTCCTAGCATTGCAGAGTAATCACATTCTTTGTTAATGAAAGCAATAATATGCGGGTCAGAATCTGCATTACGTGTATGATTTTTTAGGGTGGGAGTTGGAATATAACGAGAAGTGTAATCAACAGGCCAGCCGAACACAAGAAAATCCAGCAGCTGAACATCAAGATATTCTACAAGTGCAGAGCGCCATGAGGGTATGTTATGGCCTGAGGGAACTGGCAGTTTCGTGTGTAAATAATTTGGAAGAGCTGTTGTTCTAACTGCTTGATACAACTTAGTGAAAGACAGGTGAGTATGAAATGTAGCAGGAGCTCCGACCGGCCAGATGGCAGCTAGTGTTGGCCTGTAGTCATGAGGGGACGGTGGAACAAACCGACTGCTTTGTGGTAGATCTGTAAGTAGAGGTAGACAGTCAGAACTAGTGTTAAAACAATCGAATTCTATTTCAATCTTATTTGGAGGTGTGTGCTTGTCCCCGTTCAGGTGGTCAGGTAATTCGGGTAGTGAGACGTTTGTAATGTGTCATGGTATCTGTAGGCTTGAGGAAGGGGGGCAGGTGAGCACAATGGTGGGGGGGGGGGGGAGGGAGGTTGGAGTGTGAGGAGGGGAGTATTGGTGGGCGATGGTGTTGTGGGTTGTTGAACAAGCACAGGTGCGGGGCTTTCCTTGTCATGAAATGCACGTCTCTTTAAACAATCTTGCCCTCTGTGGATATGAAGTTTCTTCAGGCGGTAAGCGCAACAGGTGCAATTATGTAGAAATTTGGTGGGAAGAGAGCCGTGCATCGCACCAAAACCACATTCGCGTCCCCAATTCCAATTATCACATGGGCGGCTGTCGGTTTCCTTATTGTATTCATTTCTGACATTAATGGGTGTGTTTGACTGGGCTACCGAGGAGGCAACCCCTTGTGCTGGTGACTGCACTGCGAAATGAGCAAAAGCTTGACCTGGGAACTGGTGCACTCGAGAGGTCATAGTTGACCTACCTGCAGCAGTACAAATATCACGTTGTAGATCTTTTATTGCAGCTTGATCATCCCAAGCCTGCAGGAGCCGGCCCTCAGCAATTAGTTTAAATGACTTCTCGGACCAAAGCCGACAAATTGGCCAGTCCCAGGTCTTTGCCATGTTTGCTAAGTCTTGTTCATGCTTGATAATATGTTTGAACCAGGAAGGGGGAAGGTTCGGCAAAGCGGCAAGAGTTCTCGAAGCTTCAAAATATTCGGGCCAAGTAGCCTCGCCCATACCTCTGCCTTTGAAGGCATCTCCCCATATTATATACAGGTGTGGAAGAAAATTGGTACCTTTTGGCTTTTTAAAGGTGGTTGAGGTGGTCCATTAGGAGGTCTGCAATAGCGGCCGCTGCATGTTGAGCCCGAGCCTGCACCAAAAGTGCTGGCCACACCTCCTGTAGTTGTGGTTCCGCCGGTTCCAACATCACCGCTAGGTAGTAGCGCGGGGCTGGGGGCGGGGGTGGCAGGTGGCAGCTGCGGGTCAGGGAGGCAGAGCTGAAGCTCTTGCCCGAACTGTAACTGTCTACCCGGTGCCGGTTGAAGTGCCCGTGACAGCGGGGCGGTGCTTGAGCCGGAGAACCAGTAACCGAGGCCGCCATCAGCCATTGGGGAATGGCGGCCACTTGTTCCAAAGCATTTACCCTGACAGCCAAATCACGAGTTACCTGCAGAGCCTCCCGCTGTAGTTCTAGCAAAGTAGCCATGTCTAAGGCCGCTTGATGGGAGTTCTGCTCCGAGGGCGGGTCCGCCGCATTCCGGTGCCTTCTCGCGTGCGGCGCCAAGGCATGAGCTGCCCTGCGTAGGGAGGCTCGCCGGCGCTGTGGGCGGAGAGGCGGCCTGGCCAGTCGTTTTCTCGGTTTCATAGCCCGTCGGTGGTGTTGAAAGTGGGCGTACCAAGCAGCGTAGAGTAATTTTGAAGTTGCCCGGATGAGAGCCAGTACCGAAGTGGAGAGGAGAGGGTGGGGAGGGTCATGTGGTTGGGTTCGACTAGCCTCGTTCACGAATTAACTACGTTGACGTGTCAACATACATAATTAAAACCAGCAGAATACCGTTTTGAAATCCCTAAACAGGATCAACAGATAGTCACAGGTTCATCTGCTGTTGATTACTAATACCATAACAGATTGAAGTAATACCTCAGTGGTTATTGGCTGTACAGGCACAATTTCAGTATTATTCAGAATGACTTTGATTACTGAAAGAAACAAAAGCCAGACAAATGCTAACTTACATGCAAAGATAGGCGACTCGTATCTGGTCTTGTAGCTGGGCTCCTTCTTGGCGGATGGTGTCCGGGATGCGCTTCGGGGGTCCAGCGAGGGCATGTGTCGACGTTTCTTCACCAAATCATGCAGAATAACCTGAAGACAATCCCAAGCACAATTAACACTAATCAACCAACTTTACCTACTTTCCTTCACTGTACATTTATTGCCTCCTTCAAGGGGTACTTTGTAATTTCCACATTGGGGAACCACCATTTTAACCCCAACTAAAGCATAAACTGCAAACTTCAGCTCAAATATCAGCAAGAAGCCCTTCTAGACTGAACACTCAAGGCGGTACATTTCTTCATGAATATTATCGTACTGGGTGTGAACTGATTCCTGTGCCTCATTGATTATTAATTAGGTCAAAGCAGAAGTTATTAAGTGTGTACTGACCCTGCCAACGCCAGACTCAGGTATTTTCTCAAGCTCGTCAATCTCCTTCTGGACCTTCGGGTCAATGGGTGCATCATTCTCATCCTCTTCCTCCTGCTCGTTGTCTGAGGTGGGCCTGCTCCGCGAGCGGTAAGCGCTGCGCACTGAAAGACACATATTTTGGGGAGAGTTCACTTAGCTGATGTGGTGATGGTAAAGGCAATTTAAACTGGATGATATTTGTATCGCTAGATAAATATTTTAATAGTTTTTCAGCTGAGTATACATCTTGGGAGAAGATATTTGTCAACACAAACTTAAAATAAAACAATACAACAGAATTCCAATATACATCACTTAAACAAAATAATAAATAATCATGTTTTAATAGAATTAATAGTAGCCGTAGTAGTAATAATAATAATAATAATAATAATAACAACAACAACGCCAAAACTAGAAATAATAATAGTAATACAAAAAATAAATATCAGAGGGTTCTTGCAGCTATTAGCCAAAATAAATTTGACCGAATTGTAATAAATGTAAAATACAAATTATATTAAAATGAATGAGTGGTGTCACAATCTATGGAACTTTTTTAATACATAATTATGATAATTCTACACATCTCAACTACGATGATTATTTCCAATTTCATGATATTTCAGCTTCGCGAAATTTGTGCCTCATGACATTAGCTGGTAAAACATTTCTAAAAGATATTATAAGGGACAAATCGAACTGAATATCTCCAGAAGGTACTTTTTAAACAACTTTTAAGGCCTTCAATCAAGACGAGATTTGTTAAGCCTTTTTGTAGGTTCTGTGGGAATTTTACATTAATATAATATGCTGTGGGAAAGCTCGTGGGTTCAAAATCCGACTGAGTCAAACCAATGATTTACAAAATTGATACTTATCACAACCTTGCCTGGCAATCACAATTACTGGGATAGATAAGGCAATGAGTAGTTTGCTAAGTTATCAGGATAATGTGACTGAGTGGGACATCGTGTCATGGTGTCTGTGGCACCAGCGAGGCAGCACTACAAAGTCATCATGAGTGCGCACCATCACAAAGGATAAGATAAGGACCGGTTTGCTCAGCATCAGGATACATGTGACTGAGTGGGATATCGGGATGTCGTGCCATGATGCCGGCAGCCCAGTGCCCCAGTGAGGAAGCACTGTTCAGTCCCGATATAACCTCAGATGTCGCTGGTGTCATGTGGCATTAAACTGCCACCAGTCAAGGACGCAGGACCTCATCAACTGAGCGGCCAATGACCCTGATAGTGCGGGTGTTGCGGTACTCACGCAGCTCTGGGTAGGCCGCTGCTGCGGTGGGCGGCGCAGGGAAGTCATCGCGCTCTATCGGCATGCGGTACAAGCCCTCTGGTTTCTGGGCGGTCGGGAAGCGGGACAGGCGGATCGCCTCCTCGTTGTTCATCGGTGCAATCGACTCCATTCGCTTCTTGGCCAAAACCTGCGCTGCATCACCTGTTTTGTACAAATAGTGAACGCGGTTGATGCGTGGCACTGGTGCGACTGTCATCATATGGGGGGATGCTATGGAACAGGTCAGGAGTTTATTACAATTGTTCTTTGTATTAAACAGTGTGCATACATTACGGCTTAGACATCTTCTAAAGTGGTATCCACCTTAATACTCACTGGCACATTTATTAACTGTAATTGACCAGAACAAAAAAAGAACAACAAAAAAGACAACTACTTTAATGAACCAAACTTGTGAGCACATTGAACACTGAGCCCGCCAACAGGCGACAAGTGATGAGCCCATGCCAACGCCGGCCTCGCAACGACACACTCGGACAGGCTGTAAGCAGGGTTAAACAGGTGACCTGCACCTTGCTTCTAAGGCTGTGTATCCATAGACTGTTCCCCTGTGGCATGTTCCCGTGTTCCCTTGTGATCTTGTGACACGCCACAGATAATGAACCTGTGTTTTGCTTAGTGTCTGTTCCCATAGGTTGGACCCAGGGACCACATAGCCTTGTGCAGGGAACATAGAGAATGAACATGTTTATTGTATGTGTAGCGCTTCATAAGGTCACACACAAACATCAAACAAGGGAACACTTGATAAGGGAACAGTCTATGGATACACGGCCTAACAGCACACTAGTACCGCATCCATCTACACCCATCTTTAGTGAACCACCACCAATGAGCTCCTGCGGTGTGTGGACAATGCTTCAATGTACAAACTGTCTTTGTTTCATTTGAATGCCCCTCTAATGAGAAGACACCTGCAGAGGTGTCCGTCAAAGACGGATACTTACGTACATCTATATTTAGCACGTATGACCTGGTCAGATGTATAATTGTTGAAGGGAAAGCTTTACGCAATTGATGCTTTTTAAATCCAATTTTTACAACTAAATTACATTGCAATGTCTTTCTTCAGTTCAGATAAGCTTTCCTTTTATACATTAATTTGCTTCACAGCAAAGATAACTATTTCATGAAATAAATATTTCATACAAATCATAATGGCTGTAAAACATTTTCTTAGTCCTTTAGAACAATTACAAAATATAAACACCTTCATCTTGTTGTAGGCTAAATATAGTCACAACTATTTTAATTTTAACTTACCGTGGCATAATCCAATCAAAGTCTATTTTTAAAACCAAAACACTGACCTGGATTTGATCCCACAAAAAACAAATCCAACTTAGCTGTTGGTGCATTCATTTACCCATTTCTTTGGGATTTTACCTTTGGGTACGTCAACCTTAACTGGCTTCAACAGGCGGTGACGCAACCTGCTTAACATAGCAATTGCTTAGTGCACCTGCGTTCAACTGGTGTACACATACACGCATAATTGTATATGCTTGCACATTAAATATCTTTAAATTTGGCTCATTATCAGAAAAGTAAATCTGAACCAAATTAGAGTAGGGTATAATTGTCAACCTAAGATAGTTAGCTAAATAAACTAAAAACCAATAAGACCAGTGCCTCGGCGCTGACAAAATATGTGTTCGGATGAATAAAATATTTACCCCCCACCCCAAAAAGAGATGATGCAACCTCGGCTGGGATGTGACTGCGGTGAGCTGCGAGGCCGGCATTGGGGAGGCAGCTAAGTATATAAGGTGTCGAGTGCATGCTACATACCTAGTGCGGTCATCATGCCTGTTTCGGTAAAAGCGGCCAACACACACCAGTGGGCGAGGACACAAGAGAGAGAGACGGGGCGAGAAAAAACAATCCAAGTCAGAATACACAATCATCTTCACAGCAAGTAACTCAAATCAAAAATAGACAGGCGCTTCAATTAATAATTCATAATTAATAAGTAGAAAAGCAGAAGTAAAATCTTTAATTAAAGAACAACTGGGGTGAAATCCACAATGCTTTAATTTGTCATTTTGGTAAATAAATCTTAAGTTATATGAAGGGGTTTTACGAGTTTAATGGCATTGTGTAGTCTATACATGGTCAGAAGGATCAGAAAATGGGAATGATTATGCATTTATTGTCTAATTATTCAGTTTTGGCATTGTTGGTAACATGGTCTCAATCGACCTAAACTTGGTGTGTGGCTGTGGAGGTAGACGAAGGCAATGGTTGGTAATGCCTCAGCCTGTAAGTGGAAGATACAGCCAGACAGAAACATACAAGTTTGTTGTGTTTGTCAACTGTCTACACAAATGACAACATTCATCAAATAACCAAAAGTGACCTAATAATCACTTGGGTGTGGTTGTTGATTTTTATTATTTTCTTCCAAATATTTGTAAATTTTTTGTTTGGTTGTTGGAATACCCAAAAAAAAGGAGGAAAAAAAAAGAGAAAAATGTACGAAAAAAAGGGGTATTGACTGGGAAAATGAAGGCCCCGAGAAGGAAGGATACATACAACATTTACTGCTCGTGCAACATGTGTGAGCCAAACACAACAAGTTCCTATGAGACAGTACATAATGCGCAGAGATAACAATGACAGTGCTTGCCACCTGAAGCCAGCCAAACACTTTTTGTTTGTTTGTTCTTTTACATCATAGCAACATCTAACGTCACATCAGGATGGGTATTGACTTGTGACAGTGCGCACTCATGGTGACTTCATAATGCTTCCCCACTGGGATCAGGCCGCCAGCACCATGACCCAATATCCAATTATCATGAGACTGAGCTAATCAGTCCTTGCCCTATCCTATTAATGCCCAGTGCCAGGCTAGGTAGCAACAAGTACCAATTTTATAAGTCATTTTGACAAATATCGCTTTATGATTAATTTGTATAATAATTTAATTTCTTAAATAATATAATTATTTAAACCTTAAATCTATCTCAATCGATGATAAATCCAAAAACTGTTTAATGTTTTTAAATAACACCTGATTAGATTAACTATTAGTTATTGTATTCATCTAGTGGGCTTCAGGTAGGCTGGCAATGACGTATTGGACTAGACCTTAAATTAAGGTTACACAATAGAAAGACAACAAGTGATTATTTTACAGCGTGTCTGTAGATGAATGCTGTGGCTGAAATAAAGTGTTCAGGGTCTCATTACCGTACCGCAACCCCGCCTTTGGTCTGCTGTGACGGCGTTATTTCACATTAGCTTCAGATCCAAAGACTGGGTCAGGCGTTGGTAATGCAATCGCATTACACAGTGGGATGACGAGATATGTAATCGGGTTGTCCAGCCTGTACAGAATGCAACTCAAGTAGAGGTAAGTTAGTACATTAGCTTACACCATCCCTGCCAAAGCTTCAATCTCATTCAGCAAAGGCCACAATCAATATGTCCAGTAAATAAGCCATTCACGTCAGTGGGACGCTATCAAGTAAATAAGCCACTCAGGTGAGGACCGCTATGACAGGTAATGGGCGCATAGGTATGAGGATTGGTGGCATACCTACAACACAGGCGATTAGAGGGAGGTTCAAGTCCAGTCACATGCATACCAGGACTAGCTACATCTTGAGCAAAAACATTCAAAATTTCTCCAGACGCCTCAAACCTTTCAAAACACTGTTCACGCAACACTTTTGCTGACATTATGTGCAGTGAGAAATATTCTTTAAAACAATCACTTTCTAGGTAAATTCCGCATGGCCAAGATTTGTATGTTTACAAACCACAGCTTGTAGTTGCTTAGTCTTACTTCTATATCAACATCATACTCTGTAATTCAACACCAAGTTAGCAGCAACCTTCACACAGAAGATGGTGACAATCAACTTGATGAAGATTATTGAAATGGGCACAATATACTTAGCTATCCACATACATGAGAATGAAAATGAGTACCTAACAAAAGGTCTACGCAATTCAAATGGTAGGTGAAATGAAGGGTCCATCAAACATTCTCAGACCATTTTAGCAGGATTCATGTAGCCATCCTGCAACATGCGTAGTAGTAAAGATGCAAACAATTGGTTGGGTGAGCAGAACTCGGGCTATGTAAGATGGCAGTAAAGATTTGCAATAGCTCCATTAAACAAAAGATGTTAGATAAAAGTTTATCACATCTTCACAGTGAAGATGGTTCATTTCGAACACTGCTAAGACATGCAGAGCACATGAGTAGATTGATAGGACTTATTGTCTGCTACTAATGCAACTACATTATCTGCCATTCCTCATTCAATGCACACATGACAGCTGGGCTCATCTCACTAGCAGTATCAGTACCCAACACCATTACTATTAGACTCGCATTGTTAGAAACCATTCCTAGGCTCTAAGTATGCTCGACATAAATGAATTCATCACCTGGGCTGGTAACTTTACGTGCTGAAAACAAATTAATGGTTGTCAAATATAGGTAATGCACTGGAATGCAAGCACTGCATGTAGCCATACTCAATGTCTACAAAGCCATACTCAATGTCTACACCTATATTAGGTCGCTTACACTAAGGGGCTTCACCACACAGGATACTTATTATAGGCAAGGTTTAACTTGTCAGTTAAAGTAGGACATAACTAGACACCAGGAAGAACTCTGGGGTTGGGATTTCCTAGAAAGGGTTATTGCACTTAATCTTCCATCCACCCTTCACTAGGGTAACCCCCTCCTCAAACCATAAAGCCAGAATTGACCTTCCACCAAGAGCCCTTGGGAAAGCTCACCAGAAGCCCTCTCCGCTTGTTTGTTTGGGTTTAGGTTCTAGCAACATCTAAGGTCATATCAGGAGGGCCTCTCCGATTGTACCGATTGTCAAAGTCACGAAACCAGTCTGTCTAGGTCTAACTATATGTCTTGCATGCAGTTGGTCTTTTCCCAGAAATAACGGGAGTCTATTTCCCTAAAAGGTAGATCAATAAGACACTGTCATTCTGCTAGACAACTTTACTGTGGGAATTGTCACCCTACCACAGTGCAAGGCGATGCACCACCCACTTGTGGTCTATGGACGCTTCTCAAGTGGTACTGCTCGGTGTTTGATTCTATTAATATTGTACACACTCAGGTCAAGTCAACATACCCCGGTTTGTTTGTTGTTTGTTGTTTTACGTCCTAGCAACATCTAAGGTCATATCAGGATGGGTACTGACTTGTAACAGTGCATTCATGGTGACTTTATAGTGCTGCCCCACTGGAAGACCAGGCCGCCAGCACCATGACCTGATATCCCACTCAGTCACATTATCCTGACACTGAGACAACCAGTCCTTGCCCTATCCTAATACTGCCGAGCGCCAGGCTAGGAACCGATAAGTATAAATTTTTACGTCATTGGTTTGACTAGACCAGGGTTCGAACCCACGACCCTATGATCTATCAACACGGGAGATGGACGCTCTAACTCATCCGGCCACCCCTGTAGGGACCACGGGGTCTGTGGCTAGAGCAGCTAATTTCACTCGTGGTTCCTAGTTACACTAAGGCACCGTAAACGGTCCAGGCAGAGGCCACTACTAGCACTTCTTATACATCTACATCGACTACACTGCGGGGCACACCCTTCTGATCTTGTGACCTTGGGCACACCGACGTATTTTCCCAGGGCATTCTGGACCAGAGGCCACTACTAGCACTTCTTATACATCTACATCGACTACACTGCAGGGCACACCCTTCTGATCTTGTGACCTTGGGCACACCGACGTATTTTCCCAGGGCATTGTCATCATAGTCTCGCATCTCACTCAGGCCATCACATACAAGACTAAGTGTACAGTGACAACAAATTAAAAACTACAAAGAAAGAAGACAAAAGGAGCTCGACAAACATCATTTGGCAGAGAAAGGTAGGTGTTGCGGCGTACTTGGGTGATTTCCATACTTAAGACATGCACAGACGGTGCTTTCTCCTTAATAACTGAGCTTTAGTGTGCAACTTTGGTTGGTGAATATACAAGCGCTTTTTCCTGCTAGTTATAAACAGCATCATATAACAATTATAGCTTTTAGTGTTCCCGTATTTCCGTACTTAAAAATAAAGGTATACTCTAATATTCAGTTCATGGGTATACTATTAACAAACTTTCAAATATTTATGACAGACGCTTACAGCTAACTGGAGGTGAGGGTTTCTACAAGAGGTGCACCAGCATTGTATGGCATTCTTTAGCAGAGGTCATAGCTGTTAGAGAAGTAATCTTTGAAGCTGCTATATTTACAGGAGTCAATTTGTGTTTGTTTATTGTTCAGAACAGCTGCTATAGATGAAGAATAAGTCGATACACAATCCCGATTCACTTTCTCTGATCATACAATATTTCATAAATTTATTATGTAAGCTACTGCTACAGATTGCATGTTTCACTTACAATTTAATTATCTTAATATACTAAAGATAATGATGGCTTAACACGGATATACTGAGTTCCGCTGGTCCCTGGGGAAGAACTGAATCTGCTACCCAACTTATACACACGCCGGGTCACAGCTTCAGCTCATATGCCGGAAGTTGGGGTTGGTGCCCCTTCCAGTCATATCATTTACGATAGACTCTATTCTTTAAACTCAGTCTACATCTATAACCACATGCCTCCTGCTGACCAAGTTGGTAGGGTTCTGGCCATACATTTGTTTTTAATGTAGATTGCAGTAGAATTGTTCTAGCAGATACCCACCAGCTCCCACACACTCTGACACCCGAACTACAGAGTGCTGACTCTGGTCACTATTACTGTGTTCTAAGTAGTAACCATGGTTAGCACCGACCACTGTGTGCTGGCAGGATGACCCACTACTGCTCCACCAGTGCATCACATGTATGCATGCATGCGTGCACGCACGCAAACACATACATACACACATCAGGAGTCTGATTAGCTGTATGCTGTGTCCCAGCGTTAGTATCTCGGAATACTCACATTGTCAACTGTGGCTTACAATTTGACAAATATTACATGGCACATTGCACATCACCCTCACCTTCCAGTTTTATCTTACCCTTAAGTAACATCCATATATCATATAGGTAATATATAGTTAAATCCACTTCCAAATATATAACTTTTATTGCCAAGCAGCATACCTTAAGTGGCTTAAAGTTGTACCTGCGGTGGTTAACGTTGTAGTGTTAGAAGATTATTCTGGTGCGTTATCAGGAGATGGAGAATTAAAAATAAAGACACTTGGCATTGGTAGTAAACCTTTCCGTCTACTCGCAGGATCCCGTTTTGGGATCACCGCTGGACACCAAAGGTAACACCATGACTTGGAGGTAAAGAGCACTTGTTAAGTTTAGTTTGGTATGAAAAAGATCAAGCAAATGTGTATTCACCTGGGCTTGCAACCTGAGTCTCTGCAGAAAACATGATGTGATTTTGATGTTTAGTTTTACCAAGTACTTTGTTGGTGTTCACACCTATTACCTTCAGCGTTAAATAGTTGTAAGACAGGTAGAAGTAGAGTAACATCTTTGACAACACAACAGACATTTTCAGATTCATTTTCACATCCGCATTCAATCATTTTCACCAGTCATTGTGTAACCGCTATGTTACAACCTTTTCTTCTTCTTAGTCCTTTTTTTCTTAGTTTTAATATCTAAAAGCAAACATGACATATGCTATTGAACTTTTAATAAAAAAGCAAGTTTCAAAGAACTTGTGATAATGCTGTTAATTAGATGGTAACACACTGAAGTAAACCTACTTGAGTTCTCTGTTGTTGTAGGTGAGGCACGGGTAAAAATGAAACAAAAGAAAAGCAATTGCAAGTATAAGCTATTGGCATCATACAAATGCACAAACACAACAAAGCATTCATTGAGGCAATGTACACTGTGTGGTGCACACACCACCCACACGGCTCTTACAGGCTCAAGTACCAGCATCCATCACAAGAGACAAACCTCATAACAGTTCTGACTGGAAAACGCACATCTAAGTTAGGTACCCTAATATCCATGCAGGTAAGCCAAATGTGATTGAAAATTGTGACCCTAAATCATCCCAATGTTCAGGCAGGAAGCTCAAAGGGGAATGGCATTTGGTGAAGCTTGTTGTCTTAATGTTCAGATAGGTAGTTTCAAATCGGAATGAAAGTGGTCAAAGTTTGTTTTGCCTTAAAATTCAGGCAAATATTCCAAATGGCAATGAAAATATTTAAGTGTCATACCTCAACATCCAGACAGGCAGTCCAAATGGGAATGAGAATGTTTACAGTCAATGCCTCAATATTCAGGCAGCTGGTCCAGATAGGTATATATTACAAACAGGATGCCTCAATGTTCAAGTGGGTAGTTCAAATGGGAGCATTCCAAGTTTGATGCCTCAATGTTCAGATGGGTAGTTCAAATGGGAGCATTCCAAGTTTGATGCCTCAATGTTCAGGTGGGTAGTTCAAATGGGAGCATTCCAAGTTTGATGCCTCAATGTTCAGGCGGGTAGTTCAAATGGGAGCATTCCAAGTTTGATGCCTCAATGTTCAGACTGGTAGTTCAAATGGGAGTGTCCCAAGTTTGATGCCTCAATGTTCAGACGGGTAGTTCAAATGGCAGTGTCCCAAGTTTGATGCCTCAATGTTCAGGTGGGTAGTTCAAATGGGAGCATTCCAAGTTTGATGCCTCAATGTTCAGGTGGGTAGTTCAAATGGGAGCATTCCAAGTTTGATGCCTCAATGTTCAGACGGGTAGTTCAAATGGGAGTGTCCCAAGTTTGATGCCTCAATGTTCAGGCGGGTAGTTCAAATGGGAGATTTCCAAGTTTGATGCCTCAATTTCAGGCAGCTGATCCAAGTAAGAACATTTAACAGTTCAAGCCATTGTCTATATTGAATGGTGCCATCTATAGTATTCTGTCAACAATAATATCAAAGTAAATATTTCCAACAGAATCTACAAAGCTCTTCCATGCTGTATATGGAATCCATAAAGATTACCAGTGTTTCGCGAGCAGTGTGTTTCTGTATGCATGCTGTAATTGCAAAGAGGCAGCAAACATGCTTTGTTCTGCTACTATACAAGTCGATTTGTCTCAGTGTAGCAAAAATGAAAACTTAGAATCAAGCATTCCATTTCCGTTTAATATACGTGCTATTTGCAGCGAAAACCATTGATGTCGACATCATTTTGAAGTGTGCTGAAAATGTAGTTTTGGGTGTTATTAGGTTTTCATTTTTGATTGAACTTACCTTTCTTGATTGGACGCATGAAATCGCGTTTGACATTGGTATACGAAAAGTCATCTGAAATAAATAAAATCACCAAATGTGAGAACAAGTTGAGAGAATCAATCAGAGAGGATGAAATATAACCAGTTCTAAAATGATGTTCTTATTTTATAAGAAAAAGGAGATTTTTTACTTCTCTGCTTCAATCATGTAATTAATGTACCGAATTAGTGAATTTCAGCCCAAATGTTAACGATGAGTTAATTAGAGTAATTGAAGACAGATTTGTTGACCGAGGCAGGAATTGTCCTAGAATAGTGGATTCACTCCCTGACGTACCATCACAAAGAACGGCCGTGAAAGTGGGTCACTACAAGTCTAGTGGCTGCACACTTGTTTGCCCAGTGTATTGTGCACCAAATAGACATGACCACACATAGGGGTACAAGTGTGCCATGCCAGCAAGCGGTGCACATTACTGGAGATGTGCAATATAAACACCTGACAGCTGACTCAGCCAATATAGCCCAATCACAAGAAGAAAGTCTACAAATATCAGAAGCGAATGTGCTCACAAAATTATGCTTGCAATTTCTTAGAGAAAACGTGTTGTTTACCATCTGCATTGACTATCTAATTCGTCTTCCATCAGTCTAATTTGATGACTAATCTAATTTGATAATCATCATATCATGTTCAGTTACCTATGTGACATGCCAAATCTACATTCAATAGATGTTAATAACCCCAGTTAGCCAATTTCTTTGAAAAGGGATACCATGGCCTTTCCAAGGTTGAACTACTGAAAGAATGTTAGTCTCTATCATTACCACTCCCATTCACCAGAGTAAATAATGGAACAATGTGAAAAGGAATATAGAAATCACTACACCTATTGCATAACAGGTTCTCTTAATGATAAGAGGAATACACATTGCATAAGATAATAAAATGAACGTGTAAAGCCATGATGTAAGCAATGATGTAAGCTTCAAGCATGAATGTAAGTTAACTTGCCCCCAGCCTCTCCTGGCCCTGAAAGGTAAACGGGTGGCTAAGCTTGGTAGTAAGTGACAATTAGTGACATGGGGCCGAGCATGCAACACAATCCAGGGACCTTAAGTGTGAAAGATGATCAGCAACACAGGTCAAAGACAAGGACAACAAGTCCTGGGGCAGAAGAGTTCAGTTAGGGGACAATGGTCAGGGTAAAATTATAATAAAACTATCACATATTGGGGTATATGGTTAACATATTGCACATTTTTAAATGAGTAGGCGCCCACATAGTCTATAATTATATCAGATCGGAGAGAAACATCGATTCCTGTGGCACTGGCTGATTGGGCAGACACCTTGTAGAGAGGACTAGTGATTGACTGGTGGCAGTCAAAGGCGCAGAATTCAGATGACAGTAGTCATGAGTGAAGTAGTCATATGGACAGTAGTCAAATGGACATTGGGCATGTGGCCAATAGCCATGTGGGAAATAGTTATATGGATCACTGTCATGTAGACAATGGTCATGTGGGAAGTGGTCATGTGGGAAGTAGTCATGTGGAACTTAGTCATGTGGACAATCATCATGTGGACAATCATCATGCGGGAAGTAGTCATGTTGACACTAGTAGTCACATGAACAGTAGTCACATGGGCAATAGTCACGAGGATAGTGGTCATGGGGGGAATGGTCACATGTACAGTAGTCATGTTGACACTAGCAATGTGGGCAGTAGTCATGTTTATAGTAGTTATGTGGGTAATAGTCACATGGAGAGTAGTAATGTTGACACTAGCAATGTGGGCAATGCCAGTGGTCATGTCGACACTAGTCATGTGGGCAGTAGTTTTGTGGAAAGTAGTTATGTGGGAAATTGTCATGTAGGAAGTAGTCATGTGGGCAGTAGTCATGTGGGCAGTAGCCATGTGGGCAGTAGTCATGTGGGCAGTAGCCATGTGGGCAGTAGTCATGTGGCCAGTAGTCATGTGAGCAGCAGTCATGTGGGCAGCAGTCATGTGGGCAGTAGTCATGTGGGAAGTAGTTGTGTGGTCAGTAGTCATGTGGAAAGTAGTCATGTGGGAAGTAGTCATGTGGACAGTAGTCATGTGGGCAGTAGTCATGTGGGCAGTAGTCATGTGGGAAGCAGTCATGTGTGAAGCAGTCATGTGAGTAGCAGTCATGTGGGCAGCAGTCATGTGGGCAGCAGTCATGTGGGCAGTAGTCATGTGGGCAGTAGTCATGTGGTAAGTAGTCATGTGGGAAGTAGTCATGTGGGTAGTAGTCATGTGGGCAGTCATCATGTGGACAGTAGTCATGTGGGCAGCAGTCATGTGGGAAGTAGTCATATGGGAAGTAGCCATGTGGGAAGTAGTCATGTGGGAAGTAGTCATGTGGGAAGTACTCATGTGGGAAGTACTCATGTGGGAAGTAGTCATGTGGGAAATAGTCATGTGGGAAGTAGTCACATGGACAGTAGTCATGTTAACACTAGTAATATGGGCAGAGGTCATGTGGACAGAAGTCGTGTGAGCAGTAATTACAGGAATAGTGGCTATTTGGTAAATGTTCACGAGGACAGTAGTTGTGATACAGGGAGCAAGGACAGTGAACGGGAGAACCATCATCGAAGTACACTGGTCAAAGGGGGGGGGGGGGTATCCGATTAGATTGGTAAAAGAAAAATTGGGAACAAGCGGTCGGGGGATAAGTATTATTGGGGATAGCAGCTGGGAACAGCACTAGAGGGAATACACAGGATAGTTACCAGAAACACAGCTTGTCTGAAGGGGAGGGCGGAGAGGGGTATGTTGTGGGATGCAGAGATTTACTACACCCTGCTCCGGAAAATTGATAATTGAACACTGCTTTAGTCTTTAGTGTGTTAGTCCACTAATACTATTTTATACAATTTTAGGATTTTTAGTGGAGTGACGCATATTATACGCGCTTTTCAATATTGCAGCTTTAACTCGGGTTGTTTTGCCCCCGGATTGAATATCCCAAAACTAAACCAGGGATGACAAATTGAAGACGGTATGATGGTTGAACAAACAAAAACCAGATATGGTCAATCAGAATGTTAATAAAAGCTATTAGGGGGGGGGGGGGAGCAAGCAGTAAAGAAAATCTGTTTATTATGGCGATCACAACCATCCAGAAAGTTGGTTTTTTGTTTGTTTGTTGGGGTTTTATGTCCTAGCGACATTTAAGGTCATATCAGGATGGGTACCAACTTGTGACTGCACGCATAATGACTTAATAGTGCTGCCCCACTGGGAGACTGGACCACCAGCACCATGACCCTCCATCCCACTCAGTCACATCATCCTAATACTGAGCAAATCTGTCCTTGCCCTGTCTTATTAATGCGGAGTGCTAGGCTAGGCACTGATGAGTATTAATTTTGTAAGTCACTGGATTGACTCAGTTGGGGTTTGAACCCACAACCTGCCACACTGGAAGCTAGCCAGCATTCTTACCGATTCAGCCATCATATCCGACACCATCCAGAAAATGCCAGCAAACATATAAATGGAGGAGGTTTCATGGATCTGGTGGGAAGAAAGGAGGGTAGAACTATCCTTAAGTAGACCCATCTGAGTACTAATTGGAGAACGCGAGCATGCCATGGTGCAGTTTCCTCCGTTGTTGCAAAGTGCTGCTTGCTCAAGTATCACAGCGCAATGCAGGGTACTCACCTGGCCTGTGGAAGTGTGGCGACTTGGGCTGGTGGATCGGGTTGATGGATGGCCCCTTGCGGTACATGCCTCCCTCCTCCAGCTGTTTGATGTACGTCGTTTTGTAGAACCGGCCATAGTCGGGTGGGTGACGGCCTCCATCGTAACTCCCCGAAGAGTCCTGCCCAAAGCAATACCATTCCAACATCACAGACAGTAGGTGTTATGTGAACAAGTACTTCTACCCAAACTAACAAATGGAATATAAACCAGACAGTGCATCAGCACCAGTCTTCATAACCAGAATGGCGTAATCCAACATAAACAAAATTACGGCGTGATAGCTTAGATATGCATTATTACCGGTGGCTTTGCAAATCGGATGCTTTATCTTGTTTTTACTAATTACTTGATTGATTAAACCAGTGGCAGTTTAATACAGCTCAAGGTGGGGAGGGCACATGCCATTCGGGTGAAGTTATTTAGTACAGGTCACCAGGAAGCAAGTTACAGCACAGCTTACGGAATAACTCCACCAATGGTTTCAACTTCACATAGACGCTAAGGTTTGTCAACTTTGCAGGATCGTAAGCTAAACTGGTGCAGTATATCACCAACTGTTCAGAGGCGGATTGAGGTACAGAAGCAAGCTGAGCTAATGTCCGACATCAGGCATGTAGTTAAGCCAAACTAGGAGATCAGCAGCCTTTAATGATCTGCATAGTTGGTCTATATCTTTCAAAAAGCTGTATCTGTCAGCTAATAGCATACAGGCCCCAGGAAGGAATACAGGCAAGTTGCAACTACAGTACTTAACATTGTATAATTAGAAAAGGCATTTGTACTACCAGCAAATGGTAAGTCAATAAACATATCCTCACTATTGAGGTCACTGCTGGGAGTAGAAGGCAGTAGAAAGTAGTTAATGGTATTAAGTAGTCCTACGAATGGTACATAAAAGTCAATTGGATTTTCCTTCACTTCATAAAAAGAACTGTGCATTGATCATACAAAAGGGGATGCCTATGTCATATTTGACGTGGGCCATTATGTAAATTAAGTCGTCTAATTTCAATTAAATTCCATTGAGACTGATCAATCAGACACGTGGCCTGCCAGGTTTGTGAAGCAAAGCACTGCCCTCTAGTTTGTTGTTGGTTTACGTCCTAGCAACATCTAAGGTCATATCAGGATGGGTACCGACTTGTGACAGTGCGCACTCATGGCGACTTTATAGTGCTGCCCCACTGGGATACCAGGCCACCAGCACCATGACCTGATATCCCACTCAGTCACATTATCCTGACACCGAGCCAACCAGTCCTTGTCCTATCCTAATAATACCGAGCGCCTGGCTAGGAAGCGACAAGTATCAATTCTTAAGTCATTGGTTTGACTCGACCAGGGTCCGAACCCACTATCCCATGGACTACCAACACAGGAGACGGACGCTCTAACTCATTCGGCCATCCCGTCTGGTCACTGCCCTCTAGTAACTAGTTTACTTTACACCAAATGTCACTAATAAGTGATATGCCTAGCAACAACAAAACCTATATGTTATGAAGCACTAATATTCATTAATACATTAACTGACACTGGACAAAAGAGAAAATTAAACTTTGCACCACAAACTGTCAACAAATTATATGCTTTTGATGGTCAGCACGGCCAAGATCATCTTATCAACAATAAACTGGAGCTATCAAATTTCATTACACTACTTTACAAAAGTATTAGTTCGAAGGAAGGGTGACAGGGTATTACAATTTACATCGTACCTATAACTGTTTACAAGGCAATTCACCCACAATTTGCTGGTAATGCAGAACACACTTTCATGACATGTATCATCGCTTACAGGGCAATTCACCCACAATTTGCTGGTAATGCAGAACACACTTTCATGACATGTATCATCGCTTACAGGGCAATTCACCCACAATTTGCTGGTAATGCAGAACACACTTTCATGACATGTATCATAGCTTACAAGGCAATTCACCCACAATTTGCTAGTAATGCAGAACATACTTTTGTGGCATAGATCACTGCTTACAAGGCAATTCACCCATAATTTGCTGGTAATGCGGAACACACTTTCATGATATGTACCAAAGCTTACAGGGCAATTCACCGAAAATTTGCTGGTAATGTGGAACACACTTTCATGACATGTATCATCACCTACAGGGCAATTAACCAACAATTTGCTGGTAATGTGGAACACACTTTCATGGTACATATCAGTTAAGTATGAACACTAAATATGTGACAGTAAATATAACATCTTGTTAATTCTGTGTGGACACGCGATGGTATCAGGAATAATGAAATTATGAGTCATCAGGAGAGTGTACCACACCCAGTATCATCAGTGCTTCAAGGCACAAAGGCACATTTATATAAGGCCCTGCATTTATTAATCTGCTCCACTCAACTGTCTAGGATGGAGAATAACCCAATTACATGAATCCCATTAGTAGCTTTCTTTTCTTATGCAGGGATGTGATTGTCCATCAGGAAAAAAGTCTTTTTTCCTTACTACATCATCATCATCATCATCATGCTGTCAGTTGCGATGCGACAAAGACTGCTTTCATTACTTGACTGCCGCTCTCCATTTAGCTCTCTGCTGTGAGAGTGATGTCCATGAGTCGGTCTTAATGTCTCTCAGCTTCAGGTTTCTCTTGATGGTATCCTTGAACCTGAGACGAGGGTGCCCTCTCTTTCTGTAACCAGAAGACAGTTGAGAGTAGAGGATCTGCTTTGGTAGCCTGTCTGATGACATCCTCATGAGGTGTCCAGTCCACTGGAGATTCTTTTTGATCAGAAGATCTTCTATCGAGGGCAGCCCCGTCCATTCGAGTATTTCCTTCCATTTCATGAAAGCTGCCTGCAAAAGTGTTGAAGTGCTGCTGGCTTTTGCAAGTTACCAGCGGCACTCTCTCGGGGAGTAAATAGAGGTTTCACACCGGCAAGAACATTTGTCCCTGCAGTGGCTGGTTGGGAGATGTTGGGAGTTCCATACATCAACCGCCATTGATGCTGCCACAGTGACATGGTTTTCTGTTCAGGGTTTGCTCCCTTACCCTTCGGTTCTGTCAAGAACCTGTACCACAAGGCAGTGGTTTACACCTCTGCAGGGCAGGGGCATCAAACTCCCTGAGGTATTGCAATACCTGCATACACCAATTACAATTGCATACACTTACTACATACACAGTTTATATACAATAATAACAATGTTTTGATGGTAGGCATATATGTAACAATGAGGAAGTGCAAGAGAGCATTACCGGCAAACTAGCTGGCTTCCCGGGTCCAAGTCAAACTCTTACCATGCTATATAACACCAAATATGTTTTCACCTGATCTGCATGAACCACAAGAATGACCAATTTCATGAGTTAAACCTCGGAAATCCGCGAATCCCTAGAAAAATCACATCCCGGCTTATGAGACACCGTCTCTGGGCTTTCCAAGCCTTGTTCCTCGTCATCATGGCACCATAAAAAAAAGAAATCCAACAATGGGGCTTTTCTATTTTCTTCCTCTAATGTGCTGGGTCAATTTGATTTGACTTCGGATACATCAGTTAAAAATAGCAAATTTGAAAAAAAGGATTAAAATTGGTATATTCACTGTTTAAATGTGCTACAGCAAACTAGTCATAGATAATGAATGTGCATACACAAAAACTAGTTGCATGGAAACCAAAGTTTTCTAGACGCTTCCGAGTATAAAATCATGGTACTCTGATCCAAGCTTGCCAAAGGGGGTCCACTAAGTAATGAGATTATAGCGTAAGTATAGACTGAATTGCACCAGATCAAGTCAACAAAACTATGTGTGATTTACATCTTCGTTGGGCATTACTGGTGTCTTGAGTGGTTCCAGTACACAATTATCTATCTCCCCCTACCACCCTTATGAAATAACAAACTCAGTTATGCTACCAATCAGGATGGCAGGTCATGGACTTTGGAAACCCTGACTGAGCCAAACCCAAGACTTAAAATGTGATAGCTTGGCACTCACTATTTACTAGGATAGAGCAGTGGAACGAGGAAGACTAATTATTTTGTGATTTAAATATCCCTTGGATAATCAATGAATGCAACAACAAAAAAGTTTAATAATATAAAAAGTTTGGATGTCCTTTTTCCTTTTTCGTTTTTTTTAGTTAGAGCAGTATTAACTGTATATAGATGCAATGCACCTTCTTAGAATACATTCAGACTTGCATTATTGAGGAATGCCAGAATCTTCTTTTTTAAAACCTTCACTTCGAGGCCATTTTCTATCAAATAAACTTCTTATTGCTTGTTATTGCCCATTTTCGTATGCCTGCTGCAGCACACGTTTTTAATATAATGCATACACTACATTTTCTATTCCTTAGGAATGTGCACCTATGCATTGAAAAGATCTTAGTTTTATCTAAAGACAAAGCAGGTGAAACTAGTTGTTTACACAAAGCATCTTTAAATAAAAACAACCAAAAATAAAAACAATATCAAAATAAAAATACAAAATGATTTTATAGTAACTAAATTACTAGACATTGCATTAAAAGGTCTAAGCAGGTTGTGCTAGATTGTGGAGTTGAGTATATAGGTGCAGTTGCTTCTAACTGCCTTGGTGATTGGCTGGTGCACTGACCAGCACCACAGCAACAGCTGGCATCCACGAGGAGCGAAAGGCGAACAGCGCACAAAGCGGATGTTACTCGTTGGAACAGATGATTGGCTGGGTGGTAGCCGGTACAGGAACCAATCATCCTAAGTATGTAGACGACAGCGCCTAGCTGGTAGATACTGGCGTGTTAAGGGGCATGCTGAGGTCAATTAAGCTCAGGTTCGGGTGGTGTGTTGGGTGGTGTGTTGGGCAGCATGCTCAGACGATGGATAAACTGGCCCTTCGAGTTAATTGGAATATTGTGACACTGCCGGCGAAATCCAGGCTTGTGAACATGTGTGTATTAGTATTTCTAGAACATTATTGCTGAACTCTTAATTATTCTTCCCTTCCAGCAACAATGGCGTTAGTTTGGGCGCCATCATACTTCAGATGGCATTAACATAGCAATAACATGACATAATTAAACTGTAAATTACAAAAGGCAGAACATAAATAGTAACCGCACAAAATGATATTATTTTTGTGGTGATTAAAATACATGCAGGCCAGAATTAATGCAAGTGTCAAGTCTAGGTCAAATTTTCTTTTCTTTTTTTTTTTTTTAATTAAAAAAATAAAGAACTTTCATCAATCAATCAGGGTGCATGCATATCAATAACACACCAACCAACCAATCAACGGGTGCCGTTTTAGGTAGTAATGGTAATCTATAGTTAGATCCACAACCAGTGACTGCAGTCGGCAGGTGCCGGCGCAGACAGTACTGACCCGCGACCTTTGCGAGGACCTTGAGTGCGTGGACTGTTCGCCCGGACTCGGACTTCGATACTGCATCTGGTTTATTAGTGAACACTCATTTTTGTAAATGTTGGCATTTCTAGTTTTGCTTAATGTCAAACTTAACGCTGTGCTACGTGAAAATGTGCTATGCTTAAACAAATGTTTTAAACATTTTCTTTAAACTACGCAAAATTAAAAAGCAAAAAATAAAAATTGAAAGACCACTGAAGATGGTGAGTGCATTGTTGGAATGTTGGATTATGTTAATTACTCAGGAATCCACATTTGTCATTATTAGTATTGGTGTTCCAGAGTCAAAACGGGCTGCGTAAATATCTCACAGTGATACCTATATAACACTATTTGACTTCAGATATTTCCTATTTTGTTTTTAGAAAATATCATGAAGTGACAAGTAAGGTGATTTTGTGTAGACGTATGGTCTTTGGTGTGCACTATAACTGATGCTAATCTTAATATATAATAAAATAATGTGCGCAATAATATAAAATAATGATTAACATGTGACTGATTACAATTACAATACAAGACGGAACACACATGAATGGTCACAAATTACCCCCACCCCCAGCCCCACCCTCACCCATCACATTAACTGTCCTTATATTTCTATAACAAAAGAGTAAAGGGAGAACAAAAGGTACTGGCTTGCAACTATTTATTACAATTGCCCGTTGTTGTCCATGTCCGATTCACCTAGACGTAAAACAACAACAAAAAACAAACAATCACCCAAATCCCAAAGCCCAAAGTGTCCACAGTCCCCCCCCCCCCCCACTTCTTATCAATTTATTTGTGCAATTAATTAATGTAGGCCATTCCCTGCAAACTCACTTTAATATTCACTCCCAAATTGACTACGTTTAGAAGAGAGAAAACAAGGGATATTAATAAGAATGGGACCACAAAGTAAACACATTTATCATGTCTTAAGTAGTACAGGTCACATTAATACAAAAATAGAGAATTCACAAAAGGTTATTTTCTACAGAGACGACGACACACAATGCCTTATTTCTGTCTTAAAGGTAAGACCCATTCACACATAACATAATAAAAGTACCGGAATTGTGTGGTTCACATCATCTAGCAAGCCATTCAAATAGCATTATAATGGGTGGGGGGTGGGGTGGCCTTAATACTGGTACAGAAAGTAAAGGCCGTTTTATTTAACGGCACCTCTAGAGCACATATATTTTTATCGTCGGCAATTGGACGTCAAATATATGGTCATTCGGACATATTTATTTGGAGGAAACCCACTGCCGCCACATAGGCTACTCTTTCCGATAAGCAGCAGAATAATGCCACACAGACATAGGGATCTGAGTCAACAGTTGTACTGCATGAGCCTCAACTCGGCGGTTCTGTTGGAACATGTAGCAAGGTTAACTGCATGTCTAAATCTCGAGCAGCTAATCGATAATTCGGTAATTGGGGTGAGATTCAACAGGCGACAGTTCAGTTCTAATGTGCAAGTCTAGGCCACCCAGTCGACAGGTCGGCTACAGGTGTGACCGGGCCCTAGTCGACAAGGAGTGGTGTGTGGCTACCGACAAGGTGCTGGTTCAGTTGTCTGTGCTGCAAGTCTTTTCCGGGTATGTGTAACACCTGAAACTAATCAACGCATGCTGTACATGTGTCTGGGATTTGACACATGCCGCTACAAATTATCATACAGAAGGCACAGGGAGTTCCTCAGTTTTGTTAATATACACAGCACTTTGCTCAAATACAATGTTTCCTTACACATGACATGTTTGTTACCTATACTCGCATCTTGTTAGGTTAAATGTTTAAAAGTTGGCAAGACATGTTGACTTATCAGGCGGAAATACTTACGATCTGTTGGATTGGCGACAGTCTCTCGCGCTGCCCAACTGGAGGGAAATGAAAAGCACAGTACAGTTAGAAAACTTAGAAGATGTTCATATGAAATGAAACTCATATTTAAAGCAGATTTTAGAATGGGTGATACAATGAATGAGCCTAATCTAACACAATAGACACTTATTCGGGTTCTACGGAGTGGAGCACAATTAAAACGTCAAACTGAAAGTAATTAATATATATTTGAATGGGTGATTTGAATCGTATGCAAATGAAATTATATTGTATATTGTTGATGATTTTATTAGAGATACGCAGCTATTTTGTTGACGCGCTGAAATGAACATGTCATTGTGAGGGCAGTAGGGGTTACCTTGGGCTGACCCCAGATTGACCTACCTTCGCCTTCGCGGTCAGAGGGGAGCTCAAATGAGTCGTCTAACATGTCTGGGCAGATGGAGAAATGATAGGTCAAAGGTCAAGGTTAGTTGGTGAAAGTTAAAATGGGTTAAGTGAGTTGACCCCCACATGAATGTTAGTGGAAATACCTTCATGTTTTATGTGTGGGTTTTTATGTTAGCAATGTATTACATTTGGATTCTTTCAATGTTAGTCAAAGTTTGCTGAATATTTAGTGGATAGCCACATTTTTATAAATTTGTTACTCCAATTATTAATTGATTTTGTTCTAGTTAATAGTGTTAAATTGAATAGAAAAACATTCTGCGGAGAGCAATTCTACTGATAAAGCAGCCTGTATTCTCCTCATGCACAACCTCGGTTTTACTAAATGTTAATGAGTACTATGGACCCAATCACCAAGGGGTAGCATTTGTTATTTGGCATTTATCTGCGAACCACAACAATTATACTTAAAATACTACGTTGTAGTGTGTACATACTACAGGGTGTTAGTCAGCCCAAATCCCATGTAATTATGCCACACAATTGGAGAAGTACAGACTAGGAAGGACCCATCTTGGTGTGTGGGTCTATATATAGCGCAGTAGTGTGGTGTATGTTGAGGATGACTGCGGTTTTGGGCACGATGGCTCTGGCATACTGAAGCTTGAGGCAGTTTCCAAGCTCATCCTATTAGAATATGTACATAAGCTCGCATCACACATAAACAAATGACATGTAATGCATACTATGTACAAATTGAGGTTTTTTCAAACGGTTTTAAAAAAGAATGATCCGATAATGTCAAGACTACTAGTTGACAACTACGGCAGCCTTTAAATTCAATACTTCTGGGTAGGAGCACGTTAAAAAGGAAGCTGGGTAGGCTGGTCGTGTTATGCATATGGGCAGAAATGTAAATTGTTGGCAGACAGCGGGATGCAAAGCTAATGAGTGTGAAGAAAAGGTTGCTGGAGTGTGTGAAGGAAGGCAGACAGGGAAACTGGAGTGTGGTGAGATGGTTGTGCTTTGAGAGTATGACAGTAGAAAGGGGTGAAGTACTCGTGTAAGGTAGGGGGAGAAGCGGGGGGAGGGGTGAGGAGCCAGAGGGAGGGGGAAGAACCGGGGAAAGGGGAGAAGAACTGGGGGAAGTGGGGGCAGAAGAACTAAGGGAAGTGGAGGCAGAAGAACTGAGGGAAGTGGGGGCAGAAGAACTGAGGGAAGTCGGGGAAGAAGAACTGGGGGGTGGGGGGGGGGGGGGGGGGAGGGCAGACGAACTGAGGGATGGGCAGAAGAAGTGGGGGGAGGGCAGACGAACTCGGGGAAGGGCAGACGAACTGAGGGATGGGCAGAAGAACGGGGGGGAGGGCAGACGAACTGGGGGAAGGGCAGAAGAACTGAGGGATGGGCAGAAGAACTGGGGGATGGGCAGAAGAACTGGGGGAAGGGCAGAAGAACTGGGGGAAGGGCAGACGAACTGAGGGATGGGTAGAAGAACTGAGGGATGGGCAGAAGAACTGGGGGGAGGGCAGACGAACTGAGGGATGGGCAGAAGAACTGAAGGATGGGTAGACGAACTGAGGGATGGGCAGAAGAACTGGGGGAAGGCCAGAAGAACTGAGGGAAGGGTGGGGGGCAGAGAAGGGTCGTTTGGGAGTGTGGTAGAGCACCGTGGAAAGGGTGAGGACTAAGAGAATGTGGAATGGAATGAGAACAAGGACCACATGGGCAAAGAGTGAGGAGTGGCGAGTGAGGGAGTGAGGACAGGGGAATGAGTAGGACCGGGTAATGGGTGTTGAGGTTCAGAACGAGGGTGAGGTGTGCGGACAAGGACCGGATAATGGGTGTTGAGATTCAGAATGAGGGTGAGGGGTGAGGGGTGAGAACCAGTGAGCGTGTGATGGTTTTACATCATATCGACAGCAGAGGCTATATTCATTTAGGCTTATAGAGGATGGACTGGGATGAGGATTGAAGACCAGGTTGTCAGATGTAGACAAGGCTTGTGGAATGTGGACCGGGGTGAGGGTTGAGGACCACGCTGGTTAAGCGTGGATCGGGTTGAGGATTGAGGACCAGGTTGTCAGATGTAGACGAGGCTTGTGGAATGTGGACCGAGATGAGGGTTGAGGACCACGCTGGTTAAGTGTGGACCAGGTTGAGGATTGAGGACCAGGTTGTTAGATGTAGACAAGGCTTGTGAAATGTGGACCGGGGTGAGGGTTGAGGACCACGCTGGTTAAGTGTGGACCAGGATGAGAATTGAGGACCAACTAGTAAGGTGTGGACCAGGCTTGTGGAGTGTGGACCAGGCTCATGATTGAGGCCCAGGTTGTCGTGTGTGGGCCAAACAGAGGAGTTTGTTTGTTTGTTGAGGTTTTACATCCTAGCAACGGACTGAGGAGTAAGAAGGGGCATCTAGGATGGTAACAGATGTCTGGAGGACACGGGAGGCCACGAGTTGCAGACTGCTGTAGACAGGTGTCGGGGAGTATAGGAAGCTGGGGCTGATCGACCAGCCAGTGTAAGGTGCTAGATGCCATGCCCCATGCCACCAGTAAAGGCTGATACAGTGATACGAAGCACGAGAACTAAACACCAGGCCCCTCCCTTCACTCAGCTGTCACGTGTGCCACTTACGCTCGGTGTCCGAAGTACCCGACTCGAGGGTTTCTATAGCAACTTGGTGGGGGCCTCCTTTGGAACAGTTAGTAATGGAAGAAGACACGGTCAGTGGCATCAAAGCGCAAACTCTGAGAGCAGGATGGAAACTTGTCAATGTTCCTGTACCAATAGAAGGGTTAGAATGCAAGTAGGCAGGCGAGCGTTCAGCGTGACTTGTAAGGCAAGAAGCAGGGTGGAGTATGTCGGTGTTAGTACCAGGAGGATCGGCCAGGTGGCGCCACGAAGCGGTCCATACATAAATGATACCGTCGAGAAGGCATAGATGGCGGCACTATCAGTCCAGGTTAGCGCGGGGTTAGTGCGTGGTAGTAGTGGTTTGGGTTTGGGAGGTGCCTATAGCGACAATGTTCGAGGTACAATGGTCATCACTATACATACACCTGCTCACTTGTGACATTTCTCCTTAAGACCCCTTACCGGCATGCACAGTGAGTGTCACCTGTATCCAGTCTCCTAGAGGAACTATTGATGTGCCTTAAGTACACGTGCGCAATGCACGTGGGTACATCCGTGCAATGCACGTGGGCACACGCGTCCAATGCACGTGGGCACACGCGTCCAATGCACGTGGGCACACGCGTCCAATGCACGTGGGCACACGCGTCCAAAGCACGTGGGCACACGCGTCCAATGCACATGGGTGCAATCGTGCTATGCACGTGGGCACATGAAATGCTGGCTAGCTGGCAGTGGCAGTAGAGCCTGCCGTCGGCCTGCCCTACTGCAGACGCCAGTGTCACCGCCTACGGGTGTAAAGCAGCAGCCACTGTGGCTTCCCTAATGTGCTACCTGTGCCGCATTCAAGGCACGCCTCGGAGATATTCCAGATGTCGCGCTAGTCTGAACGAATTTAGCTGTCGGGAAAATGCCTCGAGAAAATGGCAGCCTCCATAGGGTGCAGCCATTTGCAATTAAAAAGAACAGCTCTGATTGGCAGAAACCATTGAATCCAGCAGCCATTTTGGAGGCGCTTTTTGCCTCCTATCTGAAAAGTGTGATGCCTCACAGTAGACTCCGAGGTGCACCCTGAATGCACATCGGCCAAAAAGACGTCGCAGAGCTGTCTCGGAGTCGACTTCGAGGCATACCCTGAACCCAGCTCTGTATAGAGGACACAGCCTCGCTGTGATACCTACTGCTGTTGTTGGGAGTTAACAAGTCATCGTCGAAAGTGTCACTCGAGTACTCCAGGTACCTTCCAGGACTGCCATTGTATTTGTTGTCTAAATAACACAAGCAAATCAAAAACAAACAGTAAAACAAACAATCAAACACAAACTCAGGCACAAACAACAGCAATACATGGCTAATTAAATCCTATTTAAAGATTAAGCACTAAATCTTTAATCTGGTGGTTTTACTTAGCCATTCAAAGAGACAACCAGAATGGGATCCATACAAAATCAACACATGCGAACTGTAAATTCGCATCAACTGACCAATTCTACTCAGCGTTTATGTCATATTGTGTTAGTAAGGGTTCTACCACACCAGCCTTGCCCTATTGACCCTACCCCGACTGTTTGGTTTGGTTTGGTTGGGGTTTTACGTCCTAGCAACATCTAAGGTCATATCAGGATGGGTACCGATTTATGACAGTGCACACTAATGGCGATTTTATAGTGATGTCTCACTGGGAAACTAGGCCACTGGCCCCATGACTCGACGTCCCATTCAGTCACATTATCCTGATATTGAACTAACTGATCCTATCCTAGTAATGCTGACTGCCAGACTAGATAATGGCAAGTATCGAATTTGGTTTGACTCGGCCGGGATCTGAATCCACGACCATCCGCATGGGAAGTCAGCACCCGATTCGGTCCCGACGTTTTAAACTAACTGCTTGGGCTGGTATTTTATTTTTAACTAACCTTGTCTGACCTGTGGCCGTTCCGAGATATCGGTCCACATTACATTGCTGATGTAATTAAGCATTCTGACATGGGGTAGTCTGGATGTGTCACTCGATGAATGCTCGGTGAATTTAGAAACCAGGCCCTAACTGCCTATTCCGTAAGTTTAATGGTGAAGGCTATTGTCAGTACAGATCAATCCCTTCTCTCAAGTCACATATTTAATTGATTGACTCATGTAAAAATGTATATATATATTGAAAAAAATTGTAAACCGACACCCACTCATGTTAATCAAGAAATTAGCTAAATGTGGCCTATAGGATCTCAGAGTCGATGTCTTTTATAGCAGATGCTTTTCCAACTGTTTTGATTTTGATATTCTAGTTTTAATTGTGCTTATATGCAGCTTTTCCGCAAACTGTGAATTCAAGGTGTGCCTCATACCGTGGTGTTCGCTGACGGTGGTAGTTAGTAACCGGACTCGTCAGTGTAAACTGAATGCTGCTCAATAGTGTTTAATAAGCTGGAAACTATGGGGGGGGGGGGGGGGGGGGGGGGGGCGAGGAGGGAGCGGGCTGTGGGTCCTGCTCAACTGATTGAAAGTAACCAAGGAAACGGCTGTCCAGCTCGTGAGACTTGTTGGGAGCTGACTGCCTGGTGTCGGTGTGGAACACAAATCGGTCCGACTTATTTTCTAATTGTAGATAGCGCCGGCTGTGAGGTACGTCGCACCAACCCTGACTGACCGCCAACCAGCAGCAGCTGTCTTGTCGGTTCATCGGCGTGGTTAGAGCCCGGCATTAGAGTCTTCTAAGTGGCAGGAACCCCACAACTAACTGAAGTAGTCGTCTGCTCTGACGAATTAATTTAAACTGCAATATTGTGTAAGTAGGCTATTTTAAGTAGTCTGCTGGAAGTCAACTAGTAAATCATAAATTACATCTTTTTGTTGCAGAGGAGAATCACAAGAAAATCAGTCCTATCCACATAACACGGGAGGGTCTATTTTAACGGCACATGCTGTGATTTGTCTTAACTCTAATTCCAGGTCTTCATTACTTGGGGGCGGGGGGGGGCGGTCACCTGGTGTGGCGGGGAGTATCACGTAGTGTTAGTCACGTGATGTGCCGACTGGGCACAGACTTACTAGGAGTGGATCCTTCGGAAGAGATGGAGATGGAGATTGGCGAAAGGGGGCCACCATTCGTAAAGCCTGATCTCGGTCCTAAACACGCGAAGACAGCGAACAAAGACAAACAACACCGAACGTATGAGAAGGCAACCAAAGCTTAATGTATCGCATCAATTGTAAAGTAAAAGCGCAGTGAACACTCACCAAGTCGACCACCAATTATACTCCCCAAAGAATGAAGATTTTTGGTTCCCATAGAATACAACCAAAATAGGTACCATGCCCAACCATCTTTGCTGGAATCCATTATTTTCTCTCTATGAAACTCACATAGCCGACTATTCTTTATAAGGTGTAAAACCGGTATAAAGGGAAGCCAACTGCATATATTTTTTCTTGTGATATCGTGGTCTTTCAGTGGATTTTCACTTGAAAATGTCGAGCAAGTCAAAGAATAGTGGAAAAGGTGAATTGCTTGAACAAGAATGTGGTTTGCAAAGAGGTAGTTTAAATAAACAAGTTATTATGAGTGGGTGTGGATTCATGGGTAAAACTGTGAAAACAAACTAAACATTGCACATGAATGACGTCACGATTTAAGGTAGAGAATGATGGCACAACTGACACATGCTTGGTTGTAACATGATGTGCATGGTAACAAATACGTGTGACTGGGAACCACGTGACTGGTGCAGACCAACAGGAAAGCTGCGTGGCAGGCTCGGCGAGTATGGATGCGCTCTACCACAACCCCGATTTGACACGAATTTGTGTTCAGTTTTAAAGGTGCATAATCCGACCGTTTTAAGTTTCGGCCATATTTTTTAGATAAATACATTCGGTTGATCATAATTTAGTGTACTTCAGTCTAAAGTAACTTTAAATTAGGGCATTAACTTTGGAGATATTTGAAGTGAATAAGTGCCAAATTAATGTTGGACACCAAAGGCTTCATGCGACAGATTCTAGAATTACTAAGTTTTCCTTTTATGCAACAATAAATGTTTAGTTGCATAGTCCGATGGTTTTGTGTTTCTGTCATTTTTATTTAGATAAATACATTATGTTAATGTTTATAATCTACCATACTTTAGTTTGAAGTAACTTTGTTTTTAAATTACTACCGTGGTAGATATTTGAAGTGCAAACATGCCAAATTAATTTTGGCATGCTTGTCTTTTTGTTTATTGTTTTATGTCCTAGCAACATCTAAGGTCATATCAGGACGGGGCATGCTTGGCAAAACTCTAACCCCCATAAGCTTCACCAGTAACAGGTTCTCTTAAATTGGCTTAGCATGCCTTTTTATGCAGCAACAAATGCGCAATAAGCGCATATGGTGGAGATATAGGTTCAAATATAGATAACTGCTTTGGTGTTGAAGACGTTATTCTTTTACCCGACTATGCAACATTAATGAGCGCGCCAAAGTCCAAGTTGAATATGTAGGATTAAATCAATCTAGACATGCTCAGGCTTAAACACTGGTGCCATCATCGGATCATGCAGCTTTAAATAGTATTCAAATCTCATTAAACAGTTCATTGCTCGCTGGTTCTCGGTTCGCAGTGAGCCGGTCCAGTTAATAAACTTTGAAAGGGCGGACATACAAAATGTACAGGGGCTATAGCCTGCCGACCCTGCCACGGACACACGGAGCTGGGTAGGATCGGGCGGAAGGGGGCGCCCGGCGGGGCGATACTCACGGTCTGCGGAGATGTCTGAGCGGTCCGAGGCGGGCGAGCTGAGGGTGCCATCCAGCAGGATGTTCTCTGCGCGCGGGGCGGGCGTCGAGGTGATGGGCGGCTGGCCGTTCTGAGCCCGGGGCTCGCCCACCAGCCCGCCCAGCTTCCCGCTCACGGCCGCCTCCGCCTCCAGGCATTTGTTACACAGGTAGTCCTTGCCGTTGAATGTCACCTTGTCTCCTGGACCAAACTTAGCTCTGCAAAAATTGAAATATAATATATATACACATATATATATATATAGTATAGTTATATGAATCTTACCTGGGTATAGATGATGGATAACTGTTGTTTTCCCGAGGTATAAGCCTCGGATAGTCGTGGTCTAGGGAGAAGGAAGCACATCTGGGTTCAGCAATCTTTACCTACTAATTGAGGATAAAAATGATTAAAATACAATGAATACTTTGATGTTCTCATCTTGGTACAAGCCCTCATAATAGTCGTGGTAGGGTTGGGTGGGTGGGCCCTAGACCATGACTATCCGAGGCTTATACCTCGGGAAAACAACAGTTATCCATCATCTATACCCAGGTAAGATTCGTATAACTATATATTTTACCTCGGTCCTAAGCCCCAGGCTAGTCTATAGCCTAGGGAGACTTTTACGTACCTTCATTTTTATCCTTCTCAATAATACACAGTTAGTTTAACCAACATGTACTCTTGTAACATTCTCACCTGTAATGTTTAACTGGTGAGTAAGCGTGTCGCTAGGCCGCTTGACTTCTCTAGTCGTTTGTTGTAATGTTTAGCAAACGATCTAGCTGTCTTCCAGCCTGCATGTGCCAGGATTCTCTTCACGGAGATTCCAAGTTGTCGTGTTTTCGAGCCCATTGTCCTTCTTGTCGAATGGGATGCGTAGCGTTGTGTATTAACGCCTGTGGCCTTAAGCGCTGTAATATTCCATCTTGCGAGTGTGTCTCTCGAGATAGCCTTGTGTGGTTTAATAAAACTCACTAACAGTTGTCTTGAATTCCTAATTTCTTTTGTCTTGGATAAATATACCCATATGGCAGACACTACACAAAGTTGTCGGTCATCCGGGAAACTGTTTAAATGCACTGTGGATAATGGATCCCCTGTGCGGTTTGATTTTAATAATTGCTGTAAATCAAACGTCGCCTCCTTGCGATCTATCTCTAAACCGTCTAGGGACAATGCTACAATAGTTTGTCCCCTGTGTCCAGTAACTAACAGTAATAATACTGCTAGCTTAAATCATGGCTGTTTTAAATCCAAATGAATATTACTAGGCCATCTCTTAAATAATTTGAATACCATTGACACATCCCAAAACCTATTATATTTTGGCTTTGGAGGGTTCCTTTCGTAAACCGATTTAAAAAACCAGTGAACAATTTGGTGTTTACCAACTGTCTGTCCATCTACTCGGAGGAAGTATAATAGATAAAGCGCATCTTGCAGCGTTAATCGCTCCAAAACCTAACCCCTGATCTTCGAGCATCCTTAAAAATCTAACTATTTGTGCTATTGTAGGCTTCATGGGTTTTACTTTCATAAGTAAACAATGGAAACCCCATTTCTTCAAATAACTTGAATATAACTTAACTGTTCCTTTCCTCCAGGCATGTGAAGTTAATCTCTGCTGAGTAACTTTATCTAATCCAAATTGTCATAAATATGTTCCGAAAAGGAATGCCACGAGGGGTGTTGTTTACACGTCTCCGTGAATCTTCAATGGGCCTTAATGTATTAAATTCCCCACTGCGTGTGGGAATCGTATAGAGTCCTTGGCTCTGAAGGCTACTACTGCCAACCATGGCTGCGTGTCCCAATCGGGGACTATCAGAATTCCGGGTGTTTTGTCCATTCTGATCTTCCTTGCTGCTCCACTGATTAGACTGAATGGTGGGAAAAAGTAATCAAAATTATTTTCCCCGAAACAAAAAGAAAGTATCCACTTGCCAAGCATTAGGCTCTGGATGCCATGAAACATATTCTAATAATTTGTTATTATTTCTTGATGCATAGAAATCAATATGTGGCCTTGCCCCTTGCTGACAAATAATTTCAAAAATATTGTCATTCAGTGACCATTCTAGATGATCATGAAAATGTCGGCTTTTCCTAACCGCTAGTGTATTTTGACTACCTGGTATATGAACTACCGTTAACCAAGCATTATTCGTCTGTGCCCAATTCCAAATTAATTTGGCTATTTATTACATGGTTTGGACATTCCCCCTCCAAAGCATTATCTGTCAAAAATCTGGCGTGACATTTGGGTATACAGATTAAACTACATAACCCTCAAAACATTGCTCTGAACTCTAGAACATTAATATGATCTAAACTTTCTTCGTCAAGCCATCAGCATTAAAAAAATGTCCTTTTAATTCTAGGTAATGCTATTTCTTAGCGACTTACTGTGAGCTTTACCATATAAACTAGCTGGGGCATAGGCTATTACCTGTATCAGTAAACTTGTCTAATTATCAAATCGATAAGGCAAAGGAATTACATCCTGTACTGGCAAAGATGTAAAAGGAATACATATCCCTTATACCATACTTAAAATTGTTAAGTAATCAGTAATAGAGTTCCACCATTGTGGACAATTATTTAAACCTTTCATGCTTGAAAAATGCTTAGATGTTATGACAGCCATGGAGGTTTGCGTAGCAACCTCTACTTGTTCCCTGGACGGGGGAACGGCTTGCTGGGAGTATACTCCCTTTTGAACGGTCGGTTTCCGTCGTTCCAGCCAAATGACTGGCGCTGACCCCGACCTCTGGGCTGGAAGGTGGGTCCTGACCTTCCTCCTCTGTCAGGGCGCTGGCGAAAATCCACCCGAGTTTTCCAAAACTGAGTCTTAGCTTCCACCGGTTTGCTCTTATCCAAATGCTTACCACAGTTAGCTCCAGTTTCCATCTCCTTAAAGAAGTACTGGAGCTAACCGCCAAACATCTTGGTTTTGTCCTGCAGCTTCCCCTAATTGGTTTGGGAGGAAGGAAAAGTGTATATTCCTTCCCATCATTGTCCACTATTTTCTTGGACCGGGCTACCTCCCTACCAGCGTCCGTACAAACAGCTTTGAAAACGTTTTCAAAGCGTCTGGACGAAATGAAATTACTGGCAGCCGTCAACATAGCCAGACCCTTGTCCATGGTTCTGGCCAACGACGAGAATGTATTCTCCATCTGCATCCGATTTGCCACCGGGGCAATCGCTGTCAAGGTCCCAAGGACCGCCTTGTGGACAGTGTGGAGAACAGACTCAAACTTCTTCCTCTCCTCATTCAGATGGACATCCTTGTCCATCTCCTTCACCACAGAATCAGGAATGCCTTTAATTCTGGTAAGCTGTACTCCTAGCTTTGTGATGACTTCTGCGCGCTAAAACGTATTAAAATGTCCTTTAATCATTTCCCTCATCATCATGGTTGTGAGCAACTTCTTGGCTCTTTCTTTAACACACTTCTTGCGAACTTTGCCACCTATTTTAGCAAACAAACCGACTCGCTCTGTTTCTGAATCAGATTCCGTGGACGATGAATCAGCTGAGGAAGAATCCTCCTTCTTCTTCCTCTTAGTTTTCCTTTTCTTGGGTCTTTTTCTTAACCACCTTCTTCCGTGCCTTAGTGAACTCGTCTCCTGGCGAGCTCACTGCTTTCCTGGACTTCGTCTTTTTCTTGCTGACCCGAAGCATTGGGTCAGAGGATGAATCTCCATCAGGGGATAAGTCGCCATCCCCCGACACATCCTCCCAGTCAGAGTCAATCTCTGGAGGAGCTGGCCTTTTCCTCCCACGAAGGGTTGACTGGTCACATTGCTGGAGTTTAAACTCCAACAACCTTTCCATGCGCGCCTCCCAGACAGTTGGTCCCATCTTAAGGACCACCGTGTCACTGCCACTGTCCGGCTCAGACATGTCGTTTGCACCGGCCTGAGGGGGCGGAGGAACCGTCAACACCTGCGATGAGTCGGAGTCATCCGGTGGGCGGCCCTCTGCGGCAGCTGGTGCCACCGTCTTACTGCGCTTCATAGCCATCAGGAATCTGGAACAATCGAACGAAAGTTACCAAAAAGACCAAGGCGCATAGACTAAATATGTCACAAAAGATTATCTGGATAACAATTGTGCATCTAGTGGTGTAGTAAAACGTGTTTAAACCGTTTCTACACAGGCGTGTATAAACTAAAGTGTATTGTCGTAGGTCGCCGGTATCAAACCAAACCATACGAGGGGTAGGGACCAGTATCTCGGTACCCTCCCACACTCTCTGTTCCGTACACTTCTCCCCCTGCGGCTACTGCGCCAGCAAGTTGGAGAAAATGCTACAAAACTCGGAGCGTATGCCTAAACTGGGGACTCTATAAAAGAAACACAGGATAATTTCCAACGTGAATCCATAAAAGAAACCGTGGGGGAAAAAAAACAAACACGAGGTGAGGCTCCAGCCAACATCGCTCTCCATTCGGCAACGGGCGACTTGTTGAAAAAATGTTACCTGTGATGTGGCACCAACCAACATCGACATAAACATACAGAAATGCTAAAAAAAACTACTTTCTAGTATGACTGGAGCATAACCGAGAATCCGGTTCGATACATGTGATGTCGCACCAACCATATCATATAATGACTGGAGCCAAACCGAAAATCCAGTTCCAAACCCCTTACGGGTCTCGCTCCATATCCTACCATCAACAACGCAGTAAAAACCACGCATGTTTAATTTTAAATAAAAAAACGCCACTAAATGCACAATTAATTTGTTTAATTAACTTGTACAAATCATTTCTACACAAGAATACGTTTCTCCTGTATCCTTGCGTTTAAAAACATAATAACGTTAAAATACAATAGCGATAATCGAGCCGGTAAGGTTCGACAACAATAAAAACAAAATGGTGATACTCAACTCTAGTGTACCGGATAACGAATCGGTTTAACGCCAATAAATTCTTTAATATATTCCCAATGTTTATAACATTCATACAGAATAGTCTACTGGTCTTCATAATAAATTGTGTGAATTATTTCCATAAACTTACTGCGAGTTTTGGAGTTATTCGTAGAATAAAGATGCTGAACTACTCGCGCACGTCCTCCGCTTGCGAGTACTTTATGCTAATTGCTGAACCCGGATGTGCTTCCTTCTCCCTAGGCTATAGACTAGCCTGAGGCTTAGTACCGAGGTAAAATTATATATATATATATATATATATATATACATACACATATATATATATATATTTAAAAGGGGAAAATGAGTTGTTTGAATCAAATTATATTATTTTTAGTGGTGTAGGATACTTAGGTATATAGGCATAACCTGGAACCAAAATTGATCTCGTAAGGCTAGACTAGCTATTAAGGACCAATCAAGATTCATATTTATTAATTAGAACTTCTATTTTCACAAAAATGACCCAAAATGACAGCAACAACGGAATGTGTGGGAATCCACTTTAAAAAAATGTTGGTGAATTGTGCTCCGCTGTAGAGCTGCTTGACTTACGTGCACTTGGTGCAGTGGAAGCAGTTCTGGTGGTAGGTCTTGCCAAGCGCAGTGATCACCTCGCCCTCGACGTATTTGCCGCAGGCAGCACACTTGGTGCCGAACAGCCGCTGGTAGTCCTCTGAGCAGTAGTACTCATCGTCCTTGGAGTAGAAGCCGCCTGTGGACAGCTGCTTCTGGCATTCTGTCAGCAGCAAGCGGAAGCCATCAAGTTTAACCCAGTTGTAACTATGTCATATTGTCCCTTTCATGTACAATGCCTTTAGAATGGCCACTGTAGGCCATCATCAAGTTTAACCTACTTGTAACTATGTCATATTGTCCCCTTTATGTACAACACCTTTAGAATGGCCACTGTAGGCCATCATCAAGTTTAACCTACTTGTAACTATGTCATATTGTCCCCTTTATGTACAAAGCCTTTAGAATGGCCACTGTAGGCCATCATCAAGTTTAACCCACTTGTAACTATGTCATATTGTCCCCTTTATGTACAACGCCTTTAGAATGGCCACTGTAGGCCATCATCAAGTTTAACCTACTTGTAACTATGTCATATTGTCCCCTTTATGTACAACGCCTTTAGAATGGCCACTGTAGGCCATCATCAAGTTTAACCCACTTGTAACTATGTCATATCATCCCTTTCGTGTACAACGCCTTTAGAATGGTTCCTGCTAGTAAGGGCACTATTAACTTTACTCCTTTAAACAAATGTTAAATGTATAAAAGACATTATTTATTTAATAATATTTTGTTATTTTCAATACCATACTCATACAGTCTGAAACGTATTTAAGACTTTGCAAGAACATATCTATACAAACGAGATATAAAAGTGTGCCTTAAGATATCTTGCACCGACTATCATATGCTCATTTTGTTGCATCACCTTGATAAATAAGGATAATTATTTAAGCTTTTATTACTTTAAGTTAAATGTCAATTAGTAATAATGTTCATTTGAAATGACTGTAAATACATGGAATAGAAATATGTAACTTTATGCAATGTGACAAATAATAATTTTTAATTGTAAATAGTATAGATACCTGGAATTGATTAAATATTGCTTTACTTGAGTTATTTATAACCCTGTTTAGTTAAATGATATACACGTGCACAGTGAAACAAGTTGAGCAAAAAGATAATTGATGTTTGTATTCACAGTTGCTGTAATAATGAAAATAATACAATTTGCAATTTTACAGACAATTTTGGGTCATGGATTAGATCCTAAATGCAGTATAGTACCTTTCACTGTGAGCAGTTTTTGAATACAGTCTGAGTGTGAGACAAATTCTACGCACTAGTTATTTAACACGTGTTTTCTACCACTTCCACCATCTTTTCTAAACTGAAATTCTCATTTTCAGGAAACATGTAAAGCCCATCTTTCAAAGCATTGAATTTTAGAATCATGCCGGCTTACCTCTACACTTGAAGCACTTGACGTGGAAGTATTTGTCGGCGAGGCGCACTGCTTGGCCCTTGCAGGTTTTGCGACACACTGAGCACGCAATTTTGCCTGAAATAGAAACAAAATGAATTGACATTAGCAAAATATACACCAATATCAGGTGAGACAGTCACAAACTAGTTGGTGAGAACGGCCCAACCTGCGTTCACCAGCTAATACTGTAATAGACCTGATTCACAAAGAGCCTCTGTCTATGTCCAACAGTCAAACAACCAGGCATCACACATCTAATTACTCTTATGCTCACAGACATACACAATACACAATTCACGAATCTCGGTAATTGGGTGTCAGGAATTCTTAGATTTAAAGCTAGTCATGACGTCATTAACAAGCTTTAAGGATTCACGAAATCTATTAATGACGCACGTGTGCAGCCACCACACTGTCGGTAATCGCCAATGTCGGAAGGTGTCTGGCCGGCATTGTTCAGATTAGTCCTTGCTGCCAGCTGGCATCCAACCTGTCTGACACCAGCACACACACAACTATGAAACGCATTGCTTTTTACTGGTACGAAATGCTCTACATGTTATGGGTTTGTAAACACCTTTTTTAAACACCAAACAAGTGGCGAACATAGACTACATAAATATTATTACACATTTGCCTTTTATTTCTGATGAATATGAATCATAAGAAATATAACATTGATCAGCTAGCTCTCTCTATTATGTGTTTATATAAATAAGAACAGGTCACGCGAGGGGCTATTATCACGCACTAAAAGTACTTAAATATTTAATTATATCGCATGACTTATCAGAGTATATTAGTGCAGTGCATGCCAACTACCAAAACAGGCAGTCGTTTCAAATAACTGAAGCACTGCAGGGAACTACGACTGGGTTAAACATGAGTTAGGAGTCACGATAATGTTCACATAGTGTTGTCGTTCACGTGATGCTGTCGTTGAGTGGGTTTTCCCACATGTTGTTATCTGGTTTCGTTAATCAGTGGCTACCATACACATGACAGTACCACTTTCTGGCCTGTGTAATTAATCCATACCTATTACACCCCCCCCCCCCCCCACACACACACACTCCACTGCCAATTATGCATCAGCTGTGGACAGTATACACCGACTGCTTTGTCGGCGTCAATTTTTGGCGTGTGTTACTTTAATAGATTATTTCCACAAGCTGTTGCGGGAATGCCAACCTGGCATTGTGTGTGTTCTCCATCCATACCATTTGGGAAATTGTGTTATTGACAGAAACTCGCAATCTGCTGTTGCCAGCTACACCAATGCCTGGCCTGTGTACAGTTTGTTACACCTGGCACTCACCAGACTACTCAGTACACTAATAATTAACCAAATAACTCTCTAAGAACTGGCACACCTATCTCATCTTACTGAGGGTCCATTGTCTGATACTGACTGAGGACTAATCACCACGTGATTACCATGAATCAATATCATCCTGGTAACTACCACTGGTTACTACAGCCAACTCTCTTGGTATAACATATAACATACGCAAACCAAGAACACCATATTTGTTGGTATACTGAAATCATCGCTTATGTGTTGTTTACTCATGCACAAAGTGATGTCAATACTGATATATTCTCCTGCTAACCTGGTATACTTATCTTTTCGACCGCAAACATGTACAGCCTGCATGTAACTATGTATTCTACTGCCCATATTAGACTAAAGCCAAGGCAATATCAAAAACTTAAATACTGTGTAATCATGTAAAATACACAATTCACTCGCAAGCAAAGTAGGTGCGGTGCATATTTAATCTGTTGTTCTATCTTGGAATCTCCCAGTTGAAGTTTAAAACAGAAAGGAAGAAACCATACCATGTAAGCACTTCTTTTCGCATTGATATATGGGTCGTTCTCAGAAACTGTGTACCACTAGAGGTAGTATACTTGAAATGCATTTATCAAAGAAACCCATTATTGGAGTGTCAATATTTAGATTTCATCATTTAGCCCAATAATGTGGGAGATATTTTAGATCAAAAGTAAATGTTAATATTGTGCATTATGTATCTGTTTGGGATGGACGTAGTTAAATAAATAGAGAATTACATCACTAATTTGTGACAGTGTCAACAGCATTGAAAATAAAGTGTCACAAACATAATGAAAACCCCTGAACAACAGCACATTTCACTTTAAATGGTCATATACAATGTCTTCATTAAGTTGAAGACATTTAATTCTAAAAATATTATGAAATAGTTAACCTTTTCTGGAGTTATTAACATCATAATATTTCGTTTCACTTGCAAGGACTATGAAACTCTGTATCAAACACTAGTCCAGACTATTTTCACCATTTGACACTCTATGCATGGACCCAGTTATGGTATAGTAAAAGATCAATCCTGAAATTGCCCCTAAATATTGAAATTTGAGCCGAACATTTGTGCAAAATTTTTGATTCCACTTTGACTGTTACAGTGCTAATATTTGTCTACTTTTCTCTTTAATCATGACAAATAAGACAAAACCAAAGCAATGAGGTTTCAAATAAGTATTACTACTGTTTATAAAGCAAGTGGCATGTGAAATGTCCTAAAAATGTCAAGCTTTGTGTGGAAAATATTTGATTTTGGAGTCAGATTAGTTTCCATATTATACTGCTATTTATTGGGTGTGAGAACCATTTGACATACTTAAAAATGTCAGAATATGTTTTTTTTCAATTATTCAGATGCAAAAGGACATACACATTGAGGAAGCTTGTATATAGGACTTTGACAGCATTTAGATTTATTGGTACTAATGTCACAGTGTTGGTACACAACTTCTGAGAACGACCCATATATAGTGTCCCTGTGCTCTGTGCAGTGATCTAAAAGACCAGCGCCTCAGTGCTTGAAAATGTGTCTTTTCTGATGAATAAATGTTACCACAAAAAAAGAGGGGCAAAGAAGAGTCTAATATGACAATAGTACCTGACAGAACAGTGATACCTGCATTTTACTAGTGGGACTGTCTGCCAAATAAGTAGGCTAGGTGATATCATCTTCTGACTTGATTGAATATGTACTTCCAAGAGGTGACCACGTATTGCCAGTCATGTGTATTTAGAGAGGCCAACAGTATTATTTGCGACACTCATTCCGCATACCTACTGCACTGCACTGCTCATAGTGACACGGGGGAGGGGCAAAGAAAGGAATGACCTAGAAAGCAATAGAGTGGAATTAGTCACAGGAGACAGAAAGTACTCAGTAAGGAATGGCATAGAAAGCAGTAGAGTGGAATTAGTCACAGGAGAGAGAAAGTACTCAGTAAGGAATGGCGTAGAAAGCAGTAGAGTGGAATTAGTCACAGGAGAGAGAAAGTACTCAGTAAGGAATGGCATACAAAGCAGTAGAGTGGAATTAGTCACAGGAAAGAGAAAGTACTCAGTAAGGAATGGCATAGAAAGCAGTAGAGTGGAATTAGTCACAGGAGAGAGAAAGTACTCAGTAAGGAATGGCATAGAAAGGGGTAGAGTATAATTAGTCACAGGAGAGAGAAAGTACTCAGTAAGGAATGGCGTAGAAAGCAGTAGAGTGGAATTAGTCACAGGAGAGAGAAAGTACTCAGTAAGGAATAGCGTAGAAAGCAGTAGAGTGGAATTAGTCACAGGAGAGAGAAAGTACTCAGTAAGGAATGGCATAGAAAGCAGTCGAGTGGAATTAGTCACAGGAGAGAGAAAGTACTCAGTAAGGAATGGCGTAGAAAGCAGTAGAGTATAATTAGTCACAGGAGAGAGAAAGTACTCAGTAAGGAATGGCGTAGAAAGCAGTAGAGTGGAAATAGTCACAGGAGAGAGAAAGTACTCAGTAAGGAATGGCGTAGAAAGCAGTAGAGTATAATTAGTCACAGGAGAGAGAAAGTACTCAGTAAGGAATGGCATAGAAAGCAGTAGATTGGAATTAGTCACAGGAGAGAGCAAGTACTCAGTAAGGAATGGCATAGAAAGCAGTAGAGTATAATTAGTCACAGGAGAGAGAAAGTACTCAGTAAGGAATGGCATAGAAAGCAGTAGAGTGGAATTAGTCACAGGAGAGAGAAAGTACTCAGTAAGGAATGGCATAGAAAGCAGTAGAGTGGAATTAGTCACAGGAGAGAGAAAGTACTCAGTAAGGAATGGCATAGAAAGCAGTAGAGTGGAATTAGTCACAGGAGAGAGAAAGTACTCAGTAAGGAATGGCATAGAAAGCAGTAGAGTGGAATTAGTCACAGGAGATAGAAAGTACTCAGTAAGGAATGGCGTAGAAAGCAGTAGAGTATAATTAGTCACAGGAGAGAGAAAGTACTCAGTAAGGAATGGCATAGAAAGCAGTAGAGTGGAATTAGTCACAGGAGAGAGAAAGTACTCAGTAAGGAATGGTGTAGAAAGCAGTAGAGTATAATTAGTCACAGGAGAGAGAAAGTACTCAGTAAGGAATGGCATAGAAAGCAGTAGAGTGGAATTAGTCACAGGAGAGAGCAAGTACTCAGTAAGGAATGGCATAGAAAGCAGTAGAGTATAATTAGTCACAGGAGAGAGAAAGTACTCAGTAAGGAATGGCATAGAAAGCAGTAGAGTGGAATTAGTCACAGGAGAGAGAAAGTACTCAGTAAGGAATGGCATAGAAAGCAGTAGAGTTTAATTAGTCACAGGAGAGAGAAAGTACTCAGTAAGGAATGGCATAGAAAGCAGTAGAGTGGAATTAGTCACAGGAGAGAGAAAGTACTCAGTAAGGAATGGCATAGAAAGCAGTAGAGTGGAATTAGTCACAGGAGAGAGAAAGTACTCAGTAAGGAATGGCATAGAAAGCAGTAGAGTTTAATTAGTCACAGGAGAGAGAAAGTACTCAGTAAGGAATGGCGTAGAAAGCAGTAGAGTGGAATTAGTCACAGGAGAGAGAAAGTACTCAGTAAGGCATGGCGTAGAAAGCAGTAGAGTATAATTAGTCACAGGAGAGAGAAAGTACTCAGTAAGGAATGGCATAGAAAGCAGTAGAGTGGAATTAGTCACAGGAGAGAGAAAGTACTCAGTAAGGAATGGCGTAGAAAGCAGTAGAGTATAATTAGTCACAGGAGAGAGAAAGTACTCAGTAAGGAATGGCATAGAAAGCAGTAGAGTGGAATTAGTCACAGGAGAGAGAAAGTACTCCGTAAGGAATGGCATAGAAAGCAGTAGAGTTTAATTAGTCACAGGAGAGAGAAAGTACTCAGTAAGGAATGGCATAGAAAGCAGTAGAGTGGAATTAGTCACAGGAGAGAGAAAGTACTCAGTAAGGAATGGCATAGAAAGCAGTAGAGTGGAATTAGTCACAGGAGAGAGAAAGTACTCAGTAAGGAATGGCATAGAAAGCGGTAGAGTTTAATTAGTCACAGGAGAGAGAAAGTACTCAGTAAGGAATGGCGTAGAAAGCAGTAGAGTGGAATTAGTCACAGGAGAGAGAAAGTACTCAGTAAGGAATGGCGTAGAAAGCAGTAGAGTATAATTAGTCACAGGAGAGAGAAAGTACTCAGTAAGGAATGGCATAGAAAGCAGTAGAGTGGAATTAGTCACAGGAGAGAGAAAGTACTCAGTAAGGAATGGCGTAGGAAGCAGTAGAGTATAATTAGTCACAGGAGAGAGAAAGTACTCAGTAAGGAATGGCATAGAAAGCAGTAGAGTGGAATTAGTCACAGGAGAGAGCAAGTACTCAGTAAGGAATGGCATAGAAAGCAGTAGAGTGGAATTAGTCACAGGAGAGAGAAAGTACTCCGTAAGGAATGGCATAGAAAGCAGTAGAGTTTAATTAGTCACAGGAGAGAGAAAGTACTCAGTAAGGAATGGCATAGAAAGCAGTAGAGTGGAATTAGTCACAGGAGAGAGAAAGTACTCAGTAAGGAATGGCATAGAAAGCAGTAGAGTGGAATTAGTCACAGGAGAGAGAAAGTACTCAGTAAGGAATGGCATAGAAAGCGGTAGAGTTTAATTAGTCACAGGAGAGAGAAAGTACTCAGTAAGGAATGGCGTAGAAAGCAGTAGAGTGGAATTAGTCACAGGAGAGAGAAAGTACTCAGTAAGGAATGGCGTAGAAAGCAGTAGAGTATAATTAGTCACAGGAGAGAGAAAGTACTCAGTAAGGAATGGCATAGAAAGCAGTAGAGTGGAATTAGTCACAGGAGAGAGAAAGTACTCAGTAAGGAATGGCGTAGGAAGCAGTAGAGTATAATTAGTCACAGGAGAGAGAAAGTACTCAGTAAGGAATGGCATAGAAAGCAGTAGAGTGGAATTAGTCACAGGAGAGAGCAAGTACTCAGTAAGGAATGGCATAGAAAGCAGTAGAGTATAATTAGTCACAGGAGAGAGAAAGTACTCCGTAAGGAATGGCATAGAAAGCAGTAGAGTGGAATTAGTCACAGGAGAGAGAAAGCACTCAGTAAGAAATAACCTAGTGATGAGTTGTCAACTCAGAAGAGCTCAGTAACTGTCGGATGGTGTTGACCTTGTGCTGAGCAGCTCAGGAACTCGGCCACGCCCATGTGACTCTCCTGCAATAACACGCCGAGTGCCTGGAGCCCTATCAGCAGCAAGGCCGCAGGTTCAGAGGTGACGGCAGCGCACCCAGCCTGCACGTGCACACGGACCTTTCATCATCATCATGCTGTCGGTCGCGATGCGACAAAGACTGCTTTCATTACTTGACTGCCGCTCTCCTTTGTGCGGTTGTACATTTCATGAAAGCTGCCTGCAAAAGTGTTGAAGTGCTGCTGGCTTTTGCAAGTTACCAGCGGCACTCTCTCAAGGAGCAAATAGAGGTTTCACACCGGCAAGAACATGTCAAGACAGGCGCAAAACTATTTGTCCCTGCAGTGGCTGGTCGGGAGATGTTGGGAGTTCCATACATCAATCGCCCTTGATGCTGCCACAGTGACATGGTTTTCTATTTAGGGTTTGCTCCCTTAGCCTTCGGTTCTGTCAAGAACCTGTACCACAAGGCAGTGGTTTACAACTCTGCAGGGCAGGGGCGTCAAACTCCCTGAGGTATTGCCATACCTGCATACCCAACACGGACCTTTACACTTACTCATACGCACACTCACACATACTCGCTCGGGCCCACCACACCCAAAATATAAGCACATATATACTCACACACAGACACATCTACACCCATACCCCACACACATTCACTCAGGCCCACCCATACCCACACCCACCACACTATATATACCTACACCATACACACACCACACATCCACTCACAAGTCCACCCACACCCACCACATATATACACTCACACCACATATATACACTCACACCACACAGGCCCACCCATACCCACCACACCATACATTCCACATATACCTGCACCATACATACACCACACATTCACTCGCACAAGTCCACCCACCACCACATATATACACTCACACCACACTGGCACCACATACAGCCACACCACACCAACCCAGATAGCACACATTTACACTTACACACACCACACGTTCGCACTCACACCACACTCACCCATCACTGTCAGACTCACTCATCGCTGTCAAACCCATCTACACACCCACTCACACTCACACTGCCACCCATGTGTTCAACAACCCCCAGAGTGTGCGCGTGCGCATTACTGCCGGCATTGCACAGAGGAAAACACAGAGTGAAAATATCATGCACAATTCACATTCACAACACAACAACTGGCTGCGTTTGATGGCACGACAGAAGGTGGTATCAGATGGCCGTGCCGACAGGGTAAACGGCGTGTAGCCCAGTGCTGTGATTCGGCGACATTGTACCTTCCTGGGGATACATGCCCGGGGAGAGAAATGTAGGGCAACTTCAGGCCGCACCCAGGTCAGAGCAGCACACACAAAAATGACGACCCACAAAAGTCAAGGCATGCTATCCAGGTAACCATAGAAACCGGCAAAGATACGCAACCCCCACCCACCCACACACGCTTGGGCCTCAGCGGGATAACTTCTTCACGGGCCATTTCTCATTGTGTAACGACCCTCCAGCACAAAAAGTAGACATCGGCTATCGGGGGGTGGGTGGGTGGTGGTGGGGGGGGCGTTTCTCAAAGCAGCAGATAGGTAGATAGGTTAGCTTTGTGTGTCAGGTTTTTTTGTGCTTTTTTGGGGGGTGGGGGTATAGGATGTTACCTTGGCAACTGTATATATGTAGGTAGTCCTACCACATAGCTCCTGTTTCGTTGAATTAGGATAAGACTTGACCCACATCATCTCACCATACACCAAAATAAACTTAGATGTTGCTAGGACGTAAAATTTTAATTAACAAATAAAACATCAGCTAGCCTCCATATGAAACTTTGTCCGTCTTATGGCCATCTCTATAACAGAAATTTAACTTTAAAGTTGCACCGTCCGATGGTTTTTGAGTTCCTGCTTTGATTTTAGATAAATATATTGGGTTAATTGTTATAATATAGCCTATTTTAGACTTTATATTAACTGCGATTAAAAATGGCTAACTTATTTGATATTTGAAGTGAAACCATGCCGCATAATTTTGGTGTGCACGCCAAACGGCTGGACATAATACAGGGATGAAAGGGATCTCCGGGGGAAAAAAGCGGAAATTCTGATATTCTCCCATAGGTTTAACACTGTCACTAGTGTCAGGGAATCGCGGAAAATTTCAGGAAGTCGGCTGCACCATTTGGAGCATTTATTAGTGGTATATGCTGATAGTGCTGCGGCGTCTGCACCATGTATTAGTATAGATCTATGCTGATGGTGCTGCAGGATTGAAAAATCCCGGAAATCGGCGGAATCGCGGAGATATTTCATCCCTGATAATAGGTTGATGTGACTTTCACCAGTGTAAGGGTCTATTTAACAGATAAAAACGGCAAATCGATGACTAGGTGAGCGATAATACAGTCACAACCAGCAGAGTGGAATGGTCTCCAATGATAGTCTGTACTGACTGGTGAGTGGAATGGAGCTAGGATAGTGCTAGGAGAGTACTGGATGAAACCTGACTTCCAGTATTTCTCTGCAATTCCCTGACAGTGCTAAGCTTATGGGCGAATTTCCATGTGTTAGCTGAAATCCATTACAGATGAGGCCCAATACCTGCTGGCTGCCGACCCAATACAGGTCATAAATAATAGAGATTGAGGAAGTGTTAAATGCTTCAAGTGTTTCTGTAATGTTGTGTTGATATCATGTAGTAGATGGAGAAATACATAGAATTAGGTTGTTTTTTAATGGGGTTTTGCATCCTAGATATTTTGAGAATGACACAAAGCACAGATTTACAACAACAAAACATGGAAAACCACGAAATCGCGGATATTTTGCACCCCTAATTAAAATTTAAATTGACTCAATGTGCCTCTAACTAAGATTCTTAGTAAGAAGCAATAGATATTTAACAAGTGCTCCAATATCTAAGTTCGATATGCAGGATTAAATATAGGCAAGTGCCTTGGTTTTGGCAAATTCATGCTTTCATCGGATTATGCAACTTTAAAAGTGTGTATGGACTTGTTTCTTCTTAGATTTACAATACCACGGTGGTTTCCGAATGCAGCCGCCAGTCCTTTGTCGTGGTCTTACTCTGGGTTGAAGTGGGAATGCATCCCGGGACCTGGAGATGGTGATGTGTCTAAATGACAGCACTTTACATTCTTCAGATACAATCTCAAGGTCAGGAATATACGCCTTGACCACATTAACTGGTGACAAATACAGTAATGGAAACGCGTATTAACAACGGGGTGTGCTGTAGTTTTTAGCAGTTTGATTTGTTTGTTCTTTATTGTTGTTTTTGTGTGTATTTGTGTTTAAAAACAAACAGCTTAGTGGAATTACGGGGGAGGAGGGTGTGTGCCGGAACCCTCTCCCCTGCCTGCATGCATGACTCAATACAGCTGCACGCTGCAGTCAGCACACGGCTCGCCAGCACCTCCAACCCTCACCCATGTAGCGTGATATTTATAGGTTAGCTAGAGCAATCGCCAGCCTGAAAGATGGCAAAGCACCTGGGGGTAATGGAATTCTTGCTGAAGTATGGAAGCACAGAGGAGACAATCTGTTCAAAGGACTGCACCAACTAATCACCAATGCCTGGGAGGAGGGTTCTGTACCCCAAGCATGGAAGGATGCCAGCATTGTAACCATCTACAAGAAAGGTGATCGAACAGACTGGGAACTATAGAGGAATCTTTCTTCTTTCCATAGCAAGCAAGATCTTCGCCAGGATCCTCCTCAACAGACTATCTATTCACAAAACACCTGATGTAGTTCCGGAGTCACGGTGTGGCTTCAGAGGTAACCGGAGCTCCGTGGATATGATATTTTGTCTCTGACAGCTACAAGAAAAGTGCATTGAGCAGGACCGACCACTGTACATGGTATTTGTCGATTTCACTAAGATGTTTGATACAGTCGGGAGGACCGGGTTATGGCAGCTACTGAGGAAGTATGGTTGCACAGAGAAGTTCACAACTATGACCGAGGCTCTACATAAAGGAATGATGGTGAATGTTAGTGTTGGAGGGGAAGTCTCGGAATCATTCGGGGTTACCGATGGGGTCAAGCAAGGTTGTGTACTGACCCGCACGCTCTTCTCCATCTTCCTACCAGCAATGCTCGACGAGGCTTTCCGAGGAATGTGGGATGGCATCTATATACAGTCCAGACAGAGCGCTTACCTATTCAATGTTGCACACTTCAGAGCGAAGACCAAAACTACTCGGATACTGGTGAGAGAGCTGCTATTCGCAGATGACAGTGCACTGGTTTCCCACTCTGCTGAAGAGATCCAGAAAATAGTGGACGCTTTCTCCGATGCATCAACCCAACTCTACAAGAAGCGGAGAGGAGGATATCATGGTTGACGGAAACAAGCTGAACTCTGTTCCGGAATTCACCTACCTCAGAAGCACTATATCAAGTGATGGACGCATTGATGCTGAAATACAGAGGAGGATGGCCAAGGCTAGCGCATCTTTCGGCTGACTACGCCAGAGATTCTAGAACAACCACCATGTGTCCATGCGGGTCAAAGGCAAGATCTCCCATGCAATTGTGCTATCCACCCTACTATATGGAGCCGAGGCCTGGAAAATGTACAGATGACAGGTGAAAAAGCTGCATGCGACATCTGCGTTCAATCATGAGGCTAACCTGTAAGGACAAAGTGACAAATAAGGAAATACTCGAACGGACGGGGCTGCCCTCTATGGAAGATCTTCTGATCAAAAAGAATCAGCCCAGACGGGATGGCCGAATGAGTTAGAGCACCTGTCTCCCGTGTTTGGTAGATCGTGGGGTCGAACCCTGGTCGAGTCAAACCAATGACTTAAAAATTGATACTTGTCGCTTCCTAGCCAGGCGTTCGGCATTATTAGGATAGGGCAAGGAGCAGTGGAATGAGGAAGACCAATCGTCCACGATTGAAATTTCCCCTGCTTAAACAACTAATGGACCAACAACAACAAAATCTCCGGCGGACTGGACACCTCATGAGAATGTCATCAGACAGGCTACCAAAGCAGATCATCTACTCTCAACTGTCTTCTGGTTACACAAATAGAGGGTGCCCTCGTCTCCGGTTCAAGGATACCATCAAGAGAAACCTGAAGCTGAGAGACATTAAGACCGACTGATGGACATCACTCTCACAGCAGAGAGCTAAATGGAGAGCGGCATCGTGACCGACAGCATGATGATGATGAGGAGGTTATTGGGGCATTGTGTCCTAGAAGCATCTAATGTGACAACTTGTGAGAGTACACAGTCATCATGATGAATTTATAGTGCTGTCCACTGGGATATAAGGAACCGACACCATGACCCGATATCCCAATCAGTCATTATCCAGACAGTGAACTAACCAGTTTATGCGTTATCCTCATGCCAAGCACCAGGCAGAGCAGCAACATTGTGTAAGAAGCGACAGATATCAGTATTCTGTGTATTTTGTTTGTGCCTGCCATGAATTGTGCCTGCCTGCCTGCCTGCCATGAATTGTGCCTGCCTGCCTGCCATGAATTGTGCCTGCCTGCCAGCCTAGCCTGCCTGCCTGCCTGCCTGCCTGCCTGCCTGCCTGCCTGCCTGCCTGCCTGCCTGCCTGCGCGTTTATAAATACTCGCCCACCATGCCGTACAAAGGACGTCGTCAAATTGTGACTCTCAGTGTCAGTTGTAAGTCGGTTTACCGCTGCTGTAACCAGGGTCAGAGGGTGGTTACAGGACGTGGTCACACTAACACCACAACAAACAAGCACCACAAACCGCAGCCACGCGCCCCGGCGTGTCACCACCCACGTCAACCTGACACGTCGCTCCGTATACACTAACACAGGCGGCATCCCGCCCTGTCTGAGCAGGTTGCGTGACGACGTGTGCAAAAAGAGCAAGTAGCCCGGACGCCTGGGGCCGTATGCACCAATCGGGGATAGGCTTAGCCGGAGTTAAGGCTCTAGCCGCGGATAGCTACCCCAGGGTAGCGGCGGGTTGGCGAAATGTGTGAATCGGTATGCACCAATGTTTTAACCGCTGCGGATAGCTAACCGTGAGTTTATTTATAGATTTGGGAATTCCCTCTGCGTTTGTACCCATATATTAGGCTCAAATATATTAAATGCTATCATATTTAACAGAATTAGATACGCAATAAGTGAGATTTGAAGAAATTAACCCTAAATTCGAAGCAATATTAACGCTGCCGCCGTAACGGCGGCGATATTACTAGTTATATTTTCGAATCGACGAACGTAATGTAAACAAATCGCCGCAACCGCCGCATCGACGTCGCGTTCCATACTGGCGGCGCCGGCAGTTTGTTTACTGTACGATCGTCGATTAGAAAATATAACTATTAATATCGCCGCCGTTACGGCGGCAGCGTTAATATTGCTTCGAATTTAGGGTTAAATTGATAAAATTTCACTTATTGCGTATGTAATTCTGTTAAATATGATCGCATTCAATAGATTGAGAGCCTCACACGCACACTAACCGCCCCGGCTAGGCGTAAAACCTGATTTGAAACAGGGGTAGCTTAGCCGAGGCTACGGTCGGCGGTTAGCCCTAACTCCGTGCAATTGGTGCATACCGAATTTTCACTTTTAGCCCTGCGGGGATACCTTAGCCGCGGTTAAGGCCCTAACTCCGTTTGGTGCATACGGCCCCTGGACGCCGCGCCAGCCACAGCGGGATGGGCACTTAAAAAGGGCATCACCGTCGGAGTGGGGCTGCTTTATTAACTTTTTTATTAATTTCCTTATTAACTAGCTTCATTCACTATAACCATGCTAAAGAGCAGTAAAACGAGCATGTCCCACTAACCGCTGGTCGCACACAATGGATGGTGTTAAACCTAAACACAGTATAGAAACATGATGTTACTCGGCCGCTGTGAGCACCCCATGAGACTACAATACTCTTCCCCTTCATTTCACATGTGATGCAGTCATACTAAACCAATATTCACCTGTGATGCACTCATACTAAACCAATATTACCAACTCTGTAACTAAGACTAAGGAAGAAAGGAAGACAAGTCACAAAGATAGACAGTGAGGATGTTGTGCTTTATTGGCATCAACTCCTGCTCACCTATCAGTGACCTATCACCCTAACCCCTCACCTTCTGTCCACACAGTATCTCATTACCACTTTAGCCTGTATAGAAAGCAGTGCCTACAGTCCATGGGACAGGAGTCCTATGGCTGTGTACACACTCAATTGGAATATATGCATGTGGCTAGCATCAGACAGAGTGTCTGGAGTTCCTGATCAAGAGTAGGTCTGTCTCACTCAAGAGCCAGGAGTAGAGTGATCCCTCTCCAGTGTGTCTGGAGAAGTTTCTTGAATAATTAATTAGAATGAGACTTGATAGGCCGAAGGGTGTCAGGTGTCAGGTGATCAGACCTCCCACAGCCAGCCTACAGACTGGTCAGTGCAATGCCCTAATATGGGGAGTTGCCACCCAACCCAGCCTGCAGGTTGTGGCCCTAAGGAATGTGGTATGGCTGGTGTGCTTGGCCCTGGGTCCGGTAGGGGCAGGTAGTTGTAGACAGTCACAAATAGATATATATATATATATGTATATACCAAAAATGTCCTTTTTCTCCAATTGCATTCTTCATGAATACATAGAGGAACATTTCATCAACCTTGAACTGCTTCTTATATAAGAACATCTCTTCATTAACTTTAGGCATCATGTATGAACATATAGCTCACATAGCTTATATCATGTCATCATGTGAGTGGGGGGCACCATTGCTTTTAGATTACATAACCTTCTCCCCACTCCATCGCCCAAGAATAGTAATGCTCTCTGCCAATATATAATTCTTTACCGAAAATCCGTATATTTTTACAACAGGTTGTGACCGCCCCGACTCGGCCTCTAACTGTACATGAACAATCGGTGACCAGTTTGTAACACCGGGCCTAGTTTATGCCGCTCTTCAGAGGCTGCACGCTCTACTAAATATGAAGAAGGGAGAAATGTTACGTTGTAAATGGTAGTGTTTACTCATATCAAGGCTTTCACCCCGCATCTAATACTAAAGCGATTGTACCTGCCCAACTAACGTAGTTAGGAGGTGGATCAGTTCGGAGGTGTCTATAGCTCACTGAACTACCCGCTTTCCATAGATGCTTAGTTAGTTGTTGGAGATTTAGGTACTGGCAACATATAAGATCATATCAAAACGGTTCCATAGATGGTTAAGTCCTGGCACTTGTACAAATGTTACGGTTGTTTGGTGTGGCTCAGGTTCTTGTGATTATATTGTTGTGGAATATGAGTCATTGGTTTAGAATGGACTACCAGTCCGCATGCGCATACCGCAGATTTTGCACAGCCTGTCCTAACTACAGTGACTAAAGTTGCATGGTCCGATGAAATATATATTTTTCAAAACCAAGACACTTATCAGGATTGCATTGTATATATCCAACTTAGATATTGGTGCATTAGCTAAGGATTTGTGACAGCTCATACAGTATAATCAGTGAATTTATTACCCCATCCCCTTGGATGCTTACTTTGCCACAGCCATAAAAGGATTAAGCATTAACCAATTAGGTCAATCTCGTGGCCTCATTAGCCATCAATGGAAAATACCAGGATACCAGGCTATATTTGAAGTAGGTCATCCTACATTAAGTGGTCATCGCGAGACGTCAATACACGTCATAGCTAGAGGACTTTTGGAAAGATTGTCAAAAGTATTTTGGGTTCTTTCAGCTCAAATTGATTCAAAATTAGACCTTCTTCATCAAAATTAATCAGGACTAATGATTAGTAGGTTATAACGATCAATTTGATATATTTATTTTAATAATTCAAACGCCATCGGACCATGCAACTTTAATGGCAATGCATTTAATCTAAACGTATAGGGGAAAACGGCAACTGTGTCCCACTAGATGTTCTCAAACTGTATCACCTATCCGCTAATGGACTTTAATTTTCTGTAATTTAACTTTATATCTAGCTTATGAGTAAATAATATATATATGGGTCGTTCTCAGAAGTTGTGTACCAATAGTGTGACATCAGTACCAGAAAATCAAAATGCTGCCAAAGTCCTATAAGCAAGTTTCCTCAATGTGTATGTCCTTTTGCATCTGAATAATTGAAAATAAACATATTCTGGCATTTTTAAATAGGTCAAATGATGCTCACACCCAATAAATAGCAGTATAGCATGGAAGCCAATCTGACTCCAAAATCAAATATTTTCCACACAAAACTTGACATTTTTAGGACATTTCACATGCCACTTGCTTTATAAACAGTAGTAATAATAATTTGAAACCTCATTGCTATGTTTTTGTCTTATTTGTGAATATTAAAGAGAAAAGCAAGAAAATATTAGCAGAGTAACAGATTAGCAGAGTAACAAAGTGGAAACAACAATTTTACACAAATGTTCGGCTCAAATTTCAATGTTATGGGGCAATTTCAGGATTTATCTTTTACTATACCATAACTGGGTCCATGCAGAGTGTCAAATGGTGAAAATAGTTCCTGTACTGTATCTGTACTCATGTTTGATACAGAGTTTCATAGTACTTGCAAGTGGAAACGAAATGTTACGATGTTAATGACTCCAGAAAATGTTAACTATTTCATAATTTAACATTCTTTTTTAGAAATAAATGTCTTCAACTTAATGAAGACATTGTATATAACCATTTGAAGTGAAATGAGCTGTTGTTCAGAGGTTTTCATTAAGTTTGTGACACTTTATTTTCAATGCTGTTGACAATGTCACAAATTAGTGATGTAATTTTCAATGTATTTAGCTACATCCATCCCAATATTAACATTTACTTTTGATCTAAACTATCTCCCACATTATTTGGCTAACTGATGAAATCTAAATATTGACACTCCAATAAAGGGTTTCTTTGAAATATGCATTTCTAGTAGACTACCTCAAGTGGTACACAGTTTCTGAGAACGACCCATATACATATATACTACTGTATTATACAGTTCTGTAAGCCAGCAGCTGATAACCCAACAGCGAGTTGTCATTGATACCTGCCAAATACCCATGAGGTCTAGGGAGGGGGAGCATTAGAAATAGGAAAAGTAACTAAATTGACTTTCAAATAAACATAATTTAAACGGTCCAATGCAGATGACTCTTGCTATAGGACTTAAACATGTATTTTTTTACATTAATATATTCACCATAATTCCACAATAGTTGAGAAGGGTGAGTAGGGCGGGGTGACACTAATTGGCCCTCAATAACTTACACAGTAGGGGATAGGTTGTTTCAAGCTATACCAACCACGAATACTGATATTTGATCATGATACTTGTGAATTTGTGTTGATCATGTTACTGGCCCTTTAAATGCGTGCAGCCATAATAGTAGGCGATCCATCGGGCATATTTCTGAGACTACCCGCATATCCTACCTGCACACCCACACCCACACCTCACCAACACCTCACCCACACCCACCCTCACACCCACACCCATACCCACACCCACTCTGACACCTACACCCACACATCCCAACCCCAGGACCCGGTGTGGTGGTTTCAGCGGGTTCCCGTGCTCAGAGGTGTCCCTCGCTTCTGCGCTGCTTCTGCGCATGCGCGGATTTCGCATCAACGGGCCGTAATCGATTAACACGACCCGGGCGACTCGGGTCATCCGAGTCGTCAGAAATTCAAATAGAACACGGCGAGTGGAGTCGACAAATACACGTGCCATGTGCATAAAAAGAATAACTTAGATTAATTAAATGGAAATATAGGTAAACTGGGCCATCATAAAATACTTTAAATCCTATTTTGCTGTATTTTTATCGGTTATTTAAAAAAAAAAAAAAGATTGTCCACCCGAGCGCGGAGAAGCGTATTCGATTATTCGACCCGAGTTTGTAGGATATGCGCATGCGCCAATAAGTGGCTCAGGTGACCCGAGTTGATGCGAAATCCGCGCATGCGCAGAAGCAGCGCAGAAGCGAGGGACACCTCTGAGCACGGGAACCCGCTGAAACCACCACACCGGGCGTTTGAGCGGCCATTGTGAAGCAGCACACAACTGACTGGCGCACTACATCAACGTCAAAAGCTTGTGCAATGGCACAGAGTGGCCTGATTATTTGCCAACTGGTGTCCGGGTGTAATTGGTTTCATCACTTTTACACAAAGTGAACCGCCATGTAGCAGACAGATGATTTGTAGTCGGGACATTTACTCACGGCACCATTCATTAGCACCGATCATATTTCACAATGTCCCGCTGGTGTGACAGTGACAGTGGCGTCAAAGTACCAATCTTGCACGCATGTTTTTTCTATTACCAATGTCATCTAATTTGACTGAATTACACAAATGAAATACAACTGTATCGCACATATACTATATAAGTGGTGTCTGCATGCTGGGTTTGTAATAATATTAACACATATTATACTGCAATGGTGTGGATAAAATAAATTGGGTATCATTTGAATTCCCCAAAACTAATGCTACAACACCATAGAACAACAAACACCTACACAACCACAACACCCACACCTCTACCCACACATAAACTCGCCCTCTCCCGACGCGTACCTAGTGAGCATATGGATGAGGGAGTGAATGATTGGGGTGTTGTGTCCTAGTAACATCTGAGGTACCATTCCTAATTAGTAATCAGCATTACTAGGAAAGGGCAAGGACTGGTTAGCTCAGTGTCAGGATGTGACGGAGTCGGATGTCGGTTCATGGTTCTGGCAGCCTGATTTTCCAGTGGGGCAGCACTATAAAGTCGCCATGAGTGCGCACTGTCACAAGTCGGTACCCGTCCTGTTGCCAGGATGTAAAATTCCAACAGCCAACCAAGCAACCAACTTAATTGTTCAACTGTCATTCCAGTGCGCATTATTAACAGTTAAAAGTGTAAATAGCTGCGAGTATGCATGGTCGGAAGAACAGTACCGTGACAGTGCACACTTATTGTGAATATACTACATAGTGCTTCCCCAATTGCATATCGTTTTGCCGGCACCATGACCTGATATCAGACATATTACCCTAATAGTAATATGCCAAGTAGTCAATACCCTATTCTATTTTTTAACAATATCGATGATCATGCATGGTAGTGACAAGCATAAATTTGCTAAGTGTTTTTCAAAGTCTTTGGTTTGACTCAGCCGGGGATCGAACCGACAACCTCTTGCAAGGCAAGCAGGCGGACTACTCACTCAGCCATCTCAACGGAATGCATTGTGCCCAGCGGGTTTTCCACTAGTGGCACTGGGACTTTAGCTTCTCGACAGGTTTGAGTTATAATACTCAATACAGATGAGTGATGCGGCTGGATATTGCTTTTTTTTAAACACACACTTAGTAGGCCACATAAATGTAGTGCTCGCACATCCTAAATGTGTCAGAAATTTAAAATTAAAAAAATACATAAAGCTAATTATGTTTTCCTATAAACTAAAAGGATGGAGCAACTGGAGTTAGAAGTAGTGGTGGTTGAACTATACGTATGGTTCCAGTTAGTTCAACTTCCAGTGACCAGACCAGTTCACTCATCTGGTGGCAAGTAGCAGAACTAATTTCGTTACCTATCATCCTGCTCAATGGAGCAATGTAGCAGGAATAATGTAAAACACATGAACACGGCCCCTTTGCTGTGCGTTCGAAAGCATGCCACCATCCACGTACTTATTACACGAAGCAGTATTTACATAAACCTATGCATAAAAACACCAGCCTCTGTCCCCCAACTCCCATATAGAAATACTGGTTCCGGCTGGTTTTCTAAAGGAAGACGCTTGACTTATTATTATTATTGTTATCAGTTAAGTACCAGCTTTATCTGCTTGGCATGGTGCGCATCCAAGTGTGTTTGAATCTAGACACCAATTATCTTGTAGCGAAAGCGCCTGGAACCAATGAAACATCACATTTTCCAAACCAAAACATTTCCATAGATTTTAGCCTACATAACTAACTTAAACACTGGTGCACTCATTAAATATGTATTGTTGCATAGAAAGCATACTAAGTCAACTTAATAGAATCTGGTAGTGCTGAAACAAACAATGCCGAAGCATATGCTTAGCATTTCAGTGTCCACACACCAAAATTAAACTTTCATGTTTTCACTTCAAATATCTGAAACTCAGTGAAAGGTTAATACTTTAAAATAAAAGTCCCTTCAAACGAAAGTAAAGTAGATTACCACCATCAATATCATACATTTATGGCAGAAACGCAAAACCTGTCCTAGCCCTATCATATTACTAGGGCCAGGCTAGGTGGCGACAAGTACCGATGTCGTATGACACCAGCAAGTATTATTACAGATTCGGCGACCCCGTCCAAAATCATGGGACTGATTAATACTGCTCACCCTGCCTAAGCCAGCTTTGGTGCTAGGTAGAGGACTATACTGAGCTACTGTGTATCTGCTTGGAGAGTAGTAGATGGCGACACTCGGGTGATGACAGCAGTCTCACATGGTTCGTTTCACTACACACATCAGCGATCCTTTAAACAAGATTATATCATTTTAAGTCTTAATAACTTCAGATTAACTATGAACTGGCATTATATTAAACTTCATAACTATGATGCAATAATTCTCAATATCTTTTCAAACAAAAATGATATTATTAAATATAAGTTGACAAACCTAAATACACTAACGCAGTTAGTGTATTTAGGTTTCAAACATGGATACAACATGGATACAAACATGGTTTACAAATATTTCACAGTGGACAGGCTTGAATTATTCAGTCTATCAGAACAGCACACCATCGGGACAAGTGGAGAACCATTGCATCCAACCCTCGACTAGAGGACGGAACTATTGATTGATTGAGTTAGAGCTGTTAGAAGCCTGGGGGGTGTCCAAGACTGGTGTGCAACACTTGAACAATTTATTCGTAGTTTTAGGAGACTTTCACGGATTACAGTTATATACTGTCTGTGACTTCTCAGATTAGTTGTCTGTCGAGCGATAGCTCCATCCCTGAGGTCAAGGTTAAATAAGCATCAATATCAATCACTTAAAGAGAGACGCCCCAGGACACAGACGTCACGTGACGTCACGTGGGGGGGGGGGGGGGGTCTAAAGACAGCAGCATGGTGTGAGAGTTATTAGACTATACTTATAAAACATGAGACATCACAATACATAGTGGATATTGACGACAGCATTATAGTGTCATAAATATTAGATTGCATTTATAAAATACCACACCAGACGGGATGGCCGAATGAGTTAGAGCGTCCGTCTCCCGTGTTGGTAGATCATAGGTTCAAATCCTGGTCGAGTCAAACCAATAACTTTAAAATGTATACTTGTAGCTTCCTGGCCAGACACTCGGCATTACTAGGATAGGGCAAGGAGACCAGTCGTCTGCGACTGAAATTTCCCCTGCTTAAACAACTAATGTACCCCAAAAAAATATTTTTTAAATACTTCCCATGACGATAGCATTACAATGTTATGATTATTAGATTAAACTAGGTGTCACATTAGGGATACTAATGATGGCATTTATAGTGTCGTAGTTGTTAGACTGCACTTATAAAATAAGACTTCACATGATGATAGCAGTATGTTATAATTATTAGACTACACCTAAAAAACACTAGACATCATATGAGGGATAGGCCTACTGATGATAACTTTATAGTGTTCTAATTGTGAGACTGCACTTATAAAATACCAGACATCACATGATGATAGCATTATAATGCTATACTTATTAGACTACACCTATTGAACAATATACTTCACAATAGGGATACTGATGATGGCATTATAGTGTCATAATTATTAGACTACAGTTGTGAATTATAAAACACTAGACGCCACATGACGGATACTAATGATAACATCGTTGTGTTGGAATTATTAGATTACATGAACAAAACATTGTACTTACTCATCATGAAACTTAAACTTCTGTTGGTGGAGATCGACTGGGATGACTAAGTGACAAACGTATCCACTTCATGTCTGGGCTCGATCCCCAGCCGAGTCAAACCAAATACTTACCAAATTTATATTTCTCACTTCCTTGTTTTGCACTCGGCATTACGAGGATAGAAGAATTTAATTTGATGAATGTCAATGTGACTTAGTCGGATATTATATTGTGTTGTACTAGTCTTGAGATGCCCTTAGCTGCTACTAGGATATAAAACGCCAATCACTTGCACGCTCACTTCGGTCACTAGTTGCTGCACTCTGACCGCCTCAATGTGGACCAGACCCCGATTACAGATCACAGTGCAAGAAGGGGTGGTGGCAATGGCTGACTTGTCTGGTTTCATGCGTGACCGTGTGATGGGATGGGGATGGGGATGGGGATGGGGATGGGGATGGGGATGGGGATGGGGATGGGGATGGGGATGGGGTGGGGGTGGGGGTGGGGGGTGGGGAGTAGGGAGTGGGGAGTGGGGGTTGTAGGCGGGCACTAAATATCGCATTTGTTGACAAAAAGCCTCCCGGCGTTATATAAACATTCTGGATTTGGTGGGTGCTTAGTGGTGGTGCATGTCCTTACATGTCGAGTACTCAAAAAGGGGAAATGACCCCCCGCTTTGGCTCAAGTTGACCGGCCCCCTGTTGACCCCGGCCCCCTGTTGACCCCGGCCCCCTGCTGACCCTGGCCCCGGTTGTAAATACTGAAATAGTCCCCCTTTGTACTGGTGTCTGCACACCCGACAGTGGACACAATATCTAGCGCACACCAATCATGATACAACCCCCATTTCTCTCCTGGACACGACTGGCCATGTCGAGAAGGCATTTATATTATATATCATTTTCAATATTAGACACACACGAATGAATGTGTGTCGTATAAATTAAACTTGACTTAAAGTATACATATATGCAGGGTCCACGTACACATTTCTGTGATGTAAATCGTTGTGGGAGGGGGTGAAAAGCTTTTGGTGATTTAGCAGAACTAACAGTGGATGTTTGGGGTTTTAAGTTTAACAACATTTTAGGTCATATCAGAATAGGTACACACACTCACACTCATAGTAGCTTCATAGTACTGCCTTATTTGGGTACAGTACTCTGTACTGCGAACACCCTTATTATCCTGATACTGAACCAGGCAGTGTGTTCTAGTAATGCTGAGCAACAGTCTTAACGAGGAAGTGAGTGAGTGAGTGAGTGAGTGAGTGAGTGAGTGAGTGAGTGAGTGAGTGAGTGAGTGAGTGAGTGAGTGAGTGAGTGAGTGAGTGTAGAGTGAGAGATAGACCTCTTGTTATTGCTCATGGGTGGGTAATAATGCCCAAACCCATGTGATGCTGCACCGCGAATACAAACAGTGTAAATGCCAGCAGATCCAGTCTCAGGCCCCCATATCATCCAAGTATGCGTGTGTGTGCGTTGTGTATGCGCATGTGTGCATGTATGTGCATGTGCGCGTGCGTGTGTTGTGTATGTGCGTGCGTGCATATGCGCATGCATGTTGTGGTGTGTGTATGTGTGTGAATGTGTGTGTGTGTATGTGTATGTATGTATGTATGTGTGTATGTATGTATGTGTGTATGTATGTGTGTATGTATGTATGTGTGTATGTATGTGTATGTATGTATGTGTATGTATGTGTATGTGTATGTATATGTATGTATATGTATGTATATGTATGTATGTGTATGTATGTATATGTATGTATATGTATGTGTATGTATGTGTATATATGTGTATGTATGTGTGTGTATGTGTATGCATGTGTATGTATGTATGTGTATGTATGTGTATGTATGTGTATGTATATATATATGTACATGTGTGTATGTATGTGTATGTATGTGTATGTATGTGTATGTATGTGTATGTATGTGTATATCTGTATATGTATGTGTGTGTGTGCATGCATGTGTGTGCTCGTGCACGTGCGCGTGCGCGTGCATGTGTGCCCACTGGATAGATGGGCTGTAGTTACCACTTGGTTCCCTAATACCTATCTCTTTTTACCATAACCTAAATCGTGGGCAAATAGACAACATAAAGAGCACAGACTGTAATTTCTCCCAACCACAACTAGTAATTGAATCGAAACGAATCAAACAAAGTGGGGATAATGTAAGCTGAACTATATGTCATCTAATAGAAGTCAAATTAACCCAAATGCATGTCGGACGCAAAATGGCCCGCCTTTCAGTACCAGTGGCCTACAACTTGTAGTACACGTCCTAAGTGTCCTATTGCGGCACGTTGAAATACACGACTTTCAGTGACCACAGACGTGGCTACAGGCGACGTGCACCAAACAGTACCGGTCCCGGTTTGTTAGGTCCACGCCCTATGGGCGCTGCGGGAACAGGCCAACACAAACAGCAGAATTGGCAGAATAAAACCAGAATACATCACACGCTGTGTTTTACGACATGGCAGGAAGTGGGTGGTGAGTCTCATACCGTAAAAGTACTCATAAAGCACCGCTTGACTTGAGAATGTTCCCGAATCCACAACGCCCCATCCTGCATTATCTGGCACGATGAGATGAGAGCACATTCAATGTGATCTGATAAAGGGAAATGGCACATCCATGTCACTTTGTTTGTGTGCGTTTGTTTTTATTTGATCGAACTCGTTGGCACGTGGTGCCAATGGCTTTGACACAGATGGTGGGTCATGCTGACCTGTGCACCAGAGGTCATCCAACTGGAGAAACTCCTGTAATTCTATACAATCAGTTCTCAAGGATCACATTACACTTTACAGGTGCTAATCATCTCTTTTTGCCGCATCTTGTAGACGCCGCAGGTCCAACAATTGGTTAATCTTAAAAGGGGGTAAATATGTTTATTATGCTGAATAAGTTTTGTCAGCGCCAGCAGTTCGGGATTATTTACACAACAATGGTATATAAAGAAAGGTATAAAAGGCGAGCTAACAATAGCTATGATTACACAATTTGCAGCATGCAGAAGGCTACATCGCATAATGGAATTTGATAGTTACCCACAAGTTCCACAGCAATATGCCAACAGTAGTATCATATGACTATATCAATATGAGTCAGATCGATGTGAGTATTTTCATGGTATTTAGAATGTAAGCAGAAGTTGTCTCCTGCATTTATTTGGTAAAGTTGTACTAAGTTTTAATGTAGGGGTGGTCAGTTGGAGTTAGACAAGGAGTATATGAATGTCAGTTCAATAGGAATATTCTAGTGTTACCCTATCATGGTTAGTTTTGTGAGATTATTATTTGCAGTTTGTTGTTTTAGTGTTGACAGTCTCAGCAATATGAATCTCGTCCAAAATTAATTAAATAATAAATGAGCTCATACATGTTGCCACCACTTTGGGGTTGATATTTCAACGGGAGGGAAACTTGATTAAACTATCAGGTTTATTGACAACATTTGTATATAGTGTATATATTAATCAGTGTCCTATAAATGGATCACGCCAATGCCAATTTCGGAGTTGAGTAAAAGTCTGCAGAGGTGTTGTGGAGACACAGTTCCAAATTCCAAGACCGTGAGAGGTTAAGCTGTCATCACTTTGCTTAAATTATAGTAAAATAGGTATGCGGCTGCTGTATAATTTATAACCCATCATGCAAATATAAATAACCAACATGCACCCAACATGCTTTATTATTGTACTACCAAATCATTACATAGCACGAAACTGAATAAACCAGTCAGTGGCTCCACCTGTGTCACATAACCACATATTTCTCCACTCCTACTACTTATGGTAGAATTGTTTAAATGTGGAGCCTGTAATCGCTTAAACATGAGTATGTTATTCCTCACACTAATAACTTTGTTAGTTTTAAGTCTGTATCAGGTTGCATTTTGCACATCGTATTCTCAGGTGGTCATCCATTCAGGTACTGCTAAGGCTCAATGCTCATTAACTTTGGTAATCAGACAAGAACTGGTGTTTGTAACATGACCCTGACAATGAGCAGTAGTGTCAAATCAGTGCGGGCGTGTGTGCATGTGAAAACACACGTGTATGTGTGGTGCGTGAAGGAGGGTAAGATGAAAACACACATATGTGTATGCGTATTTGTGTGTGTTTATGTGTGTGTGTTTATGTGTGTGTGTGTGTGTGTGTGTGTGTGTGTGTGTGTGTGTGTGTGTGTGTGTGTGTGTGTGTGTGTGTGAGTGTGCGTGTGTGTGTATGTGTTTGTGAGTAGTGTTTGAAGGAGCGTGAATGAAAAGATATATGTTTAACCGTCGGGCTATTCCACCCCCGCTTAAGGCGAGCCAACGAGTTAATTTATGTAATTATTTCCATGTGAATTTCCTGGGCCTGCCGCGGGCCGTCGCTGCCTCTCGTCCCATCTGCAGGTAGTCCATCACCGTCGTTGTCATTCCCGGGCTAAAGTGCGGCCAGCCAGAGTATCATCTAAATACGGTTTTGTCCCTCCCCGCATTTATCGGTCTGAAGCAATTATTGGTTATTTCAACTAACTGGCTGTCCTCCCCACCGTTCGGTGTATATTAATATGATTAAATTAATCCAAACTAAGCAGACACTCTCGTGTTGCTGCCACTGTCACTGTTAATCAGCCTAAGTTACTGTCGTATTTTTAGCCAAAATAGTACTACGTTAATTCCGTTAATATGTCTGTTATTATCTTCCCGCAGATGAGATAATTAGCTGCATAAGGCCTATTAGGCATAAGGCCCTTAATTACATACAAAGCAATCGAATATCAAGTTGACCATAGCGGTTAATCTACAAGAAGACTGGAGGATAGTAAAGAATGCAAGGAAAGTTCCAATTGACCTTTCCAAGAGCTCACGGCTTTGGTCGTAATGCTCGCATTGTGGTTGATTCGTGGCAGGGGAGGAGGACCCCCACCCCCCTCTCTCTACACCCTCCCTCCGCCGCCACCCTGACGCAACCCCCCCCCCCTCTCTCCGGCCTTATAAACCGGCCGCCTAGCTGCTCCCAGCCACTCGCCTCTCCTCCCTCTCCTGGAGCACTCATTTTCTTTTGGCTTCGTCCTCCCCCCTCGCCTCCACGACTCAACGCCTCCCGCACATCACGCCTCCGCGACTACACCTTCACAGCAGAATGCCTGCCGCAGCACGAGGACGAGGGCGAGCCACCGGCCGCCGGGAGGCGCGCCGGGAGGCGCGCCGGGGGAGGAGCGCATCCACCGCCTCGACCGCCCCCAGCCTCCAATCCGAGGCCACCTCATGGGCCAGCTCGGTCGACGCTCGCATGGACGCCCAGGCCGCCGCCATGGAGGCGCAGACAGCCTCCATGAATCACCTCACCGCCCTCGTACAGTCGATGGCCGTCGCCCCGCCTCGGGCCGCTACCCCGGCCCCCTCACTAGTGGACCGCCTCGCCGACCTCCTACAGGACCTCACCTCTGGGACGGCGGGGGCGGCCAGCCTCCTCCCTGCCCCCGCCCCCGGACACGCGCCACAAGACGTGCACCCCACCTACCTCCGCTACAGCAGGCAGGGCCTCTACGCCACCCAACACGCCGCCTCCGCCGCCCGCCTCCCCTCGGGCCGCCCTCGACCACTCCCCCGTATCCGCTGCTGAGGCGGTCCGCGACATCCTGGAGTCCGCCGAGGCGCAAAATACGGGACGTCGAAAAGGTATTCCCTCGGGATATATATTCCCCAACGACCTCATTGAGAGGGGGGCCGAGGGGAAGGCAGTGAAAAGGGGCGAGGCCACCATGGAGGAGTATAACCTCGCCCTCCGGATGCTGGAGTCGCATCCGGCCTTCCCCTCGGGATCCCTCCCCGGACTACTCCACCACAACCTCACGGTGTTGAGGGACTGCGTCTCCCATCCGTGGCCGACCGTGAGGCGATATTCCGAGACGATATTCGCCTGGATCGCCGACGGCCGGCTCCCGGATGGGTGGCTCGACCCAGTCGCCATGAACACCCTCCGGATGGATGTAATCACCACCCCCGCGAGCGCCCCCGGCACCCTCAGAACGAAAGCCCCTCGGGCCGCAGCCCGGTCATCAGCCGCCCCCTTCACCCACCCTAGAGCCGCCCCCTCAGCCGACCCCCGCACCCCATACACCCGAGAGGCTTACGGGATCCCCGTGCCGCCTGGAACCGGGATCCCGCCTCATGCGACCTCGCACCGGCCGGCGAGGCGCACGGAGACCAGGGCGCGCGCAAAAGGCACGCATGTGCGTATTGTGCGAATGTGCGCCGTATCCTAACGGCGCACAGTGAGGCGGTGTGCTTCACAAAGCGCACCCGGGAGCGGGGCTCAGGTGCCCCCGCGATCACCTCGCTGGATTTTTAGTCCGGCGGCGGCGACTCACCCCTCAGCCTCCCCCGCCCCACCCACCCCACCGACCCAACACCAGCACCCCTGCCCACACTCAGCGCACCCACACACACCGCCCTGCGCACAGTGCGCACAGTGCCCGCACCCACACACACCGCCCCAAGACCCCTAACCGCCGCCCTGGTGACGTAACCACAGGCCGCCAGACCCGCCGCCGCTCTAATGATGTCATCAGAGACGCCGCCCCCCCGCCACACTAAACCCATCACCCTCGCCAGCCGCCGCGCACCGGACACTCCCCGGCGGAGACCGGAAGCCGCCGGCCACAACCCCCGCCAGTCACACCCCCGTAAAACCACCCACGCCAACCGCCCTCACAGCGGCCCTCACATCTCCGCCGCAGCCCGCACCCCAGGACGCCCCCGCCGCACCCCTCAGAACTATGCCGCCACCACCCCTCACATCCCAGCCGCCACCCCCCCCCCCCAGCCACATCCAAGCCGACAGCTCACCCAGCGCCCAACCCCCCGCCAACCCCTCCCGCCGCCCCCCGCCCCCCGCCGCCGGCCCCACGTCCCCGGACCCGGCGACACAGCCTACATACACCACCTCCCTGACTTCGACGCCGACCCCCGCCCCCACCCCCCACACCTCGACTCGCCGAGGTGATCAGCCCCTCCCTCCAGGACACCCTCCCCGCCGCCCCCTCCTGCGGCCCCACCCCCCACGCCTACCGCCCCACCCTCCTCTCCATATGGCCCCACCTCTCAGGCACGGCCTGGAGCTCCCACCCCACCTTCTCCCGGGCCTACCACACCCTCCGTGAAGCGGGCCTCCCCAATTTTTTGGCTGCCCGCATCCCTCTAACCTCAGCCCTCCACATCCACGCCTGGAGAAGCCGCCTCCGACCCTACCATGACAAGGATCTGGTGGACCTCCTGGAGTTCGGCTTCCCGGCGAACTACTCCGCCGGCGCCCCCCCTCGCCCCACTTACACAAACCACCGTGAAGCCCCGGAGCACCTAGTCCACCTCCGGGACTTCATAGCCACAGAGCTCGCCCACGGCGCCCTCGCCGGCCCCTTCCTAGCCCCCCATTTCACCCCCTGGGCCCAGGTCTCCCCCATGATGACCCGCCCCAAATCCGACCCGGGAAAGAGGCGGGTCATCGTCGACCTCTCATACCCTCCCGGGGGCAGTGTGAACGCGGGGATACCCCGCCGTGAATACCTCGGCATCCCCCACGCATACAGGCTCCCATCTGTCGCCGACGTGGGGCGCCGCCTCGTTCACGAGGGCCTACACCTGGACGGCCGACATCTCCAGGGCCTACCGCCAGCTGCGCGCCGACCCTCTCTCCTGCCCCCTCTTCGGGGTCACCTTCGAGGGGGCAACATATGTCGACCTCGCCCTCCCCTTCGGATGCCGATCCTCGGGCGCCGCCTGCGTCAGGGTCACCGCGGCGGTGGCCTGGATCCTCCGGCGGGAGGGCTACCACGCCCTCGTCTATGTCGATGACTTTGTCGGGTGTGAGCTGACCTACCTGAGGGCCCGCCAGGCCTTCGACGGCTTCATCGCCCTCGTCGGCGCCCTCGGCCTGGAGGTCGCCTCAGGAAAATGCCACCCCCCGGCGGTGCGGATCTCCTGGCTCGGCTTCGCCATCGACAGCGAGGCCATGACGATCCGCATCGCCCCCGACAAAGTGGACGAGCTCGTGGCCGACTGCGAGGCCAGGGTCGCGGCTCCCACCCTCGGGCGCCAGGCCCTTCAAAGCATCCTCGGCCGCCTCAACCACGTCGGCAGCTGCGTCCTCCCCGCGAGGAAGTTCATGGCCCGCCTCCTCACGGCCCTGCGCAGCTGCCACGGGTTCACCACCATCACCCTCGGGGACGACGCCCTCCGGGACCTTGCCTGGTTCGCGGCCTATGGACGCGCCTCAAACGGCCTCCATCTCCTCCGTGCGCCGGCCACCCGGAGGGTCGTCATAGAGTGTGACTCCTGCCTCACCGGCGGAGGGGCATACTCTCCCACCCTCTGTTACGCCCGAGGGTATTCCGAGGATTTCCGCGCTCGCTTCACCAGCATTCACAAGCTTGAGGCGGTTAACCTCGTGGTCGCCCTCCGCGCCCTCCTCCCCGCCGACGTCGCTGGGGCCAATGTTGTGATCAACACAGACAACATGGCCTCCGCCGCCGCCCTCGACTCCGGGAGGGCGCGCGACCCTACCCTCGGGACCTGCGCGAGGGAGCTCTGGCTCATGGCGGCCGAGGCTTGCTTCGAACTTACCATCCTGCACAAGCCCGGCACCGACCTCGTCCTCGCCGACGCCCTCAGCCGCGCCCACTTACCCGGGCGCTGGGCTGCTGTGGCCCGAGACGAGGTCGCCCGACTCGGGCTCCAGTATACGTATGCGAACCACGACGAGTTCCCGTATAACCCCGGCCTTTAATCTGCAGGCTACACCGACAGCGAGGTCGCCGCCGTGGATGGACTCCGCCTCGCCTCCCTCGCCCCATCGACCTGGAGGAACCGCCGCCGCCAGGCCCGAGGATACGTGGAGTTCGCCTCGGGCCACCATTGGGACCCGCTGGCTCCCACCCCATTCGACATCGCCGCCTACACCGCCTCACTCTATGCCGGCCGGGTCGCCCCCGCCTCCGTTCGGAACTCCATCTCTGGGGCGCGCTCCTGGCTGGAGGCGGCCGGGGGCGACCCCTCCGCCTTCACCTCGCGCCTCGCCCGAGACGTGTGCCGAGGGGGCGAGCGGGCCTTCGCCCACGTCCTCGCCCGGCGCCCCCTCTCACGCCGGCCTGCCTCGCCACCGTGGCTGGACACCTCGCCCTTGCCGGGCCCTCGGGCGTCGTCCCTCGGGCCGCCCTGCTCCTCGGGTACTACGGGATGTTGAGGCAGTCCAGCCTCCTCTCCCCGTCCCCCGAGGCCTGGGGCGAGCCACACACCATCACCCGAGCTGACGTCGCCCCCGCCCCCAGGGGTCTCCGAGTCACCCTCCGGAGCTTGAAGACCATCCAGCTACCCTCGGGGGCGGTGGCGCTCCTCATCCCAGCCTCGCCCGGACACCCACTCTGCCCCGTGGCGGCCTGGGCCGCCGCCACCGCCCTGGTGCCGGCACTCGACGCCGACCCCGCCTTCATCCTGCCCTCTGGCCGCCCCCTCGACCCCCGCACCCTGACGGCCATACTCCGCGGCCCCCTCCGCGCCCTCGGGGTTCCCTCCCCGGATGGCTACACCCTCCACAGCCTCCGCCGGGGAGCCGCCCAGGCCTGCCAGCGCGCCGGGGTACCTCTGGAGGACATAATGGCCCAGGGCACCTGGACTTCCGACGCCGTGCACGCCTACGTGCCTCGGATCGCCCCCTCGGGCGCCCCTCGGGCGCCCCTCGAGCCCTCTCCTCCGTTTTGGTGAAGGGCTCTTCGGGGTCCCTCCCCCACGATCGACATTGACCTTAGGTCCTTAGTCACATTTAATCTTATCATTATCTACGCATGTACTTTTCATTATCCTGCCTTAAACTGTTCATGTCCTCATTGTTTTAATTAATTGCCTGTTGTATACCCTCATTGTCTGCACTTGACCTTCAGTGAATAAAGTGTTTTTATTCCAACTACCGCCTTCCTCTCCTCCCTAGCCACGTATCGGTCGTAATGCTCGCATTGCAGTTGATTCGTGGCAGGGGAGGACCCCCCCCCCTCTCTCTGCACCCTCCCTCCGCCGCCACCCTGACGCAACCCCCCCCCCCTCTCTCCGGCCTTATAAACCGGCCGCCTAGCTGCTCGCAGCCACTCGCCTCTCCTCCCTCTCCTGGAGCACTCATTTTCTCCACCCCTAGCCATGTATCACTCTTACCCAAGACTAACAATGGATTGTAGCAACATGTCGTATATGAACTATCAAATCCCCTCCCATACGATTAAGTTAAACAAGTTTGGAATTTCGACAATAAAAACCTAAATCTCGGCTAAAACATCAGAGCATGCAGAAACACGTCTGATGGGTCTGGGTCCGAACACCCGACCATCCACCATTGCTAGGAAAGTCACAATGGACTTATCCTAGCAATGCTTAACAGCAGTGAACCCGGCCCTGCAAATGGCGATAAATGCGAGTCTGGTGAGTAGCCCGCATTTCATAATGCGAGCTAATCAGCACAGGCCCGCATTTCCACCGGTCGAGTGAGTAGTCTCGCCCACTTCATATGTATGGTGTGTATGTGTGTGTTGTGTGAAAGAGGGAAGGATGAAAACACATACGTGTGTTGTGTGTGAAGGTTCATGTAGTGTGTGAAGGAAGGGAGGATGCAAACACATCTGTTTGGTGTGTATGTGTGCGGTGTGTGGTATGTGAAAGAGGGCAGGATGAAAACACATATGTGTGTTGTGTGTGAAGGTTCATGTAGTGTGTGAAGGATGGGAGGATGCAAAGAAATCTGTTTGGTGTGTATGTTTGCAGTGTGTGGTATGTGAAAGATGGCAGAATGAAAACACATATGTGTGTTGTGTGTGAAGGAGGGGAGGATGCAAACACATATGTTTGGTGTGTATGTGTGTGGTGTGTGGTATGTGAAAGATGGCAGAATGAAAACATATGTGTGTTGTGTGTGAAGGTTCATGTAGTGTGTGAAGGATGGGAGGATGCAAAGACATATGTCTGGTGTGTATGTGTGCGGTGTGTGGTATGTGAAAGATGGCAGAATGAAAACACATATGTGTGTTGTGTGTGAAGGTTCATGTAGTGTGTGAAGGAGGGGAGGATGCAAACACATATGTTTGGTGTGTATGTGTACGATGTGTGGTATGTGAAAGAGGGCAGGATGAAAACACATGTGTGTTGTGTGTGAAGGATGGGAGGATGCAAACACATGTCTGGTGTGTATGTGTGCGGTGTGTGGTATGTGAAAGATGGCAGAATGAAAACACATATGTGTGTTGTGTGTGAAGGAGGGGAGGATGCAAACACATATGTCTGGTGTGTATGTGTGCGGTGTGTGGTATGTGAAAGATGGCAGAATGAAAACACATATGTGTGTTGTGTGTGAAGGAGGGGAGGATGCAAACACATATGTCTGGTGTGTATGTGTGCGGTGTGTGGTATGTGAAAGAGGGCAGGATGAAAACACATCTGTATGTGTGTGGTGTGTGAAAGAGCAGAGGGCTAAAACTAGGGTGTGTGAAGGAGGGACGGGTTAAACTAAACACATCTGTATGGTGTTTATGTGTGAAGGCTCAGACGATCAAAATGCGCGTTTGTGTGTGCGTGAGTGTGCGTGAGTGTGTGTGAGTGACCGCCCGGCCCCTCCCACCCGTCCGCCCGCCGTGTGTGTGCGTGGTTCATGTCCTCCGTACACGAGCATTGATCGGCGTGTACCACCCAGGCGACCCGCTGCCGGCCAGACAGCCCGGCACCCGGCACGAACAATAGCAACAGTCTGCCGACTCTCAGTAGACATGGGGGAGATGGGGGAGATGGGGAGATGGGGAGATGGGGAGATGGGGAGATGGGGAGATGGGGAGATGGGGAGATGGGGAAATGGGGGGAGACCGAATACGGGCAGACCAAGCAAGGCAGGTCGTGTACACTGACCCTCTGACACACTGACCATTGAGAGACAGTTCTTCTGAACCTGTGGTTATCCAAGACTACCCGTAATTAGGTATCTGACTGGGCTATTCTACCAACAATGAAACACACCTGAAAGTAGCGAGCAGTTTCTGAATAGCCATCTTCCACATCTCAGGGTTAGCATAAAGAACACAAGCGTGCCTAATTTACACTCGCACTGTGTGAATTCTGCATGTTGCTTCAGAATTGTTCCTTTCTGGATAAACTTGTGACTTGCTTACTTCTCAGCCTGTGACGTGCGATTTGTTAAAACAGTGCAAATGCCCAATTGCATAGCATTGCCGTTGCTTAGCTACCTTAAATTAATGACAGAATGAACGTTATCGAGCATGGCATATACTAGATAAAAGATTCACCCGATACTTGTAGTACACGGGTGAACGACAACGTACTGTAAATACGCGCAAAAATAGCTTTAGCATGGAACAGCAAGTAGAATGCCTGCCTCCAGTAGAATGCCTGCCTCCAGTGTCAAATGGTTACTTATATCGGCACAGAGTTGGTGAAATGGGAGAGAATGCAAAAAGACAAGATGGTGGCCGCAGAATGCCATCGATTTCACTTTTAAATGTTAATAAACTAGATATTATATTATATTTTTCAACTCAAAGGTAGCGGGCTATCAATAAGACATATGTAACGATTAATTGTTGCTTCTTAGATTGTGAAATTAGGCTCTCAATTCATTAACCCGCTTTTTCAACCGTTTTTATATAGGGTTGGTATTCACCCATGTACTGCGAGTACCGGGTGAATCCTTTATCTAGGCATATACCAGAGTATCTTCTGCGCGTTCATTTTACCTCACCTTAGTGAGTGTGATAGTGTGCACCTAACTAAGTGGGCGTGGTTGTGGATGTTGACTTTGGGTGCAACATGTGTGTCAGTTTGTTATGGCCCTGTCACATTACGGCGGCGTATATATAACGTACCGCAACAATTTGAAAAACATTGTGGGACGACGTATGGTGACCTTTGTGCACTGACGTGTCTTTTGGAGCATATGCCTAACATATGCGTAACGTATGCGTAACGTACCCCTAGCGTATGAAAGCGTATGAGAAGCGTAACCCGACGTATGCGCGGCGTAATTTGATGTGGTTTGACAGTTATGAGTGGCAGGTTGAGCGTATGCGTAACGTATGAGTGACTTATGCCTAGCGTATGAGTAGCGTATGAGTAACGAATGACGACGTATGAGTAGCGTATGAAAAGCACCTGGACATCCATCCTGTCTGAGCAGCAGAGCCGGACTGACAGAAGAAGCCTTGCGGCGCCTTTATATACCGAGACCATACGCCAGGCATACGCTGCACATATGCTTTGTATATGCTGAGAATACGCTGAGAATACGCTACGAGTATGCTCAAATACGTTACACGTAGGCTAAGCGTATGCTACATATGCTATAGATACGCCGAAGGTGCGGTTTCAGTATATGCCTAACCTATGCCGGCGTACCCCTAACCTATGCGTAACTTATGCCGGCGTATGCATAGCGTATGAGCAGCATATGAGCCTTACGCTGAAAATTTTGAGCATGCACAAAACATTTCGGACGGACGGGCGCGAGATGGCGTATGACGGGATAAGCCGGGCGTATACGCCGTCTGCGTAGCGTTTGATGGCGTATGTGATGCAAACCGTTATGCCGGCATACGCTTATGCCATACGCTATAGTGTGACAGCACCATTAGTTTTGTTGGAATGGTTGTTGATTTGTTGGTGAAGCAGCGGTCCCGCAGTTGGCGCAGACCTGTGGCGCGATGTAAAGTGAAGCTCAGCGAGCCAGCTGCCCCTATGCATATTTGATTATGATGGTAATCAGGCCACGAGGGCCATCCGCTGTAGGTGTCGCTTCGGTAGAGCTTCTCGTCACTTTTGCTTTAGCTATCGAGAGAGCAGGACGTCATACGAGACGGAGCACGGCGGGACACCTCAGAGGATACACCGTGCGCATGATAGGAGAACGAATCACCCGTTGACACCCCAGGTGTGAGTAATTAGACGCTCGGCGTTAATTACGGGTAAGTATAGTGCTTGGCGCTTCCACCGTGGGCGAGGCCTACGGGCTCCGGAGTCGGACTCAGGGCTTGCGCTTGGTGATGCTTGCACACCGGAGGACGACCCGAGACGGCTAGACCATTAGGTTGGTGATAACCTGTTCCCGGCGTGTGCCGGAGGATCCTCTGGATCTCCCATCCTAACACCGTGGAAGGGTTATGGACGGGGAAGGGAGGGGGGGGGGGGAGGTCTGAAGCGGTTGGATGCCGACCGCACCCCCTCACCCACCTCCACCCACCAGGGTCACTTCGGGGCCAACAGGTGGGCGCACTCACCGCGACAGCTGCTGGCTAGAGGCGAGTTAGGGCGTAATTCAATTAAGGCTTAAATGACCCGGCCAGGGCGCCGAACACCAGATGAGGGGTGGAAAATTAGCGAGGGGAAGAGGGGGACACAGAGTATGAAACGGCCACACTCCACCATGGCCCAACGCATGTCAAGGTCACCTTCACCAGCGTCCGACTACCCTACAAGTCGTAATGGCCGAGAGCACAACAGTTTAATGACAAACTACATAGAGGTAGCGGAACGGGAACGCATAAGCTCGCCGACACGCGCCCTATTCGTACCACTACCGCACGAGTCAGACATGGGGTCGGAAAACGACATGGAGGTACAAGAACCGACTGGAGCGGAAACACCGACAAGAGACGAAAGAACGCATGTAAAAGCCACAGAGAAACCGACACCGTCACCGGACACTGTATTAACCACAGACGGCACGGGGAGGAGGCTGGTACTTGCAGCCACCTCGCCCACCTACACACCGCCACCGCTGGGTGGGCTACACCAGGGGTTATGCATGGTGGTTGCTGACCTATCACACACATTCAGCCCACCCCCTGATCCAGCGTGCGGCGACCAGTGGAGAGGACCGGATTACATCTCTACACCGATCGCAGAACTGGAAAGACTGGAGGCCAGGAAGCGGGAATTGAAGGAAGAAATACGGAGCAGACGGGCAGGCTACTCGATCAACTGGTCGCAAGGGGGAGCAGGACGCTCCACGCCAGGACCGTCACTGCCTGTACTAACGTCGGGGCGGGCAACGCCCGGGCAGAGTGCTGGCCAACTACACAGACCGGCACCATCAGCATTCAGGATGGCGCGCAGATCGGACACACCGAGCCCAAGGAGAGGAATAACAGAGGGAGAACCACCTGCATACTCCCTCCAACCACTGCAGGCTATGACGGCAACAGGGCCGTATAAACCCCAGATGACACTGCCGTCGGCAGCGGCAGCAGTGGCGGCGCCACCACTGACCACGGCAACGGTAGGGGCAGTGACGGCCCCGGCCAATAGCGCAGGGACCGGGGAGACAATGGAGGAACAGGCGGGCGCTTCCTACCTGGAACAATTCATACCGGCAGAAAAAGCGCCACTGGATCCAGAGTGAAAAGCTAGGAGACAACACAGCCAGGCTGGTAAACACACTGTGGAAGAATCCAATGACAAGAACGGAGACGGCGGAGCTACACGCAGCCTGGCCAAAGGCCGGGAAATACACCGGTACTGCACAAGACGAGACTCAACCCAGAGATAGAGCCAACATTGAACCAGCGAGTGAAGGACAATGATGCGGCACTAGCCGCGGCACAATGGGGAGTACAGTTTGCGGCCAGGCCAGTCGCACGGGCGCTGGACAGCATCGAGACAAAATAAACCTCTCGATAAAAAATAAAATAGTGGCGATGCTGGTAGACACACTAAAACTACTAGCCAAAACAAGCAACACACTGCTGGGATTACGGGGTGATAATGTCAGGCCGACACTACAGAATCAACTGAAACCTCTCCCGAAAAAAGAGGGGAACCAGGGGTTCAAATTCCTCCTGCGAGAGGATCTGACGGCACAGGTAACGGCGCTGGAGACCAGCCAGAAGACGGCAAACTCCATCATAAGAGCGGGAGGCACGAGACAACACTACCGGGCAGATAAGAAGCAGGGAAACTTCAGAGGCGGTCAGGGGAGGAACCGCCCATCCTAATACTCTCCACGCCAACGCTCGGAGGATGCGAGGCACTACCATCACAGCCGACTAAGCAGTGGCGCACAGAGCCGCCCACCCACGAGCCGGCCGCAGAGGGGGCGTGGCAGAGCCACGAGCACCTACCGTGGATGGGGAGGCAAACAGTAGCACCGAAAGTAGCAAATGTGAGTACAAATTGTAAAACATTTAAAACAGGGAACGTAACCAAAGAACGAGCAGAATGGGCGCACATCACAGATAATCAGTGGGTACTGAATATGGTGGAAGGGATAATCATAGAAATAACGGGCCTTCCAAAACAAGCCAGAGAGCCAACATCAGACGCTAAGGGTACAGATGAGACGCTCAAAAATAAAATAAAAGAAATGCTGCAACAAGGTGTGATAGAGGAAACAGTACAGTCCAACAGCATGTTCGTATCACACCTATTCCTAAGACCGAAAAAAGACGACGACTTCAGGCCCATACTGAACCTATCAAAACTAAATACAATAATCATTTACCGACATTTCAAAATGGAACAGTTAAGTACAGCAATGCAACTATTGCACGAGGGGGCGTGGCTAGCCAGCATAGACATATCACAGGCGCACCATAGCCTAGAAATAAGAAAGGCAGACAGAGACTTATTGCAGTTCCTACATGGGGGTAAAAGATACAGGTTCAGGGTACTACCCAATGGGCTCAGTTCAGGACCCAGAACGTTCACCAAGGTGATGAAGGCGGTAATGAGCCACCTCAGAACAGCCCACAACATACTGCTCTGTTTTTACATCGACGATACGATAATAATAGGACGTACGCAAGAGGAGGTAAAAGCAGCAGTAGTCACCACATTGACCCTACTAGATAGACTAGGTTTCACGATTAACAAGGAAAAATCGGAAGTAATCCCCACAAAAGAACTACAGTTCCTGGGATTCAGAATCAACACAAACTTACTAAGAGTAGACTTACCTAGGGCGAAGTGCTCAGACCTAATACAGTTCACAGGGAAAGTACTACGAGGACAGGCTACAGATCAAAACACTAGTGTCATTAATGGGGAAACTAGTAGCAACGGACCCGGGCAACAGCTGGGCAAGAATAAAATCAAAATCAATAGTAAGGGCCCTAAACTGGAACCTAAGGGACTCAGGAGGGGCCTATGAGAAAGGATGCACACTCACAAAGAGGGTGAAAGCATGCCTAAACTTTTGGATGACAAACCTAGAAGGAGCAATGAGGGAGTACAGCGTAAAGCCGGTAGATGTGTGTGTATACACGGATGCTTCCTCGCACGGGTAGGGTTACTTTAACCAAGGTAAACAAACACACTACGGGGAACAGTGGGACGAGTTAGTCAGTGAAGACACACACATCAATGTTCTAGAACTAAGGGCGGTGAGACGCATGCTGGAACATATAGGCGAGGAACTAAGAGATAAACACGTAAGAGTATTTGCGGACAACACCACTGCAGTAGCCTGCATAAGCAAGGGCGGGTCCGCAAGATCAAAACAGTGCCAAACAGAAACGGAAGAGATATGGGAACTAACGGAAAGTAAAAACATTACGATCACAATTAGGTTCTGTCCGGGGGTAGACAATGTTGAGGCGGACTGGGCTTCACGCGTGTTTACAGACGCGGGGGAGTGGACCATAGAGGGCAACGCATTAAGCGATCTGTTCACGGAATGGGGCACCCCAGAGATAGACATGTTCGCATCGAGGGATAACCGAAAATTACATAAATTTATCTCTAGGGATTACCACAGGCAGGCGAGAGGGACAGATGCATTCTCAATGTACTGGCAAGGGATTAATGGATACTTCTTCCCACCTTTCAGTTGCCTGTCACGCGTACTACGGAAAATACTACAAGAGAAGCCGAGAGGGATGCTACTACTACCGGTGTGGCCAACACAACCGTGGTTCCCACTGCTCAAGCGCATGAAGGGCTACACAACATCGAAGCTCATAGCAGTAGAGGAGGGCACCTTAATGCTGGCAGGGAAGCCGTCGAAACGGTTCCCGCTAGCACACAACATGCAACTGAGGGCGGTGAATCTCTAGGGGGTATGTTCACCGCCATGGGGATGAACCCGGACGCCGCAGATACCCTCACCGCCTCCTGGGCAAAGGCGACACAAAAACAGTACACGCTGGTATGAAAAGGTGGACGAAGCACTGCGAGGAGCACGACGAACAGAAGAAGTCCAACACTGCAGGAAGGTATCGCCTACCTGCAGAAATTGTTCAAGGAAGGAGCGGCACACAACTCAATTAACACGGTGTGCGCGCTACTCTCCACGTTCATCACAGTGGGTGGCAAACCGTTTGGGGAACACCCGCTAGTCAACAGGCTGCTGAAAGGGATAAGCAACCTCAAGCCACGGGCGCCCAAATACGACACGGTATGGGACCCAAAGGTGCTACTGGAACACCTACAGAGCTGGGGTCACATCGACTCACTGACCGTGGACAGACTAAATAGAAGAACGTTGTGTTTGTTCCTGCTGGCCATGGTCAGAGGTTGCAAGCACTGGGGCTCATGCGAAGGGGGGACTTTGGGTGGACGGAGAATAGTTGCACCATCAGATACACCACGAAAATGAAGTCAAACGACTCAAACAAGAACCCATTGGCGCTCAAGTTCGAGGAGTTCCAAACAATGAAACTGTGCCTATTCAGACATCTGAAAGCGTACATAGACAAGGCCGAATTACAAGGTGCAGTGCCCACAGGGTTTGCCACCACGAGACCGCCGCATGTAAGGGCATCTCAGGACACACTGACACGATATGTCAAAATGACACTCACAGAAGCAGGCATAGACACTAACAGGTTCACAGCCTACAGCTGCAGGCACGCAGCAACCAGTGCGGCTGCGAGACGGAACGTCCCGTTAGCCACGGTGCTAATGGCAGCAGGATGGTCAGGAGAGGGGACGTTCCACAGGTTCTACAATAGACCCCTGAGGGCAAACCCGACCACAACGAACCTGATCCTGAGCATCTGTGAGTGACGAACAATAGACACTTATACCCACATAAACTAATATCCAAGATAGTTGTAGGATACTGGGCTTCAGAGCCACCTGTGATAAAAATTACAATGTGTAACTGTTAAAACTGTTGGGCAACCTGTGCCACAAATGTTAGTGAGGCTTGAGAGCCACTTTGAAAAATAAAATAAAAGCTTTTTGCAACAAATAACCTGTCATGAGTCAAATATTAAATAACACCATGACAACAACCACATTTAAGGGAAACAGTTGCAATACAAAGTAGCGGATGGCCCTCGTGGCCTGATTACCATCATAATATATAATTCTGCTAATAACATGCAGCAGAATAAGGATTATTATGGTAAGAAAGGCCACGAGGGGCCAGCGGCCCACCCAGATATACGCATCCACCCTGACAACGGTGACCCTTAATTGATAATCTACAAAGAATGACGAGAAGCTCTACCGAGGCGACACCTACAGCCGCTGGCCCCTCGTGGCCTTTCTTACCATAATAATCCTTATTCTGCTGCATGTTATTAGAAGAATTATATATTATCAAGGCCATACGCCGCCCGCCCCCCCCCCCCACCCCCCACGGCACACCGCAACAAACTATGCCGCGCACCGACGGAATGTATAACATGCAGAATCACAGACTCGCATGCAAACCCCCCCCTACCACAATAGACACCCCCCCCCCACGCACACACACTAGTACAATACCTACGCTCCTCCACATACACACACACACACACACACACTACAGACACACACACCGCACACCCAGTGCATGACACACACGCTCACGCTTCCTCTCTACACACCGCATAGCAAACCCACACGGCCCCACAACCAACACAGTGCACTCCACCCCTCCCTCCACCAACACACACACCAGACGGGATGGCCCAATTAGTTAGACTTAGAGCGTCCGTCTCCCGTGTTGGTAGACCGTGTGTTCGAACCCTGGTTGAGTCAAACCAATGACTTAAAAATTGATACTTGTCGCTTCCTAGCAAGACGCTCGACATTATTAGGATAGGGCAAGGGCTGGTTGCCTCAGTGTCAGGATAATCAGGTCATGGTGCTGGCGGCCTGGTCTCCCATAAGTCGGTACCCGTCCTGATATGACCTTAGATGTTGCTAGGACGTAAAACAACAAACAAACAAAAACAAACCAACACACTTCAATAATGGAACAATACACGTTCCCTCAGCCATCCACCACACCATCAACACCTCACCCCTCCCCGCCCCGCAGCTGACACCCAGTTAACACCACCCACACCCCATCACACCACCCACATGTCAGAGACTGCAGACAATCTCAAGCACCTATACATACACCACGACAACCCTGCTCAATTATATAGCTCTGAATTCTATTAATTTACTTTCTGCTGTGTTAGGTTGGTTGGTTGTCGGAGTTTTACGTCGTGGCAACATCTAAGGTCATATCAGGACGGGATGTGTTAGGATATATGTTAACATGAACATGGGGATAGTTATAAAACTTATATGCAACATTAATATCCTGGTTTTATTGTACAGCGATTTAGTACTGCACAACGCCTTAGAATGGCTCCTGCTCGTGGGAGCAATCTATTAAATTATTATTATTATCATTATCATTATTATTATTATCATTGTACATGTTACGTTGTAACATGGATAATTCGTCACAACAACAGATCCCTGGTGTAACCACATTAAGTGTAACCTTAGCAAGTAACGTACTGCCTGCCCAGAACCAGTTAACCCTAGCTATCCTGGTATTACATCAGAGATATCCCTGACCCCCCTGTCCATAGTAACTAACTCTTAAACCATAGAAACAATTACAATCTTGATAGAGTATACGTTAATCCCTCAGTCCTGCTACACATAAAGTAACCCCGACCAGGAACCGGCTAAAGCTAGTTATCCTAGCCACGCGTCACAAAATACAAAAAGCCTCGGTATCTGTAGTAACGTAACGCGACCACTGTAATAACAATTACAAATTTCATAGCAACATAGTCAATGTGGTCTTCCCCTAGTATCAGTGAGTCAGTTATTCGCTTGAGCTCATACAGATAACAGTCAACAGAGAGATGTATTAGGATATAGGTTAACATGAACATGGGGATAGTTATAAAACTTATATGCAACATTAATATCTGGTTTTATTGTACAGCGAGTTAGTACTGCACAACGCCTTAGAATGGCTCCTGCTAGTGGGAGCGATCTATTAAATTATTATTATTATTATCATTATCATTATTATCATTATTATCATTATCATCATAATCACCATTCACATACACTGGTACAGATAATACCAATATTACTAACAATATTGATACTAGTGCAATACTACTAAAAAGAATTTTTTTTTTTTTTTTAACATCAAAACATTAATTACCACCCTAATCATTTTTCCATGTACCTTTTCCATCGTGTACTTGTAACTGTACAGGGGATTTGCCTGTTTAAAGCTACAATTGGAGTGAGAATAAAAAGCGCACTGGGTCAAGCAGGTGTAGACATTGAAGTCATGAACCCATGAAACCACCTTGAACCTTGGCGCCCAGGCACTGGGAAGCGCGTAAAGCCCCGTACAGTGCCCTTTTTGGCCGACAAGCCTCGGGAAGGCCGCGGGTGGACAGCCAGCACCCCGCCGGTAATCAGCCTTCTCGGAAGGTGTCCAGCGCGCATTAGCTACGGCTCAATGCACTCACAGAAAGATCAAGTCAACTGCTGAGAGTTCACATAGTTGGTTAACCTGTGAAAGTGCGCTTGCACTCAGCCAGCAAGCAGTCCCATGTCACGTGTCAGCCTCACTGCCGTGATACCCACCAAGGCACCAGCGTCCCAATGAAGGTTGAATCGGACATCTCGATATTAACACCGAGAAACGGATTATATAGAGCGTGTGCCACGGGTGATAAACAACTAAGTTATACTCCAGTCACACTATGCTTGCGAACACAAAAAAAAAGGTTGACCGCAAAGAGATTGCAAGTGGTCGCAAAGTGGTCACACCTGCTGCACCAAAAACCTCCTTTCAACCAAAATGGTTGCCCGGAGGTCAGCCACCATTTTCATAGGTTGCTTTGGCCTCAAGGGCACCAGTGACTGTTTTTGTTTTTGTCGCAAAGTAGTCGCAAGCCATAATGTGGCTAGGGCTTTAGGCTTTAGTGAGGACAGGGGAGTTGAAAAGTTATTCTCTGTGGCGGAGTGGTTAGAGTTTCTGACTTTTTTCTAGGTCGGACTCCTAATCTGAAGGTCACTGGTTCGATTCCCTGTGCCCCCACCTCTGCCAATTTGGATTTCCACCAATGTGTATAACTTACACAGTTACAGCGCCATGAAAGGCCAGTTGCTCTCATGTCTATGTGGTGTGGGAGGTTGACAATCCCTTGGGTCAGTAAAATGTAGGCTCAGGCTTTCTATCGACAAACTGTCTAATATTGAAAACAAGTCTATTCAGACTTATCCATGATAGGCAGAATAAATCTTCAAGAAAAAAAATGCTGTGCACAGTAAGTAATACAAACAGATATTTTCCATGGAAAATGCAGTGAGCTGCTTACCCACAACCTTTAGAGGGCAGGTTGGTGGTGGAAATCCTCTCTTAACACCTTTTCCACAGAGCGTACTGGACAGGGAGGTGCTACCCAGAACATTAGTTCTTACCACTGCCGTCAGAATGTAGAATCTAATGCTCGGATCTGTGGCTGTGTACATAGGCAATGAGGGAAAACAATACAGACAGAGAGAAAGGAAGAGAGTAAAGTGTAAGAGAAGAGAGTCCAACCCTCTGGTATATTCTTTACATAGTACATGGATTCTTGGTATATGATCATGCCATTCACTTCAACCAATAGGGATGCAGCATTCCCAGTTCCTCCAATAGGGACTCAGCATTTCTGGTTACCATGACCATCAGCGATCTGACCACCACCAGAGCTGGTTGACCTGTGGCCACCACCAACCTTGACCCCTGTGTGCATTGACCCCTACCTCATCAGAGCCAGGCCCTGAGCGCACTCACCCAGACCTGCCAATCATCCCTATGTCTATAATTACCTGCCCTCAAGCATGGGCCAAGGCATATATTTATATATATATACACAACATACATACACACACACTTGGCCGGCCATATATAATAATAATAATAAAAATGATAATAATAATAATAATAATAATAATAATAATAATAATAATAATAATAATAATAATAATAATAATAATAATAGAGGATTTCCATTTCCCCCCTCTCCTGATTATCGGAATATTTTGCAAGAGGGTGGCTTGGAGATGGAAATCGTCTATTGGACATGAATTTTTTAACTTTGGTTTGACTCAACCTGGTTTGAATGCAGGGTTTTAATCCCATGATCTACAAAAGCGGGATCTGGGTTCGAAACTCATTTGGCCACCCGTTCTGGGTATGTAGTAAACTGTTGATATATAGCCTACTACTTTTGTGGAGGGAGGGGGTGGCTGGAAAGGTACTTACTCTTTGTACTACTTTGAAAATGTTGACAACTTTGGACGGCTCCTAAGAAGAGTGTGCCCAACCACCACTGACCAAAGTGCTATCTCTCTTGAAATGGCTGAGCGTTACTAGGGGCGTAATCGATTAATCAACTTGGGTCACCCGAGCCACTTTTTGGCGCATGCGCACATCCTACAGACTTGGGTCGAATAATCGAATACCCTTCTCCACGCTTGGGGTAGAAAACCAATATAACTACAGCAAAATAGGATTTAAAGTATTTTATGATGGCATAGTTTAGCTATATTTCCATTTCATTAATCTAGGTTATTACCAAAAGAAACCATGTATGACTGGTACTGGTAGCTGCTATCCTGCAAGACGGTACCAGTGCAAATCTGACGTCATCGCTCCTAGCCACCCCCAGGCAAGAGGTGGGTTACTGGGGTCGGGTCGTTTTGCACACGGCATGTGTATTTGTCGACTCCACTCGCGGTCGATTTGAAATTCTGACTGACTCGGGTAACCCGAGTCGCCCGGGTCGTGTTAATCAATTACGTTCCAACAGATCAGCACTGTCCAGAAATGATTGAGTGTTTGGCTCAGTTTGCTGATATCTGGAGGAGCTGATTAGGAACACTAGTGTCATGGGGCCCACGGTATCCATGGTGCCCACGGTATCCATGGTGCTCACGGTACCCATGGCGCCCACGGTACCCATGGTGCCCAGTTTCCATGGTGCCCAAGCTGGGGCGCTCACCGTACATACACATACATTATCTGTGTTATTTGGTGCTACTCCAGCTACAGTGTACCATCTCCCCAGGCTCAAAGGAGGGCCGTCCGCAGGCTCGAGGAGCGTGAGGCGGCAAGCGGTGTAGAGGTCTGCCATCATCACCTTGACGACTGACTCCTGGTGAAGCATGGAGGGCGAGCCCTTGGCGTGTCTGACCAGCTAACTGACCGGCAGTGGTCAGTTATGCTCAAAGCTATTGATTTGAGCACGTGAGTTCAATCTGAATTCTGTTAAATATACCATCTTGTATTTTAGCGTGACGGCATCAATCTTTATGACGTCAATATACGGTTATCATTTACACCACCAACCCAACCTCTGACAGCAGTGGAAGAACTACCATTGTGGATAGTAGTGCGTGATGCAGCAGGCTCTATGGAAAAGGTCTTATAAAGGATTTCCACCATCAATCTACACTGTAATGGCAGTGGCCTGAATTAATGTGGGAAGTGACTCACAGAACATGCATACAAAAATAACTCTGCCATTGCGACCTAGGCTGCCGCTTTAAATGATCCTTTAGTATATCTATTTATTCACTATGTTCTATGTGTTTTTGTTTTTTTTTTTTTTTTGTTTTTTTTTACCACAGAGCATTAGGATGTCAGCTGATTGTTGATTACACCAGCTGTCTGACACTGCAGATTGTGCACACAGCTCAGAGTTGACACAGCTCACATCTCACTGCACATCTACACCAACCCCACCATATCACTATTGAACATTACATGTACATTATACCATGCACGCCCAGCAACAGATACCTCAGCCAACTCGCTATGCTATGATTGCATTCAGACAAAGGTAAACGAGTTTATAATCAGTTAGCATGAACCGATCAGTGATAAAAGCACTCAGAACTATAACCATTTAATCAAGAAATACACAAATAAATAAACAAACAAATAATTAATTAATAAGAAAAAATATATTTAAAAATCAATCAATAATTAATAAACAAATAAATAAATAAATAAATAAATAAATAAATAAATAAATAAATAAATAAATAATAAATACACACGCACGGGGGATAATTCAAACATGGTAATTTGGCTTCATGGTGCCCCCACTGATAGTAGGTAATAATGAAAAGGAAAGAGCAAAATAATTATGCAAAAAATATGAATAGTTTGTCAATTTGAAAATATCAATGTTCTATGATGTCATTCTTGTTATAATATATGGCAGTGTGTGTTCTTCATGCAAATGAACGTGTCAAATACTCCTGGGTCACGAATTAAGTCATTTTTATACGGCATCCTAATGAAGTCCACCAGTTAATACATGTGGCAGTGGGGAGAATATGCATATCGAAAGGCAGGTCAGCCCTACACGTCTTCCCAAATGGCTCTCGGCTGAAGTGCGCAGTAAATTGTCTTGGTGAATATAGCATGGGAAAGACTACGCTGAAGAATAGTAACTTGGTAGTTTTATCACCGAAACGCCCTGGACCACCTGAAACTACCAGTATGTAGGTCGTTTATATGCAGACAATGCGGTTTGTTCATAGTATGTGACTTCTAGGTCATCCTCAATACTCTATTGCACAACCATGAGTTCACCACAGGAGGAAATACACCCAGGCAGCTCTGGGCAGTCACGGGACCAGCTCACTGCATTTCTCCAGGGTTTCTACACTTTCTGACATAATAAATTCCATAGTTTTCCATGATAATTATTACAAATATATTTGCGTCATTTTTAGACCAAAATAACCATGATTTTCCATCACTGATGCTTGTAGTAAAATAGTACATATTCCACATCTATCCTCTACCAATCCTCACTGGATAATGCCAGTACATGCAACTAGAGTGGTTAGAGGCATTACTAGTGCAAATGTTAGCATGTCTGTACATGTAATTCAGGTCAACGAGTCGCATAACCACACAATAAAAAATCAGTGTAACGACAAGTAAATTAGTTCTATATTTTATTATAGAGAACTTGCAAAATTCCTTGATTTTCAAGCTTTTATCAATAATACTCCTAATTCCATGAGTTTCAAGTGATGGAAAATGTTAATTTTAATTCCATGATATTCAATGGTTTAGAAGGGCCGGAGGGAACCTGTTATCTCACATGTATCCCCGTCCACTTGTTGACGAATACTTTCCTTACACTCTGGCACCATGGGGCTCTCTACAGTCTACTAGAAACAAATAGAGCCCCCCCCCCCCCTCCCGCGCACACACTCACTCATGCACTCACTCAGACTGGCGACGGTCCACAGGGCAAGCAGAGTTAATGATGCTAGTCCACACCTACAGACCAGGGGCTTTTACGGAGGCCATATGCACCAGTTATAATGTATACAAAGTAGACTGATAGTGATACACAGGTAGCCATGCACATCCATCCCTTATGGAGGTATACACAGCCACGAGTGTTTATGGTGGTATAACCTTCAAAATTGATACATGTCGCTACCTTGCATGACACTGGACATTACTAGAATGGAGCAAGGACTGGTTGGCTCAGTGTGAGGATAATATGACTGAGTGGAATTCCATATGCTGGCATGACTGCGCGTCAGTGGTGCAGCACTATAAAGTTGTCATGATTCTGCAGTCACAAGTCGGCATCGTTACCCCCACCCCTCCCCCCACCGGCTTCTTCAGTTTGGGTGAATGTCCCGTCCCAACCCCTCCCCATCTCGGCACTTTTACCAAGTTCCAATTACCAGTTGAAGGTAGCGTGGGATGGAATGAAATATGTCCCAAACGCCAACACCTTTTTCAAGTAGTTCTATTTACATAATGGTGTGAGCAGACATCCCCTTCTCCAACTCTATTTAAGGTAATCCTTAAATGCACACATTGAGTCTACTTATTAGAGAACCTCGACAACTTGCTGAAAGGCAATAGGTAGCTCTAGTTGGTGCTAAACTAGTAGGTTATGTCTAAAAAGCAGTCATACTGAAATCAGCCAGACAGTAGCCAGTAGTGGACAGACAGCAGCTTTAAACTGGTGTGTCCAGCCAGCGAAACAGCAGAGTTGTTATTTTTGGTTTTTGTTTTACGTCCTAGCAACAACTAAGGTCATATCAGGATGAGTATTGCCTTGTGACAGTCAACGCTCATGGAAACTTCATAGAGTTGTCCCACTGGGAGACCAGGCCGTCTGCACCATGACCTGATATCCCATAAAGTCAAATTATCCTAATAATGTGCTATCCAGTCCTTGTCCTATCCTAGGAATGCCGAACGCCAGACTAGGTTGTGACAAGTATCAATTTTATAACTCATTGGTTTGACTCGATCGGGATTCGAAATTCCAACCTTCCGCATGGGAAGCCTGCGCTCTACCGATTCGGCCACCTCGTCCTGTAGCAGTGTACAGCAGATCGGTCCAGTCAAAGCTAGGCATTAAAATCTGACCAATTAACATCACGACGCTAGACTGACAGTAGTATAAAACATAAGTGCAGAAAACAGGTTTTTGTGGGTTTTTTTATCCTCCCTTTTAGCTGCAGACAGGAAATTAAGACCGACCTACATTTGACCTGCCTTTCCACAGTGGCCTAGTGAACATGTCCAGCTATACTCTTGTACTTTAGTTCCGTGAAAAGGGTGCTGGCGATTGGGGATCGAGTGACACTACTCGTGCACCTGTCATTGTAGAGGAAGCAGTGACCTCTTGCCTGAGGCCCAATCCTAAATGACACCACTCTACCTGTGCATTCCCCATACTCACGTGGCACCTTACACTGACGGCTCCTTGCACGTCGCACCACTCAACACTCACCTACAAGACAAACACAAATAATGTCAGCAATGCTGTATTATAATCAGAAAACGTGACGCCAGGTATAGCTGACAACGCATCATAATACGTCTGGTGGATACAGTTTAAAGACCTCTTATTCTTAACTAGAGAGAAAGCACACTTTTGTGACAGATAGTCAGATTGAACGGTGATTTCATCATTATTCATGAAGAGACACAATCATAGATATTGGTCAAAATGGTAAATCAATGCCATATGCTATAATTGTGGGGAAGTCATTTTAAACTGGCCCTTGAAGAATTGGTGTGATGTGTTGGATCGTGGCAGGGTGGGATGTAACTACTATTACGAAGCTAGTTTACACGATAGATACCCATTTGCACACAGCACTTCCACATCTCAGCACATGCCACCAACACATTAAATGTCACCTTGTCACGAAATTGTTCACTCGTCGCTTCCACTTTGTCTAACCTGATATTTTCGTAGACACATAGCTAAATAAAACGACTAATTAATGTCCGAGTGCAGGGCCGGGTCTAGCTGGACTTTAAACATTCTACAGAGAATGGGCCCCTATTAAGCAGTTGACACTCACTGTAACTGTAAGCACACCGATAGCACTGTCACCGAAGGGGATATCATTGGGGAAGGCGGTTATCGTTAGATAATAAATCGCCTCCCAATTATCGTCAGAATGACGCGCGGCAGGTGGCGCCCCGTCCTCTAATTAGCATCCAGTCACGCTATCGCTGTCGTGTTGATAATACTTATCTATAGGCCTACTCAGAGTGCATGACACCTTATGCCCGGTACACACCTACCGTTTGTGTGCGCGCACCTCCCGTATACTATCGAAAACTGCCCGTTTCGCCCACAAAAATCGCTTGGTGTGCGCTCCCCGCGCACACCTAGCGATTGCGATTCGCGCATAAAACTCAGTTTTTAGTGCTAAAAGCGGCCGTTTACGATTGCGATTCGCGATTCGAAAAACGAATCGGCCCGTTTTCAGTTTTAAGCGGGTCGGGTCGAGTCGCGAGTTTTAGTGCGCGAATCCTATACGGGAGGTGTGTACTAGGCATTATGCCTGCCAGACACTACCTCGCCGACAATGTTGCGCACATCGGTGTTCATCTGTCACGACCCAGAAACCACCACACATGACCGCATTAACAAGTCTATGAGTATTAGCTTCATAAAACATCGCAAAGAGTATAGTCACCACACGGCCGATGATCGCAAGTGTCGGGAGGTGTCCGCACCACTTTAGGCCGTCCAGAAAATGCCGTCCAGATAAAGTGACATAACACAATCAGTGGTGACACGGACCAGATATCTTACCGATATTTTGGTTGTTTGGTTGTTTGTTTGGCTGGCTGGCTGGCTGTTGGGGTTTTACATCCTGGCAACATCTACGGCCATATCAGGACAGGTACCGAGTTGTGACAGTGCACACTCATGGCGACTTTATAGTGCTGCTCCACGGGACACCATGCCACCAGCACCATGACCTGGTATCCCACTGTCACATTATCCTGACACTGAGCCAACCAGTCCATTCCCTATCCTAATCATCCTAAGCGCCTGGCTAGAAAGCAAAAAGTAACAATTTTTAAGTCATTGGTTTGAACCCATGAGTTCGAATCCCACTATCTACAAAGACGAGAGACGGACGCTCGACTCATTTGGCCATCCCGTGTGGTCATGATTTTTGTTGTTGTATATTATCTCTGTTATCGGTTGGTGTGCGCTGGGTATTGAGTGCTGTATAAACAAGGTCGGTCTAAACCACGACATGACCTCAGACCGCCAACATGAGAATAAACATTGCACTTGAAATCTTGAAACGTGTCAGTTAACTTTAACTTAAACTTAAAGGGCGAGGGGGGGGGGGGGGGGGAGAACATACATTAAAAAAACTAAAACAGAAATAAATCACATTAAGTTTACCATTGACACCTACCAGCCGCTAAAACGCATAAAAGTCCGTTATCTGGAACCGCGCGCGTGTGCGTGTGCGTGTGCGTGTGCGTGTGCGTGTGCGTGTGCTTGTCTGTCTTCACCTATTACTATGTATTAGCTGCTTTCATAGTCACGTGACATTTGCATTCTCCCCAGCTTTCAGCTATAGCCACACAAAACGTAGGGAAAAAGTATACAGCCAACATGCTTTGTTAAAAAGACTAACTTAGCCTATTATAATAAATACATAATTGCTATGAAATATGAAGTAAGTCATATGTGTTCTAATAATAAACGTTTTTACTTGAATAGTTTCATAATTACTAGTATGGGAGAGTCATTGCAGTGGCATCACTTAATATCGCTCATGTAAACAAACTGCTAGGCCATCATACGGCAGCCCTCACTACACAATCGGCGTTAGATAAAAGTACCATACTTCCACTGTGGCCACTGTGTCTGGTGTGCATAGATAGATAACCTCCTAAAATTGTCAAAGGGGTCCAAACATTCAAATTATAAAATTGGATAATACAGTTTATTACTACTATCACTCTGAACACCGTATCTGGCTGGCATAACCGCCGAATCAAATAAACAAAAGTTTTTCTCGGGTGAGCTGACCGGCGCGCAGGCCGGGTGCGTATCAGGTGGGCGCCGGGCCAGCCGAGCGCCTTGGTTATATACGACTACTGGCACGCCGCCTAGCGAGCGGCGGGTGCATAATGCTTAGCACGGAGCCGGCGCGTTCGAAACGCCCTGAATATGACCAGCTCATATATACATTCGTCGATGCCCACGGGTGCCTACACCAGCATATACGCGTATATACTACCTGTAGACCCGCTAAGGACGACACAAAACCAGGTGTGGATAATACAGTTTATTACTACTATCACTCTGAACACCATATCTGGCTGGCATAACCGCCAATGGCGCACAGCGCCCCCAGCCAACTAATAACTCGACAAGGTCGAAGCGACCCGCATGTCAGCTAGAATCCGCTCAGGGAGAGGAGAAGCAATATATGAAAAGATAGCGTCTGATGACCAATCCCCTCTAGTCCTCAACTCCTCTAATGTAGAGCCCTGCATAGCAAGAAACGTACACCCCCCCCCCCCCTGCAAAGCGAATGACAAGAAAACAATTCCCCCTGTAATCCTGCGCACTCAGCGAAATACTTGATCGCACAATTCAAAGCCCTGTATTCCAGAGGCTTGAAACCACCGCTAGGTGAGGGTACTTGAAAAGCAGGCAAAGCATCCAAAACCTGGACCTCCCTAAAGTGCCTTTCAGTCCAATAAACTGCACATAACTCTCGATTCATCACTTTAGCCACAGGGATCAATAACTCCCGCTGCCTAAACTGGATAGTTTTAGTCCGCTTCACCGTAATTAACATCCCCCAACTGAAGAATTCAAAAGTTCTCCTAGACAGGATGGAGTCCGATCTAGTTAATTGACTCTTTCTTAACAAAGCTCTAAACCCCGTTAATAAGGCAGCGCGAATCGACACATGACCTATACTGCTTGACATAAAGGAGAAAATCAACAATAATTGTCTGGGTAAAAGCGGAGAAGCGCGTCTGACTACGCACTCCAACTGTCTCTTCGCTCCACCCAAAACAGTTCTGACTAAATGAGAACTATAATTAATCGGAGGAGACCCCCTTGCTTGGAGAAAATAATTCAATGCCGACAAGTAATTCGTAATGGAACTAAATTTCAACGATCTCGTTAACCAAGTAATATAAAGCCCAACCTGCACATCAGGGCATGGCAGGGGAGGAAATAATCCCTGGAATTCGTCCAAAAATGAAAAATACTTCTTAATCTGGGTCGAGCGCGTGGCGCGACTGCTTTCCGAGTAGTAGCTCGACTGAAGCAGTGACATCTCCCGCTGCAACTCTGACAAGGAAACGGAGAATATAAAGTTAGGCAAACAGATGCCCACAACACAGCACCCTCGCGGAGTCTGCTAACCCCACTCTCACCCTGTCACCTCCTACCGACCAACGACTCAAAGCATCACAAATCACATTTCTGTCACTTGGTACATACACTGAAGTAATTTCGAAATTAAACTCACAAGAAATCCAAAACAATTGTCTCACCCACTCCATTATCAGCTTACTCCTACACCTTCCAGACGCCAAGGCTGCACGAACAGTCATGTTATCTGTGACAAAAACTACTGACTTGTCCCTCCATTGTTCTCCCCACCTTGCTGCGGCCGCCATCACCGCCCACATCTCACGCACATTAATATGCGCGTCATCGCAAATCTGATCAGAACACGCGTAATGGTGGTGAACCGACGACTCTAAGTCCCGAGACGCGCCCGCGTCAAAAGCTCCAACGCACCAATCGCTCCCGTGAAGCGCCCCAAATCCAGAGGAGGACGCGTCCGTATATACAGACACACACTCTGCGTGACTCCCCAATATGCGTGCATGGCCATTGAAACGGTCTACAAACTCTAACCACCAGGCTATCTCCTCCCTAAACGCAGTATTCAATCTAAACTGGTAGTACGGACGCTTCAGTGTCCTAACGGCGTCATAGACCCGACTACAAAACGAACGACCTCCCTTCACCACCGAAGCACAATGCGCTAAACGCCCACCTAGCCTTTCTAAATCCCGTCTCGTCGCCTTCCGTCTCCCCACAAAGGAGAGCAAATGAGACTTTAATTTCTCCAACTTATCTGCCGGCAAAAACAACTTCATGCGTACCGCATCAATCTCTATGCCCAGGAACCTGGTGCACTGGGATGGAGATAACATCTTAGGAAAACTAACGAAAAAACCTAACTGTCTAAGAACTCTAACAATAACTAATTGAGAACGAACACATGCGTCCCAAGACCGATCCGCTACGGCGAAATCGTCCAAGTAATTTATCACTCCCAACGCCCCCCGCCGCGAACAAGCGCGCACTATGAAGTTACTGATATGGACTGGAGGACAGCCCCATACACATACGGTTATCGACAAAAAAACGAACACCTGTCCCAAAATCCCACTGCAAACCTTGTCGATTCCTATCGGTTGGATGGATCGAGACTGCTCGATATGCATTTTTAATGTCCACCACCGCCATGTAGTCCTGTGACCGCATACCATCGACCAAGTCGTCGACGCCTAGATAAGAAAATGTCTGACTCACCCTGTCGACGTATGCGTTCGCAGACCCACACAATGGGCGCGAACAATCTACAACACAACGCAACCCATCACCCGTGGATTTAGGCACACAAAAAATATTGTGAATGCAAGTGGGAGGAACGGCCACTTCAGAAATATATCCATCGCGTAACTCACATGATATCCGTTCACCAATAAATTTTTCATGAACGTCAGAGCGAACTGATCTATTAAACACAGTGTAGCCAACAGGATAATCAACATTAATGACCTCAAAACCAAAAACTATACCGCTTAATATATAACTCCAATCAGCGTCATGCGACCCAAACAAAAATAATTCGCAGAACGCACGACACGAACGCAATTGTGTAAGGTTGCCCGCGATGTAATGAGTACAATGACAACTCCCTAGAAAACATGCATTCATCACACGAAAATCAACAGTGGGGAAATCATCACGATTATCAATGGCATGAACAACAAAACAATTCAAGTTTACTGTTACAGACAACCAAGTACTCAATAAATCAGTCCAATTAAGTAAGCAAGTTTGCCAATTAATGTCTGCAATGCCACCTTGAGCATTGTCCAATGCAACGGGGCCAGAGTGCGCGGTGCCACCCACTTGAGTTGCAACGCCCCCCGGCACGTCACGACCAGTCGAGCAATCAATCAGCGGAGAGTGCGTGACCCGACTATTCAGAGCCGCCACGCCCCCCGACTCGCCTTGCCCAATTGAGCAATCAATCAACGGATCCGCCCACCGCCGGTCCTTATGAGCGTCCGTCAACTCGCTTCCATCAACACCGGTGCGCCCGACCCCACATCAATCTTTCCTACATTTATCGCGCCGGTGCGACTTCGCCCCGCACTTGCCGCACCAATGGCCAAACCGACATGTCTGTTCGTCCCTCGAACACCCATCTTCACTGTTGAAACCATAACAAGGTCGCACACCCTCTTTCGTGTGCTGCTTTGAATCGCCCCCCCTCTTCGACTGACTATAAGTGTTCGTCTTCAGACAATCAAATCCATAGTATCGTAGAGTCAGTTCAGAATTCCCCGGCTTAAACGCCGAATAACCATCCTCCGCCGCCAAGCGACGAACACCAACGTCATAGTTCACATGCGCAGCATTCACAAATTTATCAGTTTTACCTCTACCCGCCAGATAAGCGATATGACGAACAAAACGCTTGTAGTCTCTAATGCTCGTATCCTTAGTATGCAGCATCCAATGACAGTTCGCCTCAATTAGCTCGTAACAATTCAACTTACGAACAACTTTCTTATCCTCTGTGAAGCGTTTTATGGACCACTTACTTCTGAGTCGCCTCTCGCGACTACGCGTCCTGTCTGAGGACGAAGACGACGAACAACTGCGGCGCCTATGGCGCCTACGACGCCTATGGCGCCTACGACGCCTCGAAGGACTCCTGCCTCGTCGTAGCTCCGACTTGCTCGTCTCCAGCACCGGCGTCCTCGACCGCCGGTGCGCGCCCGGCGACCCCGACTCCCAGCGCTTGCCTGACGAGGCGGTGCGGTCCCTGCACGCACCCCCCCCATCCGTCGCCCGAAACGCTCCGACCAGCGGCACTGGAGACACTCCGACGGCGACTCAACGAACGGCTCCCCCGCCGCCCTCTCGACACGCTCCCTCGCCTGCCGCCCGACCTGCTCCACCCGCCACCGCTGTCCCGTGACGCACTCCTGTCCGCACCTCCCAATGACATTAATGATAGCTCTCTTTCAATTGCTATAGTCTTCTCTGCTATCACCGCTTTCCTTTTCTTTTTCTCCAAACCCCGTAAACGCTCAAGCAATGACCGTTCGTCGTCACTCAGGGGGTCGTCCGAGACGACCGGTACGACCAAACTAGCCTTAGCAGGCTCCAACAACTTCTCCGACTTCAATTTCTCCTTTTCCATCATTTCCTCGCTCTGACGCGTAGCACGACGAGTCCGTGCAGGGCGTCGAGTGCACCCGTCGTTAATGGGCGCAGGGTGTATATAGCCACACGGTGCACAAAAGTCCTTCGGCATATGTCTAAAGACAATAGCCGACAAGTGACAGCTACCAACCAATGAAGTGCGTAAGGTGACAGGAGCGGTCGACCGCTGACAGCAGCCGGTGCAGACGGCGCAGACAGTTTTTCTCGGGTGAGCTGACCGGCGCGCAGGCCGGGTGCGTATCAGGTGGGCGCCGGGCCGGCCGAGCGCCTTGGTTATATACGACTACTGGCACGCCGCCTAGCGAGCGGCGGGTGCATAATGCTTAGCACGGAGCCGGCGCGTTCGAAACGCCCCGAATATGACCAGCTCATATATACATTCGTCAATGCCCGCGGGTGCCTACACCAGCATATACGCGTATATACTACCTATAAATTCACTGGTAGGTACACCACTAAAATTTTCAAATTATTCCAAACATTCAAATTAAAATTTTATTGGAAGCTGCAATGAATCAAAAGCAATATGCTTTTTGAATTTTTAAGATATTCCAAAAATTGAATGAGATATATGCATTTGAAGTTTGTTGAATTTAAGATTTTTTGTATTACTATTAGCCAATGCATTGGTCGTAATGCTTGCATTGCGTTTGATTCGCAGCGGAGGAGTACCCCCCCCCCTCCTCCTTCCTCCCACGACCGTTGGTTACATAATACCCCCCCGGGTCCCGGCCTTAAAACCCGGGCCTGCCGCTGCCTCCAGCCACCAGCCGCCTCCAGTAGCGCTCCCCTGCCATTTTCTTTTTGGCCTACTCTACACTACACTACCCGATTCGCATATTGCCGACCTACACGCCTCCAGCATCGTCGGCCTACACTCCGCCATAATGCCGTCTATCGCCCGCGGACGAGGCCGCCCAGCCGGCCGACGCGGAACCCGGAGATCCATCGGAGTATCCGTCCCGGACTCGGCCTCTGCGACCTCCTCCGTGTCGGGACGCCCCTCCACGGCGGCGTAGTGGATCACCTCAGCAGAGACGACCATGCAGGCTACGGTGCGCTCTGTCGAGCGCCTCGCCGGCATCGTGGAGGCAATGTCGCTCACCCTTGCCCGCGCCCGGCCCCGCCCCCGCAGCCGACGCCTCCACGGCCCTGGAACGCCTCGCCGGAATCGTCGAGGTGATGGCGCTCGCCTCTGCCGCCGCCCAGCAACCCCCAGCCGCGCCGGCGCTGCCGCCTCAGCAGGCCGCATCAGCCCCGCCTCCTCACCCAGCAGCTCCCCGCCCCATACATCCTCTCTACCGATGACATGCCCGGCACTGGAGACCGACGCCGCACCCGGCCGTCTCCCCGACTCCTCCAGCCACCTCCTCGGCACTTTTTCGGAACACCGCCGCCGACCACCCCAGCCTCCGCCGCGGAAGCCGTTTGGGAGATACTCGAGTCAGGTCGGGTAAAGTCAAGTCAGGTAAAGTCAAGTCGGGTAAAGGTGGGTAAAGTTGGGTCGGGTTGGGTAAAGTTAGGTCGGGTAAAGTGAAGTCAAGCAAAGTCAGGTCGGGTAAAGGTAGGTCGGTTAAAGTTGCATAATCCGATGAAATCATCAAATTTTGATAACCAAAACAATTATCTAGATTTGATTCTACATATGTAACCTAGATACTGGTGCACTTATTAAGCATTTGTCGCCACACAGAAGGGAGCACTGGGACAATTTAATAGAACCTGTTGCTACGGTAGCCTACAGTATCAGAGTTGTGGCATGCTTGCCAAAATTAATTTTTCATGGATGCACTTCAAATATCTCCAAAGTTAGCAATTTAAAATGAAAGTTACTTTAAACTAAAGTAAGGTAGATTATAACAATCTATAGACTACATCACGGTTCCAGCGGCGCGGTGCATTGTGGGATGCATCAGAGCAAAACAACCCCCCCCCAAAAGCACATGGCACATGCTAATACACTGTGTGCAGCTATGAAATGTGCTAGTTTCAGCTCATCTCAGCTCTTGTTTGAAACATAGAATACCAACTAAAAAAATATATATAATAAATTAAGATATTAATCTTTTATCCAGCATTGCATTTACATCAATATAATCAGCACATCTTATGCCATGTGCATTTAGATTTAGAAAGATCTAGGCACTCAGACTAGTGTTAGAGCCATAGCCAGAGTACTCAATGCATTGTCAATGGCAGTGAGAAATCTCCATACAGAAAAAGTAAAATATTGATAAAACCACACCACCTAGAGACAAACCGCTTGGAACACACATAGAAAACATGTTTAACAAAAAGATTATATTAAATTTATAAGGTTAGGGTTTTGGATTTCTATTAATTTAGAATAAAACTGACATTTTTCAATGCGCGTATTGGCAAAGTCAATGGCCGTACGCCTTGGCTCTTTGCTCCCGCGGCCGTTTTCAGCGCATGCGCAGTCGGAACCGTGATGTAGTCTATTTAATATATTTATCTTAGAAATTGACAGGAACTCAAAACCATCGGACTATGCAACTTTATAGTCGGGCCGGGTAAAGTCAGGTGAGGTACGCGAATGGACAGGCCCAATACAGCCACCTTCCAGTTGTGGGTGAAAGTCAGGTGAGGTACGCGAATGGACACGCCCAGTACAGCCACCTTCCAGTTGTGGGTGATAATAGAGTGGTTACAGACACAACTAAGTAAAATTGTTCCATACTATGATTTCTAACTGAAAAACAGTCAACCATAGCAGAAAATATTAGGGATTGGATTTTAGTTTAGATGGAACCAACTCATATTAAAGGCAAGAAATTGAAAGAAAACGTGATTAATTCCGTTTCACTACGTTTTGGCATCACGACTCTCCGGGATTCACCACATCGAACCCATGAAAGCAACTAATGTGAGTGGATATCCCGCAGCCCGATACTCAATGACTGTTCCATGGACATGGTTGCTAAACTACCCTATAGAAATTCTGTTGGACACCACACAGCTAACAATCACCCCACTCACACGGTGCCAGGTAGGCATCACTGGAGAGTAGGTAGTTCATAACCAGAGCTAATGTTCAGGAATGATGCCACAATAATAGACATCAATCTCTACAAAGCTCCGACTATCCACTAACCTAGCTTGTGAAGGAGGATACAATAAATAGGTTCAGAGATACTAACGTTGGTGTCCACCCAGTGACAGTTTCAGTCTGATGGGTTCAGTCACTTTAATGGATAGGGCCTACAGTGAAGGATAAGCTTGGAGAGTCCCCACTTCCGGTGTGTAAACACGTTGGGTGGCAACTTCAGTCTGATGGGTTCAGTCACTTTGATAGGGCCTATAGTGAAGGATAAGCTGGGAGAGTCCCCACTTCCGGTGTGTAAACACGCCGGTGGCAGCTTCAGTCTTATGGGTTCAGTCACTTGGAAGGGCCTATAGTGAAGGATAAGCTGGGAGTCTTCACTTCTAGTGTGTGAACATGCCGGTGGCAGCTTCAGTCTTATGGGTTCAGTCACTTGGAAGGGCCTATAGTGAAGGATAAGCTGGCAGAGTCTTCACTTCTGGTGTGTAAACACGTTGGGTGGCAGCTTCAGTCCCTCCCTCTGGAGATCAGCGGAGACTAACTCAGGAGACACACATTACCAGACCGGCTGACCGGCCCACTCTTCCCTCCCACCATTGCAGGCGTGCCGGGAGAGTGGGCCGTGCTTCCAGCGTGTTTCCACTGCGCACAATGAAACAAGACTGGCGTGAGCAGCTGGCGCGTGGGGCTCCCTCCTCCCCCCCCCCCCTCCCCCGGGTTACCTCCTTCAGCATGCTCCACAGCCAGGTGTAAGTAAGCAAACAGCGAAAACAAACCCATTTATTCGACAATAGACACGGGGGTACGCGCAGTTCAGTATTTATGGCAGACCTTCTAAGTCGGGAAAACACTCCCTGCTACATCCCTGAACAGATCTTAAACAGAAATAAATCCGATCAAAACCTCAAGTTTTCTAAACCAACAACCAAGGCTTAGATTTGATTCTACAAATCCTACTTAGATACGGGTGCACTCATTAAACATATTGAGGATTTGCGTCAAACGATTAGCACCATGTGACCAGTTCCTCGTCGGCCATCATGGCTATATGCCTAACACTGCCAATGCGGCGGCATTAATTATATTAATGTCGCTTGGATTTTAGGTTTAATTTGACCGAATTTCACTTATTGAGTATGCTATTCTGTTAAATAAACATTATTTCACCCCCCCCCCCCCAGTGAATATTCATGATTCTAAATAACAGAATTAGATCGTAGCAGTGAATAGATTTGTGTTTTTTGTTTTATTTACATACACTTGATAGTGGAATGAACTGCTTCTATCCAACCACGATGCAGGAGTAATGTGATGCCTACGTCACACGCAAATCCTCAATATTGCAGTTTGGTGCTCATGTGCTATGCTTCGCTGCTACACTTGAAATGCGGCTTCAAGATCTGTTCAGAAATGCAGAAGTGAGTGTTTTCCTGACATAGAAAGTCCCCCATAAATACTGAACTGCATGTACCCCCGTGCACATTAAATTTAATTGTTGCACATTTTCACTTCAAATATCTCCAAATATAAGTTCATTCAAACTAAAGTAAAAATGAAACTATTAAGTTAATATATTTATCTGAAGAATATTGCGGAAACCTCAAACCATCGGATTATGTAGCATTAACTAAATAAAATAGTATGGGTAAGTGATCATAATATCAGCAAAAGCAACTGTTGCTGTCACTTGCGGGGATATTACTGTCATAATATTTCATAGCATATTTAGGTGATGGTTCAACCCCCGGAACCATTTTATTGAGATTTTGGAGAGTCATAAGTTTTAAGTTCTCATCAAAATAGCCACCAGCTGCTAGGTCATCATTTTAGAACTGCGTTTATTGAATACTTTTCCCCCTAGTAGTACACATATGAGGAAAAATTACCCATATATAAGAAACAAAACAAAAAATGTGTTGAAAAAATTAAATCGACCATAGAATAACTACTTTTGGTTTGATAATGACGGGAGAGGATTATTGCCTCTTCTAGTTCTATCCCATCTCGCCCCAATCTCAAGTGCCCCCTTGTCAGCGGGCACGCGCGAGGCCTCGGCCCCGCCAAGCCACTCTGTTGTGCCAATGCTTGAGGCGCCCGTCGTTTGGATTATGGGAGGTGGGGGTGGGTGTGTGTGTGTGCCTTTTTATGGGTTTTAAATTCAGTTTCTGCTTTGCGTTGTTGTTGCGCTGTATATGGCTTCCAGGTAGCCCTTTGTAACGCGGCTCATCCTCTTGCAGGGTGCTTGGAAGCTGATTCGAGTTTGTGTGGAAGGAGGTGCCTCCACTGGAAGTAGGTGAACCATGCACGGTGCCCTACAAACAGGCTTTCTGGTCCGATCAGCACCAGCTGACAAAGGTGTGGGGGGGGGGGGGGGGTCTTATTTGTGGGCCGCCTTGTACACTCTCCCACAAAGCACATATATGTGTTGTTGTTGTTGTTAATAGTATGCCTGCCGCACACTCATCGATAACCAGGAGTTGAGGCTACATGGAAAACATGTGGGGTTTGATAGGCGTTACTTAATTCTAGAACTCACTGGCCAGTTTGGATGACTTAGTGAGGTTTGTTATGGTTTGATGCGCGAGAAGGAAGAATAGAGGCGGAGGTGGGAAAACTGAGGCGTTTATTGTGACGCCTCGGGCAACATACAGAGATACAGTGAAATAACAATAATGACAAAGTAAGGTAAAAACAGGGTAACTGAGGAGGTAAACAGGCTGAGGAGGCAGAGCAATACAGGGGGCTCATGAGGAGCAGGGGGCTCGCGAGGAGCAAAGAGTCAGGGGCTCATGAGGAGCAGAGGATAAATAGTGAGGGGCTCATAAGGAGCAGTGTAATAATGAGGTTAAAGGGCTCAGAAGGAGCTGGTAAGAGAGTCAGTGTGGGGCTCAGATGGGTAACGGGGAAGAGAGGTAAATAAGGAAAGGATAAAATGATGATGAGCGGAGTAGCTAAGGAGCAGAGTTCAAAAGTCAGTGGAGTGAGGGGGTGCCGAGGAGGCCTCCACCGCAGAGGGGGGAGGGTAGAGGAGGGAGAGTTGGGTGGGTGGGTGGAGAAGAAGAAGGGGCAGAGAGCTGGAAGGCGGCTGGAGGCTGAGTGCCTGAGGGAGGCCGGCGGGCGGCCTTATAAGGGGGGAAGTGAGCAGAGGCAGGAGGGGGGTGAGTCGCTCAGGGCCGGGGGGAGGTGAGCAGTGGCAGGGGTGAGTCGCTCAGGGGCGGGGGGAGGTGAGCAGGCAGGAGGGGGGGGTGAGTCGCTCAGGGCGGGGTGAGTCGTTCTCCCTCCCCTCGCATCAAACGAAATGCTTCGCATTACGACCGATGCGCGAGAAGGAAGAACAGAGGCGGAGGTGGGAAAACTGAGGCGTTTATTGTGACGCCTCGGGCAACATACAGAGATACAGTGAAATAACAATAATGACAAAGTAAGGTACAAACAGGGTAACTGAGGAGGTAAACAGGCTGAGGAGGCAGAGCAATACAGGGGGCTCATGAGGAGCAGGGGGCTCGCGAGGAGCAAAGAGTCAGGGGCTCATGAGGAGCAGAGGATAAATAGTGAGGGGCTCATAAGGAGCAGTGTAATAATGAGGATAAAGGGCTCAGAAGGAGCTGGTAAGAGAGTCAGTGTGGGGCTCAGATGGGTAACGGGGAAGAGAGGTAAATAAGGAAAGGATAAAATGATGATGAGCGGAGTAGCTAAGGAGCAGAGTTCAAAAGTCAGTGGAGTGAGGGGGTGCCGAGGAGCCCTCCACCAAAAGTAGGAGAGGGCTTGAGGCGCGCCCGAGGTGATGATCCGAGGCGGGGGTCCGGGGGTGGAGGTCTGGGCGGAGAAAGCTGGCGGCGCGCCCGAGGCGGAGCAGGTGGGGCGGGCCGGCCGAGCGGTGGGCCGTGTCGGGGGTCAGGCTCCCTCTCGGGGCGGGAAGTGTCAGGGGCCTGCATCGACAGGGAGCGGGCGGCCAAAAAAGGGAAGGCCCGCTCCTTGGCGGGATCCGGTGAGGAGGTCCGACCAGGGTCGATCAGGGGGGCAGCGAACTCCTCGGGGCTGGATGGGGTGGTGGTCGGGGTCTGGGCGGAGTTGAAGGCGGTGTCGTGAGGATCGGTGGCAGAGGGTTCCTCCTGAGGCTGGGCTGGGATGCGGTCCGAGGTGTGATGCCCGAGGTGATGATCCTCGGCTGGGGCTTGGCGGCGCTGCGTTCGATGGTCACTGGGAGGTTGTCGGCTGGGCTTGCGGGGCTGTCGGCAGTGGTGGGGGTGAGGCGCCGGAGGGGTCCCCCCGGGCCGGCCGGGGGGAGGCCGGCGGATCAAAAATCCGCCGAGGTGGGGGGGGGGTCTGGCGCTCACGGGCTTGCTTGGTGATGCAGTCGGCCTCGGAGTGCATAGTGAGTACGCGCCTCACGTTTGCGCAGTAGGCGCATGCGTGACGGCGCTTGTCCCCCGCCTCGCCGTGGGCTTCCCCGACGGAAGCCCGATCGCACGAGGCGGGGTCTCGGTTCCAGGCCGGGCAGGGAGCCCCGTGAGTGAGCCTGTCGTAGGCGACTCGGGCGTCGACTTGGACTCGGGTGAAGTGGGGGGCTCGGTGTGGAGGGTCGAGTTGGCGGGGTGCGATGGCGGTAGTCTGCTGAGGTGGCATGGCTATACATTCGACCCTAAGGAGGTTCAGGGCCACTGGGTCGTGCCACCCGTGGGGGAGTCGGCCGTCCGCGATCCAAGTAAACACCGTCTCGGAATACTGGCGGACGGTCGCCCACGGGTAGACGAGGTGATCCTGGAGGACGGTGAGGATGTGGTGATGTAGTCCGGGGGCGGAGTGGGCGGGGAAGTCGGGGTGGTTGATGAGGGAGAGAAGGGCGAGGTTGTACTCGTCCTTCGTCGCTTCCCCCCTCTTCACCGACTTCCTCTCCGCCCCCCTCTGCACAAGGTCACAAGGAAAGACATAATCGACCGGGATACCTTGCCGCCTCACTGAGTGGCGCGCCTCGGCGGAGGCCAAGATCTCCCTGACGGCGTCGGCTGCGGATACCGGGGTGTGTTGTGCAGGCTCCTGGTGGTAGGCCGGGGATGTCGGCAGGGGAGCATGGCCGCCGATGTGCTGATACCGCTCGTACTGCGGATGGGCGGCTCCCGGCAGGGCTGCTGGCGGCGGCGGCGGCCTGGGACCCACCGAGGCGCGCGCCCGAGGTGTGGCGGCCGGGGCGGCCCGATGTCTGGGCGCGGGGGAGGGCGCCTCGGCGGTGGGCCGCGCCTCCCCGTTCTGCATGTCGTCGATCCGTGCGTGTAGGTCCCGTTGATCCAGCCGCATGCGCTTTAGCTCCTCCAGGATGGCGTCGATGCCCGAGGCGTGTGAGGTGCCCGGCGGTGAGGGGGTCGCCGGGGCGGTGGGGGATGACTCGCCCCGCCTCGGGGTTGTAGCCGGTCCCGGGGTGCCGTGGGCGGCCGCCCGTGCGCCCTTTCGTCCTTTTCCCTTTCCTGGCATAGTGTAGAGGTCCGAGGTGAGCCAAAAAGAAGAAGAAGGGGCAGAGAGCTGGAAGGCGGCTGGAGGCTGAAAGCCTTAGCAACATGCAAGGTCGTGTCATGTATGTGCATAGAGATACCACACTGCCAAGAAGACTGGTTGGAGGTGTGAGATAATATTCTGACTCCTATAATAAAGTAACTCCCCAGTCTAATTCTTTTCTAATATGAATTGATTGTTACTGCTGGTTAAAAGAATCACGAAGACATCAACATCCAATTTGTATTTCAAACAAACCCTCTTCCATAAAATACATATACATCAACATATATGAAAATGAGTAGCTATACATATCAAGTCTTTGAAATAATAAAAAAGAGTCGATATACCCCTTAACCCACCACAAACATCCATTGACCTATAGTCACCAAAGTGCATATTAAAGTGACTGGGGAGTCACTTCATTACGGGAGTCAGAATATTATCTCGGACCGCTGTAGGACGTTCAAAACACTACCCCGTTGAAAACACTACTTGAAATTAAGTTGAAAACCTACTGCTAAGCTAAAAACACTACCCAAGTTCAAAACACTATCATAACACGGCAGTGGGGCTGTAAGTGTAATGTAAATGCAACGTAAGGGTACATATTGGTATGCTGACCATGCTGTGGTGTTTGAAGCACATACTATTTGGTTTGGTTGTTGGGAGTTTTACGTCCTGGTGTAAAATATTCCGATTTACAGCATTGGGGGGGGGGGGGGGTATACAAATGTTCTATTACTAAACAGGTGTACATGACCAAGCGCATGTATGCGCTTGGTCATGTACACCTCCTGGCTGTTGCTGGACTGAAAAAGGATCACCTTATTCTAGCAACGGTCATTTATAAAATGAACCAACTGACAACGGATGGGTATGACATCCACCTGTGCTGGGTGCCTGGCCATGCCGGCATACAAGGAAACGAACGAGCTGATCGGGCTGTGAAGAAGGCCCTGAACTGTGATCTTGAACCGTGTCTGATCCCTCACTCTGATCTGAAGCCACTAATAGCCACCCACATCAAATCCAAATGGCAACATGAGTGGGGTGAAAACATTAATAAACTTAAAGAAATTGAACCATCTGTGGGAAAACCACCACAGACTCATGCGGGAGGTCGGCAGGACCAAGTGGTCCTTAGCCGCTGCCGTATTGGTCACTCGTGGCTTACACATGCTTTTCTGCTCAAGGGAGACTGACACCCAATGTATTGGGTGTCAGTCCCCGCTGACACTCAAACACATTTTACTAAGTTGTGTTGATTTTTTGGCCCTGCGCCAACAATTCTACACTGCAGACAGTATGCATGACCTTTTTACTAAAGTAAAACAGGAAAACATTTTAGCCTTTTTTAGGGCAGCTGGACTGTACCACCTCATATAGTTTACTAAATAAATTCTATCAATTATTAATAAAACTTTTCTTTTTCTATGGGAATTTGTTTCCCTTGACCACAAATATATGATTGTGAGCTTTCTAATTTAATGAGTGTCTATTGGCACATAATTGATTGTCTGCTTTTACATGTAAAAGCGATGGTTTGAACAAAAAACAAAGCAACCACCAATCAATCAATCAATCAAAAACCTGACTCTTCCTTTACACTCTTCTTTTCTCTTTGTCTGTATTGATTTCACTATAGCCTGCCTACACAACCACAGATTCGAGCTTTAGCCATTCTACAAAACTGGAGACCTTGTCTTTACAACATGTTCAAATGATGTGCTTAAGTCACATGTTTAAGTGAGGTGTTTAAGTCACACCTTTGAGATATATAAGTTTAGCAGTGCATATTTCTTGTGCAAAAACAACTACTGTCACAAGTCAGTACACATCAAACCAGGACCTCAAATGTTCATTTTATTTAGAGAAACCTACTTTGTGATGTCAGAGCATATGATGTCGCCATCAGATTTTGTGTACAAAAACGAATAAATCACTACAGGACACTTCATTCTTACATGCAAGCAGGCTCCTCACAAACCCACAGTTGCACCATTGTTTCGATTCTTTTCACATTGCGCTTCATGTAAAAGAATATATATACAATAGCGGAATCTCGTCTCCACATGTACCACTTATGTTAAAAATTGGTATTGACCCTGTGTAAACCATTGTGTCTGCGTGTATTCCATAGACTTGCTCTGCACTGGGGCAATTTGCTTGTAATGTGGGCTGTCGCTTCTTCTTGGTGGTGGTGGTGGTGGTGGTGGTGGTGGTGGTGGTGGTGGTGAAGTAGGAGGTGTATGGAGGTGCTGTAAACACCCCCTCCCCCCATCCCCATCCCCGATGTTTGGTATAAGTAACCATTGTCGCAACCCACCAGCATCGAACGGACTTAATTGCTTCATGGGCTGTCAATTTACCTACGCGCGAAATTATCAAACCGTGAATAAAGCAGGCGAGTCATTCTAAGGCTTGCATACCGGCATTCAGGTTCCAGCAGCACTGTGCAGAGGGCACTGGCTGTTGTAACCCAGCAGTGCCGGGCTGGACAATATGGGAGGCTCGAAATACCAACCTAGTCACTAGATATCGCCGAGCTGCGTGAGGCACACATCAGGGCCGCGTTCAGGGTATGCCTCCGAGACGACTCAGGGAAATCCCTGATGTCATGCTAGTCTGAAAGGCAAAAGCAGTTTGTCGCCTCGAAGATGGCTGCCCCCATAGGTGGTGGCCATCTGCAATTGAAAAGCTGTGTTGTGATTGGCTGAAACCACTGAATACGGCGGCCATTTTCGAGGCGCTTTTTGTCTCCTGTCTGAAATAGGAGGCGCCTCCGAGACGCACCCTGAATGCAAATAGGCCAAAAACGGTCGTGGAGACGTCTCCACAGCGCCTCTGAAACTCACCCTGAATGCGGCCCTGGTGTGTGCTGCGAATGCTTCATTACATATTACCCTTACATAGAGCAGTTATTGTCCAATATGGGGTTTCAGTACCGACCGCCTCTGTGAACAGTATTGGCAAAGCCAAGGTAGCAGCACTACACCAAGTCCAGTGTTAGCTTTCATATATTACTATTTATTAGAACATTTGATCAGTTAAAGCCTGAAATGGACATGTATTTTAACCAAGCTGACCAAGATAGCTTTATAAGTCTCATTATCGAATATGGTTGTTTTTAGCATGTACTTTTCAGTAGTCCCACCGCATAGATAAAACAAAATGTCAAAACTCCAATGGCTTCCAAACTTTGCCCGGTTGTTTATGACCACAATAACGGCGCCAAGTGTTGACAGGGTGGGGGCTATCCGTGTAGAGTGATGCAGTGGCAATTGCCAGGTGCCCAGCCAGTTGCCGGGGGCAATTTAGTCCGTGTGTCGTCAGGAAATCCAGTGTAATGTGAGTTTCCTGAACTAATCATAAAGCCTTATATCTACTAAAAGAAAGAGTAGTTTGTGAGCACGAGTCACATGTCACAGCGTCGACCTACACACATGTCAGGTGCACAGCGCTGGAAAAGTCCAGGTTCAAGTGTGGCCTCACCTGGTTGAAGGATCGAGTGTGGGCTAGGGAGGGGGGCGTTTTATTAACAAAACAACACCAATATTGCATTGACAGGAAGTGGCGGTCGCAGCCCAGCACACGCTGAGCACCCAGCTACACAAAGGGTACAGTGCTGGGCACCTGGCAAGTGCCACTGCATCACTCTACACGGATAGCCCCCCCCCCCCCCCCCCCCCCCCACCATGTCAACACTTGGCGCCGTAATTGTGGTCATAAACAAAGGGTAGTCGGAATGAGCCCAGCCCAGCCCAGCCCAGCCCAGCCCGGCCCAGCCCGGCCCAGCCCAGCCCGGCCCAGCCCGGCCCGGCCCAGCCCGGCCCAGCCCAGCCCAGCCCGGCCCAGCCCAGCCCAGCCCGGCCCAGCCCAGCCCAGCCCGGCCCAGCCCAGCTACCAAGAGTCTCACCAAGACTCGTGCAGGGAACAATGCTACAGAATTAAGAATGTACACCTCAAGCATTTTACAGCACCATCAACTTAGGAACAGACTGGATGGGATGGCCGAGTGGGTTGGGCATTCACTTACCAAGTAGAAGGTTGTGGGATCAATCCCCAGTTGAGTCATACCGAAGGCATACAAGATTGAGACTTGTCACTACCTTGCCTGGTGCGCGGCATTATTAGGATAGGACAAGGAGACATTGGCTCAGTCAGTCAGTGCCCGGATGACGTGATTGGGGGAGATGTTCGGTCATGAGGACATTGGGATAGCGCTATAAAATTGGTCTGAGTCCACACTGCTAAGTCAGAAGGTGGTATCCCTCTTGATATGACCTTAGATGTTGCATGAATATAAAACCCCAATAAACTTACCCCATCAAGCAATGACAAGAAGGCCAAAATATGGGTAGGATAGGATTAATTGAACACTAGCAGTTCGCTCCATATGCTATCACAGACAGGTACCTACTTAACAGCTTCTCAAGTGCATAGCCACTAAGTAGAATGATATATTTTGCAAACAGAAAATGGCCTCGTATCATATCGATACACGAGTGCTTTAATTACACTAAGTTTTCTGACACGTAGAGATGTTCCTGACTACCTGAATTTCACATAAATGTATCCAACTGCTGCAAAGAGGTCCAGATTACATGAGCAAATACGGCACAAAGACAATGTTCTCTATAGGTTGCTTGGTCACTTGCTCTCAGAGCTTCCATCGCATGATCTGTTCTATAACCAGAGCATCCACCGTGCGCATGTACATTAGTTACTGTTTTTCTCTCGGTGAACATTATGGGAATAGGTCCAAGTGGGTGGCAGCTGGATAGCAGCAGGATGGATGGCAGCAGGATGAGTCATGATGCCGTATATAAGTTCACTCACACTACTAACACACTGCCCGACCTCAGGGCCCCCGGTAACTGGGGCCTTCCTGCCCACTCCCCCCACCCGGATCGATATCTTCAAGGAGGAACAAGGTCAGACCCAATGGGCGTCTTTGCTATTCGATCCCATTGCTCAGATGTTGTCTTGATTGATGATTGATTGGTGGTTGTTTTACCCCATGCCAGCTCTCTGGAAAATGGTGAGAACCCAATATAGATTGCCTCAAGAGTGGAGACAATTATGCAAACTATTATTTGTTATTGTACAGCGTCTTCAAATGGCTGCTACTAGTGATGGAACGCTATTAAGTTTCCTGCCGACACAGCGTTAAACAACCACCAATCAGTTAATCAATCAGCCGTTATCAACTCTGTATAACGCAATGAATTCTGTACGGGAGTCCATGACACCTGTGCAAATTTTCAATGACTTCCAATAATCTAAATATACAACATTACTCACCTCTACTCCACCTTCTAAACACACCCACGTCTGTGAACAAACTACATTTAAGAACAAATTTGATGGAGCTCTAGCTATGTTGAAAACACCAAAGGAGACTGCTGAACCACAAAAGCTTTTTGCTGTTTCAACAGCAGTGTGAATACGTCAGTCCTGAGATTTCCTAGCTCCATTCAGCAGCACCAGGCCTGCAGCTCGTGTCCCGAATACCCGACTGCAATAGATTATAAGTGCACCCTTACACTCTACTCTGTAAGTACCGATAAACTCCGGATGCCACGTCTAGTGCACCGAACGGCTACCCTACAAACGTGACTGGACAACAGCGACACATGCCCCAAGCTACATGTCCAAGAAACAACCACCACCCAACAAACTGGCAAGCAGAAACAATACACTGTGGCATACATACAGATTCTCAGAAGTAATCTCGTATATATACTGTTTTTCTAATTTGCATTTGGGGTCTGTACCCAATATTTGACGATCAAAAGGCTTAGTCTATGGTGTATTCCTTAAACGCGGCGTCACTTTGGCAGGACCAGCTGACAGAAATTTAGACATAGACTTTGAGGAGTACTCGAGCTGACGGATGCCGATTACCTGATGTTTCTCTTCCAGACAGTCTTAAGTACATCAACCTACTCACACTCCTGAACCTACCTTAAAGGAAAATGGCAAATAATGCAGTACTCTCACTCATTATATAATGATGCATTATATTTATATGCACTACACATACACATACACACACCGGACGCGGTGGCCGAATCGGCAGAGCGCAGGCTTCTCATGCGGAATGTCAGGAGTTTGAATCACAGCCAAGTCAAACCAATAACTTATCAAATTGATACTTGTCACTACCTAGCCTGGTGCTCGGCATTACTAGGATAGGACAAGGACTGGTTAGCACAGTGTCAGGATAATGTAACTGTGTGGGATATTGAGTCATGGTGCCAGCAGCTTGGTTTCCCAGTGGAGCAGCACTATAAAAGTCATCATGAGTGTATACTGTCACAAGTTGGCACCCATCCTGATATGACCTTGATGTTGCTAGGACGTGAAACAACAAACAAACAAACACACACACACACAGGGATAAGTCCTGCCAGCCCGTCCCTTCATCACCCCTCACTATAAGCACACACTGCTGGTGGTGCTGGTGGTATTATGGCATAGTGCATATATGGGTCGTTCTCAGAAGTTGTGTACCAATAGTGTGACATCAGTACCAGAAAATCAAAATGCTGCCAAAGTCCTATAAGCAAGTTTCCTCAATGTGTATGTCCTTTTGCATCTGAATAATTGAAAATAAACATATTCTGGCATTTTTAAGTAGGTCAAATGATGCTCACACCCAATAAATAGCAGTATAGCATCGAAACCAATCTGACTCCAAAATCAAATATTTTCCACACAAAACTTGACATTTTTAGGACATTTCACATGCCACTTGCTTTATAAACAGTAGTAATAATAATTTGAAACCTCATTGCTATGGTTTTGTCTTATTTGTAAATATTAAAGAGAAAAGCAAGAAAATATTAGCAGAGTAACAGATTAGCAGAGTAACAGATTAGCAGAGTAACAAAGTGGAAACAACAATTTTACACAAATGTTCGGCTCAAATTTCAATGTTTAGGGGCAATTTCAGGATTGATCTTTTACTATACCATAACTGGGTCCATGCATAGTGTCAAATGGTGAAAATAATTCCTGTACTGTATCTGTACTCAGTGTTTGATACAGAGTTTCATAGTACTTGCAAGTGGAAACAAAATGTTTAGGTGTTAATGGCTCCAGAAAATGTTAACTATTTCATAATTAAAAAAAATTTTTTAGAAATAAATGTCTTCAACTTAATGAAGACATTGTATATGACCATTTGAAGTGAAATGATCTGTTGTTCAGAGGTTTTCATTAAGTTTGTGACACTTTATTTTCAATGCTGTTGACAATGTCACAAATTAGTGATGTAATTTTCTATGTATTTAGCTACATCCATCCCAATAAGATACATAATACACAATATTAACATTTACTTTTGATCTAAACTATCTCCCACATTATTTGGCTAACTGATGAAATCTAAATATTGACACTCCAATAAAGGGTTTCTTTGAAATATGCATTTCTAGTAGACTACCTCAAGTGGTACACAGTTTCTGAGAACGACCCATATATGCATGCACTTGTTGAAGCGGTGTAGTTATAACATAGCCTCAGGGTCCATTTTTAACACACAGTGCTGGGACATGACTCCAAGTCTAACCTCCCTTCTTGCTCACCACACCCACCCACTTCTCACTGCCTGACATTAACTTGTGTAAGTAGAAAATAAGGAGGGTGAGTGAAGTATCATGATTTCAATTAGTAAGGACATTTATTTATTCAAACCTGAATTATTTAGCTGACGGATAAGTCAAGTGTCAATAAAGTGCTGAATCTGGTAATCACATGAGGAATGTGGGTGTTTTCCCCTTGGTGCTTAAGAAAATAGCAATTATTATATATGAAATCCAGTTGAGAACGATGCGTGTGGTAAATGAGAAAAGCTAAATGAGCCTTCAGAGTATGCGTGTCACTTTGACCCAAGAGTAGGGTGCATGACTCAAAGGTTGGCTCTGAAACTACTAAGAAGTACGCCTACTGTGCCACACTGTGGCCTAAAGACACAACTGACAGACTGCCAAAATAGTGTTAACGCAACTATAAAATCATGTTTCAATGATAATGATGATAAAACAAATAAATGGTTGTCCAACTAACCCATTTCCAGCAGTTGTCACCGTTAATATACTCTCGCATTGCTCTATACCAAGACGTCAATACACAATATCACAGCCATATCATAATATCTATAGCCAAACAGTTATTAATATATACATCCGGTTATAGCGTGCCTGTCATCAACAATTTCTGGCTTATTTACAAAGGTCCAGCAACACACCAACCTACTGTAATAAATAAATCAGAAATATATAATATGAGATGATATTATCATACTAGCTTAATATCTAGGACCTTAGCGTGCATATTTAACTACTGCAGTTTCTGCCTGCTCCTCATGCGATGCCTTTTGCGACATGCACAGGGCAGGATGCAAATACAGACTGGCAGAAGTTGGCCTGGCATGAGGCTCCAAGTATTCACGCACAGTGAATGTCTTTATACAGCATAATAAGTGGGGCACCAAGTACGCAGTAGTCGTGAGGCGTCTATAATAGATAGCACATTATTTATGATATATTAGCCGAGTAATCAGCAAAATTGGGAATCAACAACAGCTAGACGTAAACAACGCTTATCTACACGCAAGTAAGCGAGCATTAATCTTGTGATCTGATCCCATCCCGGCCACCCTGGAGGCAGCGCACACATGTCGGTGTAGCGACACGAGGGGGCCGACGTTCAACCTAAGTTATGTTGTTTTGTTATTTACACTAACCTCCATTTGTATTTGAATCCCTCCGCCACAACCCAACTACCACCCCACTACCACCCAACCAGTTCAAACACCACACTATATTGGGGCTTATGACACAATAATTTGCTTCGTTTAAAAGTTCTTACTTCAAAGATCCCGAGTTTAACTAAAGGACTGACACTACTTCAAGCGTGACCAAATCCATTTAAGGATATGTAGGTTCAGACCCATTACATCTACGTCTCTGGGGCTTGCTTACCAAGCATGTGCATGTATTCCCGAAACAGTTCTTAGCTATATTACCTCATTAGTTCAATAAACAAATTGTTTTAAAAGATCCGTCAAAACCAGTATCCTTATAGTCATGACACCACTACAATACCAGTCAACACGGTAGAAGATAATAGTCAAAACCGGTCTCCCTATAGTCATAACACTACTGCAATATCAGTCAACACAGTATCGGATAATAGTCAAAGCTGGTGTCCTTATAGTCGTCACACCGCTGCAATACCAATCAACACGGCATAGGATAAACACGGTTTAAGATAATATTCCCTTAAATACGGATATAACGCGATGAATCATTGGACCCCGAATTCTTTAATTCCAAGGCAATTCAGTAAATTGAACCCCAATTTAACGCGACCCCGCTTTTTTCGCGATGACTTTTATGGACCCCAACGGTCGCGTTATAACAGGGTCTCGCAGTAGTATACACTGGTGACAAAAGTGCACTGTGAGTATCTTTACCCACCTATGCGCTGCCTCATTTGACTAAGCCACGAGTCACGTGGTGACACGTAATGATCGTAGACGCCAGTAAAAGACACATAAGGATCGTGAGGTGACCGGCGAGGGGCCGTGATGGAACACCCGGCATGTGACCAGTGTGTCAGCTCTCACGAGCACCTCACAAACTGCACAATTTGCTCCGAGAACTTGCTCCCACATACACGGGCACATTGACGGCCGTCCCGGCATGCCTCAGTGTGCACAAACGTTCCAGCTGGTTGTGTACCAACCCGGTGTTCGCCACATGACATATATTAATGACAATGCTGACGTAACAATATCATTAGCATTGGCTCGGCATGTGTCACAAGCCTTTCGGCAACGTCGGTGACAGTAATCGGAACCGAATCGGCTCGGCATTGACTGTCTGGCGTCCAAATCGTTAGGCTGTCGTAAGAGTCGTGAGAGAGTCGTGGAGTCGGCATGTGTCGGGCCACCTTCAGCTGGCATCCAGCACTACCCCGTCCCTACTTTGTTTAGAAGGGCACACCTTCCACCATTCTGCTTCTAAGGCGTATTTATGGCAATGTGCCACTGAGGAAAGGAGCTGTGATATTTATACTGCGGTATTTATGGCCCACCAGTGGTCCTGTCAGTGTCGGTAATGACCTTGGAGATGGCAAGTACCTAACTGCAGCGACCTAAGGGGCTAAGTTGTACCAGGTTATTCAGTGTTTGAACGTTACATTCCATTGGGCTGCAAACAGCGCCGAAAACGCCGCTTAAACGCCTACAGATATGGGTGGCAATGGGTTTGGGGCACGATTGGTGGCTGGTGCTGAGAGCCGCAAGTGGATGTTTGAAAGTGCAGAGTGAGAGGGGAGAAGAGGGGAGAAGAGGGGAGGAGAAAGGTGGGGAGATGAGGGGAGGGGAGGGGAGGGGCGGGGAGGGCAGGGCAGGGCAGGGCAGGGCAGGGCAGGGGAGGGGAGGGGAGGAGAGGGGAGGGGACGTATCTTTTCTCACTGTTGAACCACTGGTCTTCTAGCAGGTGAACAAAACACAGTCGTAAATATATTAAGTAAGCCATGTAATTGGCTTCCTTCTTAGGTATGACCTTCCAACTGGAATATTTCGGAGTACGAATTACGCACCTGAATCTTAAGATACCAAATATATTTGAGTATGGAGAGAAGAAAATGAGGTGGTGCCAATAGCAAGCTAATCTCAAGTAACAACGTAGAATATGAAACAATTGGGGAAAAGACTGAAAATCGCTGAAGATCTCATTTTTCAAGTCACGACTTGTCCAACCCCCCCCCCCCCGCGCCTCAAATACTACACATGAACATTTTACAGGGCATTTTACCACTTACATGCAGTAGGTGTATGTTGCTGCCAATGGATGGCGGGCTTCCTGAAGAAGTAAACTTATACCCCTGTCACAGTACAACATAACGCGGTCGCGTAAGCCAATGTATGTGAAATTTGGCCATTATGTCGAGATACGTCAAGATATGTTACTCGTTCCTTAAGCCTACGTCAAGCTACGTCGAGATACGGTGACACACGACAAGGTTTTCCACATACCCAAAACTTTCGACGTAGCTCGACATAAGGCTGTTACGTTGGGTTACGTTGGGCTTACGTTGTGCTCATGTTAGGCTTACGGCGAGATACTTTATACGTTCGTTAGAGCTACGTCAGTCTATGTTGACTTACGGTAGACTGACGGAGAGCCTGGAGGAACGTGCAGCCCACGTGCTGACAACCTGGTGTTAATGTATCGCGATGTAGGTCTAACGTGTCTCTAAGGTGTGTCTAACGTTAGTCTAACGTAAGTACAATGTGTCTTGATGTATTCTACATAGTTGATGAACAGCTGGCATGCGTGTAACGTAGGTAACACGTGGCAACATTCTTTGAACGTAAGCGAACGTGGTGCAAACGTTTTGCCTTTGAGTATATAAAGGCATCCGTTGCTCTCACATGGAGCGTGTTGAGCATGCTGGACTGTCGTTAAACTGACGCTGCTCACTCGCGGGCCTGACGTCGACTCACATCACAAATTACGTCAGTCAAATGTAGGTACGTTAGGGCGGGCGTAATTTTTTTTTTTTTTTTTTTTGGTCCATTAGTTGTTTAAGCAGGGGAAATTTCAGTCATAGACGACTGGTCTTCCTCATTCCACTGCTGGTCGATAGAAAGCCCGAGCCTACACTTTTACTGACCCAAGGGATTTTTAACCTCCCACACCACATAGACATGGTATGAGAGCAACCGGCCTTTGATGACGCTGTAAGTTATGCACAGTGGTGGAAATCCAAATTGGCAGAGCTGGGGGCACAGGGAATCGAACCGCCGACCCGCAGATTAGGAGTCTGACATAGAAAAAAGTCAGACACTCTAACCACTCCACCACAGAGAATGCCACACTATGCTAAGCCCACGCTAGGGTTTCGCTAGGCTGATGCCGTGCACTCTGTAATATATGTAGTTGTACTCTGTAATATATGTAGTTGTACGAACGCCCCCATGATAATACCGGATGACGTCACGACGAGTTGTTCTTAATAAAGTCAGTTATGTTACAAGAACTCACGGTGTTAACGCGTCTTTTACATGGTGTCAGATATTACGGGTTAATCTATCGATATGGCTCTACATGGATTGAAACCCCCAGGACCATTGAGTTTAGATGAGAACATGGATATAAGTTGGAGATCATGGCTTCACTCATATGAAATATATGCCACGGCTGCAGGAGTGGCAACGAAAACTGAGAAGATACAGTGTTGTGTGTTTTTACATGTTGCTGGAGTGGAGGCTCAAAAGATACACCAAACATTTGAATTTGAAACTGCCGACAAAGACAAGATAACACCATTGATCACCGCGTTTACACAATACTGTGAGGATAAGACAAACATCACTGTTGTCAGGTATGAATTTAACACGTTTAATCAAACCAGTGAAAATATGGACACCTACATCAGGGAGTTAAACACCGCATGCAGTTTTGTTGCTATGAAACATTAGAAGCATCTTTATTATGTGATCGCATTGTTTGTAGAGTAAAGGACAATGAACTAAGAAACAAGTTATTACAGTCTCCTAAATTAACATTGGAAGCGTGCATTCAGTTGTGTAGATTGAGTGAGAATAAGGCAGCACAAGAGACTGGGAATGGTGATAATTGAGTTGATGCGGTGGATTCTCGCTACATCAGGAGAGGGGGACCAGGAGAACGAACATCTCCATGGATACGGCCGTCAACAAGTCGGTATCAACAACGTTCCCAGGGATCCAATGCCCATTGTGATCGTTGCGGTTATGATCATCATCCGAGAGGTAACTGCCCAGCAAAGGGGAAAGAGTGCTCTGGGTGCCACAGGATAGGTCACTTCATCAAGGTTTGCCGTCAACAAAAGAAACAGCAGCACAGTGTACCAGTGTATGAGATTAAAGTTAATCCAGATCAAGAGTCTGAACGTGACGAACAACATATACAACATCAAGTGGATAGCGACGAGTATGATTTGTTTGTGGGTACGATATACCACAATGAGATGGCTGGCAGTGATTTATGGTATGCGACATTCATCATCGACGAACAGGATGTGTCGTTTAAATTAGACACTGGGTCTGAGGCTAATATTTTGCCTCTGAGCATCTACAAGAAGATCCATAGTGCTGGTTTGAACCCTTCAAAATGTCAGTTGATCACATATGGCGGTCACAGGATAAAGCCTGCTGGTGAAACATCACTTACTGTCAACAATATTGAGCTGAAGTTTCAAGTGACTGATGCCGGGAGTGCTATCCTGGGAAAACAGGCGTGTGTCAAGCTGGGACTGTTGGCACGCATAGACAAGCTGCATACTATGCCTAGCAATGATGACGCAAACAAAATGGTAATACGATATTCTGATGTTTTTAAAGGTTTAGGTTTGATTAAGGCAAATGCAAACATATATATTGATGATAATGTAACAACAGTTGTAGACCCGCCACGCAGGGTACCCTTAGCAATTGCTGATGATGTACAGACAGAATTAAAACATATGGTAGAATTGGGTATAATAGTAAAGCAGGAGGAACCGAATCCTTGGGTCAGTTGTATTACAATTGTACTTAAACCAGGTAAGCTCAGGATTTGCCTTGACCCAACCAAGTTGAATCAAGCGATTTTACGGGGTCCGTACCCTGTACGAACAGTTGAAGAGGTGATTGCACACATACATGGTGCTAATTATTTTTCGGTTCTGGATGCAAATAGTGGGTATTGGCAGATCCAATTAGATGAAATTAGCTCCTTGTTATGTACTTTCAACATGCCTTGGGGTAGATTTTGGTATACACGACTACCCTTTGGGATAAAAACTGCCGGAGATATATTCATACAGGAAATGAATAATATCTTAGCTGATTTGCCTGGTGTTCACGTTATTTCGGATGATATTTTAATACATGGTATAACAGTGGCAGAACGTAATATGCGTTTAGAGGCAGTATTAAAACGTGCACGAGAAGTTCACCTCAAATTGAACCCTAAAAAATCTAAAATTTGTAAAACTAGTGTAAATTACATAGGTCATTTGATCACGTCAAATGGACTTCAACCGAACGCAGACAGAATCCAGGCAATTATTGACATGCCAGTACCTACGGATAAATCAGCAGTACAGCGTTTTTAGGCATGATCGGTTATGTCAGTAAATTCATTCCAAACTTGGCACAAATTACTAAACCCTTTAAGAACTGTTATTCAAAAGGATGTTGCATGGCACTGGGATTTTGACCAGGATGTACCTTTTATAAAATTGAAGGACATGTTAAGTAAAGCACCTGTCTTGCAGTATTTTAATAAACACGAAAAAATTGTGATCCAGGTAGATGCTTCAAAGTATGGATTAGGTGCTACCCTTTTTCAATGTGATAAGCCTGTGGCAATGTCATCCAAGGCACTGGATAAGACCCAGATCAGTTATGCTGTTATAGAAAAAGAATTATTGGCTATATGTTTCGGCTGCCGTAAATTCCATGATTATATTTATGGTAATGAGATAATTATACATACAGATCACAAACCACCAGTATCTATTATGCTTAAACCCATTCATCAGTTATCAGCTAGAATGCAAAGAATGAGGACGAGGTTACAAAATTATAGCATACACGTAAAATACTTAAAAGGGGTCGAACTTATTTTTTGCAGATACACTATCACGAGCTCACACATCAGACAGAAATCCAAACGACCTCTACGATCAAGACATCTCGGTGGCTTCAATAAGTAGAGATACGGACATTGTCCAAAGGATAAAAACAGATACAGAGTTGGATAAAACACTAGAGGGAGTGAAATGCTTAACTTTAAATGGTTGGCCCAAAAATAACAACATGCTTGACCCTACTGTAAGACCGTATTTTACATTTAGACATGAGATCACATGGTATGAGGGAGTTTTGTTAAAAGGAGATCAAATAATAATACCCAAGTCGCTACAAAAAGATATTTTGGAGAAACTGCATGAGTCACATTTGGGAATTGTAAAATCTAAGCAATTAGCTAGGGATACTGTATTTTGGCCAGGCTTAAGCAGCCAGTTGGAAGACAAGATCTCCAGGTGCCAAATTTGTCAAGAGTTTAGGAATTTACAGGCAAAGGAACCCTTGTTGAGTCATTCCATAATTGATATACCGTTTAATAAGGTAGGCGTTGCTTTATTCCATGTAAATGGTATAAATTATATTTTAATTGTGGATTATTATTCTAAATTCCCTGAGATTGTGGAACTTTTATCAACCACTAGTCAGGCAGTTATTACTGCATTAAAACAGCCTTAATCAAAACCAGGCGCTCAATTCCCAAACCTCTTCAAAGTGTAATGGAACAGGGATGTCCAACCCAGTATCAGCGTGAATGATCTACCAATTCCATAAACATGTTGGGCACCAGGTGTCGCGTTTGGACATAAAACCAACATAGTACGCACGAACGCACGCACGCACGCACGCACGCACGCACGCACGCACGCACGCACACACGCACACACGCACGCACGGCCACAAACACCATGACCCAATATCACACACAATGATACTGTGCTAAGCAGTCCTTGTCCTATCCCATTACCGAGTGCCAGGCTAGGAGCGACAAATATCAATTTTGTATGTGACCTAGCAACAAATATCAATTTTCTATGTCGGTGGTAACTCCCGACCTTCCGCACGGGAAGCCTGCATCCATCCCGATCACGGGGATCTTTCATCCTTGGTAATTCGATCACAAACTGTAATGCTTTGCTTAGGCTGGTTTACCACCAACAATACGTTATGGAAGATGTGGTGAGTTTTTCCGAGCAGGTTCCTGGATTTGTCTTGACAGCACAACATACCTGGGTCATTCTCTGAAATTGGGCACCATATATTTGATTTCTACATTAGAACGGTGATAATTAATTCTCTTTTTTTGATACCAAGTCAAAGAATTATTGTTGCATATGTGTGTTAATGTATCAAGAGTATGTTTGTATGATTTTGTGCTAAAGTGAAAATGTAAAAATTTACACATCAACGCCATGCATTTACCCAAACCTTTTTTAAAACTATTTTCTTGTAAGACATGATCTTGCTTGTTTAACTGTAATCAATCAAATCTTGTTTAAATTTGTTGTGTATGCTAAAATGATGTTCTGGATGTGTGTTTGATTTCCATGTTACACAAATGATATTATTATTATTATTAATGTATCAGTTTGTACAAGATCAAAATCAAAAAGTGAAATAACATAACATGTAAACCTTCATATGAACATGGATTCAGATATTATTTGGAAAGTTTTCACTTTTGTTTCCATGTCACACATCAGTGCCTGTATAAGGACAGTTTCTGTCAGGCGGCACAGACTTCTCACCAACAGGGGAATGTTTTACCACTTTAACCAAAAACCAGACATCGGGGATGGGGAATCCACAGTCAGTGTCATATGTATCGCATTTAGGAGGCCTTTGTTTGTTGTTGTTTTACATCCTAGCAACAGATACGGTCATATCAGGGCGGGGGTGGCCTTTAAATGCCGAGCTTGTCCCTTATTTACATTGACAATATACATGCAAGACATAGCCAGGGCCAGGGACTGACTGCTTCAGTGAAAGGGTTTGTGTAACATTCCCACAGTAGGTTTGCACGGTCAGCTCACCGCAGGGCCCTCTACACACGTTACAGACAACGCATTGTATGACAGTTTTGGAAGGGAAACAGAGCACATTTTATATCAAATTATATTTTCATATTTATGTCATAAAATGTGGAGCGTGGCAATTGAGGTGCATATACAATTAGACTTGTCCCTAATACTACAGACGTGACCCATTATATTGAGGTGTTTGTGTAACAGGCCCGGCTGTTCGTCCATTACCGCTCATTATTCGCCGCACAATAAAACAATGCTGGCAAGCCCTGCACGTTGTTATTCGCGGTCGTGTGAGGCACTATACGGCGCACTAGCTATAGACCCCGGCACCAAAAAGCCGGCCCATATCAATATTGAGCATCTGACTTGTAGCAGCGTCTGTCGGCACTAAAGGCTGCACAGTGAAAAGTGAAAAGCTTGTTTTCATCGGACTATGATAGGTCGATGGAAGCATAAACTTTTCGAAACTAAAATACCTAACTAGATTTGATCCTATATTACCAACTTAGATAATGGTGTACTTATTAAACATTAATCGTGTTGCTGCATAAAAGGGAGTCAATTTCATACAATTTGTTATTTCTGACGCCAACGGTGACCAGCCTATTGGCGTGTATACACAAATGAACTATGTATGTGTTCACTTCAAATATCTAAAAGTTATCCACATATAATAAAAAGTCACTGCAAGCTCAAGAAAGGTAGATAATATCGATCAACTCAATATATGTATGTAATAAATATGGCAGATACTAAAAACCACCGGCCTATGCTACTTTAATTGCGTTTGCAGTGGTGAAGCCCAGACTACTCACTATTCATAGGAGGGGGGGGGGGGACCGATCTTCATTGAATTAGGCTGCATTCTCTCAAAAACCAGGTTAGCGACACTGGCTCTTGTCTCGGAGATAAGGAACATTGAATCTCGTCAGTACTTGTGTAAAATATTCTGATAAAACGCATTGGTGGGGGAATGCAAATGGTCTATAATGGTAAATGGTATATAGTGCCAGGTGCATGAATGTATTTATGTAGTTGCTGGTGATCCTTTACTTATGGTCAATAGTCATTGTGTATTAGTAGGTACTCCAAAGTGGGTCTATACAGTGTCTGCAGCGCGAAATTTGACATATTTTAACCCTTTTTAAAACACTTCAATCTCCATTTTTCTGCTTCGTTTGAAATAAAAGTTATATGAAATTAAAGCTTATTCTTTTGCATTTTGGGGTATCTGATTTTTAGTTAGCATTATGAAATAAATTAGAGTCAATGGAAACTTGTTTGGGGCCACCATCGGCAGCTCTGTGCATGCTCGCCGAGTTTGTTTTCATCCCGTCTGAGGTACTCCCATCCCTAAAATTTATACCTTGGTGAGCACATTGACCTGAGCTAAAAATAACCACCAATGAAAGACAGAAAAGAAACTAGGCTTCATTAGCATATCAAGCATGGCTGTTTTTAAGTGGGAAATTTGATTGAACTGAAGGAGTGAAAATATTAAGACATCAATCCTCCTTGAAAATTGATCAGGATCGTGCTGAAAATGATATCATCAGAAAGCTCAAGTCTTCCTCTACCAAACCAGAACAATATTTGGTTGAGAATTATATCATGCTCATCAAGGTTGGTCTGAGAAGTGACTGTGTATTCCCATCTCTGCACTGAAGCAACAAATATGGCGTCCATTGAAGCTACCGTGTCGAGAGAAAACATGTACAATCATATAGAGCTTTTGATTTAGATTATTTTAGAATAAAAATTAGAGTGATAGTGTAAGTAGAACAGAATGTTTTCAAGAATTTATCATTGACCCTGCTGATATTCAGTAGAAATTAAGGAATTTAGCAAGTTTAGCATGAAATATCTGAAAGAATAACAAAGATAATGGTCTGAAAAAAATTGAGCATGTTATTTGTGCTATAGAGAGTGAGATTCTTTAATATTGGATAAATTATATGCAACATAGCTTATGGGCCGGGGCCTTAAAAACCTAGATTTGCCTAATTTGGAAATGTGCACAAATAAGAGCAAAAAAATGAATGTTTAAAACCTCATAATTTCGGAAATTATCAAGAGATCTATATAAATTTTATATATCTGGAATCGGATTGAAAAGATCTATACACATATATACTTTTAAACACTGAAACATTAAAATAAAAAATCACTTTGCAGTACCTAGTATTAGGTAGATAGTGTGAAGGAGGCACTATAGATAAGGTAAGGGGCACTTGGAGCTCTACTCACTACCCCTTCTGTTAGTCACGGATCACCACACAATCAGCTCAGGCAGGTGGTGGCCAAGCAGCCACACCGCATGGTGGTGGTGGGCAGATCACGGTAGCCATGGTGACACAGGAATGGTTGATGTTCATTGGTGGAACTGTAAATGTTTGATTCTCATTGGAGAATATGGTCAAGTGGTATGCCATACCAGATCCATGTACCACTATATAATAATAAACCTGAGGGCTTTGTCTCTCTCTCTCTACTTTTATTCTTCATACTCTTCCTTTCTCTTCTTGCCTGTATTGATTTCAATATAGCCTGTCTACACAAACCACAGATTCCAGCTGAGGACTTCACACTTGGATGGATTGTTTGTTTGTTTTACATCCTAGCAACATCTAAGGTCATATCAGGACGGGTAGCGACTTGTGACAGTGCGCACTCATGGCGACTTTATAGTGCTGTCCCACTGGGAAACCAGGCTGCCGGCACCATGACCTGGTATCCCACTCAGTCACATTATCCTGACACTGAGCACACCTGTCCTTGCCCTATCCTAATAATGCCGAGCGCCTGGCTAGGAAGCGACAAGTATCAATTTTAAAGTCATTGGTTTGACTCGACCGGGACTCGAACCCACGATCTACCAGCACGGGAGACGGACGCTCTAACTCATTCGGCCATCCCGTCTGGTCCACTTGGATGGATGACCACCTGGGAATACAAGGTACTAGTGGGGCAGCACTATAAAGTCACCATGAGTGTGCACTGTCAGAAGTCGGTACCTATCCTGATATGACCTTTGATGTTGCGAGGATGTAAAACAACAACCAAACAACAACAATCGCTACTGCCCCACCTTACTACATACTGCCGCACCCGACTGCATACTTCCCCACCCTACTGCATTCTACCTCACTGCATACAGCCCCACCCTACTGCATACTGCTCCACATTACTGCATACTGCATCACCCTACTACAATTGAAAATGAATATGCAGCAATTATAACTTTTTTTTTAATAGTGTTTTGAACTTAGAGGTAGTTTTTTAAACTTACGGATAGTGTTTTGAGCATGGTCACAGTAGTGTTTTGAAACTACCTTCCAGTAGGTTGAACACACTACTGGAGTGCTTTTTGTGGGATAGTGTATTGAACTTACTACACCGGGGCTAAACGCCACTGCAACCAACATGCACAAACAGCAGAACTACCGAACGCGAAAATAACTTGCTTCAATATTAAATAGTTAAATTGCATGGTCATGTGAAATCGATCCAGATAGTTAAAATTGTAATGACTGCTGTTTTGTCTTTTTATTTTTCAACCTAAACTTGGCTCCAAGTCACGAGCTGGCTGGTGTGCCGACAGCAGTGAAACGTTAATGAGATGATTGCCGAGTGGGTGGTGGCGAGCCCGGGGCGCGAGGACCTCGTCGTGAGTAGAGGTGAGACTGTGTGTGGGTGTGTCAGAGCGTGGGAGCATACGGCGCACAGCAACAGCGTGACAGCGCGCCCGGTGTCGTGGTTTAGATTCTCCGTGTGTTTAGAGTCTACGCTCGGGGTTCTGCGCATGTGCGTATTCAATTAACACGACCCAGGCGACTCGGGTCACCCGAGTTGCTAGAAATTCAAAATCAAATATTACACCGCGAGTGGAGTTGACAAAAACACGTGCTGTGGTCAAAATGTCCCGACCCCAGTAACCCACCTCTTGGCTGGGGTTGGCTAGGAGCGATGACGTCACATTTGTGCGTCAAAAAGTCGCTCGGGTCACCCGAGTTGATTAATCGAATACGCTGAAATGCCGTTCGATTTGTTTGTTGTTGTTTTACGTCCTAGCAACATCTAAGGTCGTATCAGGACAGGTACCGACTTGTGACTCTGCACTCATGGTGACTTTATAGTGCTGCCCCACTAGAAGACCAGGCTGCCAGCACCATGACCTGATATCACACTCAGTCACATTATTCTGACACTGAGCCAACCAGTCCTGGCCCTATCCTAATAATACTGAGTGCCAGGCTAGGAAGCAACAAGTATCAATTTTTAAGTCATTGGTTTGACTCGAACCCATGACCCCACGATCTACAAACACGGGAGACGGACACTCTAAAGCCTGGTACACACCTCCCGTATACGACTGACTGCCCAACGCAACCCGTCACAACCCTACCCGTCCCGTTTCCCAACTAAAACTGAAACCAGGGACAACACGTATACTGACTGCTTTATTATTGTAGGAATGGATGAATGGGGAACGGAAGATAGGGAACGGAAGACGGGGAACGGAAGACTGGGAAGAGAAGACGGGGAAAGAAGATGGGGAAGGAAGATGGGGAAGGAAGATAGGGAACGGAAGAGGGGGAATGGAAGAAAGGGGAATGGAAGAAGGGGGATGGAAGAAGGGGGAATGGAAGAGGAGTAAAGGAATGGGAGGAATGGAAGAGGGGGTATGGAAGCAGGGAAAATAGGCAGAATGGAAGGGGGGGGGAATGGAGGGAATGGAAGAGGGGGAATGGAGGGAATGGAAGAGGGGGAATGGATGAGAGGGAATGGATGAGGGGGGAATGGATGAGGGGGAATGGAAGAGGGGGGGAAGGAAGACAGGGAACAGAAGACAGGGAACGGAAGATGGGGAACGAAAGAGGGGGAACGGAAGATGGGGAATGGAAGGGGAACGGTAGGCGGTGAAAGGAAAATGGGGAAGGAAGATGGGGAATGGAAGATCGGGAATGGAAGACGGGGAATGGAAGACGGGGAATGGTAGACGGGGACTGGTAGACGGGGAACAGAAGACAGAATGGAACAGAAGAGGAGGGACGGAAGAGGGGGAATGGAAAAGGGGTCATGGAAGAGGGGGGGATGGAAGGGGGGAATGGAAGAGGGGGAATGGAAGAGGGGGAATGGAAAAGGGGGGAACGGAAGACGGGGAACGGAAGATGGGGAATGGAAGACGGGGAACGGAGGAGGGACCGAAGAGGGGGAATGGAAAAGGGGGCATGGAAGAGGGGGCAATGGAAGAGGGGGGAATGGATGAGGGGGTATGGAAGGGAGTGGGTGGTGGCGAGCCCGGGGCGCGAGGACCTCGTCGTGAGTAGAGGTGAGACTGTGTGCGTGTGTCAGAGCGTGGGAGGATACGGCGCACAGCAACAGCGTGACAGCACGCCCGGTGTCGTGGTTTAGATTGAAGATGGAAGAGGGAATAATGGAAGAGGGGGAATGGAAGAGTGGGAATGGAAGAGGGGGAATGGATGAGGGGGAGAATGGATGAGGGGAATGGAAGAGGGGATAATGGAAGAGGGGGAAGTGAAGAGGGGGTAATGGAAGAGGAGGAATGCATGAGGGGCAAATGGAAGAGGGGTAAATGGAACAGGGGGAATGCAAGAGGGGGAATGGATGAGGGGGGAATCGAAAAGGGGTAATAATGTAAATAGGGGAAACGGAAGGGGGGAAATGGAAGAGGGGGGATGGAAGAGGGGGAATGAAAGAGGGGGAATGGAAGAGAGGGGAATGGGGAAATGGAAGAGGGGGAAATGGGGGGAATGGAAGAGGGGTAAGAGAATGGAAGACTTGGACGGCAAACGAACGGCTGGTATCACACATATACCGTATAAGATACAACTGACCGCTCACATATACTGTTCTCGAATGGCCCGATTCATTTTTTTAATCTTATAAGATTCCAGTCTTAAGCCTTAAAACTGAGTTTTAAGTCGCGAATCGGAAGGCTCAGGTATGTTAGGGGGTCACACACCTAAAGACTGAAACCGAGGAAAACTCAAACTTAGTTGCGAAATGAGCAGTTTTAGGTTTTATACGGGAGGTGAGTACCGGGCTTAACTCATTCGGATACACTCCAATGCGAGAAGGAGTGCTTGGGCTTCCACAGTGAAAATCAAGCTCTGATTGAGCGAGCATATGCCAAATTTTGTCCGTCGTCAGACTGCCACAGCAGCTGCCCGGCTTTGGTCTTTCTAACCATCAGTGCATATGGAGAGGTGGTCTGCAAACTGGCCTTGAATCTCTGCATGCAGTCCTTCGTATTCGAGTGGATGTGTCCCAGACTTCCTCAGTTCCGTGAGTCGGAGGATAACCGAGGGCTTCCTCAACAACCATGGGGGATGTTGTGGAACTTTGGCATCCTCCAACATGTCCAAATCCACGTCTAAGGCTTCCAAATGAGGTTTCATTCTGAGCCTCAGTGGCCATCTGTAATTCGGCCTGGCTTCATACCTGGACTCGTCATGTGGCTCGAATAGACAATTGTGTGCCGGATTCAATGCATCAGTTTTTATCTTGACTACATATTGCATGGCCAGTTTGATTCTCCTGTTGTTAAAGTTGCATAGTCCGATGGTTTTGAGTTTCTCTCATTTTCTGAGATAAAACATATCAGGTTGATCATTATAAGCTCCATTAATTTACTTTGAAGTAACTTTTATTTTAATTGGCTAACTTTTGAGATATTTGAAATGCAAACGTCATTAATTAATCTTGAAAGCTTACCAAAACTCTACCATAATAGGCTTCTGCAGAAACAGGTTCTATTAAATTGACACAGTATTCCCTTCTGTGTGACGACAATTGTTTAATAACTGCACCAGTTAGATAGTTAGAATCAAATCTAGATAATTTTATTGGTTTTGAAAATTTTAAGTTTCCATCGAAGCTTGTTGGCCTCGATGTAGAGGCTCTGAACCGGTGAGGTGCGGAAGGCCTCAAGGGCCAGGCACCGCCCCTGGTTGTGGACCGTATCTAGCAGACCAATATACGATTTCCTTGCGGAACCGTATACTATGCTGCCGTAATCGAATCGTGACCGAACCAAGGTTTGGTACACGGAGAGCAGAACATCTCTGCCCGTTCCCCACTCTGAGCTGGACAGCACCCTCAGAATATCTAGCGCATTCAGGTACTGTATATGTGGCACAAAAGACAGTTTTGCGTCGAAAATGAGGTAAAGAAATTTGGTTTCCTCAACGACTTTAATGGGATCACGATCAAGGGTCAGCTCCGGTTCCGCATGCATTCTTCGCAGCAGGCAGAAGTGCATGCAGACTGTTTTGGTCTTGGAAAATTTGAATCCCTTCAGAACTGACCATCGATGGATCCCATTTATGCTTAGTTGTAGCTGTCTCTCTGACATTCATGTTAGCACCGCTGTAATATAAAACAAAGTCATCCACGAAAAGACTACAGGAGACCCCCCCCCCCTTTACAGCAGCAGCAATACCATTGACCTTGACCCCAAAAAGGGTCACGGCCAGTATGCTGCCTTGAGGTACTCCTAGTTCCTGTGAGTGTAGACTGGAATAGGTAGTCTTGACCAGGACACAGAAATGCCTGAAGGCTAGAAAGTTCCTGATGAAAATTGGCAGGTGGCCACGAAGGCCAATCGAATGGAGATCTTCCATGATGCCGTGCTGCCACATTGTGTCATAGGCTTTTTCATACGGTATGGCTGCTTGACCACCATCTGCCTGAGCTGTGTGGTGATCCGTGACTAACAGAGGGGTTAGGGGCAGTGAGTAGAGCTCCAACTGCCCCTTACCTTATCTATAGTGCCTCCTTCACACTATCTACCTAATACTAGGTACTCCAAAGTGATTTTTTATTTTAATGTTTCAGTGTTTAAAAGTATATAGGTGTATAGATCTTTTCAATCCGATTCCAGATATATAAAATTTATATAGTTCTCTTGATAAGTTCTGAAATTATGAGGTTTTAAACATTCATTTCTTTGCACTTATTTGTGCACATTTCCAAATTAGGCAAATCTAGGTTTTTAAGGCCCCGGCCCATAAGCTATGTTGCACATAATTTGTCCAATATTAAAGAATCTCATTCTCTATAGCACAAATAGCAGGCTCAATTTTTTCCAGACCATTATCTTTGTTATTCTTTCAGATATTTCATGCTAAACTTGCTAAATTCCTTAATTTCTACTGAATATCAGCAGGGTCAATGATAAATTCTTGAAAACATCATAACTTCTGTTCTACTTACACTATCACTCAAATTTTTATTCTAAAATAATCTAAATCAAAAGCTCTATACGATTGTACATGTTTTCTGTCGACATGGTAGCTTCAATGGACACCATATTCGTTGCTTCAGTGCAGAGATGGGAATACACAGTCACTTCTCAGACCAACCTTGATGAGCATGATATAATTCTCAACCAAATATTGTTCTGGGTTGGTAGAGGAAGACTTGAGCTTTCTGATGATATCATTTTCAGCATGATCCTGATCAATTTTCAAGGGGGATTGATGTCTTAATGTTTTCACTCCTTCAGTTCAATCAAATTTCCCACTTAAAAACAGCCATGCTTGAAAAAGACATCCACAACGGGCTCCTTCTTAAGGAAAGCATCTCTTATGAAAGTCTCCATGTGAACCAAATGCATAGGGCATGTTGACATATACACACAGTATAGCCTCAGTAATGTAAGATAGTAAGTAGCCATATATACACACAGTATAGCCTGCAGGTATTGCAGGTATAGCAATACCTCAGGGAGTTTAATGCCCCTGCCCTGCAGAGTTGTAAACCACTGGCTTGTGGTACAGGTTCTTGACAGAACCGAAGGCTAAGGGAGCAAACCCTAAAGAGAAAACCATGTCACTGTGGCAGCATTACGGGCGGTTGATGTATGGAACTCCCAACATCTCCCGGCCAGCCAGTGCAGCAACAAATAGTTTTGTGCCTGTCTTGACATGTTCTTGCCGGTGTGAAACCTCTATTTGCTCCCCGAGAGAGTGCCGCTGGTAACTTGCAAAAACCAGCAGCACTTCAACACTTTTGCAGGCAGCTTTTATGAAATGTACTCGAACGGACGAGGCTGCCCTCTATGGAAGATCTGATCAAAAAGAATCTCCGGTGGACTGGACACTTCATGAGGATATCATCAGACAGGCTACCAAAGCATATCCTCTATTCTCAACTGTCTTCTGGCTACAGAAAGAGAGGGCGCCCTCGTCTCCGGTTCAAGGATACCATCAAGAGAAACCTGAAGCTGAGAGACATTAAGACCGACTCATGGATGCCACTCTCACAGCAGAGAGCTAAATGGAGAGCGGCAGTAAAGTAATGAAAGCAGTCTTTGTCGCATCGTGACCGACAGCATGATGATAGCCTCAATAATGTAGGCTATTAAGTTGGCATATTATAGCCCATGTTGGCATATATGTATACGTAGGTATATACACACAATATAGCCTTAGTAATGTAAGATATGCAGTAGGCATATATACACACAGTATAGCCTTACTAAGCCTTAAGTAGGCATATGAGACTGTCTCAAAAGGTGCTAAGCAATATGGGACAAAACTTTGTCCATAGTAATGATCAACACACTATCTACTTATGCATTTGCCCAGGATAAACTGATTTGTTTTTTACATGGCGTTTCATAACCCCAATAGAATACATATTGATTTGAAGCAAATGTCCTTGTGTTTTCAGTGTAACCGTTTCTGTGTTGTTTTGTTTTCAATCGTTACTATGGACAAAAAAACCGAAGAGCTAGCACCTTTTGAGACAGGCTCATATACATACACTATAGTCCATTTTGGCATATACACACATCATAGGGCACATGAGTAGTATTGTACGGGTCTGTATCTACACACATTATAAGTAGGCATATATACACATAGGATACGTAGGCATCTACAGACACTATAGGATATATAAGACACAACATAGGATAAGTGGGCATATACACAGATTATAGGCTAACACTTTCCCTCAGTGGTATATAGAGCACCCCCAGGCAGCACCGACCCATACTGACTAATATGATATGTGGACAGTTGGTTTACACCATATTTACAAATGTGTTAACAAATTTGGTACTTAACATCAGTGGGAGGCGACCTGTTGGTAAAACATCAGTGTCAATCAGGGTAATGCCTGTTTAATAATAACCAACTACTTGTACGGGCAGGAATGTCATATGCACTGTTGGACATCTCACCTGACTTGCAAGAATGCAATGACTTGCAGTGCCTGCTGCACCCCTAAGTGGGGCGAGTAGTGACAGTGTGTTACTGGTAGTCGTACACCTCGGGAAACTGGTGGATCCAAAACCACTCAACTAGGACCTCTTTAACAAGCTATTAAAGCCGCATAACCCGATGCAACCATACACTTTTCAAACCAAAGCCTTTGCTTACAACTGATCCTACATTTTAAATTAGATATTGGTGCAATTTATTGCTGGATAGCAGGAATATTAAGTCAATTTAATAGACCCTGTCACTGCTGTAAGTCATACAAGCTTATATTATGATGTTCTGCATTTCAATGTGCTCCCCAAAAGTTTTTGCACGTTTTCATTTCAAATATCTCCAAAAATAGCTATTTTTGTCTTTCTTTTAAAAAAAACACCAAAGTAAAGTTGTTGTTGTTTTACGTCATAGCAACATCTAAGGTCATATCAGGACGGGTATTGACTTGTGACAGTGTACACTCATCGCAACTTTATAGTGTTGCCATATTAGAAGACCAGGCCGCTGGCACCATGACCTGATATCCCACTCAGTCACATTATCCTGATACTGTGTGAACCAGTCCTTGTCCTATCCTATTAATGCCAAGCGCAAGGACAGGTAGCGACAAGTATCAATTTTAAAAGTCATTGGTTTGACTCAGCTAGGATTCGAACTCCCGACCTCCCGCATGGGACACCGCGCCCGCTAAAAACACAATAAATTAGTACCAAAGCCGGCGACATCACCACGACATTCAACACTGCTCCCCAACCCAGCTAGCAAGGTCTACAATAAAGCAGGGGGCACCGAAACATTACCCCTTAGAGTACCGACAATGTGCAGGTGGGGTTTCACACCTGGAAAGGCGCGCGGCCCACCCCAGTCTCCTCCACGTGCCGATACTAAACACATCCCTCAGGTCAACAGAGGTCATGATCCGACTTGACCTGTGACCTTGGGTAAAGCGCGGGTCAGATGAGGTTGCTGGTAATGGGCGTGTGAGAGGTGGCCCCGCCCGATACGGCATGTGGTGTGAGACGTGCCCGGCGTACTGAGGGATCGTACAAGTGAGTGTATGTACACGCGTCATACACTATGAGAGGCTGGAACCAGCCAGTTGTTGACTCGTAGTACTATTAAGTCCATAGTGGTGGTGGCGGTGTGTCAGGAAGCACAATACCGGGAAATGCACAGGATGTGGATCAGGGACTAGGTTCACAAACTGCCACACTCTCATATAAACAGAGGTGCACCTACAGACTTTGAGTTTCCATGCAAACTAAATGACCAAACCTATATCGGAGTGTGGTGACAGGATGAAGACTATGGCAAACAAGTATCTATAATAATAATAGAATTCCCCTCAGCGCCTTTATACTCGCATAATACTTATACATCACATAACCTTTCTCTCCCTCTCCTATATGATCAATATAACTGTCAGGTAGCAATATATAGTCTGCTGAGGCCATGATGTATTTATCTGTAACGGTAACCCGGCTTTTTGTCTTAAATGTTTAGGGAGACAAGCAAACGCTAATTACCATAATTAACTAGCAAACATAAAGAAGGTACGTTGATATATGCCGCCCCTGCTGAGGCAAGGGACGCTCACATTCATAAAAGCAGCCCGCCTTTGAAGAGACAGCCTTAAAAGTCATGCTCAAGCGCGACGACTTAATCAGCTCTATTTTTAATCCATTGATTAAAGTTGCATGGTCCGATGGCATTTGAATTTTTGTCTTATTTTTTAGATAAATATATTAAATTGATCGTTACAATCTACTAATCATTAGTCCGGAGTGATTTTGATTAAAGATGATTAGTTTCGAAGTAATATGAGCTGAAAGAACCAAAAATAATTTCGACAAGCTTGCCAAAAGTCCTGTGGCTATGACCCAGATGGTCATCTCGCAGTGACCACGTGATGTGAGATGACCTGGAACCTTACAGGACTGTAGGTAGGTATTCCTGGTTGGGTTGGGAACATTCTGGGAATGGATTAGTGGCATAGGCCCATGGCACTAGGGTTTTTAACTAAATATAATGTGTCTGTTGTCTGCTCGTGTCTGTCTGTCTATGTATGTCTGTATGTGTGTGTGTGTGTCTGTCTGTGTGTATGTCTGTGTGTGTCTATCTGTGTGTTTCTGTGTATGTGTGGGTATGTTTGTGTAGGTATGTGGGTGTCTGTGTGTGTATGTGTGTATGTATGTGGGTATGTATGTGTGTGTATGTATGTGTGTGCATGTATGTGTGTGTGTCTGCCTCTATATGTGTGCGTCTGTCTATGTGTCTCTGTCTGTGTGTGTGTCTCTCTCTGCAAAGTCAGGTCGGGTGTATGTGTGTCTGTGTATGTTGGGTGTGTGCGTGTCTGTGTGTTTCTGTGTCTGTGTGTGCTGTCTATGCATGTCTGTCTGTGTGTGTCTATATATGTGTGTCTGTCTGTGTGTGTCTGTGTGTATATGTATGTGTGGTAATGTATGTGTGTATGTGTGTCTGTGTATATCTGTGTGTATGTATGTGTGTGGCTGCCTCTGTCTGTGTGTGTCTGTCTATGTGTCTCTGTCTGTGTGTGTGCGTCTCTCTCTCTCTCTGCAAAGTTAGGTCAGGTGTATGTGTCTGTGTATGTCTGTGTGTGTATGGGTGTGCCTGACTTTGTATGTCTGTGTATCTCTGTATGTGTGTGTCTGTGTGTATGTATGTGTGTGCATGTATGTGTGTGTCTGCCTATGTCTGGGTGTGGCTGTCTATGTGTCTCTGTATGTGTGTGTGTCTCTCTCTCTGCAAAGTCAGGTTGGGTGTATGTGTATGTCAGGTGTGTGCATGTCTGTGTGTCTGTGTGTGCTGTCTATGCATGTCTGTCTATGTGTGTCTATCTGTGTGTGTGTATGTGTGTATATGTATGTGTGGTAATGTCTGTGTGTGTATGTATGGGTGTGTCTGTGTGTATATGTATGTGTGTATGTGTCTGTGTATATCTATGTGTGTATGTCTGTGTGTGTATGTCTGTGTGTATGTCTGTGTGTGTGTCTGTCTGTGGGTGTCTGTGTGTGTGTGGCTCTGTCTCTGCAAAGTCAGGTTGGGTGTATGTGTGTCTGTGTATGTCAGGTGTGTGCATGTCTGTGTTTCTGTGTATGTTTGTGCTGTCTGTGCATGTCTGTCTGTGTGTGCCTATCTATGGAGGTATGTGTGTGGGTTGTCTGTGTATGTATGTCTGTGTGTATGTCTCTGTGTGTATGTCTGTGTGTGTCTGTCTCTGTGTGTATGTCTGTATGTGTGTATGTCTGTCTCTGTGTATCTGTAAAGTCAGGTCAGGAAACACACAGACACATACACACACATCCACCTCATATCCCCTTCCCCTCTATGGCCCTGCACAGTAGGCCTACTTGTTTGGGGGGAGGCCAATGAGGTCACAAGATTGGCCTAGTTGGTTAATGGCCTCCCAGCATAATGGGTGTTTCAAAGTGAGTGTCCTAAGGGGTGAGCTTATAAATTCACTGGTTATTCTGTATATGCTGTCCCAAATCATTAGCTAATACACCAGTATCTAAGTTGGATATATAGGATCAAATGTAAGTAGTTGTTTTAATTTTGACAAAATTATATTTCATCGGACCATGCAACTTTAACACAATCAGTCTAATCTGTGGACAGCCTGTAGAAAGTGCACATTGCTTCCGGAAGTGGCTGTGACAGGGCGCTGCAACACAGGCGAGGGACGCGGGGGGGGGGGGGGGGGGGGGGCGTCAGGGAGAGGGAGAGGGAGAGGGAGAGGGAGAGGGGGTGGGAGAGGGAGAGGGAGAGGGAGAGGGAGAGGGAGAGGGAGAGGGAGAGGGAGAGGGAGGGGGAGGGGGTGATGGAAGGCACTGGGCAGCATGGGGGGAGGGGGGATGGATGGAGGTAAGGGGCCTGAGTGACAAGGAGTTTCACAGCCACTTTCAATTGAAATTGTGGATCGTCTTTTCAAAGAGAGTCGCCTCTGATGGGGAAAAAGGGACATCTGATGGCAGTAAATTGTTCGTCCCTCTCTTATACCCGTCACAATCCGACGTAATGGGCTAGTGAGTGGGGAATGTAGAAATCACTTATTTACGTTGATATACGTCAAAATTCTCGGTGGTGCAGGGCCAACTTGGATGTCAGTGAAAGGAGTGGATGTAGGCGAAACGTCAATCCAACATAGTGGTAACACATGAGAACAATTTTAAAACGCTCACGGAACGCTCGCAGAACGCCGGTGAACGTTATATACGTTATTCGATCACCAGAAGTACACCGTTATACGTTAAATACGTCAAAACACGGTAGAGAAATGCCAAACGTACGTTAGACATATGTTAGTCATACGTTATCCATACGTTGTCAATATGTGGACTGTACATTTCTGCTGGCTTGACTTACGCCTGACATAGTTCAACGTATGTATAATGTATATGTAACATACATCTAGCATACTCGAAAGTTTTGGGTATGTCCAAAACCTTGACGAGTGTTGACATATCTCGATGTATCTCAACGTAATAGCCAAATTTCACCTACGTCAGCTTACGCTATGTCTAACGTATACATAGCGTATGCTAACGTATAAGCCATACTTTGTCTTACATCGAAAGTTTTGGGTATGTCCAAAACCTTGACGAGTGTTGACATATCTCAATGTAGGCTTAATGAACGCGTAACGTATCTCGACATATCTCAACGTAATGGCCAAATTTCACCTACGTCAGCTTACGCTACCGCGTTACGTCATAGTGTGACAGCCCCATAATAGTAATAAGGCTATATGATAGGCAGTCCAATTTTTTCGTGAGGAAATCCTGGAAATCAGAAAAGAAAAAAAACGCAAATATTTAAGATTTTTAATTAAGTGCCTGCTTTTTATAGGTTATTTCGGTCACCCTGAGATTCACCAATAGTATGTAGAATGTTCCTATACAGGTCCTGGTAGCCCTGGAGCATGCACAGTTTACCGGGTCCACCTCGTGTATATCTGCGCCATGGAGGGAGCCTGTAGCTAAATGTATATGCAGATGGGGTGACGGGTCAGCAGTGTGTGCGCCCGAAGGAATGGATGTACATCCGGGACACTACATATTAACATTATCACCTGCACAATGGTACACGGCCTGCTGGTTGGTTTGTGTCGGTGGGAGAAACCACCAGTTACCAGGCTGGCCTGGGGTCGGGCGGGGGGGGGGGGGTAAGAAATGTGATGGCTGGCTGGCAGGCCGATAGGCTGACTGGCGTCCCATCCCCGAGTGTGTGGGTTCGAACTCCGACCGAGCAAAAATACAAACTTACAAAACTGATGCTTGCCACTTCCTAGCCTGGCACTCTTCATTAATAGGATAATGATCGGTATCAGGATAATATGAATGAGTGATATGTCAGGTCATGATGCTGGCAACCCAGTCCCCCCAGAGGTTCAGCACTATAAAGTCACCATGAGTAAGCACCATCATAAGTCGGTACCCGTCCTGATGACCTTAGATGCTACGGGACGTAAATCCCCAACTAAGAAGCTTTCCGCCCTAACTTTCCTCACTCACAAAGCATCTGAAGCTTTCCAAGCCTACAATAACGTGGAATTGTTTGTTATATTAGACAGTTACTTGACAGAGCTTGTTTGTAGGTTTAGTCCTATGTTAGTAGACGTGGTGGATGACTTTGATATTAACGGGTAGCTAATGTGTAAATGAATAGCTTAGAGACATGATTGTTAATCTAAAGAGGAATGAGAACCAGGACGCCCCCCCCCCCCCCACACCAATATTTACGGATATCTAATGCGTAAATGAATCTTTTAGAGACGTGTGATTGTTAACGGACGACCCCCCGCCCCCACCACCACCACCACCACCACCAATAATAACGAATGTATAATGCTTAAATGAATCTTTTAGAGACATGTGATAGTTAACCTAAAGAGGAATGAGGATCATGACACCCCCCCCCCCTCTCCCCGCCACTAGTGTGGGGCTAAAGGTGACCACATGTTTATGTGCACGGACATGCCCTGCGGGTGTGGCATTGTGACAGTACTCCACCGTGTACTTGACAAATTGCCCTGTCACAACTAAGTGCACATAGAACAGTGTTAAGCCAGTCTGCTCTGACTAAATACAATCTATTATCAAATCAAATCAACGAAAAAGCTAGCTTCCAGTAAAAGCAATCGAGATCCATAGAAAGTAGTGAAACATCTTCCTAAGCTTCCAGGTTCCTGACAAGGACAGAACATCATAGCCTGAAAGGGTGGACCATGATACTGTGCACATGTGTACACAGCGTAGTAATAATGCACGCACCACACCCAACACACCTTGTGGCTGTTTGCACAATTTTGTACCCAGGCTGCTTCAGGGGTTCCCACCCATCAGACCAGTCCGTAATTACTTCTGTACATGATTAATAGCCGACCACTACAGGCACTTCTGTATGTAACCAGGGATGCCAGTTGGGGTTGATGAAATTAGAGAAAAACACGAAAAGTGTTGCATACACCTAAAAAGACACATTAAACCAATGTGTCTGTGGCTGTGTCAAGTTTAGTTCGGGCAAGACCCGCTAGGTGGCGTCACCGTACTTCGACCATCGCTGACCAGGTAGGCTCAGTATTGATGGTAGTGTTCTCATAATGCGACAGGAGGCGCCACCGGTGGTGTCAGTGCTTAGCCTTATGAGAAAGTCGTCGTCGAATATTGACCAATCACAGCACACAAAATTCTTCATATTTTGTCCATTCCATTACAAATTTGCCAGTAGAAATTTCTACTGGAAATTAGTGGAATTATGGAAAATTCTCAAAAAAAAAGATTTTTTTTTTTTAAACGTCCCAAATTATCTCAAACAGAAAAATCTAATTTGAAAAAAATGGAAAAAATATATAATCGGTAATAATGGATATGCATGGAAATTGGAAAATTCTAAAAATCTAATTCATGCCAAATTGTCTAAAACATTAATACAAAATTGTTAATGAAAAAAGGAGAAATTTGGAAATTATTGGAATACCATTAATTAGTGGAAGACTGGCATCCCTGATGTAGCTATTATTCTACCGGTACAGATTCTTCTGTACATAATTAATGGCCGACTACGACAGGAACTTAGGTAATAACTAATAGCCGACCAGTGCAGGCACTTCTGTATGTAACTAATAGTCGACCAGTACAGGTACTTCTGTACATAATTAATGGCCGACCACTACAGGTACTTAGGTAATAACTAATACCGACCAGTGCAGGCACTTCTGTATGTAACTAATAGTCGACCAGTACAGGTACTTCTGTACATAATTAATGGCCGACCACTACAGGTACTTGTAGGTATAATAAGCGACTCAACTAATACCGACCCTAGTAGCCAGGCAGCACTTCTGTATGTAACTAATAGTCGACCAGTACAGGTACTTCTGTACATAATTAATGGCCGACCACTAGAGGTACTTAGGTAATATCTAAAAGCCAATCAGTACAGATACTTCTCTATGTAACTAATACCAGTAATAGCCGACCAGTACAGAGTACTTATGTATGTACCTAATGGCCAACCAGCACAGGTACTTAGGTAATAACTAATACTAATAATAACAGACCAGTACAGGTACTTCTGTACATAATTAATAGCTGAGCAGTACATTTCTGTATGTATCTAATAACCGACTAGTGCATGTACTTCTTACATAACTAATAGCCAACCAATTCTGTACATAACTATTAGGCAACCAGTAGAGGTACTTCTGTAATAACTAATAGCCAAACAGTACATGTATTTATGTACATAACTAATATCCAACCTGTACAAGAAGGAATTCTATGCATAACTAATGGTGATAGCCAACCCGCACAAGGACTTCTGCACATAACAGACACTGCACATCACAGACAGACAACCAATAGAGGTACTTTTGTAACTGTAAGTAACTACTAATAGCCAACCAGTCCAGACGTACGTTTAAAAATAACTAATAACCAACCAGTCTGTAAGTATTTCTGTACGTAACTATTAATCAACAAATCGGTCAGTAGTCCTACTTCTGAAAACAACTAATAACCAACGTTTTGTCATGTGTTCTGACTAAATTATGTAGTTCACCAGCAAAGAAAAAAGAACAGAAAGCAGTACAGATTCTATGTAGATAATCAATATTCCATTAGAAAGTGGCATCCAGCAATGATACAAGTAGCGAAACACAAAACAAATCCAAAACAGGCGAATCAATCTGAACATAGGTCAGCTATCTGCACATTGCAATCTGCACATAGGTCAGCTATACATGTGTACATGTGTGTCTACCCAGGAAGTCTTCAACAATGAATTTGAAACCGTTTTCGGGCCCCATAGGGGCTGAGACAAGGGGTCTCGGCTCTCCTCTGTTGGAGGCGCTAACAGCAGCTGCCCGGGAAGTGACCTAGTTCCACATAGCCGTGACCTCAGCGCCTCCTTCCGATTACCCCGCCCGCCGGCCGGGTGCATGCAGACACGCGTTCCTCACCAGGTGCGTGGGTGATAACGATGTACAGGTAAAGCGAGTGGCTCCCCACATAAAACGGCACACCGGCCATTCTAGATTTCGACACACACAGGGCACCAGCCACCCATGTAGGGTAGGTGCGGTGTCATCAATGTTCAACTGTTATGTAGGTCGATGCAATATAGCGGTTAGAAACTAAGGTCACCCCAATGGGCCCCCCCCCCCCCTCCCCTACCACCACCCTTAACCATCATGAACAAACCATCAACACACCGAACATCCTCCACAACTATCAATCTGTTTAAACACATTGGACATTATATAAGACAGACAAAATATCTTGAAAACTCTGAACTTAACTTGTTTTATAAGAGAAAAAATGTAACCCACAACAATTATTTGAGTTGCCCCGAGTATTCACCTTCTACTCGGTGCTGCTCCCCATTTTTGCATGAACTACAGTGACTGGTGCTGTACATTATACAGCAGGAGCCACTCCCTTAATTCTACAGGATCGGTGATGTAACTAATACAGCACTGATCAAACTTAGATTATTGAGACTGTCAATTCTAATAGTAAGATGGCCGGAAGACCAGTGCTCCGGCGCTGACAAATGTCATGTTCAGATGAATAAATACATTACCAAAAATAGAATGGTAGTTGCACTAATCGTGAACAGCTTATTCAGAAAAGTGCATGAAGGCAACCATTGCAGTCTCCATACTTATGTAGGCCAGAACAAGTGGGGAGTATATGTAGTATGCAACAGGCGAAGTGCGTCATACGTAGGTGACGTACATCTGTAAGATTCTATAAGCTTAGCAGTCAGTTTTTATGGTACAGCAAAGTGATAAATCCAGTTACAAGTCGGAGGTTGGGGTTAAGGATGGGGTGGGGTTTTACAACCTAGCACCATCTAAGATTATCTCAGGATGGATACCGATCTGTGACAATAGACACTTATGGCAACTTTATAGCACCATGACCCAATATCCCATTCAGTCACATTATCCAGCTACTGAGTTAACCAGTCCTTGCCCTATATCCTATTAATGCCAAGCGCCATGCTAGGTAGCAACACATATCAATTTGTTGTCATTGGTTTCACTCGGCCTGGAATCGAAACCATAACCTTCCACGTGGGAAAGCAACGCTCTTACCGATTCGGCGACCGCATCCGAAATGTTCCTAGTCGGTATCCATACCGACATGACCTCAGATGTGATAACGTAAAACACCACTCACTGACCTTGTGCGTTCAAAACGTTCCAAATTGTGTACGAAAATACATCAATTGCAACGTGTCACTTTTGATTTTACGCACGTGTAGACCCTGTAGCAGCCAACGCGCACCATTAGACACTGCTGGGTGCATTAGTTGTAGGCCGCAACACTTACCTGAAAGCACACAAAAACACACCAATAGTATCGCTGCACAAATACTGCGTAACGGTTATGTAATACACACTTTGCAATGTGCACGCATATTAACAATATGCTGTCCAAATATTAATTTTTTAAAGTAGTATTCTAAAGATGGCAGTGTTGCATTTGAATCTGTGGGGGCACACAGGGGTAAACGGGCGGCGCCCTGTGGTGACTAGTTGCCTATAGCCGAGTTATTAGGGCACGGCTAAGTAGATATGCCAGCCGCTAGCCACACAGCAGCTATCCATTTAACCGTTAACCATGCCAGCACGTTAACCCACCCTCTAGTAGACACCTCCCATCCCAACTAGGTCGAGACTATAGACTACATCACGGTTCCGACTGCGCATGCGCTGAAAACGGCCGTGGGAGCAAAGCCAAGGCGTACGGCCATTGACTTTGCCTATACGAGCATTGAAAAATTTCAGTTTTATTCAAAATTAATAGAAATCCAAAACCCTAAGCTTATAAATTTAATATAATCTTTTGTTAAACATGTTTTCTATATGTGTTCCAAGCGGTTTGTCTCTAGGTGGTGTGGTTTTATCAATATTTTACTTTTTCTGTATGGAGATTGCTCACTGCCATTGACAATGCATTGAGTACTCTGGCTATGGCTCTAACACTAGTCTGAGTGCCTAGATCTTTCTAAATCTAAATGCACATGGCATAAGATGTGCTGATTATATTGATGTAAATGCAATGCTGGATAAAAGATTAATATCTTAATTTATTATATATATTTTTTTAGTTAGTATTCTATGTTTCAAACAAGAGCTGAGATGAGCTGAAACTATCACATTTCATAGCTGCACCCAGTGTATTAGGATGTGCCATGTGCTTTTGGGGGGGGGGGGGGGGTTGTTTTGCTCTGATGCATCCCACAATGCACCGCGCCGCTGGAACCGTGATGTAGTCTATTCTGATAGTCCAGCCGGCAGCTGCACACGATGCCTGTGTTGGGTGGGTGGGTGGGGTGGGGGGCGGCGCACAAAAAAAATATGCAGGTTGATGCTGGCGGGCGGCTGGGGACAGGGAAGAAGGGGGTGGGCGCTGAGTATGATATTTGGAATGTACCAGGGTGAGTCACACTCACGGCGTGTGAAGGGCGGGTGGGGGCGGGCAGACTACTCTCCCATAACTAGCACAAACGTACAATGTGTGCAGTCTCGTCTACCCTTAGATCTACATGGTCGTTTTTTTAATTAATGACAGGTGTAAATGTAAAGTCCGGCACTAATATACGCATAATTTCCCTTTAACGGAAAGGGTATACTTCGTTCTCAAATATAATGCAGCCATTTGTGTTTATTTGTTTGTCTGTTTGGGTTTTACATCCTGGCAACAGTTAAGGTCATATCAGGATGGGTACAAATTCGTGACTGCGCACTCATGGTGACTTTATAGTGCTGCCCCACTGAGTGAGACACCAGGGGCTGTATGCATGGGCTGGTGCTACGCGTAGCCGGTGCTACACGATAGCTTGTTTGTTTGTTTTTTGTTTTACGTCCTAGCAACATCTAAGATCATATCAGGACGGGTACCAACTTGTGACAGTGCGCACTCATGGTGACTTTATAGTGCTGCCCCACTGGAATACCAAGCCACCAGCACCATGACCTGATTTCCCACTCAGTCACATTAGCCTGATGCTGAGACAACCAGTCCTTGCCCTATCCTAATAATGCCGAGCGCCAGGCTAGGAAGCAACAAGTATCAATAGTCATTGGTTTGACTCGACCAGGGTTCGAACCCACGACCTCATGATCTACCAACACAGGAGACGGACACTCTAACTCATTCGGCCATCCCATTTGGTCCTACACGCTAGCTCTGGGGTAGCTATCCGTGGCTAGCACGGTCTTGGTGAATTAGGTCAAGCCGTATGCACCGATGTCCAAATCGGTGCGGATAGCAAACCGTGTAGTTATTTATAGATTTGGGAAATCCCTCTGAGCCTGTTCCCGGCGACCACCGCTATTTCACAATATCGCCATGGCAACAGTGGTAGCGGCATCATTATAGCTTCGATTTCTGGTTTAATGTGACAAATTTTCACTCGTTGAGCACGTTAATCCATTAAATCTGACAACTACCATGGCGTCTCCAGTTGACTTTGTGTCAGCCAACAAACGTCAGAGGAAAGCCAACTACGGTGACAGCGAGATCCGTGTGCTGTTGGAGGAAGTGATGTTGGCGAGGGTTGTGTTGTTTGGTTCCTTCAACAACAAGATAACCATCCAAGAGAAAAACCTTGCCTGGGACAGAGTGACGGCTGCGATAAACTCTTGTGGGGTTGCAAGGCGTTCTAGCTGAGAGATCAAGGAGAAGTGGAAGACGCTAAAGTCAGAGGTTATTGGCCGTCAAAGAAGGGCGATGCAGACAGGAGGAGGGCCTCTGGAGTCTGTTCTCCCCTACGAGGACAGCGTGATGCAGATAAACTCCAACCTCATCCAGGGAGTGACTGGTAAGTTGACTGAAAAAATTGGTACTTTAATGGTTACTGCTCGACGCCGATAACCGACAATTTATATTACACGAGCTAATAACATAAAACTTACGATATGCGATGCCGACAACATTACTATATTACATAACAGGTAATAATAGGAAATGTATTGGATCAATACGCTAAACTTGTTTATTATATTATGGCATTATTACTATCTTACATACTGTTTGTAACAATATTCGAGATCATTATAATTTTGCATAACAGCTAACGAAATAGTTTATTTGAGTCGTTTTATTTTAACTAGTGTGTACAATTTGTTTTTGATTATTAGCACATTTTTTTCTTCCTCTCTTGCAGCCCCCTGTGCAGCCAGCTTCGTCACTGAGTATATAGTGTAGCATGTGGCACCGAAACGTCACTACATTATGCAATTGTTTGTGTTACGGACGCCTGCTTGATGCTTTATTTACATTGTTGATTATCTAAAAGTACTACTACCAGTAGATGGTGTGTGTGCATATATACGCTAATAATAATATTCCCCTCCCTACTTAACCATTTAAATAGTTTTTCTAAATGACAATAGAATATTCAATTCACCTCTATTCCCTACAATTGGAAAATACCACAATAGAGAAATTTGTTACAGAAATGCAAGGGGGGTCTGGTGATGCTGCACTTGCATCTATAGTGGAAAATGGTAGGAGACCATCTCAATCTCATATAAATACTTTTCAGGGCCCTCTGTGCTGACAGGAGGTAGTGAGATGGGCTTGTCCCAGACTCTGTACCCGACTACAGCGGATGCGGACATTTCCTGCATCCCTAGGCTGGCCGCTTGCGGCATGTCAGCATCGTTCTCCATGGGTGACGTAAGGCGACCCATCTGTTCATCGAGCCCTCTACCAGGATCATCAACCAGCAGTACCCTGAGCGTACCCTTCTGTCTACCAGGTAGGCATTCTTTCCCAGCCATGCATTATTCACTGATTAATCGATTTATCGGCCCGTGTTCCCCCATTATGCAGCTGAAAGGACTAGACACTGAGGGTGTTATTAATTTCAACTAGGAGCAACTGTCTGTGAGAATCCTGAGGAAATACCCTTCAAACGCGACTACCTATGCACATAACAACAAACATGAATATGACAAATATAAGAAAAAAATTCAGCAGGTTTTTTTATTGATGTTTTAACATCAGCAGTGGTAAGCACAAAGAGTTTGACCTTCACCACCCACCTAACCAACTAACCGTCGCTTTGAGCATTAAACAAAATAAAATAAACACCGCCTTCACCACCACAGTTGATGCAATGACAGGTAAAGTACATTTGACTGTTACACTAAAATGCTCCTTATTCGCAACAGTTGACGTCTCCTCGCCTGTGGTTGTGGCCAAACTTCAAGATGGTAACATCACTGTCACCGTAGAACCTGACGACCGGGAATACCGTGCAAATGTGACCAGACGGTGGCCAGGCATCCGGCGGTCGAAAGGTGTCCTGCCAGGGAGGTCACGGAAAAGTTCTTGAAGAGTTCCTCTGACGAAAGCAACGCCAAGACTACTTTATTGCAAGCACAATATGAGACTGAAATCGTCAACGCAACAAGGATCAAGGCACACACACTCTTAATAGAAGCACAGCATAGGCACGAACTGCTTGAAATACAGAAGCTGGAAAAGGAGCTGGGGAAGAGGCATTAAAAACTGTTGCAAGACCCATACATGTTTGTATCGATACATATTTTTGTATGTCTTTCATTCCATATGATTGCTATAAAAGTCACTCTGAACAAACCCACATATATTGTAGTTGTTATCCGTTGTAGCAGCATTCATTGTCTTCTATAGCATAGATTATTTACTTTAGTGCTAATGCTACTCAGCTATTCTCTTCCAAAGTAATTGTCGACCGTTCTCTGCCGGGCAGCTTTGCCGACAGCAGCTCGAACCCGTTCCGAGCGGTGATAGTTGTCTGGGCGCTGGTACACCTCACCATCGACGTCTTCGTCATAGTGTGCATCATCTTCCCCCACAGATTCTGCATCTGATTCAGAGTCTGACGGCTGTTCCGGGTTCAGCATTCTTGCTCGGTTGTGTAGGATGATGCACACCATGATCACGTTGCAAGCCTTCACTGGCTGCAACTGCAGCCTTCAGTGACAGTGCCATCGCCTCTTCAAAATACCGATTGAGATCTTGCTGACTTGTGGTGCAGATTGTATGCCCTCTCCTGAGGCGAGTTCGGATGGAGGAATGGCGTTAACAGCCAGTCTCGCAACATATACTCACTGTCCCCAAGTAAGACACCTTCGATGGGTTTCTGATTGTCGCTCTCGAATGATTTGAATAGGTCAGATTCACGTAGAATCCGAGCATCATGAACACTGCCGGGGCATTTCATGTTGCAGACAATGAAGATGAGGTCGGCATCACAGATGACCTGCAAAGACAAAGCACATACACCACATGACAATAAACAGTTAATAAATGGTGTTGGTCAATGTACACAAGGGTGCGCGACACAGACATATGAAACCTGTTGACAACATTACGCTACAATAACATAATAATTTCTTTGTTTTTCTGACAATTTATCTTTACATGATCACAAGTCAATATCGTCAATATCTGCAGTAATTGATAAACAGAGTTATGTGACACCGATAACATAAATTAACAGACATAAATTAAAATACAAACGTACCTGCACATTCATCGAGTGATAATTCTTGCGATTCACAGACTCATTTTCGTAGTCGGAGGGGGCCTCGATCCGTATCTGTGTACCGTCGATGCACCCAAATACACCTGAGAAGCCATAGTTAGTGTTTATTTTCAACTTGGTCCTGTCAGCATTCTCCTGACTTGGCAACTTGACAGACCGCGGCAGTTGCCATAGGAGAGCATCCGTGATTCTTGGTATTGTTTGTGACACAGTAGACTGATTGATCCCGATGAGTTCACCACACACATCTTGAAAACTCTCAGTCTCGTAGAAGCGTAATGTCACCAACACTTGCAGTAGCGGTGTCAGTGCCCCCCTCCGCTGCGTGTGTTCTATGTCATCGTGCACACTGTCTGTGATCGCCAAAATATCATGCCGGCGAAATCTGAACTTTGTGAACAGTTCGACATCATCGAATTTCTCAAAGGAATGGCTTCTGTCCCGAAAAATACGGTTCCTACACAGTTCTCTTCTATGATAGCGTCGATACATAAACACCTCCATCTTGGAAAGCACCGCTAACCGCTCGGGGTCCCCCCTTACCCCTGATATAAAAGCAGGGTAGCTTAGTCTAGGCTACGGTCGGCGGCTAGCGCTGGCACCGCTTTATGCATGCGGATTTTCTACCGTTAGCCATGTGGTGCCACCCAAGCCGCAGTTAGGGCGCTAGCACCAGCCTATGCATACGGGCCCAGGCCACTGGCACCATGACCTGATATCCCACTCAGTCACATTATCCTGATACTGAGCAAACTTAGTCCTTGCCCTATCCTAGTAGTGCTGAGCACCAAGCCAGGTAGTGACAAGGATATGTCATTGGTTTGACCCGGCCAGGGTCCGAACCCACAGCCTTGAGCACAGGAAATCAGCCAACGCGATTTTACTGTCCCGTTCGGTCTATTACAATTTACTTTCAAAGCATAGTTGTTATGGCCAAGTTTTGCAATTTGTGGGTTAAACATTTTGTGCAGAAAGCATTTCGTGTACAACACTCGCACCGCCAACTTGTCACTAACTTTCTGGCCACATGCCACATAAAGGTACCTCATGCATATTTACTTTGTCTACTCTTTTCTATCTCCTTCCTTCTTTAACAAAAATATATAATCACCAGAATGAAATTCACGAGTTCTGTCTGGCAGACAGTCAACCACAAAATCATCCATGAAAAAGTACATACCACTGTTAAACGACTACCCCGTCATAAAACATGTCCGCCATAGTTGTCTGGTTATAAGCTTTACCCTGAGAAAAGGGAATTATATGGGCTTGCTTTTTAATTGGAAGCAATAGAACATTGTGATGTCAACCTATTTCATGTAAGTCCTGTCTTACGGCAATACAATACTATTACTAAATATTTTAAAATCAGAAAAATACAAAGCATCAGATTTACTGACGAAGAAAACGATACAGGTCAAGCTGAACAGGTTTAGATAGTCATGTTTGTAAGTAAATATATAACGTGGGGAATGTTGACAGCTACATCATAAATGGCATCATATATTGATATCAAGATTAAATACATATATATGCTTGATACCAACACCACGGAATAAATAGCTCTAGAAAATATTAGTATCCATAAAAATGCCTAATCCCACAAAAGTGAACACTGGTCGCTGGCCACTGGCCAAATAGCCACCTCCCTAGTGAGTCAGCACTCGGTAACCACTTTGCCACGCACACCATCTCAGGCAGGGAGCTGGGTGTGTGCCAAGACTATCGCCAACCTTTCTCACTGACCTGCTTTTTTAATTAACTTATATGAATAACAGATCGAAATCGATCTGTTTTTTAGCTCCATCTTTTTGACTGTGGCGAAAAATGCAGTCAGTGGGCACTGGAGGTTACTGGCCTCTGGTGGCAAGCCTTCTCCCATTTACTGATTTGATGATGATTTGATTTGATTGGTGGTTGCTTTACGCGGCATAGGCCATATTCACGGCGAGCCCCTATTTACTAATCCCATTCTTTGTGAGGATTCTATGGCATTTCAGAGGGTGGCGTAGGGTGGGGAATTAGATAAAGGTTTGGTATTAATGCTTGCCCGATAGCTAATGGCTATGGATATGACCATTCCAAATTAATTGTGAATCATTTGTGTCACTGCACCCACTCATCTTGACAGTTCATTCAATTTGCTCCAAAAGCTTTTAGCTAAGAGCCTCAGCAATGTCTTTGTGCATGGGGTACAGACAGTCTCCAGCAGGACCAAAATTTCACATATATAGACGGTCAGATATAAACCTACATTTTCATGTACAGGTTAGTATACTGCTCCGGGAGCATATTTAATTAAGGGTTCATCACCACAAGTTTATTTATTTATAGAATACTCAGGGAGATAATGGGGTTGAGCTACTCGTCCATTCTTCCAACACCAAGCAACGAGGAAAATATGTGTCCTGTGTCCCTGAACAGGACTGGTATCGTGCATACTCCCGATGGCAAGCCCGGATTCGGAGTGGGGCGGGCGGGGCTCTAAGCACCCGTTGTTCCAGGAGCAAAGTGATGTTCCTCAAACATCCACACCTGTGACGTCAGAACGGATCCGGAATGCTGGCTTATGGATGGATTCTGCAACGTTCCGGTGAGAACATTCCAGGCATAAACTCACTGTTCCTGACGTGATCAATGAGAATCCCGCAGAGTTCTCCTAGTCATGCCCTCCCACTCTGTCCCTCTTTTTCCTTATTTTTCTCTTCTTTAAAAAAAATAAAGATGTAACAAGGATTTACTTTAAGGTGGTGAACATCCACAAAGTAGCATTTTATTTAATGTAAAACACTTGCTACGATAACTTCACTCCAACTTTAATGGTCTATATATTTAAGGTTTCACAGAATTCTCAATTTCAGGGGAGTGATTTACCCAACTCTTTGTTTCTTAAAGAAATCTCACAACTCCAAATCCCAGCAAAAGCATAGGACCAATAAACCAATGAAACAAAACACGTGTCTCAATGTGATGGGGTAATACATTCTATTCTCTACCTCTCCGGAACCATAGCTATCGGTGTAGAATGTGCTCAAACTATGGCCCCTTAATACGGTGGGGTGGTTTCAGCGTGTTCCCGTGCTCAGAGGTGTCCCGTTGCTTCTGCGCTGCTTCTGCGCTGCTTCTGCGCATGCGCGGATTTCGCATCAACTCGGGTCACCTGAGCCACTTATTGGCGCATGCGCACATCCTACAAACTCGGGTCGAATAATCGAATACGCTTCTCCGCGCTCGGGTGGACAATCTTTTTTTTTTTTTTTTAATAACCGATAAAAATACAGCAAATTAGGATTTAAAGTATTTTATGATGGCCCAGTTTACCTATATTTCCATTTAATTAATCTAAGTTATTCTTTTTTTGCACATGGCACGTGTATTTGTCGACTCCACTCGCCGTGTTCTATTTGAATTTCTGACGACTCGGATGACCCGAGTCGCCCGGGTAGTGTTAATCGATTACGGCCATCCTTATTAGATTCTGACGCATGCGCAGAAGCGAGGGACACCTCTGAGCACGGGAACACGCTGAAACCACCACACCGGGTATTCCCAGTTCCGCTGGTCCCTCAGGAAGGACTGAAGCTGTAGCCCAGCACGCCGGGTCGCAGCTTCAACTAACACACTGGAAAGTGAGGTTTCCCTAATACACAAATTGTAAATAGGGAGAAATGGTGTGGCCGAAGCGGGGGGAGGGTGTGGATGAGGGCGGGGGGAGGGGGGGGTGGGAGCCCAGCCTGACAGGCTAAAATGATGTTTTTGGCAGGCGATTACAAATTAAAAGCGGGAAATTGGGAGATTAGGGTTATTTTGCTATATTTTAGGGAGAACTCCCACCAAATCGGGAGACTTGGCACCTCTGCATTAATACATATAAATGCCAGCCCCGAGTCATGGTGTGCCTATACCAGCACACATTATAACCGACTGTGTACGTTCAATTCAACACGTGATATTCCCCGGGCGGGTCTGACGGCGCGCACTGCAGGCTTTGGTGTTGTGGGCTATATTTAATCGCCTACAAATCAGTCCCTTCTGGTTCAAAGATTCACTTGCAGTAAAATGACTTAGTGAATTTAATTTAAAAACACCGTATCCATTAGAACACATGCAAGCCATCCAGACTAACTGAAATGCAGACATTTAGTCGGAGCAGACAACCTATAAACTTCGCAGGAAGTAAACTTGAATAATACTATTGTTTCTTCATAAAAGTGTTAACTAACCTCCTGTAAGAACAGATTTGAATGGCGATCGTCTTTTAACCCTCTAGGAATAATTACTCGTAGACATTAGCTACCGGGAAAGCATTAATACCAAACCTTTCTCTAATAACCCTCCCCACCCTCCGAAGCACCCTAGAATCGTCACAAAGAATGGGGGTAGTAAATGGGAGACGGCTTTCCACTCGAGGCCAGTGAGTTCCTGTGCTCACTGACCGCATTCCCAAACCCCCAACTGGCCCAAGTAATGTCGACAGGCCGCCATACAGTAAGGGGCATGTCAGTGTCGGGGAGTCCCGACATGTGGCGTCACACAATCAGCACGAATCTGCATCTTTACCGACTCAGGAGGTGGGTGGGAGGGTGGGGGGGGGGGGGGGGGGGTATTTAAAAACCAAAGCAAACAAGTCAATAATTAACGGGGGGAGTAGACACCAGTACAGCTGCAATGGTGGAGATTAAAGGGCCCCGGTGTAACGATTTCAATTTCCCCCCTTTTCAAGTTCCCCCCGGGGAATCGGAAAAAGTTTTTAATTTCCTCCGAGGAAATTAAAAACGTTTTCAGATTCCCCAGGGGGGGAATTAAAAACAGTTTTCAGATTCCTCCCCCTATTTTCAAATTCCCTTTTTTAATTGATGATTTTTTGGTAAAGCGAGCTCCAATTTTGCTACTAACATTAGACAGTTGCCAATGTTGTGAAAACATTAGAAAAACAATGCATTCATAGATTTCTCTCCACTTACTGAGTGATGGCTGATACTAGGTACCGGCAGCGCCCTGTAAAAGTCCAGGAATGGTGCTCTTTTCCATCAATATTCACATGCTTGTAACTATTTCTGTATGTAATCATTTTGATGAAATTGCATAACCTAAAATATTGCGATTTATGGCATTGGGGGGGGGGTGCAAATGTTCTATTACTGATTGGGTATACGTGACCAGGCGCATGTATGTATATGTGTAGGTGCTGGTGGTGCCTGAGTGAGATGTAACTAGACATAGGGGTGCTGGCAGGGATGTGTAAGGGGCACTCAGAGCCTACCCCCTTCCCCCTCCCCCATCTGCTAGGTAGGATCACCACACTCAGGCTCAAGGCAGGTGGTGGCAAGGGGAGATATGTATGAACAACTTTTTACCGGCTCCGGTGTTAAGGGCCGGCTACGGTGTTAAGGGCCGGTGCCGGGTTAGCTAATGCTGGTGCTGGGAAATGGGTCATCGGGTATGTACGGTGCCAAAGCATGGTGGCGTTAGCTAACATCTCGGTTATTTATAGATTTGGGGAACCCCTCTGAACCTGTTCCCGCTATTTGTGTCTTTAGTCAGTTAGAACCATCCGGTTTACAAGTGTATGTAAATAAAACAAATAGCATTCGACAATATGAATAACGCCGCCAATGTAGCGGCGACGTTAATATCGCTTCGATTTTGGGGTTAATTTGATCAAATTTCACTTTTTGATTATGTTATTCTGTTAAATATGACAGCATTGAATAGATTTTAGCCTAATTTATCGCTGCCGAAGCGGCGGCGGGCGGCCATGTTTTCTTTGCATTCGACAGTATGAATATCGCCACCAATTTATTATCGCTTCGATTTTGGGGTTAATTTGACCAAATTTCACTTTTTTACTATGTTATTCATTGAATAGATTTGGCCTTAATCGGTATCTAACACCGCCCTTAAACCTGGTACGGAGTGGTGTTAGCCTACCCGACCTTAAAATCGCGGTGTTTCCGTAACACTGCTCCATACATAGCGACTTTTCGCCGCTAAACTAGAAATCATGTCCAAACCCAGTTTTGGCTCGCTAACACCGCCCCATGCATACGGGCCCATATGCATGACGTGGTGTTAGCGTCGTGTGGTGTTAACAGTTAACACCGGGTAGCTATCGCCGCCATCGCGAAGTATGTCACGCCATATGTATGGGTGGCTAAAACGTTCATGGTAGTTAAACAGGAGGTTATTTATAGATTTGGCGTATCCCCCCTTAACTGGTCCCGGCGTGTACCGGCCGGCTTGCCATCTCCACACACCGGGCACCAGCAAGCCTTGTTATTGTGCGCCGTGGCTGTGTGTGTGTGTCTGTATGTGTGTGTGTGTTTGTGTGTCTGTCTGTATGTGTATATGTCTGTATTTCTGTGTATGCGTATATGTGTGTGTTGGTGCATGTATGTATGTCTGTGTATATGTGTCTGTCAGTGTGTGGTTGTGTGTGTATGTATGTGTATGTGTGGGTGTGTCTGTGTATGTGTGTCTGTGTGTTGTTCTGTATTTCTATTAACTTTCAATAAAATTGAAGTTTTGGACTTCGCGTATCGGCAAATATAATAAAATTGTTGTGTATGTGTGTATGCCTGTCTGTGTGTGTCTGTCTGTGTGTATGTCTGTCTCTGTAAAGTCAGGTCAGGAAACAGACACATACACAGACACACACAGACAGACACATACACACACAGACATACACACACAAACATACACACACAGACATACACACACAAACATACACACACAGACAGACATACATAGACATACACACACAGACAGACACACACAACCACACAGACAGACACACACAAAAACATACACACACAGACAGACACACACAACCACACAGACAGACACACAAAAACATACACACACATACACACAACCACACACACACAGACACACATACAGACACATACACAGACACTCATACACACACAAACATAAACATACACACACACAGCGGGGCTGGAATGTACACACCGCACGGCACCGATGTAGCTAACACCGCCCTTAAACCTGCTACGGAGTGGTGTTAGTCTACCCAGTCTTAAACTCGCTGTGTTTGCGTAACACTGCTCCTTGCATACTGAATTTTCGCCGCTAAACTGGAAACCCCGGCCAAAACCAGTTTTGGCTCACTAACACTGCATCATGCATATGGGCCCAGGGGAGCCACACAGCTTAGTGGTGGTGGGCAGACCACTGGTAACCATGGGGACCAGGAATGCTGGATCCCTATTGGTAGGGCCAAGAATGCTTGTTTCCCATTGGGGGAAAGGGGCGGGGTGATACTCTACAATAAACCCATGTACCATATAAATAATAAACCAGAGGGCTTGACTCTCTCTCTTCTTTCACACTTTATACTCTTCCTTTCTCTTTGTCTGTACTGATTTCACTATAGCATGTTTACACAACCACAGATTAGAGCCATAGACTTTACACTAGAACATCAACATATGTTCTATCCGATATTGTTGTTGGATTGACTACATAAGTTTGTATTTAAGTAAACTCTATTTGTATGATGAGTGTATTTAGTGAATATTCCTTCATTACTGATGTAAATGAAAACAACTGTGAAAACCAGCCATCTTTAATTGGCTCGCATTTCCTTGCACTACAGCGTAGAAGGTCATGGATGGTACCAGAAGAAGCATTCTAAGCATATAGGTTTTTCCTAGGTCAAAAAGGTCAATCAGGTCAAATTCTGCAATTTAAATAATTTTGGAACTTTAAAGCCCATCTACTGAATTAAAAATTATTTTAAACCTAATAAGATTTCATACCAATCTTAGAATAGTGCTAGTTAGTGCAACGAGCCACGGATAGAATATTGACAGCAATTTGTTTGGGTCTTTGCTGACCACACTAGTTTCACAATGGTGATGCCCATGTAGAAACATGTATAAGACATTGATGTCTATTGAGGTATATCCGAGAATATATAGTCTAATATTGGGCCAAATTTGGGGAAGATCCAGCCATTCCTCTAGCCACAGTGAATATTTAAAGATTTATTTAAATCAATATTTTTCGTTTCAGACACTTTTAATTTGTATTTGCCATAAAAATGCCGCTTTTGATATGTTTAGCTAAATTATTGTCATAGCTAACATGCATTAGTTCAATAGGCTATGTCTGCAAAATTTGAAGAAGATCCACCTATTGGATGAGCCATAGTGAGAATTCAAGGCTTGATGAACAAATCTTTATTTTGTATTTTGGACACTTTTCTTTTCTAAGTGCAATCAAAACACACTTTTTGTATTTCTAGACAGAATATTAATATGATAATGTGTATTACGTCCAGCTGATGTGCACTCTCAATTGATAGGAAGTTTAACCAATTGATTAAGCTACAATGAACATTTAAAGATTCATTAAATTTGGTTTTCCGACAATTTGTCTTTATATGTTAAATCAAAATTCAATATTTTCCATACTTTTGGATATAATATTGATATCAATAATCAAACCTATTAGTCTCAGGGAATGGTTATTGTAATACTGTGCCAAATATGAGGAAGATTCAAAACATTGTTTTGCTGCAATGAGCTTTCAAAGATTGAAATGTTGAAAAGATTTCACTTACAGATGCTGTTTACATGCAAACAATTACACTTTTTGACATTTTAGGATGGAAATATCTTTTGATTCTCTGAATATAGAGCTCTGAAAAAAATAGGGTGTTACACTGTTATGAATAGGTGAACTATTTAGCATTTATTCAGTCTTGTTGAAGTCTCCCAAGAAAATATCATGCTTTGAAAATGTCTATTTGGCCAAATCAGAATGATTTTTTTGTTATGAATTGCACTTTTTTACATTGTCTTATTAAAAATCAGCTTTACTAATTGATTTAGCAATTGACAATTTAAATTCCTTTATATCTGTACAATTGAAATTGGTTAGTAGAAGGGCCCTCACATCCTTCCACCATTTATTATATTTGGTCAAAGTTCCACCTTTAATTCAAAATTAATACATTTTTATATATTTAGTCTTAAAAAACTATTATCTCCAGAACAATACTATATATAGCCCAACTGGTTTTGGATTTGGGTTTCTAATTTCAACGTCTACAGGAAGGAATACAAATATTGGACCATAGGCATAGTTTTTTATTTCGCTACCGGTACCTACTGATACTAATGATAGGTTATCTCTACATATGTATCGAATTCAAAGAAAGTTGGTATTAACTTACCATACTAATTTTCTTTCTTGACAGACAGTCATTTTGGTGTCACAACAAAAACACTGTAAATTCTCTAAATAAATTGACAAAAACATTTAAGGCAATGTTAGGCGCACCGCCAAGAGGTTCCCTGCTTAAAGGGACAGTGACATGGTCAAAACAACTTTACTATTCGCAATGATTATTTAGGGCCCTACCAATAATCGGGAGGGGGGTGTGGGGTGTCAAGCTGTAGATATTACTGTCATTCGGCCCCAATGACTGTCTTCGGTCAAACCCTATCACTTAAAATAAATTAGATTGTTTGTTCTTTTACGTCGGAGCAACATCTAAGGTCATATCAGGACGGGTAGCGACTTGTGACAGTGCGCACTGGTGGTGTCTTTATAGTGCTGCCCCATTGGGAGACCAGGCCCACTCAGTCACATTATCCTGATACTGAGCCAACCAGACCTTGGCCTATCCTAATAATGCCTAGCACCAGGCTAGGAAGTGACAGTATAAATTTTTACGTCACTGGTTTGACTGGACCATGGCTCGAACCCACAAATCTGTCGGTTTGGATCCCCCCCATCTCCCAAAACAGAGACGGACGCTCAAATCATTCGGCCATCCCGTCTGGTCTAAATCAATTATAGGGTTTCAATATGCCCTCTAACGTCTGTAAGTCCACCCTTCGCTTCCGTGTGACATTCCAGAACTACTAATAATAGCCATCCAGGTACTCAGGATCAAATGGTGCTGGGCAGGCCATTCCCGAGGTACTGGTTTCGAGCTCAAATAACCCATTCTCACTCAGTGTCTTTCATTAAGATTCATTAAATAGTCATGCAAGTAAGTAATACATGGTAAAATCACATTACCAGATCTTTAAGCTATCAGTCATCTTAGGGGAAATGTTCAGTTTTCAAATTATTATCACATCAAATTATTATCAGAGACACCCATATCCATCCATATTCAACGCATTGTGGAATTTTGTTCAGCAATTAATTTTATATTTATTAATTAGAAAATTATTAACACAATCTGTTTGTCCCCTAGGGAAGAGATGCTTGCTCCGTGTAAACTTATTGTTGAGAAATGACATCTGGGCGAGGTCCTCATTTGTCGTGCAGTGTGAACCAGCCCATAAGAACTCAAGCCGAAACGGGGCTTCTCATATTTAGATCGGCCAAGTGGTGGTTAGTTAAGGGCCTGTCACACTACGGCGTATGGCGGCGGCGTACGCGTAACGTGGCGCAATAATTTGACAAATGTTATAGGTCGAGATAAGCCGACCTTTGTGCACTGCATAAGTTGAACATTTTGAACACGCACACATTTATTTTTGCCGCTCGACCTATGCCGACCTATGAAGAGTGTATAAGACATATGCCCAACCTATGCGTAACCTATGCATAACCTATGACGCGTATGGTCGAAAACCGCATACGCCGGATTACGCTAACGCGATAGGTCGTAGTGTGACAGGCCCTTACGACAACTAACCGCCACACCACGCCACGCCAGCAGCTTCCATAAGGTTTGATGTATGGGGGTTGTCCGTCCTAGCAACTGTAAGGTCATATCAGGACTGTAGACTTGTGGCAGTGCGCCATTGTTGTTGGTTGTGGTTTTACGTCCTAACAATATCTAAGCTCATATCAGGACCAACTTGTGACAGTGCACGATCATGGCCCGACATTATAGTGCTGCCCCACTGGACAAGTGGGCCGTTGACACCAGGATCTAATAACCCATCAAGTCACATTATCCTGATACTGACTAACTGAGAAAAACCGGTTCTTGCCCTATCCTATTAATGCTGTTCACCATGCTATGTAGCAACATGTATTACATTTGTACAGCATTCCTTTGACTCGGCTGGGTTTTTGGACCCTCCATCTCCCGCACGGAATGCCAGTCAGCGCTCTATCGATTTGGCCATCCCGTCCGATCGACTTCACCGTGCTTTTCCTCTGGATTCTGAGATATATTTCCACCTGCACTACGGCCTGATATTACACTCAGTCACATCATCCGGACACTGAACCAATCAAATCCTATCCTAACAGTGCCAAGCGCCAAGCGCCAAGCAAGATAGTGACAACTATTAATTGTGTACGTCTTTGGTTTACCTCAACCGGGGATTAATGTTCTCGACCTCCCGCATGAGAAGCGGTTGCTGTACCAACTAGACTATCGCATGTGGCTGTCATAGCAAAATTGATGACTTTGGCTGACTGGTGTTTTTTGTTGTTGTGTGTATGTGTGTGTGTGGGGGGGGGGGGGGGTGACCACAACCAAGAAGAAAACATGGTGGCCCCAGGTGAGGCGACTTGACGTTAAGAAAAAAAAAGAAAGGGTGCTGGGGTGTCTGGAGCAGCCAGTTATGTGGCTGGTGACTTGTGCACGTGGGAGGGTTGTTAGCGAGCACTGACATAGACACCCTGTGGTAATAACTAATACAGCTGTATAGAGGGGGTGTAATGACGTCACAAGACAACTTCGGTGGCCATATTGGACTACATACAGAAGGCTTGCAACTGCCCACACTGTGCTTATTTACTGATGTGTTGGTTTATCTGTCACTGTTTTGAGCAGTTTGGCCTCAGAAGTTGTTGCTAAAGTGCTGTAAGTAAACACATTGGATGTAAACTGCCCAGAACCTCCCAGAACACAAGAAAACTCTGTTTTACTGCATCTGCATGCATTCACAACATGGCTAGGGAGGGTGCTCGTAATCCAAGATGGCAGCCCGCTGACTGCTGATTGCTAAGTAATGACGTCACGTGCACTCCCTTTATAGTTGTCATATCACGCGCACGTGTCGCAGCCTGACTCAACACGTCACCGCCGCTACATGACTAGTGTCTAACCTTTTTCTAGGTCGGACTCCTAACCTGAAGGTCGGTGGTTTGATTCCCCGTGCCCCATCTCTGCCAATTTGGATTTCCACCACTGTGTATAACTTAGAGCGACATCAAAGGCCAGTTGTTCTCATACCATGTCTATGTGGTGTGGGAGGTTAAAAATCCCTTGGGTCGGTAAAAGTGTAGGCTCGGGCTTTCTATCGACAAACTGTCTAATGCCCGGCACACACCTCCCGCTTACGACCTAAAACTGCCCGTTTCGCGACGAAGTTTGAGTTTTAGTCATTAGATGTGCGACCCCCTAGCACACCAGAGCCTTGCGATTCGCGTATAAAACTCAGTTTTAGTGCTTAAAACTCAAATCGCAAGAGATTCGAAAAACAAATCGGGCCGTTCGAGAAACGGTATATGTGAGCGGTCAGTCGTATCTTATACGGTATATGTGTGATACCCATCGTCCGTTTGCGATCCAAGTCCTCAACCATTCCCCTCTCTTCCATTCCCCTCTCTTCCATTCTCTCTTCCATTCCCCCTCTCCCATTCCCTCCTCTTCCATTCACCCCTCTCCCATTCCCCCTCTTCCATTCCCCTATCTTCCATTCTCTCTTCCCTTCCCCCTCTTCCATTCCCCTCTATTCCATTCCCCTCTATTCCATTCCCCTCTCGTCCATTCCCCTCTCCCATTCCCCCTCTTTCATTCCCCTCTCTTCCATTCTCTCTTCCCTTCCCCCTCTTCCATTCCACTCTCTTCCATTCCCCCTCTTCCATTCCCCCTCTCCCATTCCCCCTCTTCCATTCCCCCTCTCCCATTCCCCTCTCTTCCATTCCCCCTCTTCCATTCCCCTCTCTTCCATTCCCTCTCTTCCATTCCCTCTCTTCCATTCCCCTCTCTTCCATTCCCCTCTTGTGTTCCCCCCTCTTGCGTTCCTCCCTGTTGCGTTCCCCCCTCTTCCACCATTCCCCCTCTCCCATTCCCTCTCTTCCATTCCCCCCTCCCTCTGTTGCGTTTCCCCCTGTTGCGTTCCCCCCTCTTCCACCATTCCCCCCTCTCCCATTCCCACTCTTCCATTCCCCCTCTTCCATTCCCCATGCAGGAGCGGGAATGGAAGAGGGGGAATGGAAGAGGGGAAATGGGAGAGGGGGAAGGGCAGAGAGGGGAATGGAAGAGAAGGGAATGGAAGAGAGGGGAATGGAAGAGGGGGAATGGGAGAGGGGGCAGGGAAGAGAGATAAAGACCCTTTCTTCCGGGACAGTGGAAAAAAATCTGGATTAAACATCCCCCCCCCCCCCCCCACTCCAGTTTACTCCGCCTGTAGTAAACAAAATATCTGTCACGCCAAAATTAAATGAGAAATACGACATGAGACCAGGATGTGGGTGTTCATCAGCCCGCAACGCCCCACCCGGGGCAGGATGTGGGCGGACTGCTGTAGACTGCCTCGCCAGTGATCAACGTGTTGGCTGCCACACTTCTATTACAAATTTATACTTTTATACACTGAAAGGCCTATCTAAATGTGGCTTAGTTGTTGGTTTGTATTTAAATTAATATCTTTATCAATAAATACGATGATTTTAATGCGAATTTAGATTGCCAATAGGACATGCTGCATTTGCATGTGTTTGAAGCCTATTTCCCCGAATGATGTGAGATTGTGCCCCCCCGCCCCCTCAAGGAACATTCTTGACATGGAACATACCGATTTCCCAACTTAGGACACCAATGGCACATATATGAGGAAACGATCAAACAATGTTGTCTTTCCCTCCATCCACCCCCAAAAAAGCATTTTAAGAACCATAATTATTTCGTGCTAAATAAACCTAAGCCGCGGTTTTCAACTACCGTTATCTTCGTTAGTAACATCCATCAGGCAGCGACGACATACTTGATCCGGTTACAGGTGGAACCCTGGAACATGTAAATATACGCGGACACATCTGCCACCCCCTTCTACCCACACCCACCCGGCCCCGCGCGTTCAGTCTTGTCTCTATCAGACATGTATGACTTTGATACATGGGGGAAACTGTTTTCCGAGAACCCCATGCCCAAGTTCCAACCGTCACCCTGCCTGCCCCCGCCTCCTCTGCACATCGGTGTCGAGTTTCCACGCGACCTCTACAGGGGGAGCAGTAGCTAATCGCTGGTGCCCGGCAGTGTTAGGGCCCGATTACGCCGAAATCTAGTGAATGCGATCATATTTAACAGAATTACAGACTCAAATAATGAAATTTAATTAAATTAACCTTAAATTCCAAGCGATATTAACGTAGCAGCTACATCGGCGTCGAATCGCCGAGTGTAAACAAAACAAATAGCAGTGCTCGCCGGCAACAGGGGGAAAATCCGCGCATGCGCAGAAGCCATGACACTTCTGAAAATACGACACCGTGTAAACGCACCACGAGAACGTTTCAGGTAGAACGCTTTGTCTTGAATCGTTTTACTTTTGGCCGTGTAAACGCAGCTTAAGTGCAAGTACAGCCGGCGCTATAAGTTACAACTAGGCACTGCCTTTCCAGATACAGTAAGGATGGGACGCCAGCCGACTACTAGTTGGTGTAGTTTAATGTTCCATGATCTAATGGTTTTCAGTTTCTGCCTAAATATGTTATGCTAGGTTGCTCGTTATTATAATCCTAATTCAGTTTGAGGCCGAGGTATGTTTTCTTTTAAATGGTTAACTTTGCAGATTGTTTAAGTGAAAACATGCCAAATTAATGTTGATGCACATCTAAATGCACACAATCGGCCTGCACCACTTGCCGCAACTTCGGGTAACAGGTCTTTGGGGGTCGTCTTGGTTTTTAAAATTAAATTGATTTTGTATTCCTTCTATGCAGCAATAAAGGTGTAATATGTGTACCAGTATCTAAGTTGCTTTATTCGTCGTTGAGAACCAAGCTGCAGTCAATGTTTAATGAATTCACCAGTGTATCAGCTGGATATGTCAGATTAAATATCGGTCAATGTTTTGGTGCCGAAAATACGCTTTCATCGGATTATGCTGCTTTAATAAAACCATCCCAAATAGATCCACCCAGAGAAAGCGCGTTAGATTAGCGTTCCAAGATAAAAGAGTGTAATTCGTAAGCAAAGCTGGCAACATTCCTGAGCACATGGCTACCATCACACCATCCTCTCGGGTTACACGCGCCGGACGGGCGTCCACCCCAGGTCAATCCAGCAAATGCACACGTGTGGCGTTCATTTATAATTATAGTGTATACTCCTGTGTAAGGATGAAAAAAAAAATATATATTATAGCTACGTCCCATATACATGTTTGTGGACCAATAATAGTTAGCTGGGTCCCTTTCATGGGGTTTCCTTTACATAACGCAGTAGTGAATACTTTGTGGGAAATAGTTGGGAGGGCTGTAGGCAGTAGTCAGAGCGTGGGAGTCCAGGGAAGGGCCTGTGCTCGTACTTCTTGTCAGAAGTGTGCTCCGACCTAGTCCCTCCTCACAGAACACATGCTGACCACCTTCCTCCCCAAGTTAAATAGAATACGCCACGCCCTCAGCCGTGCGCCACGACAGGGGTAGAACAGAAGGTTAGTTTGCATGCAGTGTGTGGCTTTATTTGTGTACGGTTGCGTGTAAGTAACCATGCCCTGCCCGTGCAGGGGCGGTATGTGGACGGCTCCCCTGAGTGATGACGGCCAGATAAGCGCAGATACCCGCTCTGCCCACACAGAGCGTACTATCAGTTTACTAAAGGTCCCAACATTTATTTACACATTAAAGCGAAAATAACTACGTCGTAATTGCTATGAATATCCATAACATACATGTATAGAATTCAATCACTTAAACTTCATGTGCAAACACAAAATAATAAGTGTTTAAATTACGGGCAACTGAATTTATTAGGTTTTTGGGTGGGTTTTTGGGCGGGGCGGGGGGGGGGGGTGTAGCCCACTCCCTTCCTTGAACTGAGTAAAGTGTTGATTTGTTTGTAAAGTGTTGATAGTGTGAATGTTGAAGAAACATGCGCTGCTCCCACACCATAAAGACAGCATCCCACTACAAATTTAATAAATTTAAGACACACGTTTCAACTAAAAAGCTGAGTCCAAAATTGTTCCTTCCATTTTACTGGGGATAAAATGCATTGTGTTAGTATAAAGTTACCATAACCGTGACATTGAAAATATTAAATGTACACCCTGTTATCACACAATTCGATATATTTCAGCGCAGAAGGTCAAAGCTGTCGAGTCTAGCTCCCTCCTTTTACCTTTGAATTATAAGGTGTAAATTTAGCTGTCTAGAGTTGAGCTTAACAGTCGGTCACACTCAAATGGCCTGACCCAGAGAAACAGATTTACGGCTTCTTCCCACCCCAATCCCACCAAGCACTGGTTTCAAATGAAAGTACTTTGTTCCCAACACCCAAGGTCGAATTAGCAAGATTGTCGGTGAAACAATTTTCCCGATTAGGAGGATAAAATTAGCGGAAAGCTCTTTTGTGGACGGGTTTGAAGAGATGGCGAAATTTCCATATTAAACACGGTGGTCTAACTATACATCTTGGGGAGGGGAACTAACGAGGGCTGACTGTACATTCATCATATCCTATCTGGTAGCACCTATTTAGGTTTGCGCCACGGTGACGGACAACACAGTTGACTAACAAGGACTAACTGTTGATCCGGAGGAGGGAAGTTTGTTTGTTGTTGTTTTACGTCCTAGCAACATCTAAGGTCATATCAGGATGGGTACCGACTTGTGACAGTGCGCACTCATGGCGACTTTATAGTGCTGTCCCACTGGGAAACCAGGCCGCCTGCACCATGATCTGGTATCCCACTCAGTCACATTATCCTGACACTGAGCACACCAGTCCTTGCCCTATCCTAATAATGCCGAGCGCCTGGCTAGGAAGCGACAAGTATCAATTTTAAAGTCATTGGTTTGACTCGACCGGGACTCGAACCCACGACCCCACGATCTACCAGCACGGGAGACGGACGCTCTAACTCATTCGGCCATCCCGTCTGGTCCGGAGGAGGGAAGAGGGACTAACAAGGGATGACTGCACGTCCTATTTAGTTGCACCCTTTTAGGTTTGCAACACTCTGTGATGACACATAATGGGAACTCATTGGCAGGCGGCCACGGTGACGGACAACACAGTTGACTAACATTAACAAGGGCTGGCCGTACATCCTGAGAAGGGGAGAGGGACTAACGAGGGCTGACTATACATCTTATTTGGTTGCGCCCTTTTAGGTTTGCGACACTTAGTGATGCCACAAAAAAAGGAACTCGTTGGAAGGCGGCCACAGTGAAGGACACCTACCTACATTACAGCTAGCTCGTAACCTCACCCAAAACACAAATTCATGTATTCTTGTGCCACTCAATAAAAACCATAGATTAACATAACATATTGCGCACGCATGTCCTACAAAGGCCTACTGTGGGGCTAGTTACGTGTGCACTTACCGACGCCAGCCTGTTGTGTGTTGAGAGCGACCAGTGAGTGTCGTAATGAGTGCCATTTATTAAGGTAATCTCCCAAATTGTCTCCAATTGTCCATAATGAGACTAGTGCTCGGCGAGTCGTCGTCGGCGACGTGGATGTATAAGGTCGATACGTCATACAGTATGTAGTACAACTAGTCCATCGGTGCTTCCACTGAAAACCGGAAAGTCTCTCCAAATGAAGTCGGGACTGAGCCTAATAGGCCTGTCACATTACGACGTAAGGTGCCAACGTGAGCCGACGTAGATGACGTTTCATCATTACGTTGAGGAACGTCGATTTACGTCATGGTTACGTTAGGCAGACGTCGATTTATGTCGAGTTACATTGAGGTTTTCAACATGTTGAAAACTTTCGACGTAGCTCGACATGATGCTCTGACGTTCGGGTCACTTCACACTCATGTTATGAACGCGTTAAGCGAACGTTGATGACGTTAGTCGAACGCTGCTCACTACATTGACCTACTTCAAAGGCAGTGGGAACGTAGTGACGGCATATGGATAATGTGTGCCCAACGTACGTCCAACATACGTTTAGCGTTGCGCCACCGTGTCATGACGTATCTAACGTGTAGGCATGTAGTTCTGGCGATCGAATAACGTATATAACGTGCCGTGAACGTAATTATGTTGTCCTCTCGCGTTCAAGCGCATTATCACTATGCTTTACCGACGTTACGCGCACGTCAACCACGCGGCATTGACGTCCCGAATTTGCAGATTACGCTGAGAGGTTTGATGTAATACTAATAACATTATTTTCACGTTGTCCCTACGGCGTAGTGTGACAGGGCCATTACAGGTTACAGTGCACCGAGTGCGGGCATCCTTTCCACATTACTTACAGGACTAAGGGCCGGGAACTAAACTCAGCCGACACTGCCAGTTAAAACGCCAAGGCAGTCACTAAGTTGGAGAAATGAGAAACAAGTCAGTAGAATCTACAGGAAATGGCTGCCCAATTGAATTTAAGTGGAGTTTGGAATAGCCTTTTAAAATATTCAAACCAACTGCATTGCATTTAGACCTCCCGAGAAAAGTCATAGGACAATCAGTGTGATGGACTTGAGTATATCAATTCATTAGCCACTAAGTTGGTACTTAATTAGACCATTTTATGACATCACACACTGAAGAGATATGAAGAATTACACAAGTTATAAGTCCTAGTCTAAGGGTTTCAACTTCATTATAAGTGTCAGCCAATGTCGGCTTCATCGTTAATCCCTTATGAAACTATATTGCAGTGAACTGCTTCTTTATGAATTGTTTCTATAATTAGTGATCCATGAGTCTAAACTTATTCAATAATTTTATCTGTGTAAACATTTTCTGGCATACGCCAGCTTGACCACAGTGAGCCCTCAAACTCGTTTGTGCTCTACATACACCCGAAAGAACAGATAATTTCAATAAATACAAATTACAAACCATGAAGTTCCATTTGATCATGATAATTGTAAATAAGTAAAGTTTTGTTTGTTATATAATTACCCCTTCAAATCCGTCATACACTGTCAGTTAAAGCGTCATGGCAGTCGTTAGGCTTTGGCGTTGAGAAACAGTGTGGGTAGATTTTGCAAGGTATATAAGCTTAAAAGTTAAAGATCTGGCCACTTAATTTATTGTTATATGAATATTCGATATATCTTAACCAAATATTTAAATTGCTGAAATAGTAAGGGCATTTAATTTAAAACAACTAAATATAAGTGCACTAAAATTCTAAAAAGGAATCGAATAAGAGACCCCCCCCCCCTCCCCAATCCCATTCCTGCAGTTACCAAAGTCACTCTACGATACAGTCGTCAACGTGGCGATCGTAACATCTTTCCAGTTGACAGTATATATCAGGGGGAACGGGATGAGGGTGGGGGAGATGTATCTTATTATGTTCCTTCTTTGAATTCTTTAACATTTTTGACAAATTTTCCTGGGTATAACTAGTTATGCTAATATTATTTAGGCTGTAGGGGCCCAATTGTGAGGCGACCGGTTGGGGGGTGGTCGCTGTCCCACCTCTACTCCTCCGTCTCTTGGTTCGCTGAGATGCGGGTCTCCGCCAATCAGGAGGAAGATTTGCGGGGGAGCCGTTTTGCGGGCGTCAGGCTATCCTCCAATCAGGAGGAAGATATGCGGGGGAGGCGACTTCGGGTGGCGTGACACGCATTCGGTGTCCAGTCAGCCGGTATTATGACTTGGTGCGGATGTGTTACCTGTTCAGTTCAGCTGCTGCAACACGTACGCCATCGGGCGTTTGACTGTTGCTGTTGTGTTGGGTTCTGCCTTTGTCAGAATGGTTGTGGACGTTTGCCAGGCTTGTGGAGATGAGCATGAGCCACCTCGCGGTGCTAAGTACAAGGTGGTAAAAGCCAAAATGGCAAAGAAGAACATCAAGGTTGAGGCAGTGGAGGAGGAGATCGGTGCCTGTGAGAGCAGCGAGGACGTTGTGGGGGACGGCATGTTGAAGCTGTCATTGGGAGAGGGCAGTGACGGGATTCCGAAGCTAGCACGCACAGCTAGCGAGATCCCACCTGACGCGGAGGAAATCGAGCTTCGCAAAATGTTGGAGGCGCATGTATTGGCGCGCCGGAAAGCAGCGCTGGAGAAGGAGATCGCGATGGAGGAAAATGCGGGCGAAAAGGCGAGCTTGTGCCGCAAATCGAGGAAAAAGAAGTCCAGCAAAAAGAAGGCATCTACAGCGACGGACTCGAGCCCAAGTTCGGGGGATTTGTCTTCGTCATCATCATTATCGTCCAGGGACTTAGACACGGACGAGTCGAGGAGTGGAAGCAGAGAGCGCCGCAGGAGGAGAAGAGAAGTAAGTTTGCACTTGACCGCTTCACTAAGGGGAGGAAGAGTGTGAAGAGACTGACTTTCGCTGAATTGCTGTACGCTGCACTAGTTTGGGCCATGAAGCGGGCGGTTAAGGTAGGGATGGACATGGATTCGTTGATAGGTTATATCGGTCACTGTGCTTACATGTGTATGCATGCAACGACGAATAACTACACGGACGAAGCTTATAGAGGCTATGATCATGCGGTGCGCGAGAAGGCTCGGGACAAAGGTCTGAGGGCTTTCAGAATGGGGGACAATGGCTTATCCTTGTTGCATTTCAATATGGACAACTCTAGGTCGTATAAAAGTAACGATAAGGCTAGAGCGACGGGGGGGGGGGGGGGGGGGGGGGGGGGGGGGGGGGGGGGGGAGGTCGAGCAAGGCGAAAGGTTTGTGCTTTTTGGGCATAACTTTGCAATGTAAGAGCAAAAACCATGTTGTTGATGGTCGTCCAAACAAGAAGTTTTGACTGTGTCATGATGCCGAGGGATTAGTGTCGGGGGAGAGTGATGACAGTGATTGTGCCACCGGTCGCGGTGCGCATACAGGTGGCTCTTCAAAGGGATTAGTAGGTGGGGGTGGCGTCGCAAGTGTGTGATGTTATTGACAGTGGGGGGGTGGGGGCATCGGCTCCCGCCGGCAGATCGTGCCGTAACACTTGTAACCACAGCAGTGGGGGAGTCGCCCCTGCCAGGCCACGCTAGGGTGGGGGTCGACTGCCGCGATGGAAATGCGGGCTCCCACAAGTATCTCGTGTCTGAGACTGCTCCAGGAGAAAGACCACAGGGCCGCATCTCAGGATGTCTCGTTGCGCCCATACATGAGCTAAAAGAGCTGAACAGTGACTGGTTCCGCGTGATCGGCCGTGACCAGGGGAGTGATAATAATGATGTTTTGTTATGCACATTGTGGGCTGTTGACCACGACAGCCAGCACACATGGTGTGAATGCTACAGTGATATATATGACGCTTGTATTCACGGTTGCTGAAATTGTGTTTTCCTTATAGAAGGTGTCCAAGCTCAGATTAAACCATGTCGCATCTACCCTGAATGCTATTGGCGCGGTGATATAGATCCCGATTGGGAATATGTTCTAAGAGGTGCAAGGCGAAAGGTGTGTGCTTTTTGGGCATAACTTTGCAATGTAAGAGCAAAAACCATGTTGTTGATGCTTGTCCAAACAAGAAGTTTTGACTGTGTCATGATGCCGAGGGATTAGTGTCGGGGGGAGAGTGATGACAGTGATTGTGCCACCGGTCACGGCGCGCATACAGGTGGCTCTTCAAAGGGATTAGTAGGTGGGGCGGCGTCACAAGTGTGTGATGTCACTGACAGTGGGGTGGGGGGCATCGGCTCCCACCGGCAGATCGTGCCGTAACACTTGTAACCACAGCGATGGGGGAGTCGCCCCTGCAGGCCACGCTAGGGAGGGGGAGGAGTAGGGGGTGTTGACTCCCGCGATGGAAATGCGAGCTCCCGCAGGGATCTCGTGTCTGAGACTGCTCTAGGAGAAAGACCACAGGGCCGCATCTCAGGATGTCTCGGTGCGCCCATACATGAGCTAAAAGAGCTGAACAGTGACTGGTTCCTCGTGATCGGCCGTGACCAGGGGAGTGATAATAATGATGGTTTGTTATGCAAGATTTCTTGGGATAGATGTGGACTGGATAAGATGGAGCTGCTGCGCTTGCCGCTTGATAAACTGGCAAAATTGCAGGATCAGTTGCGACTGTTCCCGCAGCACAGGAAAGCCACAAAACGCAAGTTAGAAAGTTTAGCGGGTGTATTGGCACATTGCTGTAAAGTAATCCGAGGTGGTCGTACCTTCTCACGCCGGTTATGTGACCTGGTCGCATCTGCAAAAAAACACGACCACAAAGTGTGACTCAATGACAGGCTGGAATTCGTGGCCACTTTTAATGGGAAAGCCAATATCATCTCGGCCAATGAATGCATCGCCGTCTATAGTGCTTCGTCGCTATTCGGGTTCGGTGCTATCCACTCCAGTGATTGGATAGCCGGTGCCTTTGAAATCGGGAATGCGAGGGCATTGCGGAGATGGCTAGGGCATCACTTTGAGGAAGCTAAGGATGTCGGTTGCAGAACCGACAACATTAATGTTCTTGAGCTGTGCCCCATCCTGGTGGCGGTGCGCCGCTGGGGCCAGCTATGGTCTGATAGAACCGTGGTGTTCGTCACTGACAACACTCAGGTCCGTGCCGCTCTCAACTCACGTAGGAGCAGAAATAAAACCACCATGAAATGGCTACGACTGATATTCTGGATGTCGATCCAGCATAACTTTGATGTACAATCGGTATATATTAGCTCCCATGACAACGTGGTGTGTGACAGCCTGAGCCGCCTGGACAAATTTAAGAATATTGCCAGGGTGAGAGATGCAGACGTGATGGGGGCCATGTGTTGTCATGACCTGTTTGATTGTTAATCCAGACTGGGATCGACTCCTGGCGGAATGCGGGGAATTCGAGGAAGCCTACCTGGAGTTCTGTGAAATTTTTGCGGACAATGTTGTCCCGTACCCATGCCCACCTGATCAATTGTGTATGTATATGGCATTTCTCGCTCGGAGGATGTGCTTCAGCTCTATAAGACAGTATGCTAGTGCACTTAATAATCACCTGAAAGACCTGGGCTGCGCGCCTATAGATACTAATCATCGTATAAAAAAGTGTATGTCAGTTATACGCAGGTCTTGGGTCTTTGGGAGATGCTCTATTACTATCGTTTAGGGCCTTGCTCAGAAAATGTCATTTGTCAGAGTCGGGAGTCCTCACTGCTCAGGTCGGACTTCACCTTCTACAGTTGGGGGATGATGATCCGGGTGAGCATACAGTACCAGGAGCGAGTTCACCGAATACCGGTATCAACCGTACCCAATCCGGCCTTGTGCGCGGTTTATTGGGTACGTAGGCACTTTACAGAAGTGGCAGCCCACCCTGAGGGCCATGCCTTCAGATTACCGAGGCGAGGTGGGTCAATTTCCATGCCGTACTCCTTTTATTTGTCGTCCTTAAAATGCTTGTGTGAGCAAGCAGGCCTGTGGCCCGCAAATTTCACAACCCACAGCCTCCGTGGGGGGGGGGGGGGGGGGGGGGGGGGGGGGGTGCTACCTTCCTGAGGCTATGCCACGCCTTGATCCTTGTGATAAAAGAGGGGAGACTGCAAGTCGGAAGCTGTGTTCGAATATTTGAGAGCGCCTATGGGACAGCAGTTAGCAGCTGACATGCGCGTGGCTGCTATCTTAGCGAACGATCAAAGATAATCCTGTGTCTGGGTGGGTTTGGGCTTTAGAGGTACCAGACAGCGTTTTATCTCGTCCAACTACATGTGTGTTATTGTCTATCCGGAAGATATAAATAATCTGGGGTATAACTAGTTATGCTAATATTATTTAGGCTGTGGGGGGCCCTATTGTGACGCGACCGGCTGGGGGGTGGTCGCTGTCCTGCCTCTACTCCTCCGTCTCTTGCCCGCCAATCGGGAGGAAGATTTGCGGGGGAGCCGTTTTGCAGGCGTCGGGCTACCCTCCAATCAGGAGGAAGATATGCAGGGGAGGCGACTTCGGGCGGCGGCGACACGCATTCGGTGTCCAGCCGGCCAGAATTTTGACTTTTGATTTTTTAATTGAACTTTGACTGTTGTACTTTGATGTTTGAACTGATTTGAATTGTTTGACTGTTGTATTTTGATGTTTGAACTATTTGATTAAACGGAGGAGCCTTTAGAGATACCAGCCAGAGTTTTATCTCATCCCACTACATGTGTGTTATTGTCTATCCGGAAGATATAAATAATACTGTGAAACATTTGAACCTAGAGATTCTGAGATTGAGGTTTTCATAAGCTGCATGTAAGCTCATTTAAAAAAACCTCTACTCTAAGATTCACGTCAAATAATGTAAAACCAGGCAAATTAATTATCGCGTACACGGTGTAACGAGAGTAGACTAACGCCAGGTTGTGAGATCAATATGAAAGCTCCACGACGTGACATACGTCATGAGACAATCTAATCTGGTAAAAGCTACTAAGTGACACTTTACCGCAATGTTCCTCCCTCCTGCAACCAAAACAATATATCATGTGACGCTGCTTATCTATAATGTATATATGCACGCTATCTGATCACTACGCCCACAAAAATTCTCGACGGCACATTGACTGGTGACTTAACTACATACCAATTAACCATGATATATTGTGGACAAAGGGCAAATTCCAACCCCCCCCCCCCCCGATGTACATAGTTTGGCTGTAACGGCCGACTACTCCCGTTACAAATGCTCATTACCGTGGGTTTGTGGTTGTTAACCTGCATCGTAAATAGACATGCGAATCGGATTGAACAGATGAGATAATATCTAGAGCGCATAACATGTAGAATCCTGAGGTCATTTTAGCTAAAGATCATGTCACAACCTAATGGGTGACGTTAGATAGGCTGCGTATCTAAACAGGCAATATATCATATCAACGATAATCTAACGCAGAGTCAGTCAGGATAAAAGACTTGAGCAATAAGAACAGCCGGTTTACAGTGTAACCCTTATATAACACGCGCAAGCAGTATTAAGCCGTGTTCACACGGGCAAAATCTAAAGCGATTCAGCCAAGGCGAATCATATGAATCGATTTAGATGCGCGTTCACACGGGCAGTACTTGGGCCGGAAATCGATATCAGCGCATGAGCAAGTCCATACTAACCAGCGCCAGTTTGGCATCGTCGACGTCGCCACGAGAGAGTGTGGGTTCGACCTAGATATGTATGGACTGAATCATATTGGTTTGGAACGGTCAAAACTTCTGCTGGGCAGTGAAACCCTAAAAATAAATCATGAAAAAAATATCTGTGCACAGCTAGCGGTTTCATAGACCAAATTATATTATATAGTGTGACGTGCTTAATCCGCCTCAAGTAAGTCGGTTGCGTTCACACTGGCAAAATAAATCGCTTCACAGAAATCGACTCACGTAATCGACCTCCACAAGTGGTTTACAGTATCCGCATCACAGAAATCGTTTCAGCCCTAATCCGCATCAGACGCCCATTCACACACGAAATGTGCGTCAAACTAGGCAAGTCGATTTCTACTAATCGATTTACATTGCCCGTGTGAACACGGCTTTAGATTAACTTGTTTGCAGGGGCCTAGCTTTCATATTTGCTGGTACGCAGCTGAGATTACAAATTAATTAGTTTTTATTCAAATATATGATTATTTATTTTCATAAATACAAAATTACCCAGAAATAAAGTATCAATATGGCTTATAACAACTACATGAATTCGCGGACCACCCAGGATTTGTGAAGGGGTGGGCAGGGGGTGACCATAGCGAATAGCATTTTATCCCATCACCAAAAAAGTATGTGACCATCTGAAAACCCCAAGCTAGACCCCTGGGGCCATATGCATGAAGCAGTGTTAGCGAGCCAAAACGCGTTTAGACGGGATTTCTGGTTTAGCACCGAAAAGTCGGTATGCATGGAGCAGTGTTAGGCCTAACACCACAAGCTTAAACTAGGTTAAGCTAAATCAGAAAAATAGCTGGTTTACAGGCGGTGTTAGGTATCAAATCTATTCAATGCTGTCATATTTAACAGAGTTGGGTCACTCTCCTGAAAACTGGCCAGAAGTGTCACATGGAGAGTTAAAATTTAATATTTTAATTTTTTACATTTTTTGGTTGCAAATGAAAGCTGGAAATCTCCCCTTTACATCTATGTAAAATATAAATTGATGAGATAAAAAATAAAGGTGTAGTCCATGAATAAGATATCTCTTATGGCAGTATAACATGTGCGTCACACGTGTAACACATGTTTAGGACACCACACAGTCTGCTTAATAAATATCTAATCAGAATTAAATAATATCATACTTAGAAGCATATTAATCGTGGCATAATATACAGAAATATCCAGAGCTTATATTGATAAAAAAAAGTAATTCCCAGCCATGCTTTATTCACTGAATAATTAGTGTCCAATATTTGTGTGGCATCCAGACACCACGGTTACACGTGTGACGGAAATTTGTAATGTTATTTCTGAAGACATTAAAAAAAAATTTTTTTTAATTTAAGCATGCATACATGTTAATACATACTTCCTCTTTGATTTGGGAACTGTTTTGTTTGATATATAAATGCAATACAAGATGTTAATAAGGATTCAACCACGTCCCATATGTCATGTTACAAATGGCTGACTGTAAAATGGGGTTTTTTGGTACAAAAACAGTTCATAACTAAAAAGACCAAAGTTGCACACAGTTTTATTTTATTTCCCTTATTTCTTTCATCAAATCTGAACATGAATATGAAAAGTATAAGGAAAAAAATAAGTAGGAAGGTTTTTATTGATGTTTTAAAATCCCATCTCATGCTGACCAGTTTTCAGGAGAGTGACCCAGTTACATAGTCAAATAGTGAAATTTTATTAAATTAACCCTAAAATCGAAGCGGGATTAACGATGCAGCCGCAAAGGCGGCGATATTAATATTGTCAAACCGACGAATGCAAGCAACTGCCGCCGCCGCCAGTATGGAAAGCGACGTCGATGCAGACACGGCACAGTGAATATTAAATACGTGATTTGCTCATATTCAACGTTATGGCAATACGCTAAAGTATCCGTCATGTCCCAGTTCACGTTATTTATAGATTGCTGGGTGATGCGCGCGCATGTCATTAGAAACCAGCACATTCCACCATGACCGGCATATGTAGACAGAGGAGCACACCCACCACGCACCTCCGCAGTTTAATCAACCCCAGGCCAACGTAGTCTAGGCAAGCCACACCCTCCAGCCCCCACCCCCCACCCCACCGTGCAGGCGGCCAGACCGCCTCAGGTCATAATAATAAGCCGTGTTCACACGGGGCAGTTAATTCGATTCATATAAATCGACTTGCCTAGTTTGGCTCACATTTGGCATGTGAACGCGCGGCTGAGCCGGTTTAAGCCTGAATCGAATCATACAATTCGGATTTTATAAACCACCTAAGTAGGTGGTTTATATGAACCAAATTTTATGATTCGACTTATATCGCCCGTGTGAACTTGAGGCGGTTTAAGGACATCACACTATATAATATAATTTGATCTATGAACCGGCTGGAGGTGTACAGATATTTTTTTCATGATTTATTTTTAGGTTTTCACTGGCCAACAGAAGTTTTGATCGTTCCAAAACAATACAATATAGTCCATACATATCTAGGTCGAACCCACACTCTCTCGTGGTGATGTCGACTAACCGAAACTGCCGCTGGTTAGTATGGACTTTTCCCGTGTGAACAGGTCTATATATGGGGGGGTGAATGGAATAACGGTGATACTAGCAAATCAGCATTCAATAATTTACTCATCATAATTTCAGAAATATAAAATATATTTAATTAAAGTAGACGCTGTTGGTGCATTCCTGAACAGCAATATGTATTACATCAACATCAACATATTTCAAGACCTACCCCTGCGCACGCCACGTTGGGGTCTATATTGGATGTCATGGCATTAATGCAATTATTTTAATTTCATTAGAACTGTTAGTAAAAGACCCATAATGTGCGGGTGGGAGGGGCCTGCGTGTGCAGGAGGGTGGTGGTTGCCCTGGGAATGTCTGACACGTGTGCATATCATATCGCCCTGCCATGGGCGGGGCACCGGTCCACCTACCACACACCGCAGGAGGGGTAGACGAGCTCACAACCAGCTCAACACTCAAACTGGGCCACACGCAACTCCACGCGTTCGGAGAGTTCTAGGAGCACACCCTGCAGTGCCACCAACACCAACTTGAGAACCAACACCCAATGATGATGCAGCGTACTGGATCAAATCTAGTTCTCAACGGGAAGAGACAGTCTAGTTCTGTATCATGAATTTCAGCATTATTGTGGTATTGGAAGACTAATTTATATGGAACTATTTACATTTTATTTGAACTATTTGCAATAGTTCAGATATAAGTGGGTTATTCTCCAAAACTGGGGACCATATATTTGGTCTCTATGTTACGATGCTGATAATTAAGCCTTTGTTTTATTGATAGCAAGTCAAATAATTATAGTAGAATATGTCTATTAGGTATGTTAGCAGTTCTACATGTATTGAATTTATCCCACAAAAGATATCAAAATTATAATTGTATGATTTTGTGCCAGAGTGAAAATGTGAAAATTTACACATTGACACCATACATGTAGCCAAACTTTTTTTCAACCTAAATTGGAACTTTTTTCTTGGAAGTCATAACCTTGTCTGCTTAACAGTAATCAATCAAATCTTGTTTGACTATGTTGCATATGTTAAAATGAGGTTCTGGATGTGTCTTTGATTTTCATGTTACGCGAGCGATATTAATGTATTGCTCAATTTGTATAAGATCAAATTCAAAAAGTGAAACTCATTTTTTTCAACTCTGAAATATGCACAACATGCAAACTGTCATAGGACATTGGATTAGGCTATTATTTGGATGGTTTTCACCTTTGGTTTCCATGTCACACTTTTGTGCACAGTTTTAGAGAATGACCCAAGTACAATAAATATGGTATTTATAGCAAGTCTACCAAACTGATGAGCCTATGTAGTTTAGCGTTGCTGATAGGCATATATGTGCAATTAACTAGAGAACCTGAAACAAAGACAATAAATTATCATAGAAACTTTCTCAATGAAACTAACAAAAAAAATGTAATGTAAGCTCACGGAGGCTTTGGTAACGTTTTGATCAACATCTAGGTTTTCCTGTCCCCGGTTCTTGTTGTGTTGGTCTATAACCTAGTTGTGTCTGATGATTCACTTCTACTTAGGAATATATTTTTGCAGAGCCCCACCCACGAAGTGTCAGATAGGTACACAAGTTAGTTTCTTGTTGGAGCTTTACGTCCTGGTAACATCTAAGGTCATCAGGACAAATACCAACTTGTGACACTGCATACTCATGGCGGCTTCATAGTGCTGCCCCATTGGGAAATCAGGCCGTTGGCACCATGACCCAATATCACATTATTCTGACACTGAGCCAACCAGTCCTTGCCCTATCCTATTGATGCCAAGCGCAGGCTAGGAAGCGACAAATATCAATTTTGTACGTCACTGGTTTGACTTGACTGCGAATCGAGGTGCAAAAATACACACAGACCTGTTACCACATGGAAGCGGGGTTGTCAATTAACCGGGAAATAAGAGTATTTCCCAGGACTGCAGGAAATACTGGGAATTACCGGGAAATTCAACACAGTACATAGTTTAAATTATTGGGACTACTGTTGTTATTTTTTTTTTTTTTTTTAAATCGATGAACTGCATGAAAATGCACTGAAAACATTACATATCAGAAAGGTTGATCAAGGTTTACTTTCTCTTTGCTCTGAAAGTACCACTATCTTTTTAACACTCACAACATTAAAAATTAGATGTTATGTTCTGCTTTGAGTTCCAGATATGTATGTATAATTGTAAATGAGTAGTCAATTTCAACCAATCTAGAAGGCTAACAATAAATTTAGCACTTAGGTATTGTTATGAATAACCAAGGCAAAACAAAACAATTTTAAGTCTTGGTTCAACAAAAAGTGATAAACCAACACAAAAGAGCAGATCACTTTCACTCACACAAACTAACTTTTAAAAATACGTTAGGAGAAGATGTAATTTTATTATAATTAATGTGGATGTCGTTGGTTTGAGTTATTGTCCATTAACATCAGCTTCTAAACATGAATGCACCACACTGTGAAATCTAAAGCAAACAACACTGGCCACTTCCAGTTTACTAGAGTGATGGTTTTTGGGGGTTTTTTAAAACAGAATATTGATTAAATCTTTTACCATCCAATGCCAACAAAAATTCATATAGTATATTAAAGCATGTTGAAATAGACATACTTATTACTTTTTGGATGTTTGAAGAATTTAGATGAGAATTTGACTTCTTCCCACTGACTTGGCAAAATCAACTTTGTCGCATTGCATCTGTTTCGATCGAAACACTTACACTATCTAACCACATTTTCCCTAAGAGAGTCTGTATCAGGATAATTCTAACTGACCATGGGTGAGTTGCTTTAACATGTTTCATAATAATGTTTGGGTAGATTTCTTTGTAAAATGTCCAATAATCTAGACATTTCTTCACCTGTTGTGTGACTGTCAGAAGCCATGCTTCTCAGCCAACTCACTGTTGACAGTGCAGTGTCTCGCGAGACTAGGTGTCCACAAGTTCACGACCTTGACCTCGACAGCGTGTAAATACAGTGGCCACATAGGCTATTTTAAAGTTTAAATGTTGCTCTTTCTTTTGGTACCCAATAGTACGGTGTTATTTTTGGGTTTTTTTTAAAGGTGAAATCTGATGAAAACCAACCATTATATCAAACATTATGCAAAAACTCTGTCACATCTCCATCGATTCTAGCGAAATATATACTGGCATGCAGCTTAGCTCAATGCGTTTTTTATGATCCTAAATATAGATGTGTGACGCATGTGTCGAAAACACGCATAGCGATGGGAAGAGGCAAATGAATTTTTAGCTCTGGTGGCACAGCATATTACCATGCCAGCATTCATTGTTCTTGTCAGATGGTACCACTTTTTATCAACCAAACACCTTTTCGACATTCAAGCAAGAAATACAATGGAGCACTCATTTAAAAGATAAATGAATGGACTTCAGTTCAGTATGAAAATGCTAGTAATCCATGCAGTGGTTCTAATGAAATCCTTGTGTAAAGTAAGGCCAAATCTGAGCATTTTTCGGGTTGATGGGCACAGATCTGACAGGCTGCCACTAGCTAATATAAGTACAAGTATTACGCCTATATACATTCAGCTTTATATAACATCACATTGAACTCAAGTATGGATTTGTGACAGGATTGCTTTAAAAAAATTAATTATGAAACAATGCAAAAAATGATTTTTTTTTTTTAGGATCTGCTTCTGCAGAAAAAAAAGTTAGTGGATCAGTGTCAGTTATCTAATCTCTTAAGGAAGAAATTTGCAACAGCTGTGGCTTTTATGTGTCAGCTACATTAACAAATTAAGGCAGTACTCACCTCTAGCATAACCATGTTAGTACTAGTACTACTCTGTTATTACATAATTAGGATGCATAGCAGCAACCTCTGAGGAAAGTATATTTGCAATCATGCTTGTAATTAGGTATCAGCCCAACAGCACTAAGGAAGAAATATGCAGCAGCTGTGGGTTTCACGTATTGGCTTTCACGTGAACCTCATTGAGATGAGAATGTGAAACCTGATCCATAGCATCGGTCTCTATAATGAAGCCAATCATTTGATAGAGCAGCTCAAACCTATTGCTATGGCATTGGATACAATCAGACACTGCTACATCGCAGATACTTGCGAGAAGTGGTGTTCCATTCTCTCACATGAAGAATATACTGGAATCTCACAAGGCCGCCAAGATCAAGAACAGATTTAGCCAACCTATGTTTGTTGTTGTTTTACATCCTAGCAACACCTAAGGTCATATCAGGACTGGTACCGACTTGTAACAGTGTGCACTCATGGCGACTTTATAGTGCTGTCCCACTGGTAAACCAGGCTGCCAGCACCATGACCTCGTATCCCACTCAGTCACATTATCATGACACTGAGCACACCAGTCCTTGCCCTGTCCTAATAATGCCAAGCGCCTGGCTAGGAACTGACAAGTATCAATTTTAAAGTCATTGGTTTGACTCGACCAGGGTTCGAACCCATGACCCCATGATCTACCAGCACGGGAGACGAACGCTCTAACTCATTCGGCCATTCCATCTGGTCAGCCAAGCTATGAGTCCTACACATTATCTTACCAACATTGTTCATCCAGTCTACCGTGGTAAGAAGCTACTTCAGGAGCATATTACAGCTCCAAGAAGTGTTACCTCTTGGTAGATGACATTGCTACTAAGGCGCTGGGACATGATGCTACACATGCCAAGACAAAACCTATGGTGTGGTGGAAGTGCATTGTGTCATCAAAGACAGTGTCAACTGAGTTATCGTCACTTGCCATTAGAATACTTTTGCTGTGAGCCAGTGCAGCATCCATGGACAGAATGTTCTCCAACTTTGGACTAATACAGACAAAGTTGAGAAATCATCTTGGTATTGATAAAGCTTCCAAGTTGGTTATGTGGTACCTTCATGGGAAGGAAGACATCGGTTGGTAATATTATGTAGCCTATGTATATAGTATGCATGTACTGGAAAACTGCTATTGCTAATGAGATGAAAAATATGTGCAAAAAATATGGTACATGTGAAGTTCTATATTTATATTATTTGATTTGTTGTTGTTTTACATCCTAGCAAAATCTAAGGTCATATCAGGACGGGTATCGACTTGTGACAGTGTGCACTCATGGTGACTTTATAGTGCTGCCCCACTGGAACACCAGGCCACCAGCACCATGACCTGATATCCCACTCAGTCACATTATCCTGACACTGAGCCAACCAGTCCTTGCCCTATTCTAATAATGCTGAACGCCTGGCTAGGAAGCGACAAGTATCAATTTTTGAGTCATTGGTTTGACTCGACAAGGGTTCGAACCCACAACCCCATGATCTACCAACACGGGAGACGGATGCTCTAACTCATTCGGCCATCCCGTGTGGTCTCATATTCATATTATCATAACACAAAGGAATGGTACAAGTAACTAAGTAAGTATATCATATAGAAATAAAATAAAGAACAAAATTGAAAAAATATAATGTGAAAAAAAAACTATTTCCCGGTATATCCCACTTTGGGAGTAATAGACAGGGCGTTATTTCCCTGGAAATACCACCCAGTAATTACCACCCCTGTATTTCCCGAACAACCCTGCATGGAAGACATCGATGGGGGAAGAGCTGATGGTCACCGTTATATGAGCAGCATTTGGCGTCATCCCTATAAGACCGCTACACATGGGGGCGGGTGCATAGTTAAGAACCGAAAAGCGCGCACACAATGTAATGTTGCAGTACTCTGATACCGTGATAGATTAGGAGGAGTGATACGGACCAGTTGTGCAAGCTAATCATTCGGGTGGTAAGGAGAGGGGGGAGGGGGTTAACAATTGCTCTTTTCTCCCTCTCTTCTTAAATATCATAAATGTCAACTAAATTTATTTTCTGGAGCAATTCCAAACTATTTTATTTTCAGCATAAAATAGATTTTGAGAAACATTTAAACCACTAAAGACTGGCTCGCATCTTTCGTATAATATCGAGAGAAACAAAGATCGATATGGCTTTCTTTCTTTTTTTAAAATCTTTTTTTTAACACACAAAAGTAGAACCATAAACGGACAGGGGCAACTTCTTTGGAACATTTAAAACCACAAAGGAGCAAATTGCAATTCAATTGTGACACAAAGAGAAAAACAGCAACACGTTCATGTTACACCATATTAGAAATATAGTGCCAATAGCAAACCTACCCATAAGTAACATAGAACATGTAATACACGTGGAAAGGCTACCTGTCAAAATATATATGTGCAAACCAATGACAAAACCTAGCATGTGTAATCACCGTAGCCAACTTGATAGAAATAGGACATGTAGTAGGTACTCGCTGGCTACAATTTATACAAATCCGCGGGTATATATTTCTTTTAAATTTTTTTTTTTTTTGTATTAAAGGCAGTACACTAGAGATGCTAGTGCATAGTCGAAAGCAGTGAAGACGACTGATATGTCCACCATATAACTTATAAGTGAATTGGTCGCCATACATATAGAGGGTATGCACTGACGTCACGCTAAACGGAACTGCAGTCATTGTGGCGATAGTACCCACAATAACAAACCCAACAAACTGAATGCATGGTCAATGGCTATGAGCAACCTTCATACAGAAAAAGTGAAATATCTATAAAACTACACCACCTAGAAACAAACCGCTTGGCACACATATAGAAAACAAATTCAACGAAAAGATTATATTAAATTTATATGGTTAGGGTTCTGCATTTCTATTAATTTTGAATAACATTTACGTGTTGCACTGCGCGTATCGGCAAACTCAATGCATTGTCAATGGCCATGAGCAATCTTCATGCAGAAAAAGTTAAATATCTCTTTAAAACTACACCACCTAGAAACAAACCGCTTGGCACACATATAGAAAACAAATTCAACAAAAATATTATATTAAATTCATATGGTTAGGGTTCTGCATTTCTATTAATTTGGAATCAAATTGAAAGAATGATCTACTATGTTACTGCAACCGGCAGGTTGTTTACTGGTTGATATCGCCACAATGGCCGCGCTCCCGGTTGATGACGTCACCGGAATACCCTCTATAGTACATCATACCATCTGTCCCACCAACATCTGCGCCACAGCCCTAGAACTGAAGCTGTGTTCACACGGGAAAAGTTTAAAGCGATTTAGACAAGGCGAATCATATGAATCGATTTAGTTTGAAAGTCTTTCGCGTTCACACGGGCAGTGCTTTGAGTCGGTTTAAGGCGGAAGTGGATATCTGCGCATGAGCAAGTCCAGACTAACCAGCGCCAGTTTCGGTTAGTCGACGTCGGCACGAGAGAGTGTGGGTTTGACCTAGATCTGTTTCGAATGAATCGTATTGTTTTGGAACGGTCAAAACTTCTGCTGGGCAGTGAAACCCTAAAAATAAATGATCTGTGCACAGCTAGCAGTTTCATAGAGCAAATTTACCGGAAAGTCCAACACACTCAGGTCTCGAATGTCACGTCCTTAATCCGCCTCAAGTAAGTCGGTTGCGTTCACATGGGCAAAATAAATCGGTTCCCAGAAATCGATTCACGTACACTACCTCGACAAGTGGTTTACAGTATCCAGATCACACGAATCGATTCAGCCCTAATCCGACTCAGCCGCGCGTTCACACGTGAAATGTAACCCGAACTATACAAGTCGATTTCTACGAATCGATTTACATTGCCCCTGTGAACACGGCTTTAGAAGGACTGTAGGGAGTTTATTTATACATCATGATAAATGATGGGTACTTATGGAAATCATGAGTCACGGCTCAAGCATAACGACTACTTTAGATTACCTACTATGCGCGACACCGTCTGACCCGCTAGACCTATCTATATATGACTCGATGAGCCTGTCACTAGTGAATATCGAGGGGGAGGGGTAGATATTGCACACCTGATCTGAACACTGTGAGACCTGCTTACTATATAGTTATACATCCAGGTAGGAAGGGTAGATACAATGTCTCGAGACGGATCAGTGAAGTCAGCCTATAAGTATAACAAGTTATTTACATACAGGTACAATACCTGAGCTCAAGCTCGTCATAGATTAGATTAGATTAGAGTGTTTGAGCTATATGCTCAGGCCAAGTCGGAGACTCCACCATCACGCATCAGAGCCCATCACATGTGGTGAGGATGCTCTGTTCAGTTATGTCATGTGCAGTGTTATGTATACTGCCGCGACTCAGCGCCCGCCACCGGCGACCTGGCACAAAGGACCAGTGTAGTGAGTATGAAGGCTGAATAAACCATTATGCAACTAGACGCCGTCGTGAGTAGTCGGTTCATGATCACAACATTACATGGTGTCAGATGTGGGGTTCGAACCCACGCCCACATTCGTGGATGATCACAACATTACATGCAGTAGTGATGTAATACTATCTAATAGCAGTCAACCAACAAAATAAACCTAAGGGTCTAACTCTAAGTAATGGTCATTTATTAGTTTAAATTGACTACCAAATGTTAAAGTTGCATGGTCCGATGGCATTTGAATTTTTGTCTTATTTTTTTAGATAAATATATCAAATTGATCGTTACAAGCTACTAATCATTAGTCTGGAGTGATTTTGATTAAAGATGATTAGTTTTTAAGTAATATGAGCTGAAAGAACCAAAAATAATTTCGACAAGCTTGCCAAAAGTCCTGTGGCTATGACCCAGATGCGGTGACCATGTGATGTGAGATGACCTGGAACCTTACAGGACTGTAGGTAGGTATTCCTGTTTGGGTGAGAACATTCTGGGAAAGGATTAGTGCCATAGACCCATGGCACTAGGGTTTTTAACCAAATATAATGTGTGTCTGTTGTCTGCTTGTGTCTGTCTATGTATGTCTGTATGTATCTGTGTGTGTGTATGTCTGTGTGTGTCTATATGTGTGTTTCTGTTTCTGTGTATGTGAGGGTATGTATGTGTGTGTCCACCTGTGTATGTGTGTATGTATGTGTCTGTGTGTGTATGTATGTGTGTGTGTCTGCCTCTATCTGTGTGCATCTGTCTATGTGCATCTGTCTATGTGTCTCTGTCTGTGTGTGTCTCTCTCTGCAAAGTCAGGTCGGGTGTATGTGTGTCTGTGTATGTCTGTGTGTTTCTGTGTATGTCTGTCTGTGTGTGTCTATCTATGTGTGTCTGTCTGTGTATGTGTGTATAAATATTGTGTGTACCTCTGTGTGTGTATGTGTGTGTCTGTGTGTATGTATCTGTGTGCATGCATATGTGTGTCTGCCTCTGTCTGTGTGTGTATGTATGTGTGTGTGTGTATGTATGTGTGTATATGTATGTGTGTCTGTATGTGTGTGCCTGTATGTGTGTTTCTGTGTGTGTCTGTCTGTGTGTACATGTGTGTGTGTGTCTGTGTGGCTCTCTCTCTGCAAAGTCAGGTTGGGTGTATGTGTGTCTGTGTATGTTGGGTGTGTGCATGTCTGTGTGTTTCTGTGTATGTGTGTGCTGTCTGTACATGCTTGTATGTGTGTGTATGTCTGTGTATGTATATCTGTGTGTGTGTCTGTCTGTGTGTGTATGTCTGTCTCTGTGTCTCTGTAAAGTCAGGTCAGGATACACACAGACACATACACACACAGACACCTCATATCCCCTTCTCCTCTATGGCCCTGCACAGTAGGCCTACTTGGTTGGGGGGAGGCTAATGAGGTCACGAGATTGGCCTAGTTGGTTAATGGCCTCCCTGCATAATGAGTGTTTCAAAGTGAGTGTCTAAACTTGACTAAAGGGGTGAGCTTATAAATTCACTGATTATTCTGTATATATGCTGTCCCAAATCATTAGCTAATACACCAGTATCTAAGTTGGATATATAAGATCAAATGTAAGTAGTTGTTTTAATTTTGACAAAATTATATTTCATCAGACCATGCAACTTTAATGTACATCATCCATGTAGTGGTGATCAAAAATGTATAGTATTATCGTTATTGTAACTAGTTATTATAATGGTCGACATCTGTGACTAAAATAGATCTACGCTAGATAAGTTATTTATATATTTTTACACGGAATAATATACATGATTATACACAATAAAACGATTTCAACCTTATAGATTCAATATTTAAATAAATTCGTGCATATGGCTTATTATTGTGCATACAAACAGTTTCTGTCATGTATGCAGAGAAGCTCAATAATGGTTCTCCAGGCTATAAATCCCGGTCAATATTGACAATATGTAAATAGCATAATTTATAATCTCAAAATTCACTTGCCAAATCAAAATTAATATACCAACATGACATTCAACATAAGTCATAACTGAACAATAAACAATCTATTTAATTAATATTGGCATTCTATATTTAAAAACATACAAATAAATCAAATTGGTCAAAGTCAAACGTGTGCTCCAACAATGTGCCTCGTGTGTGCGGGTGAGTGTATGGTGGGGGTGAACATCACACGCCCCATTGCCCATTAAATATCTAACGGGACAGCTGCGATGGAAAGCCCAGTACAGTAGCCTGAGTAGGCAGTAGTCAAGTCGCGAATGCAGGACTGCTTCGGAGCCTGAGGCCCATCCCCTCATCCCTGCCGGCCAGCCATCTGTCTGCCCGACTTCATTCGGATACCACGCAACGCTAGCACTTCTAATAGTGTGATGTGCAAAGACATTCCAATAATCCAGACTGACTGTGTCTCTAATAAGCAATGCTGTCTGAAAATCAGCTGTAAACATGCATGGAAGATACCGAAATCCTGACCGGTTGCTCATTGAGAATCCAATATTTTGACTACCATTGGCCGCCATATTGGAAGTCTAGTGCCAGTAGCAGTAGTGGGATACTAAGTCGATTGAGCGCAATAGATTAGCTACGCCTACGACTAAGCAATCGTAAACCTTTCTGTTGACATATGGTTGGATAGCTATTACACACTTATGGACACGCATGGTGTGTGTGCTATATAGTAGATATGTGCAATTTCAACAACATGTTCCTGGCAACATTTCGCTGTCACACTCATTCAGTCATTGCTCGCGAATGCAAACTGTTTGCAAGTGCAGCAGTCTCATTCGAATGAATAGACCATCTCGTCGGCGTCAGTACTTACCCATTTCCGAAGGTTGTTTATCCCTACTCCAACTGCAAGTGTATCCAGGAGCGTGTCACTTATATCCCTTGTGCTTATTTCAGTTATCTGATAACCATCATCCGAAAATAAGGGTTGTAAACGACAATTTCGGTAGCTTTCTGGAGCAAGGTCAGAGTCAGACCGTCGAGATCATGTGGAGCTTGGCTGGACGAGTCCAAGTTTCTACGCGCTGCAGGGGTGAAGGAATTAGTAATATGGGCGTGGATTATGGAGGGAGGGGAGTAAGTAGCACGAGCAGTGTCCGCTGAGCTGCTGGCCTTCATCATCATGATGACATAGATCAGTTATATTTTTAGTAGTAATATTAGTAGTATTTTAATTCGCATAACTAACGGAATTAAAGTGAAAGGATATGCATGCATGCATGCATACATACATACATACATACATACATACATACATACATACATACATACATTCATACATACATACATACATACATACATACATACATACATACATACATACATGCAGTGGCCTAGCTACTAAGCTAACACATAACTATTTAACATTCTATTTAAGTCTATTGTGAGGCCAATTTTGGAATAGGCCTACTGTCTACAAATTTGGAGCCCAATTTTTCGGAAAGATATTCTGGAGATTGAAAAGGTTCAGAGACGTGCAACAAAATTACTTGCAATTATAAAGGACTTACCCTATGAACAAAGGGTTAGGGACTTCCTACCCTTTCCTACAGAAGGAAAAGAAGTGACATAATTGAAGTATTTAAAATTATGAAAGGTTTTGATCAAATAGATATGTACCAATTTTTCACCTTGAATAAAATAGAAGGCAGTCGGGGCCATACTCTCAAACTAGTAAAACCCAGAGCGATTTCAAAGTTAAGGCAACACAGTTTCTCAAACAGGATCATAAATATATGGAACAGTCTCCCACAAAATGTTATTGATGCCGAGTCAATAAATTCATTCAAGAACAGATTAGAAAAAGCATGGGCTGATGATCCAGGGAAATTTTACCCCTTATTCACCACATGCTACTAATTAACCATGTGTTGCTTATTTACTTGCACTGAAGCAAAAATGAGAGACAAATAAGTGTTCACACTTCCTGTCTACCATTCGCTATTATTTCGCTATAACGTTAAGTAGCATCAGGCTAACATTATTATTTGGTTATGGTACATTATAATGTCACAGTAATGTTATACTGATGTTATACCATGTATTGTAATGTTATAACATCATAGTAACATCATACTGATGTAATAACATGTATTGTAATGTTTTTGGATTCTATTGTGACTGAGACAGAAGGTAGCCATCTTGGAAGAGACTGTAAAGACATGTTAGATATAAAGTATACCCAAACCTAATCCAACTTAATCTAGTTGATATTGGTGCAATCATCACTACAAATTTGGCAACGAGGACGGGATGATCTGGGCCAACCATATTATGACCATTTAATGGGAAACTAACCTGCATTAAATTAAGTGACACTCAAGAAAAGTAAGTGAACCAACTTACATATAAGGAAGGGCCACTGCAGGGCAACCAAAATCAAGGATCACATCAAGTACCCATTAAAAACATTGTTCAGCATTGTATACCTGGTACTCAGGGCAACATGGCTATGAATCTTCCATCATCATTTAACATGCAATGCTATATGAAAACATCACAATGATGTTAGAAAACATCTTTAGAACGTTAAAAAAAACCCGCTATATAATGTTTTTTACTCCATACAAAATAACATTTATATGACGTTTTTTAATAACATTATTCTGACATTCTATAACATTATTATGATGTCACTATACATATGATGCTTTATTGTTAGTATGATGTGTATTACCTCCAGATGATGTGCACTATTAATTTATAGGAAGATAGACCAATTTGTTAAGCTAAAGATTTATCAAACTGATATATTTGGTTTTCCGACAATTTGTCTTTATATGTTCAATCAAAATCCAATGTTTTCCATATTTTTGGATATAATATTGATATAAATAATATCTATTAGTCTCACTTAATGGTTATTCTAATACTGTGCCAAATTTGAGGAAGATTACAACTCACGAGACTATAATCATTGTATGTGTTGTTCAGTGTTATTATTATCTATATAGGCCTACAACATTTTATGTCGTCATAAAAGGGTTCTTGAATGTTATAAAAAAAACGTCCTATTGACGTTACAAAATGTTGCACTAATGCTAAATGAAAACGTCATAGTGATGTTAAAAAATGTCTCTATAACATTATAAAATAACTTTATATAACATTATTTACTCCATACAAAATAACGTTTATATGACGTTTTTTTATAATGTTATTGTAACATTGTACTGACATCAGTATGACGTTTTTTTGTTAGCTGGGTAGCTTCCATATCCGCAACTGCGTAACACTTGAGATTACCCCAACAAAAATGTATTAAAATATATTGTGCTTCATTTTATTCCATCTTATACCACCTGACAATATAGATACACAGATCATACATATATGTACATAAATGCACACATGTATAGGCATACACATGAATACATAGATACATATACATAGCTAGGTTTGTTGATTGATTTATGATGGTTTTACGCCATGTTGGCAGAAAAGTCAATATATTCACTGTGGCATATATATAAGCAGGCATAGATACATACATACATACATACATACATACATACATACATACATACATACATCATCATCATGCTGTCGGTCGCGATGCGACAAAGACTGCTTTCATTACTTGACTGCCGCTCTCCATTTAGCTCTCTGCTGTGAGAGTTGCGTCCATGAGTCGATCTTAATGTCTCTCAGCTTCAGGTTTCTCTTGATGGTATCCTTGAACCGGAGACGAGGGCGCCCTCTCTTTCTGTAGCCAGAAGACAGTTGAGAATAGAGGATCTGATGACATCCTCATGAGGAGTCCAGTCTACCGGGGATTCTTTTTGATCAGAAGATCTTCCATAGAGGGCAGCCCCGTTCGTTTGAGTATTTCCATATTTGTCACTTTGTCCTTCCAGGTTAGCCTCATGATGCGCGAAAAGGAAGAAGGCGAGGCGGAGGTGGAGAAAGGAGGCGTTTATTGGCACGCCTCAGACATACAGTTATACAAGAAGGCAAGTGAGGAGGCTCATGAGGAGCGAACATATAATACAGGTGAATGAGGAAGGTAAAAAGAGAGGCTCAGAGGGAGCGGAAGTATAACCTATGCTTTAAGAGTTCAGGGGAGGGGCGCCGAGGAGCCCTCCACCAAAACGGTGGAGAGGGCTCGAGCCGCGCCCGAGGGGGCGAGGCGCGGCATGTATGCACCGCCTCAGAGGTCCAGGTGCCTTGCGCCATTATATCGGCTACGGGCACCCCGGCGTGGTGGCAGGCCTGGGCGGCGCTTTGGCGGAGGCTGTGGAGAGTGAAGGTCTCGGAGGCGGGCACTCCTTGGGCCTGCAGGGCGCCCCTCAGGCGTGTGGTGAGGGAGCACGGGTCGAGGGGCCGGCCCGAGGGCATGAGGAAGGCCGGCGCGTCGGGGGGCGCCGGGCACTGGGCGAGGGCGCTCCGCCAGGCTGCAACGGGGCAGAGCTTTGATCCGGGGGCGGCAGGGACGAAGAGGGCGACCGCCGCGGGGGGCCGGAGATGGTCTTGGAAGTCTGGATGAGGAGCCGCAGGCCCCCGGGCGCGGGGCGGAGGTCAGCGCGGGTGAGGGTGTGGGGGCCGCCCCAACCCTCGGGGCTCGGGGCCAGGAGGTTGGACTGCCGGAGCATCCCGAAGTACCTGAGGAGGAGGGCGGCCCGAGGCACGAGTGAGGCGGGGCCCGCTCGGGTGAGGTGGGCGATGGCGAGGGCGAGCTGCTGCGGGGTCAGGGGAGGGGCCTGACGCGGGACGTGCGTGGACGTGCATTACCCCCCCCGACCGACGTCCTTGGCGAGGCGAGGGTCGAAGCCCGAGGTGAGGCCCCCCCGCCCCCTCCACACAGGACCGCGTCCCCGAGAGCGCGTTCTTGACGGAGGCCGGAGCAAGGGCGCGGGCGTAGAGGGAGGCGGTGTAGGACGCGACGTCAAAGGCCGACGGCGCGAGAGGGTCCAGGCCTCGGGCGACTATGTAGCCCACGAAGTCCTCGGCTTGTCGGCGGCAGTTTCTCCAGGTAGCCGGGGCGAGTTATGCGAGGCGTAGGCGGGAGACATCGGCCACCTCGGCGGAGGAGAAGCCTACAGGCCGGGGTGAAACGCAAAAGTGTCATGAGAAGCGTGGGCGGGTTGGAGCCCGATGCGGGCCACCTCGGCCCGCGCCGTCTCGGCCTAGGGGCCGGCGAGGTGGGCGCGGCTGAGGGCGTCGGCGAGGAGGAGGTCCGCCCCGGGCTTGTGGGTGTTGCGGAGCTCGAAGGAGCCCGTGGTTGCCATAAGCCACAGCGCCCTCGCGCAGGTCCCGAGGGTGGGGTCTCGGGCGCGCCCCGACTCGAGCGCGGTGGCAGAGGCCATGTTGTCGGTATTAACAACCACCGTCGCCCCTGCGACGTCCTCGGGGAGGAGGAAGCGGAGGGCGACGACGAGGTTGACCGCCTCGAGCTCGTGGATCGACGGGAAGCACACCCGGAAACCCGGGGAGTCCCCTCGGGCGTAGAAGTGGGTAGTGGAGTAGGCCCCCCCCTCGCGTCAGGCAGGAGTCGCACTCAATTACCAAGCGACGGCCCTCCGGGGCCCGGAGGAGGGGGAGGCCATTGGTGACACGGCCGTACGTGGGGAACCACCTCAGGTCCCGGAGGGCGTCATCGGCGAGGGTAAGAGAGGCGGCTCTGAAGCAGCTGCGGAGCGCCCCGAGGAGCCGGGCCATGAATTTCCGTCCGCAGATCACTCAGCTGCTGACGTGGTTGAGGCGGCCTAGGAGACTTTGGAGGTCGCATTTCCCGAGGGCGGGGCAGGCGATGCGGGCCTCGCAGTCGTCGACGAGGGCCTGGATCTTGTCGGGGGCGACCCAGATGGTCATCGCCTCGCTGTCGAGGGCGAACCCGAGCCAGGTGAGGCGGACAGCAGGGGGATGACACTTCCCGGGTGCCACGTCGAGGCTGAGGGCCGCAGTGAGGGCGAGGAAGGCGTCAAAGGCCTGGCACGCCCTCAGGTAGGAACCCTCGCACCCGATGAAATCATCGACGTAGACGAGGGCGTGGAAGCCCTCGCGCCGGATGATCCAGGCTGCGGTGACGCGGACGCACGCCGCGCCTGAGGAGCGGCAGCCAAAGGGGAGGGCGAGGTCGACATATGTGTTGCCGTCCAGGCAGATGCCATACAGAGGGCAGGAGAGCGGGTCGGCACGGAGCTGGCGGTAGGCCCGGGAGATGTCGGCCGACCAGACATAGGCCCCGGTGCCTTCGTTGATGAGGCGGCGGCCTACGACGGCGACAGATGGGAGCCTGTAGGAGTGGGGTCTCCCGAGGAACTCGCGCCGGGGTATGCCCGAGTTTACGCTCGCTCCCGGAGGGTAGGGGAGGTCCACGATGACCCGCCTCTTTCCCGAGTCGGACTTGGGGCGGGTCATCATGGGGGAGACCTGGGTCCACGGGCTGAAGGGAGGGACGGTGAAGGGGCCGAATGAGGGCGCTGAGGGCCAGCTCCGTGTCGACGAACTCTCGGATGTGAGGGAGGTTTTCGGGGGGCTCGCGGTGGTTAGAGAAGGTCGGGCGAGGAGGGCTCGAGGCGGCGTAGTTTGAGGGAAAGCCGAACTCGAGAAAGTCCAGGACGGCGGGGTCAGGGTAGCCCTGGAGGCGGGCGCGCCAGGCGGGTATGTGGAGGCCTGAGGGGAGGGGGATGCGGGCGGCCAAAAAGTTAGGGAGGCCCGGATTCCGGGGGGCGGTGTAGGTGCGGGTGAAGGTGGGGTACCGGGCCCACGCCTCGCCGGAGGTTTGGGGCCAGGTGGAGAGGATGGTGGGGCGATACTGGGTGGGGGTGGGGCCGCAGGAGGGGGCGGCGGGGATGGTGTCCTGGAGGTGGGGGTCGAGGACGTCGACGGTGGGCTCGTCGACGGTGTGGGCCGTGGCGGGAGGGGGGTCGGAGGGGGAGGGTGAGGAGGTGCGGTGGGGGCGGGAGAGGGGGGCAGCGAAGTCCTGCGGGGTGGGGGAGGGAGTGGGCGGGGGAGGGGTGGGGGAGAGGGCGGAGGGGGGTAGGGTCGGGAGGGCAGAGAAAGGCGGTGTCGCCGGGGGTGAGGTGGGGGTCGGGGTCGATGGTGATCGACTGGTGGCGGGAGGCGTTGAGAGCCTTAGGGGTGGGGTGGTGGTCCCCGGCTGAGGTGGTGGCGCTGGACGGGTCGGCGCCGAGGTGGTGCTTGGGCCGCACTCCTGGGGAGTTGATGGTGCTCCGGGCTGGCCGGTGGTTGTCCGGCTGGGGGCCGAGGGCGATATCGTGGGGGCTGTCAGGGCTGGCGGCGGTGGTGTTGGTGGGGCTGGTGGGGTTGTCGGCTTTCTTGGGTTGATGGGTAGGCCGGTTAAGGACCTCCGGGCCGGCCGGGGGGCACCGACGGACTAAAAATCCGCCGAGGTGGCGAGGGTCGCGCGCTCACGTGCGCGCTTGGCCATGCACACGTCCTCACTGTGCATCGTGAGGACCTTGCGCACGTTTGCGCAGTACGCGCACGTGTGGCGCTGCCTGGCGCGCCTTTGGCCATGGGCCTCCCCCGGCGTGGCTTGGGTGCAGGAGGTGGGGTTCCTGTTCCAGGCGTTGCAAGGGGCGCCGTGGAGGTCCCTACTGTACGGCACCCGGGTGTCTGCTTGGGTGCGGGGCTGGGGCACGGGGTCTGGCCGGATCTGCGGCTCGGGCGGGTGTGGTGGCGGCTTGGTGGGCGGGCACGGTGAGGGACTCCACCCTCACGACGTTGAGGGCAACTGGGTCGTGCCACCCATGGGGGAGCCTCCCGTCCGCGACCCACGTGAAGATGGTTTCAGAGTAGTGGCGGACGGTAGGCCAGGGATACACTAAGTTGTCCCTGAGCACGGTGAGGGTGTGGTGAAGGAGGCCTGGTATGGAGTGAGCGGGGAAGCTTGGGTGGCTGATGAGGGTGACGAGGGCGAGGCTATATTCATCCTTGGTAGCCTCGCCCCTCTTTACGGCCTTCCGCTCTGGCCCCCTCTCCACAAGGTCAGAGGGGAAGAGGTACTCGGGGGAAATACCTTTTCGCCTGACCGTGTGCTGCGCCTCGGCAGATGCCAGGATTGCGCGGACGGCGTCGGCCGCGGACGCCGGGGAGTGCTCGACGACATCCTGGAGGTACGCCGGGGGCGGGGCGGCCGAGGGCTGCGCGGCGAGGCGGCTGTATCGCTCGTATTGGGGGTGCACGGCCCCCGGGAGCATTGGTTGAGGTGGCGGGGGAGGGCACGCCCCCCCGGAGACGTTCGCCCGAGGTGCTGGGACGGGCGGCGTGGCGTAGGCGGCTCGCCGCCTTGGTGCGGGCGGGGCGTCTCCGGCGGTCCCTGGGCGTCCCCGGACTCGAGGGCGTCCATACGGCTGGTGAGCCTCCGTATGGCATCCAGTAGCGCAGCATCGGTGCCCGAGGGTCGGCCTGTGGACGCCGGAGGAGACGCCGAGGCTGAGGCAAGTGAGACGCATCCTGGCGAGCCCGAGGAGGGCCCTGGCGTGGCCGGGGCGCTCGTCCGGGAGCTCTTCCGTCCCTTGCCTTTTCCGTGTCCGGGCATGGTGCGGGGCGGCCCGAGGTGATGCAGCGGTCCGAGGTGAGGTTGAAGAGCCAAAGGAAATTGGAGCAGCAGGGAGGATGGCAGGAAGGCGAGTGACTGAGGGAGGCCGGCGGGCGGCCTTATAAGGGAGGAAGGGACGGCGGGGGCAGGGGAGGTGCGAAAGCGGTGGGCCGGGGAGAGGGCGAGGGAGAAAGCTGAGAGGCGGGTGGCAGGGGAGGTGCGAATGCTGCGCGACGGCCGGCAGGGCGGGGGAGGGTCTCTTCCTCTCCACACATCAAACGTAATGCGAGCATTACGACCGATTGAACGCAGATGTCGCATCGTGAAGGCATGCAGCTTTTTCACTTGTCGTCTGTACACTGTCCAGGCCTCGGCTCCGTATAGTAGGGGGGATAGCACGATTGCACGGTAGATCTTACCTTTGACCCGAATGGACACATGGTGTTTGTTCCAGAGTCTCTGGTGTAGTCGGCCGAAAGATGCGCTAGCCTTGGCCATCCTCCTCTGTATTTCAGCATCAATGCATCCATCACTTGATATAGTGCTTCCGAGGCAGGTGAATTCCGGAACAGAGTTCAGCTTGTTTCCGTCAACCATGATCTCCTCCTCTCGGGTTCTTGTAGAGTTGGGTTGGTACAGCACCTCCGTCTTCTTGATGTTAATCTTCAGGCCAAACTTCTTTGATGCATCGGAGAAAGCGTCCATTATTTTCTGGATCTCTTCAGAGTGGGCAACCAGTGCACTGTCATCTGCGAATAGTAGCTCTCTCACCAGTATCTGAGTAGTCTTGGTCTTCGCTCTGAAGTGTGCGACATTGAATAGGTCAGCGCTCTGTCAGGACTGTATATAGATGCCATCCCCCATGTCTCGGAAAGCCTCGTCCAGCATTGCTGATAGGAAGATGGAGAAGAGCGTGGGGGCCATACATACATACATACATATATACATACATACATACATACAGACAGACATACAGACATTAAAGTGAAAGGATAATTCTTTGTTATATAGAAAATTTGGTTAAATAAATTCTAACTAGGTTCCCTACTTGTTTTCTTGATACATACATACATACATACATACATACATACATACATACATACATACATACATACACACATACATACACACATACACAAATCCATACAAAACCAGACAGCTAGCTAGGGGTGGCTAACTGAGTTGAGCGTCGGCCTCCCGTTTTGGCAAAGTCAAACCAATGACTTAAATTTTAAATTGTATACTTGTCACTGTCATATATGTGTAATAGACGTCTAGACACGTCTGTAATATATGCTAATGAGCTGCATAATGTTCCAGACAGTGAGTGAGACAAAGAAGTATGTAAATGAGATGACGTCATGGAATGTTTAGCCGGCGGTTCAGTGAGCCCTGGACGGGAATAAACCATTCAGTATCCAGAAGTCAAAGTGTTCAGACATTGTACTTTTACATGGTGTCAGATGAGGAAGAATGCCGCAATCACGAAGGCGGAACGAGTGCAATGCGGCATCTTCCTTCATGTCGCCGGCGAGGACGAGCTAAAGGTATTTGCCAACATGTCCATCGAGCTCGCTGATCGAGACAAGATCGGACCGCTCACAGATGCGTTTCAGACCTACTGTACAGATAAAAGTAACTTGATTATAACACGCTATCGGTTCAATTCTCATAACCAAGCTACTGAGAATATGTCTACGTATGTTACTGCGTTAAGGGACAGAGTGAAAGACTGTGACTATGGATCGGTGGAGGAGTCACTGTTGCGCGATCGGCTGGTGGCTGGCATAAGGAACACAAATTTGAGGAACAAATTGCTACAAACGGCTGATTTGACATTAGAAAAGTGCATCAACATGTGCAAACTCAGTGAGTTCAGTTCTGATCAGTTAGAGGACAAGAAATCAGATGGTGAAGTCAAAGACATTGATTTTCTGAGGAACTATGCTACTGCGCATACCGGGGCACCGGCGGTCCGGTCATCGGCAACGCCATCTTGGAAATCGTCATCTTGGAATGCTGGCAGTGCCGGTGCTGGAGAGTTCAAGATCCGCTGTCAGAACTGCGGATACAAACACCGCCGGGGAGTCTGCCGAGCTAAAGGCAAAGCTTGTATAGCCTGCAAGAAGGTCGGGAACTTCAGTAAGGTCTGCCGGAGCCGACTGGGCAGGGTCAACGAGTTGACCGTTGAAGAGCCCGAGCCGGTCGAGCAGACGCAAAGTGTGTCAGCGCCGCAGCCAAATGTAAACAGTGCAGCTAATCTAAGTAGGTCAGGTCGGGTGATTAGGCCGGCGAGCAGGTTAGACCTGTAGTGAGTCAGTCATGTTGAATATATACACACAAACACATGTGCATGTTAGGCTTAAGTATTGTATTTTCAGCTGCATTTGGTGTGTGTGTTGTACTATAATGGACAATATATCATAGGGAGGCTAACCAGCTGGACAGTCAGAGGACTTCAGTGCCATAGTGCGCTCAGACATTCGCTAGAACCTGTGGTTTAAGCTAAGTACACATATATGTTTTGTATTATTGTGCTATTCATTTTACTGGGTATGTATATATAGTTGATGGTCATTTTAAAACATTTCATGTTTCAGAAATACTTTGAAGGGCGAATGTAATATATGCGTAATAGACGTCTAGACACGTCTGTAATATATGCTAATGAGATGCATAATGTTCCAGACAGTGAGTGAGACAAAGGAGTATGTAAATGAGATGACGTCATGGAAAGTTTAGCCGGCGGTTCATTGAGCCCTGGACGGGAATAAACCATTCAGTATCCAGAAGTCCAAAAGGACGCCAACCTCCCAGCGTCCCACTCGATACATTGATTCAAATATGTGGTCGGCGCCAGGTTCGGGGCAGGGTGGCGTCGGGTTGGGGAAAGGGTGGCGCAAAGTCAGTGCCCTGGTGCCGACCACACGGTGAGTGCGGCATTGCATGTGTTGGCGCCGCCAGGGCGGCGGAAACTAGCCAACCAAGAGGTCGGTGCCAGGGCAGCGCCAGGTGGCCGACCAGTTTTGAATGGGGCCGCCAGAACAGGACACAAGGAGGTTGCAGGTGCAGCAGCTGCAACCTCCTTGCGTCCAAATTTTCTGAAATGGATGCCGGGAGGTTGGCGTCCTCGCGGCGCCAGTACTTATAGCTGGATAGTCCGATGAAGCATCAAATTTTTAAAACCAAAATAATTATATAGATTTGACTCTACATACCTAACTTAGATATTGATGCACATATTAAACATTTATTGCCACATAGAAGGGAACACTGAGACAATTTGATAGAACCTGTTACTGTTGAAGTCTATGGTGTCAGAGTTTTGGCGTGCTTGCCAAAACTAAGTTTGCCTGTTTGAATTTCCAATATCTCAAAACTTATCCCTTAAAAAACAAAGTTACTTTAACCTGAAATAAGGTAGATTATAACGATTAATTTAATATATTTATCTCAGAAAAATGACCAAAATGCAAAACCATCGGACTATGCAACTTAGTTTAAGGAGGGCGCGAATCGATCGTAAGCGAACGCAGGCCTTGTGTAACTGGGGTATTTATATATAGTGTGTTGCCACCATTTCAGCTAACAAAATACGACTTAACCACGGATTCTGGCTGTTATATATCATCTAAGTATTATATTCTTGGGTATGCAGGTATTGCCTCATGTATGCAGGTAATACCTCAGGAAGTTTGACGCCCCTGCCCTGCAGAGTTGTAAACCACTGCCTTGTGGTACAGGTTCTTGACAGGACTGAAGGCTAAGGGAGCAAACCCTGAACAGAAAACCATGTCACTGTGGCAGCATCAAGGGCGGTTGATGTATAGAACTACCAACATCTCCCGACCAGCCACTGCAGGGACAAATAGTTTTGCGCCTGTCTGGACATGTTCTTGCCGGTGTGAAACTATATTTGCTCCCCGAGAGAGTACCACTGGTAACTTGCAAAAGCCAGCAGCACTTCAACACTTTTGCAGGCAGCTTTCATGAAATGTACAACTGCACAAAACAGCATACTGGCTCGGTCGTCACCCGGGTTACCAAGGACCGCGCTGCTCGAGCTCATCTTCCGTCGACAGTGGAAAATCAGCTAGGATGGAGAGCGGCAGTCAAGTAATGAAAGCAGTCTTTGTCGCATCGCGACCGACAGCATGATGATGATGAAGTATTATATAGGCCTTCATAAAATTAAACTAGACAAATTAATTTGACCTCACACCTCAACAGGTGTTGCAGTTTCCGCGGCACACCAGTTTGCCAGGGACACATCTATTCAAATGCAGTGTGAATCGCCATGAGTGATCTCCATACAGAAAAAGTCAAATGTCTCTCATGTTACACCCCCTAGAAGCACACCGCTTGGCACACATACAGAAAACATATTCAACAAACAGATTATATTAAATTTATAACGTTAGGGTTCTTGATTTCTATTAATCTTGAATAAAACTAATGTTTTGCACTGCACAGACCGTCAAACTCAAGGCATTGTCAATGGTCGTGAGCAATCTGCATACAGAAAATACAGCAAAAGTGAAATATCTCTAAAACCACACGACCTAGAAACAAATCGCTTGGTACTCATATAGAAAACATCTTTATCAAAAACATTATATTAAATTGATAAGGTTAGTGACGATGCTGTTCGATTTTGACGCATGCGCAGAAGCGATGTGTCCCTGGCAAACTGGTGTGCCGCGGAAACTGCAACACCGGCTTACATGGTGCCGCCACCTTGTGGTAAATAGTGAAGCTATCTAGGCGTCTATGTGTTGTAGCCGATGCATGTTTACACCAAAGTCCGAGCAGCCTCTTCCAATTGACGTCATTTCCTGTAGGTGGTGGACCAAGGTCTTTCACAAATACGGAAATCCTCGCATGTTCTAGTGAAATACTCATCAGAGATGGCTTCTAGAGGTTTGTATGTCATTACACTTGCCAGTTGTATGTGCCAGCTGTAGTGCATGGTTGTTGTCATAGGGTCATGTCGAGACAGTACTTCGTTGGTGGACTGGACATCTGTTTGACAACCTCGACCATCTGAATCTCGGTCCCAGTTTACAGGTTGTCCAGCCTGTGTGATGTGTCTTTAATTAAACTTATAGAGGTCGGCGGATGGTATATAGACGTTAATCTGAGCAATGTTGGGTGCCAACGTAAATCGAACACATCTTATTATCGTGAATTAACATTACACTGTAACTGTTGTAGCAGTAAAGCTTTAGACCGCAAGTATTGAAGTAGTAGGCCTACACTACACTGTACACGGGTCACGGCGTAGACTCGAGTCAAGACTGACAAGAACGTTTTAAGACGTCATGGTGTCAGTCTTGTTGACTTTGCCTTTGGACTTGTGATTGATCTAACCTAATACGAATAATAAGCAATGCATAGGACCCCCCCCATTGGTGGCCGTATTCGATTAAACAACTCGGGCCACCCGAACCATCTCTTGGCATGCGCAGAACCTACATCATAGTACATCCTCGGGTTGCATAAACGAATACGCTCAGGATGGAAAAAGTGGTGGCTTAACCCAACACATTTTTGTAATAACCGATATAACTACAGCAAAATAGGACTTAACGTATTTTATGATTGCACGTGTATTTTTCGACTCCACTCGTGGGGTTCGATTTGAAATTCTAGCAACTCGCATGACCCTAGTCGGCCTGTCGTGATAATCGTTTTCGTGGAATAGACTATTATATTGCATTTATGCGTCCATGTTTATGCCAAATTGTTCTTTATTTCTATTAATTTTGAATAAAAGTTTGGAAAATGATTGATTTATTATTATGCGATTCAACACAAGTATATTATTAACCAATCGCTGACCCCCGAATACTGTTAATTGGGCCTTGATGCCGCTGAGTAGCACATGCTGAGTCGAGGAACAACTACACTGGTCCCTCCCTACAGATCTTCCATATATGGTCTGATGATGTCATCAGGACCAGTGTATGTGTTGCTCTGCGCTACTCTGCGGTGATGGGTCAAGGTATTATGGCCATAGGCTGTTATTAACCAATTGCTGTCGTCCGCCCTGTTTGTTTCTGTTTCCGTTTGCTGGATTTCGGTTATTATGAGATTCAACACAAATATATAAATGGCGGCCCCCATATAAGGCTGGTTCCGTTTGCTGGATTTGGTGATTTCATTTTTCACCTCTATTAGTATTGTTTATGTAGGTATGTGCGCAAACGGCGACTAACGGCGGATATTTTCTTACAACAAAACTGATCCAGCCAAATTCACCATTTTTTTGGAGGGGTCTAGAAAAACGGCTCTATGATTGGTTTGCATTGGTCAATCTTGATGATTTTTGTATATTATGTAGTATGGGAATCCCTTTACAGCTTAGTTTAACAATATTTCAATTTGGTTAAGTTTTGCTATTCCAATAATAACTTCAAAAGTTTCACTCAATTTCAACCTTAAAATTCACCATTTTTAGCAATCTGGAATTTAAAAAAAGTTAACTGGACTGTGCAGCCATTATTAATCTTATATACTGTTGAGTTTGGGGAGATTGTGACTAGGCACTCAGAATTGGCGTGAGCCACAATGCAATAGAGGAGCTACAATCCAATAATAACTTCAAAAGTTTCACCCAATTTCAACCTGCAAATTCACCCTTTTATATCAATCTGGAATTTAAAAAAAGTTAACTGGAATGTGTAGCCATTATTAATCTTATATACTGTTGAGTTTGGGGAAATTGTGACGAGGCACTCAGAATTGGCGCGAGGCGGAATGCAATAGAGGAGCAACATGTGGTGGCTTATTGGTCAGAGAATGAGTCACCAATTTCGGTCACAGAAATCTAGTGCTTATACCTTAATTTTATGTAAGAAAATAATTACCAATTTCAGAGTTGGAAAAGGCCATAACTTCCTTAATACTCCACCTATTCCCATAATCTTGGTGTCATGTTGAATGGCGTTTCAAGGTCTTTCCAGTGGTGCCTTTTGTTTTATTATTGATGGGGTTTGAAATTTGTTGGCACATACCTAGTTTATGTATATTTTGTATACACGTGTTAGTCCTTAGCCTCCCCGCTGGGTGGGTCGGTATAATAAAACATGTAACCCAGGACTGTTCTAGTAGTAGTAGTGTTTTCTGTAAATGGTTTCTGCAACTAGATACTACTACTAGTAGTGTTGTTAATACTATCTAATAAAATATTGTGTCTGGGGTGTGAGTGTTGCCATGGTCTCTACTATAATTGATTGGGTGTAAAACTGTAATCCTTTGGCTTTGGCAGTAATGTCGACGCTGACGCTCACCCTTTGAGTCTTTCCTGAGTAAACATTAGCTGATACTAGTAGGTACGTGCACGTCCGCGCTACGTGACGGCCGTTTTCTGCCAAATATCTGTTCCCAGAAAAAGTGAAATATCTCTAAAACCACACAAGTTAGAAAAAAACCCACTTAGCACACATATAGAAAACATATTCAACGAACAGATTATATTAAATTTAGAAGGTTACGGTTCTGGATTTCTATTTTGTGGGAGAAATCATGCAAAGATCTTGGAAATATCATGAAAGGGTCACACCCATTCCATTTTGTTTCAGTCTAATTACAGGACAAAAAAACATGCGATTTTAAATAAATAAAAATTCATAACTTTCTTAATACTAGACCAATATGCATTATTTTGGTGTCATTTAAAAGCATATGTTTGGCTCTTGACAATGGTATGAGTTTCATTTCTACACAGTCAATTTTAGTTTACTAGGCTATCCATGACCATGTATCACCCTTCGTATTCAGTCTAAATAAAATTTAGGGGCCCCATGGCAATGCTAAGTTTGAGAAGGTGCTCTAGAAGTTAGATAAGAACATCTCGTGATACATATTAATTTAACTTTTGTTCATTTACGTTTAGTGGATATGGATATAATAATCCCAGCATTAGTTTCTAGTTTGTGGCGATATTGCGAAATAGTTGAAATAATTGTACTCTTATAAACCACCCTGTTACACAGGGTATTCATCAGCTCATTGGATCATTACTAAAAGCAACATTTGTCGCAGCGGTTAACACATGTTACGTAATGAAACTATTGAGCCTAGTAATACCGCATTCGATCCAGGGGTCGGCAAAATCTCCACTGGTTTAAATGTCACTATCCAGGAACTGAACAGCACGAATACCCGGTCAAAACTGAGAATGTCTTCCCCCTCTTGAGGTCTGACTACTGTGCTTTTGTCTTGAGAGCTTTACACGTTATGCCATGGTGACCACAGCATATACACAACTTTTATTACCGCCATAGTCTATAGTGGTGAAGTACACCTCAATCTGGGGCTGTCAAATAACCATACATACATGTAGACATGATTTTAACCACATTTGTATTAGTTAGTTTGGCTGTGTTTCTGTTACAATGGAGACTTGCCTGGCAAAACTAATAGCATGTCACCACACAAATATAACTGCAACTAAGGTATAGTGCAACCAAGTTGAATGGAATGTATTGGCTGTTTTTAATCTTTGATGCATGCAATATAAAACTGATTTCCTTTGAGTAATACATACTGTATTTGTCACTGTTTCAGCAATGGAACAGCAGTTTCAAGATGAGCTGGATGAAGCGCCGTATATTGCACGACTGCGGGCGGTTATGGGATCTCACTGCAGGATACCTGGCCCGGGATTGTCACAGGTCAGTGAGAGCAAATACTTATCGAATATTATACAATGTAAGCTGATACTAGTGATAGCTAATTTGTAAGACCTGAGGGTAGGGAGGAAGCTAACACAATTAAAGACATTGTAAATGTCCTAGTAGAAGGTACGGCTTAGAGTCATTTGATTGGTTTAGTTAAGAGAGAATTGAAGAAAATTCTGACTACGGTTATACAAGATTTTATTTATTTATTGCAAATTTGACTACTGTATGAGACGTAATGTCTAGGGTTCCTTGTATTAATAATTGCCAAGTTGTCACTGGTCAACACTGACATGGTCTAATGCGGCTCAACTTGTGTTCGTTCCTTCCCCCTCCTCCTCTTTTTTAAAAGTCTTATTTCAGGGTTTCTTCTATTATTTTGTAATAATATCAATGGTGTTGACAATTGATTTACGATAGTACTTAATTAACGCTATTGTAAAATAGTCCCAATAAAAAATTGTTATTCATTGGCTACACGAGGCTTCAATCATGGCATTTTACAGTAATACAATTGTCAAAGACTAATGTTTCCCCTGAGAATAGACGCATTCTGTCGGAAAAGTCGCCGACAAGCCAATTTTAAATGAAATTAACCCATTGAAAATAGATGAAATGAATAAAAAAAAAACTAGATAGAAGAAAAACACTACCTACACAATACACCAAACCAGTCGCAGTCAATAAGTTCTCGATAATTTTAAATTAACACTATTTAATAACTACTGAGATCACTAACGTCGTATTAAAAAACTACCAAAGTCCATTATATGTCAATTTTGAATAGAAATTATATATGTAATAGTCAAAATAACTCCCGGTCGTCATATTTTCTTCAGTATTACTAACCATACAGTGTTAAAGAACGTCGTGGTCAGTAATAATGTAAAGTCCACAGTTGGAATCTGTGGTTGTGTAGGCAGGCTATAATGAAATACAGGCAAGAAGAGAAAGGAAGAGGATAAAGAGTGAAAGTAGAGAGAGAGCCAAGCCCTCAGATTTATTTTTTATAGTGGTACATAGATCTGGTATGGCACACCACCTGACCTTATTCTCCAATGAGAATCAACCATCTCAAGCCCCACCAATGAAGAACAAGCATTCTTGGGTTCCCATGACTACAGTGCTCTGCCCACCACCACCATGCGGCGTGGCTGCTTGGCCACCACCTGTCCTGAACTGAGTGTGTGGTGATCCATGAATAACAGAGGGGGTAGGGGTAGTCAGTAGAGTTCCAAGTGCCCCTTACACAATATCTCCTAGTGCCTCTTTCACACTATCTGACTAACACACAATGACTATTGACCATAAGTAAAGTATCACCAGCAACTACACAGATACAATTATGCACCTGGCCCTATATAACTTTTATCATAATAGACCATTTGCATTCCCCCACCAATGCGTTTTATCGGAATATTTTACACTATGATCGCTAGGTGCTCGACTATCTCTACCTGGGGAGCGTGAGTAATGCCGAAAACTTGGAGCTGCTCAAGGAGGTGGGAATCACGCACGTAATCAACTGTGCGGCTGGCTACACGTCGACGGGCAAGAACTTTTACTATCACAAGGGCATCAAATACATAGAGTTTGACGCTGAGGACGACGATGACTACAACATGATCCAGCACTTCCAAAAGGCGTATGACTTCATCGATAAAGCCCGGTCGTCGGGCGGGAAGGTGCTGGTGCACTGCATCATGGGTATTAATCGTAGCGGGCTGCTTGTGACTGCCTACTGTATGTTGACGAAGAAGATGGGCCCCATCTCGTCCGCCAAGTTTGTGAAGAAGGCACGTGACCGAGTGCTGTCGAACGAGGGCTTCCAGCGCCAGTTGGTGACGTTAGCACGCGAGCGTGACTTGCTGCATTTAGACCGCAACGAATTGTAATATTAACTAATATGCTGTAGGATGTTCCTTTGTTTTTTCCGTATGTTGGTTGGTCGTGTAGATGCTCCGTTGTATTGTTTGGTGATGGTGATGAGTAAATAATGTTAGTTAATTAATTAACCGAGTGGTTAGTTGAGGCTCAGTAGTCCCCGAACCAAGTGATGAGTGGATTAAATTAATGTTCAAACCGGGCTTGGTTGACTGGGAGTCTAGCGGGTCCTGCTCACCTAGGTCTTAGCTACCTTGGCCCGACACGCGTTCACCCTGGCGGGGTATGTGTGTGTGACTCCTCTGGTCGCCAGCCTTAATCCTGTGTCTCAAGCACTGGTGGTGACACTGAGTGAGAGCTGTGTAAATACAGATAAAACCCATGTGTGGTTGCTCAGCAGTGTTTTCATTCAATTGTGCCAAAGATATTCACTGGCCTTGGTCATGTGACCTGTATAGTTAACATGAACTGCAGATGGCCGTTATATTACAGACTTAGTGTGTCAGCGTGGACAGCCCCACAGTAACATTGCTTGACTGCGGCTACCTCGGGGCGTTTTAAGGGTAACTAACTAATCGACAACATTTGATGGTTTGATGCACAAGTGTCTACTGGTGAATGGGTGCGTAGTTGGATATTCCGAGAAGTTTGGTCACATTCATATAGTTACTCTTGACCAAGACCAATTTCCCACTGAAAGTATTCTATCCAGTAGAAGTAGACCTCTTGGGTTTGAACAGTGCGTGTACTATTTTCGCCAGTAATATAATTCTGAATGCTGACGACGGAGCCGTGAGGTTAACGAGACTTGTCGAGCTTCTCTCTATGCCTGTTATGGATCAGTGTGTACGGAAGTGTAGCGTGTAGCACACCCCTGTAGACCACCTACTCAGCCCTGGGCGTATCCTTCCTAACAGCAAACTTCTGCTGTCAGTAGTCGCGAACCACCTGGATGCAGTCGCCACTTCTCCACTTGAGCCTGCAGCGTGGTAAGAAACCCAGGCTTGGTTCATGTTACAAACCTAGGCTTTATTCAGATGCTACAAACGTAAGCTTGACTGATTTACCCTTGTTAATTGTTCCAAATCTAAGCTTAACGTGCTAAAGAAATCTGAAGTTTAGGTGCTAAAAAATCTGGTTATCATGATGGTTGTTTAAAGTCATTTGCGTCAAATGATGGTTAAATTTGATTAGACCAAGATATTTATGTTGAAGTCTAGTCGGCTTTGAAATGGTTATGTTTGCAATCTGAGTTAAGCTTATGTGTATCACACCCACAGGGTGTAAAACAGATATAGTCTTGTTAAGGCCTGAGCTCAACACTTGGTGAACTGACATCCAAAGCAGGCTTAAGTTATTGATGCTTAGACTAAACTGTCGAGACAGTTCAGTAAACATTTCTATACAAGTTTTACCCATCCATTCAAGCTGCAGACAGTTGACCTATAAAAACGTCCCACAGATGAGTCCTGTGTTTAGATGTTACAATCCAACAATGCAGGCAGTTGTAGAGTTAATGAGGTCTTATTGGATGTACAACCTTTACACATGAACCTGGTTATTATACATACACATACATACAATTTTACACACTTTTAACTGGTTGTAGTTAAATGACCATGTAATACAGTAAGTTAGGGAATAATGCTTTAATGTTCTAACATTAGCTACACTTCTTAAAACTCATGATGGTGCTTATAGTGTGATCAGAGAGGTTACGCTCTGTTAATAAAGTCGGGTGTACGGTGGTCGTAACCCTCCGGTAGAGGGCGAGTAGAGTACAGATGCAGTTAGGGCATTTGATATTGCTATATAGGAATACTACAACCCATATCTTGCCTTAACGGTATGAGTTGGTTAGGGAGAAGTAGGGGGTTCTTCATGGCAGACATCGGTTAGTATCGCTCTCAGACGTTATTACTCCAAACAAGACTTTGCTTGCGTCCGGCCATTTCATTATTCGCTCTTACAAGTTATTGAACAAAACAACCGAACACTAGCCTCGCTGGGCCGGTGTGGTATTTTAAATGTTACAGTAGTTGGATTACACAATTACACATTTAGTGGGGATGGGTGGGGGGTGGGGGGTCCTTCTCAAAATTAGCATGTTTACAGTATTGGTTCACACATGGTGCAGACTTGTACTTTTTCTTCCGATATCTTTTCTGGTACAGGCCAACGTGACTAGTGGTAATATTGAGATATATGAAGGGGACCCTGAGGTTGCATTATACCCATTGCTTTCCGTAAGAAATAGCAGTACATCGCATCCTAACTACCGGGCATACTGTGTGCATAGACTTTGTCCATTTCGCGTTGTGACAAGTCAAGTGCTCGCTTTGTTATGTGATTAATAGCAGCGACTTCCTTTTAGCGAGAAGTTGGACACCGATACGCCACCTAGTGGCGACAAGGCATATAACTCGTCTATTCCTTCAGCAGACTACTCTTGAATACTAGTCCCAGACGTGGGTTTCCCCCCTCCTAAATTAAGTTCTGCGTACATAGGAGGACTCTGAAATCAATTCTTTTATCATAGTTAAGCATTGCACAGGTAGAATCAGTACGGAATGTTGCAAAGAAATGTATGTCTTTTTGTTGCAACATAGTTTACAAAGAAAGGTTGGTGTGCATTTCTAAAAAAATATAATTAGACCACATCAGAAAGAAATGTGTACCTTTTTTTTTCGCAATGTGGTCTAGCAATATAAAAATTGGTACGCATTTCTAAAGATTTATCAATGTATTTTTCACAACAGAAAATATTGTATCTTATTCCCATTGAATTAGTAGAGAGGTAACTACTGTGGTGTCACTTACGCTATTTCTTTAGAATGGCTTAGATTACTGAACAGAAGTGTATTGTGCTCAACAGTGTTCACTGCCTAGTTTGCATTAATGTGTAATCATTCAATGGGCATGAAGTATGTCCATATTTGCCATTGTCGAGTAAACACTACTTTGGGGGAAAGGCAAAAAGATGGAGGACCTTAAAATGGTAGCCATCGTAGTGCAGCAACCATCGCATTGTTAAGCCCCCATAACATATAGACTACAACAAAATCGGCTTTCACTTCAGAACACGGATTCTCTGCCGTTAGAAGCATTAAATACATAGTTTGAGTTGCGTCCCTGCCTGATGGCGATAAAATGGCATATCGGTGCACACCCGCTCCTTGTGTGCAGTCCAACACCGCCGATTGGTTGAACCCTTGGCAAAGTGCCACATGCGGCCCACCTTCGTTCTGGTACAGCTGCTGCATGTACAATTAGCTAGTGACGCACACAGAACACACGGGGTTGTACGTGGGTATTCCGGAAACGGTTGCACGCTAATGTGCACTGGGAGTTACAGTTCTCTCAGTCGATTTGACTTCATTTGTTGTAGTTTTATGTCCTCGAAACATCTGAGGTCATATCAGCAATGGTGTACTGACCTGTGACAGTACAGTCATCGCGACTTTATAGTGTTGCATAATTGGGATATCGACCTGTCGGCACCATGACCCGATATCCCACTCAGTCACATTAGTGCTTCCGGTTTATTTTCGTATGCCACGTGACCTGTTTGTGTTACACTTGCTTAGTGCGTTGCTGGCCGGTTGTACATGCGGATTGGCGAAGTTGATGTGGATGCAGTGTTTTGTAAGAACCGCCACCCTTGTACCATATATACTGCATGGAGAACACATGTGGTGTCCACATCCCTTGTCTACTGTAGTGATGGAGCACCCTGTCAACAGGAGTTTATCATAATCTATTTAGGCTGGATGCAATGATGAGTGGATGTATGTGTATACACAATGCTGTGGCTTCACCCACTGACAATAAGATATATATATATATATGTATAAATGTTTCGCCCTGACGCTACACGAGCGTGGGCTATATTTTGAAATATCGCCGATAACAGCCCACCGTGTGGGTTTGTATTAAGTGTGTAGGGAGGTGGATTTCTAGACTCATCTCGGGGTTGTATTTCACTTTGACTTTTAGTTCTTTCTCACGGGCATCGTGTCTCTTGTTTGTTACACGACGTCAACCTGGCGAGAACCGGAAGTGGGGGTCGGGACAGCGACGCAGCCGCAGTTCAACAGGTCACCACACCTACCCATGCCAAAAGAGGGGGAGGGGGAGGGGAGCCAGACACTGCCATTATTGACAATTTGGTCAATGCCGCACGACCCGTTCAATTCTCCTCTGGCGACATATGTATATATAGATCTATTTTACTGGTAGTTTTAGTTGAGGATGTCTCGGACATGACCAGTTTATTGAAGGGCTTTCAGTTAGCCACCACGCTGCCAGGTTTATTTTGTATAGAAAACTGACAATTGTGAAAATTTGTGTAAATTTACTCCCGCCACGAGGCGGAAAGTTGCTTACATTCGCTAGCTTTATTCACATACTTACTTGTATGTGGTTCGATTTTCTTAGCGCATTTCAACATTTTGTTCTTTTTACTATTTTTACTTCCGCTGTTTATGATAAGTGAGTTTCATGTTTTATTTATGTGCATGTATTTTGTTAATTTATTTATTTAATCATTGGATTATTTATATATTTATTGATTTGTATTCATATAGTATATTGGGTATACATTCCCCGCGTGTATCTTTCCCACATTATTTTACCACTGATGGAGTGTGCCAGTTTTGGCAGGGCAGGGCAGCCTGCACATTGTGTTACATGGCGTGGGGTGGTGGAAGTGGACGTTGTGTGCGTAGATGTAGCAGGCATTCTGGGTTACATCAGAAATTTGGAATAAACACATTTATTTAGATTAGATGTGATTAAAAAAACGACCACATAAAAACACCGTTGAAATTATTTAAAGTAAAGTTTGCTTCATTTAAAGTTGCATAGTCCGATGGTTTTGAATTTCTACCACTTTTCTGAGATAGATATATTCAATTGATTGGCATAGCCTCCCTTACTTTGGTTTGAAGTAACTTTTATTTTAAATGGCTAAGTTTTGAGAGCAAATATGTTAAATTAATTTTGGCAATCTTGCCAAAATTCTGACACCATAGACTTCAGCAGTAACAGGTTCTATTAAATTGCCTCTGTATTCTCTTTTATGTGGCAACACATGTTTAATAAATGTGTTTTTCTCTAAGTTAGATATGTAGAATCAATTTTAGATGCTTTGGTTTTGAAAATTTGATGCTTCATCGGACTATGCACCTTTAACGACGCCTCTTAAAATGATCTAAGCAAATTAAAAGTTAAGAGCATAACTTTGATATTTGTTGCACACTATTTTCCATTTTCACAGTCCTTGCCAGGTTAGAAACTATGGGTTGTTTTGTTTGGTGATTTAGTTACTGAGGTGGTGGACAGCCCGGCTGGGGTGTGGTGCTTGGTGTGTACTGTGTTTGACGTCACGCCGCCTTCCCGCACTACTGGTACTTATAGTTGTCAGCAGTAGTCGGGAGAAAGCACATTTATTTATTTTCCAGGTCACCCTCTGCTATTGAACGGACACAACTCAAAGGTTCTCAGATATTCAGTTAGAACTGATAATGATAAATGTATTACTGATTGACAATGTACATAAGTTCAACACGAGCCCTGGTTTGGGTGTGGAGATCAAGGCAAACCAAAAACAGTTAGTGTACAGTATTATTGTGGTTTTCCCATTTCCCGTAAGCAGATATTCAGACAGACATAGTGGGCAGTATTATTTATTACTTATCTAAAAAAAATTAAACTATTTTTAGACGTTGAAGGGCGACACCGTGTCTCAGTCGAGCAGATGCACGAGCTAATTACATCTCCACCCATCGCCTCGGCACGTTAAGCTGGTGACAAATTTCAACACTAACTTTTATTAAAATAAAACGATAGATCTACTTCAAACCGGATGTGTCAAATTGTGGGCATCCCCAAATTCGAAATTTCTGTTTCTCTAATAATTCATATTCTTTCTTACTTCTGTGCGAGTTTGGGTGAAGGATGAAAGCGGTGTTTATATATTTCACTGCAATTTTTATTTACTCATTTGTTAAAAATACCTTTTTAAAACAAATTTAGCGATGTAAATCATACAATGTTGATATTTTTCCCCACCACATTCGACTATAATTGATTTTTAAAATTTGTTATCTCTCGTTAAATAAATATTATTTCATTAATTTTTAAAAAACCATTAAAAACAGTTTCCCGTTTATATTTCCTTTTGGCATCCTTTGACACTCCTTCCCATCCCACCCTTGATTGGGTGGGTGGGCGTGCCCCTGAGGTTATCATACATTAGACATTGCTTACATATCTAGAAATAAGCATGGAATTAAACCACAGCCAGCAGGTAAATACTTCCTAATCCTGGCTACTGAGAGGTAAATTTTGAGATGAGGTACCACATCCCTATTTGCATCTTGCATGAAAAGTGGTGGGAGATCCTTCGTGTGCGAACATTTAATGCAGCATTGCTCTGGAGTTGGCTTTGTTTGTGCCGGGTCAGCTGACCGGGCAGTGATTTATAGCGCAGAACAATGTCCCTGTTACATGTCCACCGGACCATGACGATAATACTCAGCCCCCCTGACGTGGCTAGGGGGTGCACTGCGGCGGGCAGGGTGTGCTCCGTGCCGCTACATGTGATACTGTTGTACATAGACTGCGTACTACATGGGTCTGTGGGGAGGGACGGGGGCTTTCAAAACTGCGTACCGTCTCTATAGAGTTGTCATACTCATAATAATCCCCATGCTAATATACCGTTGCATTTCACAGCTTTTCCACTGCACACTGACATTTGGTTGCACTTTGACAGTTGCGTCTAGGTTAGGAGTATACAGTCGAGTCGGTCCATTCTTATAGCCCGCCATCATTCACTCTCACATGGGGCACCCGAGGTATATTTATATAGACATGTTGAGTTTGTTCTCACATTAAGATGGCTCTGTTCTATCGGGGAGTTGCTAAGAACATTCAGAGGGTGGCTTACTACAGCTGTCTTTGTGCAATTAGGGTTAACACGAAGAAACCTGCAGAAGAAAAGTGTCTAAATTACATGTTGTATCATGAAGAATAAGGAAGACTTTAATAAGAAAAGACTTTTCATTTTCTTTTCTTTGTTACAAAAGGGAAAGAAAGTAGTATAAATTACCATTTTGCATGGAATGTCTAGGAGACACGGAGAAACTTTATTGAGGGTTAAACCTCAACCCGGTTTTAAATACGATGAATCGCTGTTGCCTATTACTGTATATCGGAGGTGTTTACTTGCGCGTTATCAACCGTGTTCCTTCTAAACCAGTTTCCGGGATGCAGCGTAATAAATTAAAAGGGTTTTTAAAAGAGAAAACAGATATAATTTTCATTGTCAATCAATACAAGACTGTTGCCGTGGTGGATGGAAAGGCAATACGCTGCAAACGATTGTTCTTATTTTGTACTCGAGCCTAGATTGTAGTTTAACTCTATGGACGAGAGGTGATGTGTAATGCTAATTATCATCTTCACCTGTATCTACTTGTCTGATCTCCATGGTGATCGCATACTTTATGATCGTTGTCATGGTAACAACACTTTTGACTCCCCTGTTATCTCAGCCTCCTGAGAGATGTTCAACCTTCATCGTGGCCAGTAAGTAGATGGGACTCCGTACTGTTGTCACCATGTTAAGTAACTCACGTTGACACAGAGACCCCCCTTATGTTTATATATTTAGAATGTTGAAGTTGATATTTTGTCTCTGGTGTTCTTGATTACGGTGACCTCTGAAGGTACTTGTCCATGGATTGTTGAAATACAGAAGTTGTGTGCTGATTCTTGTGCATTCTTCATCTCCTTTCGGTATCAATGCATATAGCTTGTGTAATTCTACATTGCCTTTTGTGTAGCCGTTCTGATTCACTATACACTGGTACAGTTGGTTTAGATTCAGATGAGGGCTTCCGTACTGGCCCCAAATGATGAGTTGTCAATGACGCCATATAAACACACGTGGGATGTTGTCTGTGGCAGAAGTGCAGAATCTTTAGTTGGCGATGTACTTTAAACGATACCTCCAGGTTGACAGTATCCACTATAGCATTGACGTGTTTGTTTAAATAGTGTATTATTGTTTTACTAAGTATGTGGCTTTAATGTCGGTAATCGATTTAATCAGTGTCATCCCCACATTTCACAGTTTTAATTTGGTTTTGTGTCCTAATGTATCTAGACATTAATTTGGGATTCATCCAAATCCATTTGAGAACAAAAGGATATCGAGTCATTTATAAATAGAAATATACTTAAGTAACGACCTACAGGTTAATTATTTCCAATTCACGACGTCTCAAGTCAAATAGCATGCAGTTACTAGTACGTTGTATGCTTTAAAATAAAATGGAAATTGTTACTTCTTAAATTTGTGAGCGTTAACACTGATTTGTAAGTTAGGATTGTAAATTCGAGTCTCAATAATGGAGACTTTAGCCTCCATTTGAGATTGGAATGTAGCCACAATTAGGGTTGCCATGTTACAATCGTTTGAAATGAAAGTGTTAGAAATCATTGGAAAAGCATGAGAATACTTGTTTTGTACTTTGCAGACGTTTAAATCTTCATTGTTGTTGCATTCATCCATGTATTTAAGAGATGGAATTTAATGTACATCACTGCTCAGTTTTAAAATATCAGTTTGTAGACCTTTGTTTTAGATTAGTATATTAGAACTACTGACTAAAACAGTCATATTAGTTTTTTCTCGTGCCAAAGAAATTGTATACGTTTCATGGATACATCAGAATTTCACAAAATATATTCTCTTTCCCACAGCTTCAGATGTTAGTTCCTTTTTTTGTAAGCATTGATCGGCGGATTGTTGGCATTTCCACAGTTCAACAGGACTATATCATTGTTCATATCAAGTTATATATCATGATATAATAAACCATATAAAACATCCCAACACGTATGTTCTTCGATTTTTAACAACAATTAATACATAATCTACCTACTGTTACGACGGGACGCGATGGCCGAATCGGTAGAGTGCAGGCCTATGTGCGGAAGATGGGAAGTTCGATCCCCAGTCGAGTCAAGCAAATGACTTACAAAGTTGATACTTGTTGCTTCCTAGCTTGGCGCTCAGCATTAATAGGATATGGCAATGACTGGTTAGCTCAGTGTCAGGGTAATGTGAGTGAGTGGGATATCGGGTCATGGCACCAGCATCCTGATTTCCTAGTGGGACAGCACTATGCAGTTACCATGAGTGCACACTGTCAGAAGTCGGTACCCGTCCTAATGATCTTTGATGTCAGGATGTAAAACTTCCAACAACCAACCTGCTGACCAGTACGTTTATTGGGTTTTACGCCCTAGTAGCATCTAGGATAATAATAGAATGACTGCCGAGTGATGATTATGCACTCATGTCGACTTGACCAAATGTGGTGGCTGAATCGGTAGCAGGCTTCCCGTGTCGAAAATCGGGAGTTCGAATCCCAGCTCAGTCAAACCAATGACATAAAAATGATATGTGTCACTATCTAGCCTGACGCTCATCCTGAATAGGATAGGACAAGGACTGATTACCACAGTATCAGGATAATGTGACTGAGATATCAGGTCGTGGTACTGGTGTCTCCTAGTGGGGTAGCACTATACAATTTGGCCGAATCGGTAGAGCGCAGGCTTCCCATGCGAAAGGTCGGGAGTTCGAATCCCAGCCGAGTCAAACCAATGAGTTATAAAATTGATAATTGTCGCTACCTAGCCTGGTGCTCCGTGGCATTACCAGGACACGTTATAGCTCAGTGTCAAGATAATGTGACTGAGCGGGATATCAGGTCATAGTGCCAGCGGGGCAGTACTAACAATGCACTCACAAGTCGGTACTCGTCCTGGTATGACCTTAGATATTGCTAGGGCACAACACAATAAACAAACATTATCTTGGTACTGAGATAACCAGTCCTTGCTCGATGCTAGTAATAAATGCTGAGTGCAAGTCTCGGTAGCCACAATTATGGATTTTGTATCTTATAGTTTGACTCGGCTGTGGTTCGAACCCATGACATCCCTCATTCCGCCATCCTGTCAAGTCATTGGAAACGGGGAAATTCTTTAGACTTTATCATGTTGTTTACCTGTGTACGTGCATGTCTGGGAGGCGTTACCATAAATTGTCGCAATACAAGACTGTATGCCTGATTTATTCACTTGGGAACGCTGATTCGGACAGAGGAAGACCGAGACGTGCGTGGGAGGAAAGATAGGTTTTATTTTTGAGGGAAGGTGTTACAAGAATGTTCAAGCATCTGAGTCGAGCAATGGTTAGTCAACCTGGTCAATGTCTGAGGACGGTGTAAAGGGGGCCTGGGAGCCTGAGGGGGTAGGCCCGGGAGCCGACCCCCACGCAGTGGAGTCATAAAAAAGAGGGTGGGCGGGCGTGGAAGAACCAGCTTGTATCCTCACTGGAACCCGAATGCAGGTCAAGGGAGGAGGGGGGGGTGTAAGGAGGAGGGGGGGGGCGTCTCGGGCTTCCCCCGCCGGATCAACCACAATTCGAAATGGTGGGCCGATTCGGACAGAGGAAGACTGGGACGTGCGTGGGAGGAAAGATAGGTTTTATTTTTGAGGGAAGGTGTTACAAGAATGTTCAAGCATCTGAGTCGAGCAATGGTTAGTCAACCTGGTCAATGTCTGAGGACGGTGTAAAGGGGGCCTGGGAGCCTGAGGGGGTAGGCCCGGGAGCCGACCCAAAACACAAGGCTAAGGCTCTCGGGGCGACCGCCGTCACCTGCCTGGGCACGTAGGCGTGGACGGCGTCAGACTCCCAGGTCCCCTGGGCCGTTATGGCCGAAAGGTCCACGCCCCTGGACGCGCAGGCCTGGGCCGCGCCTCGGCGCAGGCCGTGGAGAGTGTATCTTGAGGCGTCCGGGACCCCGGCCGCCTCGAGGGCGGCCCGGAGCAGGGGCGTGATGTCGTTGGGCGTGAGAGGAGTGTTGTGGCGGGCCATGAAGGCCGGTGCATCTCCGGCAGCCGGGACGAGGGTGACCGCCCGGTCCCAGGCCCGGACCGGACACAGGGGTGATCCGGGGAGGGCGGGCACGAACAGGGAGACCGCCTGGGCGGCGGAGCGTATGGTCTTCGAGGAAGCCACCAGGACCCTGAGGCCCCCGGGGGCGAGCCGGGCATCGTCGCGGCGGAGGGTGTGACGACCGCCCCAGGGGGCGTGGGAGGGCGATAGGAGGTTAGATTGCCTCAGAAACGTGAAGTAGGCGAGGACGACTGCGGCCCAGGGGGCGACCCCGAGGTGGCCGAGGGGCCTCATGTGGGTGTGTATGATGGGTAACATGGCGGGAGTGATGGCGAGGGCCCTCCTGACTGGGGCGGCAAAGAGCTTCTCTCCGCCCCGGCGCACGCGGGCCACAAAGGGGGCGTCAAAGGGGGCGGGGTTGTCCCCCGCCTCCCGGAGCCAGGCGCGTGCGCCCGAGATCACATTGGACACCGAGGCGGGGGAGGGCAGCTCACGGTGGAGGTGGGCGATGAACTGCCCCACGTCGTACGGGAGGGGGCGGAGGTGATCGATGCCCCGCTCCAGCATGAATTCGAGGTAGCGCCTCGCGTGCCGGGTTCGATTCTTCCAGGTCCCGGGGGCGAGGGCCGCCGTGTGCAGGGTCATCAGGTGTTCATGGTCCCGCGGGTCGTAGTCTGGAGGAGAGAGTTACAAGTGGTTAGAAAGCAACCCCGGGGAGTGCGCTACCCTTATTCGACCCAGACCCAGATCTCGACAGTAATCTCGCACAATTTGTAAGGCGGCCCGGGAGGAGTGGGCCCGGCTGAGTGCGTCCGCCAGGACCAACTCGACGCCCGGCTTGTGGCGGACGACTATCGTGTAGGAGCCCAGGGCCGCGACCAGCCAGAGCTCTCGGGCGCACGCGCCGAGGGTCGGGTCCGAGGCGCGGCCCGACTCGAGGGCAAGGGCCGAGGCGGCATTATCCGTGTTGATGAGGACCTCATAGCCGCCGGGGGCGGGAGGGCCAAGGGTCTTGACGGCCATGACGAGGTTGACCGCCTCCAGCTCATGGATCGTGGGGAAGGCGGCCATCATATCGTCGGTGTAGGCCTCGGAATAGCAGAAGTCGCGGGAGAAAGCGCCGCCCCCGGTGAGGCAGGAGTCACATTCGATGACCCACCGGGGGGCGGAGGGAGGCGGCAGGAGCCAGACGCCGTTCCCCCTTCTCGCGTAGTCGCGAAACCACTGCACGTCGAGGCGGAGGTCGGGGTCGACGTCCGCCTGTCCAGCGATGGGGGATGCGCGTAGGCTTGCGAGAATCCTGCCCATGAACTTCCGCGCCGAGGGAATGCATGTGCTGACGTGGGCCAGACGTCCCACGAGCTGCTGGAGGGCCTTCCGCGTCAGGGTGGGGCGGGCCATCCAGCGCTCGCAATCGCTGAGGACCTCGTCGAGCTTGCCGTCCGGGATGCGCAGCACCATGGCCTCCGTGTCGAGGTGGATCCCGAGCCAGACCAGTCGCACGGAGGGCGGGCAGCACTTCTCGGGGGTGAGGGCCAGACCGAGATCGGCACAGATGTCTCGCAGCGCGTCGAAGGCGCGCATGGCGTCGAGGTAGGAGGTCTCGCAGCCCACGAAATCATCGACATAGACGAGGCTGAAGAACCCCCGCAGCCGAAGGGGAGGGCTATGTCGAGGTATAGGTTGTCGTCGACCGTGATGCCGAATAAGGGGGCAGAGAGAGGGTCGGCCCTCAGCTGCCTGTAGGCCCGGGAGACGTCCGCTGACCAGCAGAACGCCCCCCGGCCCCGGAGCGTCATCTGCCTGCCGATGTCTGAGACGGATGGGAGGGAGTAGTGATGGGGGCGGCCTAGGTACTCCTTCCGGCGTATGCCCGAGTTCACACTCCGACCCGGAGGGAAGGAGAGGTCGACTATTATCCGGCGCTTACCGGGGGTCGACTTGGGACGTGTCATAATCGGGCTGCATTGAGTCCATGGGGCACCTCGAAGGGTCCCAGGAGGCCTCCTAGCCGGAGCTCCTCCTCAGCATAGGCCGTGACATGGTGGGCGTAGGCCGGATCCTCGCGATGGTTATGGAATGTGGGCGTAGGCGGCCCCGGCGCGGTGTAGTTGGCCGGGAAGCCGAATTCCAGGTGATCCGCCAGGGTGGTGTCCGGGTGCCGGGTGAGCCTCTCGCGCCATGCATCAATGTTCAAGTCGGATTCGACCGGGACTCGGGCGGCCAAAAAATTCGGGCGGCGGCGTAAGCTGCCGTGTAGCCCGGGTACCTGGCCCAACCCTCCCCCGAGAGGACGGGCCAGAAGCCGTCGAGAGTCTGTTTGTATTCGGCTGGGGTGGGGCCGTGGGGGCCCATGAGTGCTGGAGGGTGTGGTCGAGCACCTGTCCCACCGGCTCGCCCCGATCCGCCGTCCCGGGGGAGGCGCGGTGGACCGCCTCGGTCACGTCACAGATGCCGCAAGCGGGCGGGTTTGTCGTGGTCGGCGTCGAGGTGATCTGGGCGGCGTGGGCGTATTCCGTAAAGGAGCGGTAGCCGGGGGTGTGTGGGGCGGGAGCAGCGTAGGCTCCCGGCCCGTGGGGGCGTGTCTGCGCCGGCGTGTACCGACGGGCATCCCCCCCGCCGCCGAGCTGACCGGCACCAGCGCGGCCCGTGACGTCATACGGGGTTGCCGTGGGGGAACCCCCCGGGCGGGGGCGGGCTGGCACCGGCGGGCCCACGGGCTGGCCGGGGGGGCGGCCGGGCCGGCCACCAGCGGCCGCGGTGGCGTCAGAGGAAGTCCCCGGGGAAGCCACGCAGCCGGGGCAGCCGCCGCGGTCCGTGACGTCATTCCGGGGGTGCCCCGGGGGCCGGGCAGCGCGGGGGAGCCCGGGAGGGAAGCCGAGTGGCTTCAGTAGAATATCAACAAAGGGGTTAGTCCGGGGACAGGCGGGAGGGTCGTGTACAGTGCTGCGGCGGGTTCGCGGAGGCGGGGGTCTAAAAATCCGAGTGGGGACACCTACCGGTTTTGTCCCTTGCCTTTTTTGAGTAGCACGACGCCTCGGAATGGTTCGTCACAATTTTCCGGACGTTAGCACAGTATCCGCAGATGTGCGCGAGTTTTTGTGAGCCTGCCCCGTGAGATTCGCCCTTTGCCGCCTTGTCACAGGTCTGGGGATCCTTGTTCCAGGCCTGGCACGGGGTACCCACACTGGCGCGATCGTATTGGGTACGGGCGTCTTGTCCGGGCTTTTGTTGGTGGGTTTTTCCCGGCTGGGGATCGCCCGAGGCAGCCGGGGCGGGGGTGAGGTGGCTCGCCATGGCTATTATTTCGACTCTCGCGGCGTTGATCGCCGCCGAGAGACGCCAGCCGTCCGGGAGGCGGCCGTCGGCGATTCTGGTAAAGATCTCCTCGGAATATCGGCGTACTACGGCCCACGGCAATGAGCAGTTTTCCGGGAAGGCGCGTTGATATTGGAGGCGCTTCAGGCCCAGGGTATACTCCTCCCGGGTCGCCTCCCCCTTTTTAATTGTTTTTCCCTCATCCCCCCTCTCTACGAGATCGTAAGGAAAGATATACTTTGAGGAAATACCTTTCTTCCTGCTGGTAGCCTTGCCGTCCGCCGCCGCGACTATGAGGCGCACCGCCTCCTCGGCCGACGACCGGGCGCCCCTTCCGTACGCGTCCTGGTCGTGTTGTCGGGGAGGCGGCGGGCCGGCACGCCGTCGCGGTGCTGCCGGCTGCGGGGGCGCCGGGGCGGAGACGGCGAGGACCAGTCGCTCGCCGGGCTCCTGTAGCGGCCGTCACGTCCCGGGGCGAGGGCTCGCTCTCGCCTAGTCGCTGGGGCGGGGCTCGGGGAAGCCGGGTAGAGGGTCCGGGGCCTGCTATGGCGGATGCTTGGGGTCGACTCGGTCCTGGGGCGGCGTGGGGAGGGGCGGGCACGAGGAGGTGAGGGGGCATCTACCTCCCGGCTCGCCTTCGCGGTGGCCGCGCTGAGAGCGGCTGTGGCTTCCGCGAGCCCCCGAGACTGTGCCGCCATTTCCTGCCTCTGATCCGCCAGTTCCTGTCTCTGAGTCGAAGCGTGTCGCTGTAGCTCGGTCCACTTCTTTTCGATTGCGTCGATCGACGCTTGCATCCGGACGAGGCCGTCCGCCTGCTTAGCCTTCGCTGAGGGCCTTTTGGGGCGGGCGGACTGTCTCGCCGGCGGGGTCGGCGGCCGCCATCTTGGGAGCCGTCCGAGATGCTCCGGTCAGCTCGTGGTGAAGTTGGCGGTTTCCGCGTCGATCGCTTCGCGGGCCTACCTCTCTGGGTCGTGGCTCGTCGTGATCGCTGCATGTTACTTTTTTATGTGGGTGCCTTTTAACTTTTACTCTCCTGCGATTCTATAGATAGATCCAGAAGTATGTGGGTGGAGACGGGTGTGCCTACTAAAAGAACCAGCTTGTATCCTCACTGGAATCCGAATGCAGGTCAAGGGAGGAGGGGGGGGGGGTGTAAGGAGGAGGGGGGGGCGTCTCGGGCTTCCCCCGCCGGATCAACCACAATTCGAAATGGTGGGCCAATTCACATCAAACAGATCGTTCCTGCCACTTTCTGATATGAATACATGACTATTTAATTCACTCCACTCGGACAAACCAGAGACGAGACATATATATATATTTTTTTTTTATTGATACAGTATTTATTCTGCCCATCGCGTGTAAGCTCCTGTGAGGGTGCTTGTTTTCAATGCTGGACAGCTGTGAGGAATGTTATGGTGTATGCCCGGGTTCTGGTTCCGGGTTGGTATACGGGACATCCACCAGCATTTATTTAAGTAGTTACTATCTATGTTAGTTTTTAAAAGTTTTTTTGGGGGTATAACTTCCTATCATATAACTGATATCGTAGCCTAGTATGTACATCTAGTGAGATGGTAATAGGCTTGTGGATGAGGACATGTTCCCAGAATTTGTTTGTTTGTTTTGTTTGCAACTTTCCTTTCACTTGTGCCCTGTCCCTAGTTAGTGCCTATAGTTTAAAGGGACCAGATATAGGTCGCTGAGACACTACCCATACTCCAACAAATGCTCTCCAGGCATACGTTTGCCAGTTTTCAGTTTATGCAAATACATATGTGGGGGGAGAGTGCTGACATTGGTTGCTTCTGTTGTGTTTTATTTAGTCCAGCAGCACTGACACTTTTAGACAACCATATAGAGAACAAAATGTTAGAAATTGCAATCTAAAAATGATAAATATAAAGTTCAAATGTTTATTTATCATAACCAGCTACTTTTTGTGTGAATAATTGATTAAATCATGTAGATTAATAGAAGTTGAATTGAGAGCTTTCTGTGGCTGCCATCTTGGTGGTTGCCATGGCTTCCCCTGTGTGTGGGGAACCCCTCTAGGTCATGTGATGAGGGAATCCCACCTATGATGTCATTCATACATCACAGACCTCAACATTCCTTCCACATGTTCAATGGCATGAACTGAACAAACTAAGCAAAGGTATGTTTGGAGAGCTTTTGATGCTGGATTCGTTTGTATCTGGGTGAGGTATAACCGGCGACTTTAAGTTGTATTTATTTATTTAAAGACGGGCTAGCTGTACGGAGGGTAGGGAGAAAAGACAAAAATAGCACCTGGCCCGTGGGTAAATTAGCGATGTTAGCCTCGGGTTAACATGCATAACCACTTTATATTAGTTTGAAGTAACTTTTTTTAAAGTTGCTAACTTTGGAGATATTTGAAGTGAAAGGAAATTTTGACAAGAAACATTAAAATTCTCACACCACAGGCTTCAGCACTAACAGGTTCTATTAAACTGCTTTATCTCTTTTTATGCAGCAATAAATACACCAATATCTAAGTTCGATAAGTAGGGAAAAATCTAGGTTAGTGTTTTGGTTATGAAAATATTATGCTTTCACAGCATGCAGCTTTAATAAGGCAAGGCAGACGATGTAATTCTTCTTAAACCGATTTTTATTGGAATAGTCTAATAAAGCGAGAAGAGTGCAGGGCTCCTCACTTAAAGCTGCATAGTCCGATGAAGCATCACATTTTCAAAACCAAAACAAGTATCTCGCTTTGATTCTACATATCTAACTTAAATACTGGTGCTCTTGTATTAACATTTGTCACCACATAGAAGGGAATACTGAGGCAATTTAATAGAATCTGTTACTGCAGAAACCTATGGTGTCAAGAGTTTTGGCATGCTTTCCAAAACTAATTTTGCTTGTTTGCACTTCAAATATCTCAAAAGATAGCTATTTAAAATAAAAGTTACTTCAAATGAAAGTAAGGTAGATTATAACGATTAACAATCAGCCTAATATGTTTATCTCAGAATATGACAGAAATTCAAAACCATCGGACCATGCAACCTTAAGTTGCTATAGCAAACATGGTGGACGGGGAGGACGTGTGGTTGTGACGTTAGCTCATAAGTACCTTAAGGCCCGTTTATACTTGTGACGGCGCAACACGGCGCAAGCCAACGCTCCCATTTAGACTTCGTCGACGCTTGACGGCGTTTAGACGGCGCAAGCCTTGACCAGAGTTCAACTATGAACTTTCAAGGTCAGCGCTTCCACACGGCGCGCACTCCCCACCATTTTGCGGCTTCACACGCTGCTAACCGCCGTAAAGTTGATGGCGTCATACGCCGTCAAAAATATAAACGGGCCTTTATGGCAACTAGCGCAAAGAACCGCTGAGAGTGGCACTGCTCGGACTACCGGACTGACTGCTGGAAGGGGTTGCCGCTGATTCAGGAGGGCCCCATGAACACAAACTTGCTACAACCATATCACTACACAAAGGCAATGACTTAGGTTAGGGCACGTGATCTGGTTAAATAACCATAACATACAATTTTTGGTATATTGCAAATTGGAAAGAAAACATGCAATAATTTACGGATGTCCCAGAACCAGGTGATGCTATGAAGATGTGGAATGTGGATGAAGGGAATGGGAGTTGTCTTACACTGCATTGTTTCGGGGTGACAGAAATGGCTACTATAAGGTCACGTGTGGCCGGTTGCACAGCGCACCACGTAAACTATACTAATAATATTACGATGAGTTCGTTAGTGTAAAGCTATCAGGTGCACATTGGCTACGCCAAATTGTAATATTATGTGTCACCATAATCTGTTAGCCTCCAATAGTTTCTCTAATCCTTTCCGGTTTAAATTGAAAATATAGCTGTGGTCCCAGAAGCCTAGCTCCCGTTGGAATTTCTGGATGGACTACAACCATACACACGTACTACCACTACATACTATTCACTATCAAATGAACGGCATACTACCACAACAACAGTATCACCATAACAACGAATAGTAATCAATTAAATTAGCATACATCGGTAATTGTCTTTCATTAGAAATATGTTCATGTATAAAGAAACATTGAGTACATGTTCATGTATAAAAAAACATTGAGTAATTAACAATATGCATATGTATATATAATACGGTGGACGGTTTTAAATATCACGTGATGTTAATAGCTAATTAACCCAGATCCTCGAACTAACTGCTCTATATGAAGTTCACAGGGCGCGGGCACGTTTAGATAATAGTTCAACTGTATATGACATTCTTTGTTCTAGTTGCTTTACTTTGGATCACCGGACTTGTAATTTAGATCAGTATTTGATTTTAGAAAAGTAAATCATTAAAATAAATGAAAACATTTGAGCAACGCGCCACAGGATGATCAGATACATCTGTGTAAAGCGTAGATTCACAATAGCTGAGTAAATAATAGTAATCTTTAATATCCAAATCAACCAACCGCATAATTCAACATCATGCCATAACAAATCCTAAAATGTTAATGCAACTTTCCTTTTTAAAGGTTTGATTCCGATGTTTAACTCCATTTTTGGACTCAGAAAATATGTTCGCTGCAAATATCTCCATAAAATGATTACCAACTAAATGAAACAAGATGAAGCTATTAATTTTAAAAGTAGGGGAGGAATTTAAAATCTGTGGATTATGAAACTTTAATGAAAATCGATGTTAAAAAAAAAAAATTTAAAACATGTCCAGACGCTGTGCACCATGGAACATTTCTGTGTCGGTAACACTTCATAATGCTTTTAAAAAGGAATGTGTTTAATAGTATAGCGCCAATAGTTTGAACAATTACAATTTTTGTCAAGTTTGGATTTGTCCATCACCTACAGTGGTGATGGTATGAATACAATATCACTGGCATAAAACATTCAAAGCTTCACGTTAGGCCGACCAGCCACAGCCATATTAACGCGATATGGAGGAGAGCATGCTGGGAGCCGGACACTTCCGGTAAGGCATAGCGATGCACATGTTGGAGGGGGGTGCAATAAAGGGAAGCAACGCACCTAGAGAGGGACTTGGACCCACATGTCTGCCATTCCAGGGTGAGCATCATAACCATTACGTATCTAGGCTCCCTGATGCAATCACCCTACCACGCCTAGCTCGGTGTGTGGCTTTTAACCTGGACACTCTTACCCCTGGAATTGTAATTCTCATACTTACAATTACAAATATCCAGGTAACGCTTCCATTAGATACATACAGAGCGCAGACCTGTCCATCACTGTACAGTGCTCAGCATGTAGAGAATCCTGTTCACATACCAGTCTTGTAGGGTGACGCAAACAAAGGCAAGCAACGCACCTAGAGTGGGACTCCAGCCTACATTCCTTTGTCATTCTGGAGCGAGCATGTTAACCATTAGCGTATCTAAGCTCCCTGATGCAATCACCTGGGGAGCTGGGTGCACTTCCCTACACTACTTCCACTTCACACCTGGGACATAATAAAGAAGGTGCGTAGCGATCCACGCCTCAATAAATCTAGAGGAAGAGTACATTTTAAATCGCTATGCACTACATAAGTATTGTCCCATTACACACATAAAAACGTACCGGATCTTCCTTAACCAATCGGTATACATTATAAAATATATGTATAAATATTAAAATACATAAACCTACTAGTGATGAAATCTGACTAGGAGTGTGTCTTGCTAACTCATCACAAAGATTAGCGCCATCCTTAGCAGACTAGTCGAGTACATAGGTGGTGGACGGGTTCGGTTTTTCCTACCTGTACCTTAGGGCTCCATACACAACGCATAGCGCAGCGGAGTCGACAGCCTACCAGGAATATAACCAGTAAGAGTGGCAGGGGTTTGACAGAACGTCGATTAGCGGCCAAACATTACGGTGCTCGAGTTGGGTCTCCACGCCGGCTTCCAATTGTCCTCGTCATCAAAGCTCTGCGTGTTAATCTGCTGGGTTTCCTGGAAAGACAGCGAAAACACTATTAAATATCTGGGACTGCTACAGCTTAAAATTATTATTATATTATTATCATCGTCACCATCATCATCATTAATCGCATTGTGGACAGATCCCCACGATTGATGTATGACGCTTGCGACCTATAACACACAGGAAAGGTCCCAGTGGTTTAGACACAGTCAGGTAGCTGTAAAATGCACACACGCTGACACTGGAGCAGCGTGCTAATGGCACATGCACTGGGCCTACAGAAGATTGCTGGCCACTATACACTCTTCCATGAGATGCTTGGTGAGAGTACTACTCGAGACCTTGACACAAGGTCACTCCTCACAAACATCCCCAGACTAAGATCTAGTGCAGTGAATTAGAGATATACACATCGGTGTGCACGGCTGACATCTTCATCTGGAATCATGGGAGACATTAATTAACTCCAACGTTTAAAGGAAACCGGTATAGCTCGCTGAGACAAGAACCATACCCTGACAAATATAAACAAACATGTGCAAGGAGAGTGCTGAGGCCGGTGCTCCTGATTGTATACGTAGGTTAGTAATCGGGCGGTCGGTTCACCGCGTGACCTGCCCTGCCTTGTGACGTAACCACCGCCACGTGACTTGTACAGCTGTGCAAATAAACCAGTAGCTATCCGGCACTCACCGCGTTCAGACCTTGACTTCTTTACACTGATGTTTTGAAAACGGCTGGGTGAGAGTGGAGAAAATGGGGAGTAAAACTGTGCTATTAAATTTTGTTAGAGTCGTACATGCAGGAAATATATTTGCGGCAGTAATTGTTACTACAATTTCATTTCACAATTTACTTGCAGTAAATATTCAACAACACACACAGGGGGGGTGGGGGGGGCTGGTTTTTTTTTTTTAATGTAAGAAGTAAAGCACCAAAAGGCAATTGAACTCCAAACCTAGAAAGTACAAGTCCCACGCCCTAACTACTCGACTACATAATCAACATAATTTGTTGTCTCAGTTCAGGATATCTGCAGTGGTATTCAGGTACTAGTAGTTATACTGAATGCTGGCTTAGTATCAGGATAATGTGATTGAGTGAGATATCAGATTGTGGTGTCCACGGAAGAGTATCCGCCAGTGAAGCAGCACTATAAAGTCATGAATGCGCGGTGTCACAAGTTGGTATCCGTCCGGATAGGACCTTAGATCATGCTAGAACATACAAACACAGCAAACAAACTGAGTATATAAAAATAAACCATCAATGTCCCAACACAACATACCTTTTTTTCAAGCCACTGGTCATAAGAGGACATGGCCAGCCTCTCCCGCTTTCTCTTCTGCCTGTTTTCCAGTTTCACCTTTCGCCGCTCCTCTTCCTGTACTTTGCTCGCCTTTTCGATTAGGACTTCGTCCTTGGTGCTCTTCCTAAAGTGAAAAAAGGTTTAGTTTTTGCTATTTGATCATTAAACGTGAAATCATGCAACACCAAAAAGTGTCGGCTAATTATGTTAGCAGGTATGAAAGTGATGTCAGAGAAATAAATAAAGGAAAATCGATGGCGAAGGTGGGTGATAGATACTACGGCCACAACAGCTCAACAAGGATAGTCTGCACTGACTGATCAGAGGAACTGACCTAAGCTAGTGCTAGGAGAGTACTGGATGAAAATGGACTTCCGGTATTTTCCCACGATTCCCAGTCAATGATAAGCCTATGAGAGAATTTTCACGTTTTCACGAAACCCACACCCACTCAGTACAGGGGAGGCTCAACACGAGCTGACCACTACTGACCCAACACCAGCTGTCTCAGATAGGCGAGGGTAGTGTTAAATGCATCCAGTCTTTCTGGAAATTTGTGTTTGTATTAGGTAGTAGATGGAGAAAATACATAATTAGATTGTTTGCGTCTTAGGACATTGTTATTTTAGAAACAACAGAAATCGCAGATTACAAAATATCTCGAAAATACACGAAATAAACCCCACCAGTTAAGCTGGAAACGACCCGACTAGAGTGGTTCCGGATTCCGCCAATGGATGTCACTAGCTTAACTGATGGGGTATAATACACTTGAAGAGAGCAGCGGTGAAACCCAGAAGAAAAATACAATATAGTTCTCTTTAAAAAAAAATATATTACAAAGATAACAGTTTGATGCCTGTTATATTTTATGTCAACAACAATGCCCTTCAGGGATGAGTCCCACTACTCTTTAACATGAATATTCACCGTGCTTTGCTCTTAGATTGACTGGTGGTTTCTTTACGCCATGTCGGCAGCATAGGCCATAATCACGGCGAGAATTGTTTGTTTTTTATCCAACCATGGCCATTACATATAATGTAAAAGCATACAATCAATTATGTGTCAATAGACACTTATGAATTTTTAAAAGCTCACAATCATTTAATTAAATCAAATAGATGAAAGAATTAATTGATAAAAATTGTTTTAATGAACTATATGAGGTGGTACAGACCCACTGCCCTTAAAATGGCTAAAATGTCTTCTTGTTTTACTTTAGTAAAAATGTCATGCATGATGTTTGCCGTGTAAAATTGTTGGCGCAG